>CM057229.1:19724422-20924422 GCA_029891385.1 Erythroxylum novogranatense
CTGGAAACTTGTAGTTTATGTTAAGAATTTTCTGTAGCCATAAAGTTTGATATTTTTCGATATCAGAAGTGAGAGTTATGATCAGTTAAAGTTCGCTTGGAGTTTGACTTTTTGATTTAGGAAAAATTCGAGAAAATGATCAACATAAAAATTGTAGCCTCTGTCAAGAGCTTTTTGTGGACATAAAGTTTGCTATTTTTCGATGTCAGGATTGAGAGATATGATTTTCCGAAGATATGCTTTGTTTTGAAAATGCTATTAAGTATAGATTTGTGTATTCTATGCTTCGAGGCCACTCGTCGTACGAATTTAGTTTGAATTAGAGTAAGTGGTCTTCATGAAAGTTTTAGATAATGTTATTATCTTTCCATTGATATAAAGTTTGCAATTTTTCGATATCGGGGCTAGGAGTTATGAGCGATTAAAAATTGGAAGTCGTTTAGGAAAAGCTGTTTTGGACAGAATCTTTGATTGAGTTTTTAACCTCTTTCGAGACCTAATTTGATTTTGAGTACTTCAGGGAAGTTGTAGAGCTTCCTTTGATCTTTTTATTGACACCAAATTTGTCAAATTCCGAGTTCGGGATCGAGAGATATGATTTTTGAAAAGTTCGGTTTTGAAGTTCCATTACTTTGTTTTTAATCCGATCTCTTTTGTAATCTTTTGCTTATAATCCCTTCGTCCGATATCCGATTTATTTGATTCTCGAAGCGTTGGATTCCTAAGATAATTAATTTCATTTTTATGAAGAATTATGATTTTTAGGAGATTAAATGAAAATAGATTGTTTATGGAATTAAGATATGATTGTTGATTTAGCTATGGCTATGATGAATTATAAAATTGTTTGTAATTCTGAAGATTGTGGATTTGAGATGGATAATTCCAATATGTAAAGTTATAGATATAGGATTGCGTTTGTTATGTTGGATTCCGGACGGGATGTCCGATGATACTAGTTTTTATGTGAGAATTATAGAAGTGTATTTTTACCATTTGCAGATTTTGGGTTAGGACAAATGCAGCCGTTATGCTGCCGAATTTTCGATAAAAATTTGGGATAAAAATATAATTTAGGTATTTGTATGGATTTATAAGAATATAATCAAGTATTGAATTTTGTATGAGTATACAAGCATATGATTAAGTATTGAAATTTGTATATGGATGATTTTGTATGTGATGGAATAAAGTGAATAAGAATGAAAAAGAGAAGGAATAAGAATTAAAAAAAAAATTATACCGGATTTGGAATGTCTTAGTATTTCCAACGTGATTGTGTTTCTCCGTTCTTTGTTCTCGGATGTCGGGTTCGCTTTGTTAAGTTTTTGTTCGATTTTCGTTCCGTTGTCAATCTGTATTCGATTTGCAATCGCTTTGCTTCCGCTTTCATTTTGTTTTATCGATTGCTTTGTTTTTCGATTCGAAATGTCGTTGCGAAATTTCCGTTGTCATTCGTTTTCGTTTCCTTCGTTCTTCGTTTTTCGGTTGAGATCCGGTTCTCGGATCGGGTCCCAACATAATTAACCCCTTTATTATATTCTTCCAAACTTCACAACATAATCTTACGATAAAAAAAACTAACTTTAAACACACAAAACAAAAATAGAGAGTAAAGTGAAGGGAAATATTATTGTTAGGCAAACAACTGATTCCAAAAGCTCTTCTTATAGAGCTTTTAGAAATTAGCTTATTAGGATTAAATAAGTTAACTAATAATTCATTTACTAAACGCATCAATAACTTTTTAAGATGGTCAAAAAAACTAACTTTTAGTCAATAAGTTAAAAGCAACTGATAAGTTGATTGCCAAACAAATCAATATCAAGCTGGTTAAGAGAAAGAATTAAGATTTGAAGATTTACTTGGTAATAAATTTATAAAATTGGTATATAATAAATAAGAAATTAAAGACTCATGAAAATTGAATTATGTCCAAACAAAGTCAATAATTTTTTTATTTTAACTTTTAATATCCTTTAAATATATTTTTATAGTTTAAATATTATTTTAATACATTTCAAATTATTTTAAGCAAAAACTACTTATATAGTAATTAATAATTTAACTTATTAAACAAATTCATGATAAAAATAATAATTAATTTTAAATAATAATAATTAAAAATTTTCAATTAAAGTATAAAGAGATAAATAAAGAACATAAAATTTGACAAATATAATTTATTATCAAGATTCAATAAATTTACTAATTTTTAGAATAAAATAGTAATCTATTTTAATAATAATAATTAAAATATAAAGAGATAAATATAATTTAAAAGTTTTAAAAATATAATTTATTAGTTAGATTGTGTTAAAGACCTAAAAAGAAAAAAATTCAACTTTTATTCAAAAAATAAAAATTTCTAACATTAAAAATCTCAATTTTTGTTCAAAATCTTAAATGTACATTAATGATGGGTCAAAACAGTCGGAGTATGGATTGGTGTACCAGAAACCAGCTAGTTTATTACTTAACTAACCAATTTTTCTAACACAGGTTATAAACACAAACCAAACATAAAATCAGACTAGTTTGTACTTATTCTGGTCTAACCGGCCTATCTGATCCATTTTTAAAATCATTGATAATCTTACATCGTAGTTCAGGTGTATTTTTAATCGATATTAGCCTACACTAAGGCTCTTCTTTGATTCCCTTTTGTTCCTAATACTAATTGATGAGCTCGTTAAAAATATCTAAGCGAATGTGTCTGTATGATAGGGTTTTGAAATTTCTCTTGGAAAACAAAAATGTTAAGGAATTATCTGAGCTAATATTGAATACGGTTTCAAGGGATAGGTATTCTTTGAATATATTGTTCTTTATCTAGTTAACGGTGTCATTTAATAATGCACGCACCTTCTTTGACTAGACAAACACCATCTTTAAGTAGCAGTATAGCAACCTATTGATAATCTTACATTGTAATTCTAGTGTATTTTTTAACGATATTGACCTAAACTAAAGCTCTTCTTTAATTGCCTTTTTGTTCGTAGTAGTGATTGATAAGCTCACCAAAAATATCCAAAGGAATGTGCCTTGATGTATGATAGGGGTTTTGAAATTTCTCTTGAAAAACAAAAATATTAAGGAATTATTTGAGCTAATATTGACTAAGGTTTCAAAGGTTAGGTATTCTTTGAATAACTTGTTCTTTATCTAGGGAATGTATTTATGCTATTTTATTATTTTTTATGTTTATTTAACTTATTTATTTAGTTATTTTATTTTATTATTTTCATTTGGAATATGTATACACATCTATTTTTAATTTTCTAGTATCATTATGATAGATTGCATGTAGGTTTATCGGAAATAGTCTCTCTACTAAGTAGGGTAAGGCTGCATATTATCGGATCTCCTCATACCTCATGCCTCAGCAGGACTTCAACTGATTGTTGATGATGATTATTATTTTGGTGGATGAGACAAAAGAGGGTATCAATGTTAAGCTTTAAATTTGGAGTGACACATTAGAGTCGAAGCGTTTTAGTTAAGCATGACAAAGATTGAGTACGTGAAGTGCAACTTTTTGAGGCCTAGGGTGGCTACTGATGTATATGAAAAGATTGGTTCAAAAGTTATACCACAAAATGAGTATTTTATGTAAATATGATTTATCATCCAGAACAATGAAGGAATTGATAAAGCCCTAGTTCACTAAATCATATCAAGTTAGCTTAAATAGAGAAGTACTTCAAAAGTTTTATATGACAAGAATAAACTATTCAAGTTTAAAAGTAAATTTTATCATTTAGAGATTAAGTCAATCTTGCTCTATGGGATGGAGTGTTAGCATATCAAACGGGTACATAGTCATAAGCTAATCATGATTGAGATGAGAATTCTCCATTAGATGTACAACCTTACTAGAATAAACAAGGTCATGGATATAAAGGTAAAAGACAAATTAAAGGTGACTAATATTACTGAAAAATTAAGAGAGACAAACCTTAGGTGGTTTGTACATGTTAAAAGGAGACACTCAGATACTCTAGTAAGAAGATGTTAGAAGATTGAACTTAGAGATTGTAAGGGGGAAAAAAAAGTAAGGCATAAGAAGACTGGACGGAGTTGATCAAGAATGATATCATGACCCGTAATAAAGAACTTTAATGTATTAGGATACAGATAGAGGATCTCTCATTCTTATAGTTCTTTTAACATTATCCTCTTATTGTAAACACAAACTTTTAAATATGTAGTACTTACCTTTTAAGGATTTAGCCTAAGTTTTTTCCTTCCTAGCCTGATTATTATTGTTGTTGTTGTTGTTATTGTCGTTGTTGTTGTATTATTTAGTTGATTACTTATTTCATATTTATTTATATTTATTTTTATGTGGGTTATTTAGAAATATTCTTTCTATTGAATCTCCTCAGATCCCATTATTTAACAAATTTTTTACTGAATTATTGTTGTTATTATTATAGTAGTTTAGGTGTATGTTTTAGACTTTCGGATAAATAAAATTTTCTTGAACAAATATGCAAAAAAGGACAACATGGCACAACAATTCACTTGGGTACCGCTTGCAAATGTAATGTTGATATATAATACATATGGTCTGTCTCAAGGTACGTCATTTCGTTGAATGTTGATTGTTTAGTAGATTTTTTTTGCTATTGTGTATATTCCAATGTTATGAATATTGTATCGATATCGGTATCAGATTGGGTTATGAGGTGGCACTATACTAGTATCAGTCAATACTGAGTATCATTTCAGGTAACTTTTTAAATTTATGAAATAGTCTTTGAATTATTTAAAAATTGCAAAATAGTTTATTAGTATGTTTTACTGTATACTTTATCATTTTAAATCAATCCATCAACAAAAATCATAATAATAAAATTTTAAATTAGCAACAATTTATTTATTTTATTAACACTAAATTTCAAATATTTCAAATATAAATAATAAAAATTAATATATAAAGATCATTAAATCATTATACAAATATAAAATTAAAAACAATACAAAGTATTTAAAATATTACAATTTCATCATATATTGACACGACCTGCCTTTTTGGGTCGTGTTGGCACTAGGAAATGGGTAGGCTTAATGCCTCCAAAACCTGTAGTAAGCCCAACTTTTCTTTATTTTACTAAAATTCGGCATGACCCATTCATTTATCTGATAAATCCTTATACCTGCTTAATAGGTTGTAAGAAGTAAGGATCTAAATTTGCAATTCTCACATACAACATCTACTTATCATCAACCAACATCGTTCTCAATAACACAACATATTCATACAGGTTTTATGTACATTTGATTATGACAAACCATGGAGGAGCTATAAGCATCTGTAATTTACATCATGCAAAAAAAAAAACATTTCTTGTCTGATTATCCAAGCGAGTCTTAAAAGGCTTGGATTTCTTTCTCGTACGATCCGCTAATCTCCTGAAATGGTGATAGTGAAGTGTGAGTCTACAGCGCGACTCAGTTAGATATAAACATACTACCATGCTTGTGAGGCTAAGTAACACAAGGCTAGCTTCACAAGAATGGTCTGAGGCATTCTGAGCATCAATACATGATCAAATAATGAACAGGTAGTAATATCAAATGCGGCAATCACATGAGTATCAATAATAAAGCTCAATATGAATTGTTCAAAGAAAACATCTATCTGGTTTCTGAATTCTTTCTGGGTTCTTTTCTGAGTTCTAATTTCTTTCTGGTTTCTATAGGATTCATAATTATGAGCTTTCTCATTTTTGGGTTCTAAATTTTTTGAATTTTTTTTTGAAAAAGACAAAGGCATGCTAGTACGACATATCTCCCCTTTTCTGATTCAAGACAAGGTCGGCCTAACCTTGCCTCTGGAGGCCTACCTGTTAGAGTAGTGCCCTAAAGGCAATCGCCTTTAGCGCGTTTTGTACAAAATTGTGTACAGAATTTATGAATAAATAAAGAAAAGGCATATTTCATTAATTTGATATTCATTATTTATGAATTGATATTGATCTATAAGCAAATTAATGATGTCCATGATATATGACATAGCATGAAGGAAATTATGATGTGATCATACTACCGAGATTCCTATCATGTGCAATTATGTCAATATCTAAATTATCCTAGTCATAGGATTCTTGGCTGGACATCGATAATCCGGAAAGATTAGCACATTTCAAGCTCCTTGATTTGATCAAGCGATGGATCTCGAAGCTGTAAATATGAGATATTTAGGGTTGAGATGTGAATGCTTACTAAAGGTAGTAAGTACATTGGATGACCTACTATGAGATCATCACATGGATGTCCTATTCTAATGTCGGTGATAATCTCATCATAGCATGATGGTGCAAATATCCTTGACTTGAGGTACTCGAGGATATCTTGAATCTTGATTACGTGCTTTGACTCCATTCCTTGTTGCCTTACAGTCGCTCATAGGGTGGTGATTGGGTGCGACTTGAGGTATTGAAGGTAATTGAGTAGCCAATAGAGGATTCACCATACGTAATAGTAGAAGATGATACCATGGCCTCTTGTCGGGTCATTACTTGAAATCTCGGCGAGTACATATGTCATGAAGAGTGTCTTGATGACATATAAAGTAATGAGTCCGGGACAAGAACCGATATCACTTGGACTAGATTTGGCGTGCTCAGCCTAGTAAGAGTTGACACTTTGCCCATACTCATAACCAAGTGGGGTATAGCATGGTGAAAGGACGAATTGCGAAAGAATTGTCTATGGAAAGGTTAGTGATATGGTTCATGATGAATATAGGTTCATTCGTCAAACCAATTACTTTCGGTCAATTGGGGTCATGATGTGTTGCTAGATATCGCTCATGACTTGCTCAGATTAAGTGTTAATCTAAGTGACCAACATAGCAAGGAACCTAATGGGTCACACGCATAAGAGTGATTCGGAGAATTCGTAAAATAGTTTTGGATAGAGATCTATTATTTGGAGAGTAATAGGATTAAATGGATCCCGATGAGATCGAGATATGTCCCGATGAGATCGCGACATCGATATTGCTGAGACAGGTCTTCGATATTTTTTCCATGCCGGGATCTGATAGGACCGACCCCAGTGTGACTGGACCACTTCAGCATTTATACATATATATATCTCATTAATTAATTAAGTAATTAATATATATATATATATATATATGGCTATACGTGGAAGAAGGATTGAGAAGCCTTATCTTTATTATATATATATATATATATATATATATATATATATATATATATATATATATATATATATATATATATATATATATATATATATATATATATATATATATATATATATATATATATATATATATATATATATATATAAAGACTAACGTGGAAGGAGAGAAGCCTTGTCACCATTTGCATTTAATGCCCTTAAATTGTTAAAGACAAAAGGCATATAAAGGTGATGAAGAGTTGATGATCGTGTTAGATAGGAGAAAGTTCTTGAAAAATTGTTTTTCAAGCTTCCTTTCAAAACCAACGACTCTTCTTCTCTCCAACCTCCATTTTCTCCTCTCCAAGCTTCATCTTCCTTCATCAAGTTTGAGCTCTTCAAGAACAAGGTAAGAGCTAGCACTCTTTCCCTTGTTCTAGCTATTCCCGGGTCAAAGGGTTTGTCCCGGTTAGGTTTTCCGATCTCTGCGTAGATACCGTTAGAGACGGTCTCTTTTGGTCGTTATGGTTTGACATTGTTATATAGACACATGGATCCTGGCTTTCGGGAAGGTCTCGAAACAAAAATTTTTGTTTTTCCGCACCATGTTCATGTGATGCACACACCGGGATTTTCCTACAGTGGTATCAGAGCCACTTGTGTCGTATATAATGAAGAAATCATAACAAGGTTGGAGCTGCCTATTGCTTGTGACGATGATGCATGTTGACTATGTTAAATTCGAAATCAGTATGGCAAACTTTTTTTCGAAATTTTCTTGCTCAGATATGCTCATAAGATGTTGTAGAATATTTCTGTGGAAGGAAAGAATTTATCAATGTGATTTGATATGGTTTTGCTAATTTATTCCCTAATGTTCTGGTTGCTGTGTTTGTGCACAATCCTTGAACAGGCATGCTTATAAACTCGAGAACAAATTATAGAAAAATGTTTTTCGGATTTTTTTTCACCTACATGTCTCTAAGATGTTTATGAATGTCTATGAGAATGGAAAAATGTTTTTGAGGTGATTTACTATTTATTTGATAATTTATTGTGTGCTGCTGGGAATATCTGTGTTGAGGAACACAGATTCAACATTGTCTTTGTTGCTGAGGTTAGTTGAGTTTTTGTTGGAAATAAATCCTGAAAAACTTCATGGAGCATTTTGTGAACATTTTGTAACCTCTTTAATTTTCTCAGAATTTATTGAAATTGTTTCAATGAGTTTTTCAAGCAAAAGACAGAGCTTGGCAGTTTTGAGAAAGTTGCTGGAGCTGTTTTGTTTGGAATGTTTGATTGTGTATTTCTCAATTCCAATGCCTTGGATTATTTTTAATGTGATTAAAAATATGTTACATTGATGTTGTATGCTTGCCAAACTGATTTTCTTGAAATTGGGTTTCCAAAAATTTTCAGATGTCAAATGTGTCTCGTTAGCGTCTCGTTAGTATATTTCGTTGTCTTGATTGTTTTGGCCATCACAAATTTTGTGACCAGTGTCGAAATAGTCTTGATAAAGTGTAGACTACCTAGAGATACTTAGGAAGATAATTTGGTATTCGCAAAATTATTTGAAAATCTAAGTGAATAATAGTGTATTAATCGATTTCAAGTATTTCATGTATAGTATGACTATATATGGTAAGCATGATACAATGAAAGTGTTTCATTGGTACATCAAAGTAAAGTATATTACACTAGGTATTGTCAATTTGAACTGCACGGATTGATAAATTAGCCGATTAGAGAGCATTCCAAATATAAGTCGACTTACACATGCATAAGTCGACTTGCATACAAAAGTAGTCGACTTATACATGCACTAGTCGACTTGTTCGTGCACAGTAGTCAAAAGTAGTCGACTAACACATGCACAAGTCGACTAGTTCGTGCACAGTAGTCAAAAGTAGTCGACTAACACATGCACTAGTCGACTTGTTCGTGCATAGTAGTCAAGATTAGTCGACTAACACATGCACTAGTCGACTAGCTCGTGCACAGTAGTCAAAAGTAGTCAACTAACACATGCACTAGTCGACTAACACATGCACAAGTCGACTAACACATGCAAAGGTGGGATGATGGATGATTATAGGTATAGATTCAATGTGATTGATGCCCTAAATCATTCCATATAGTCATGGTGACTATAATCCTACAGCTTGGAGAAGAAGAAGTGTGAAGAATGTAACATCCCGTTACCGGTGTGATGGGCATATCGGTAATTGGATGGTTTGAGCAGTGAGTGCATTCATGATTATTCCAGCATTTAATTGTGGTTTTGAGAAACGAATTATGAAAATTTGAGATAAAGTGTTAGATATGATTTAGTGAGAAATGAGTTATCGAGAATTTAGTGATAAGAGGAAATTGAGTAGTCTAGTTGGTTAGATTGTGCATTGGTTGAGAATTTAAAGAGTATTGAGTTGTATAGTTGATTTAGAGCGAGAATTGAATTTGAGGAAATTGAAATTGAGATTTGAGTATAGAATTGAGTGTTTTGTATTTTTGAGGAATTTTGGGAATTTTTCCAGAATTTTTAGAGATATGAGTTCGGACCGAGAAAATGCGTTGAGACTGATAATTGTGATTCCGATTCCGAAAATGAGTGGATAATGGCTTGGAAAAATTAGAATTGTGAGTTTAAGAATTATTGTGATGAGCCATTGAAATTTAGAGACTGAGATTGATCGGATTTGAGGACTGCGATCTATAAGTTTAAAAATTAACCCTATATATATGAGAGTTAGGTTTGGAATTTGGAAGTTAAGCAATTCCATCCCTTCCCCTTTTCTCTCTTCACCGTCGACGATCGTGGTCTTCTTTCCTTGGAGATTTGCTTGTTTCCTTTTCTTGTGGTTGGAGCGTTGTTAGAAGCTTTGAGAAGGATGATGTTTGGCATGGCTTGAGAGAGTTCCATTGTTGCTTGAGGCTGGAAGTGGATTTCGGAGGATTTAGGGTTTCGTTTGGGATTTACAGATTTGGTAAGTTTTAATGTGTTTAATGTTGATATTTATTGTGATTGTTGCATTAATGAGCATAAATGTGAGGAATCTGGGTAGTTAGAGTGTTTTTAATGTTGAGTTAAGAGTATTAATGGCGGAAATGAGAATCAGAGAAGACGAACCGGTCGTACGTCGTGGCGAATAAATTAAATGTTAATTTGACGTCGCGACGAGCGTGAGCGTGGATATTGCTTGGGACGTCGCGACGAGCTCAATTTGACGTCGCGACGAGCGTGGTCTTGTGCGTCATGACGAAGCGACTGTCGTCATGACGAATGGTCAAACGTCGCGACGAGGAGTGAAATGCTGAAGTGAATTAGTTGAGTCTTTTGAGCATATCTTTTAGTGTAGACCTCCTATTGAGATGATCCTTGTTTCATTTTGAACTAGAGAATGAGGTCTACGATTGAGGAAGAGATTGAGAGTTTGAATTTGATCAGCAGGAATGTAATTAGCGAAAGAGAGTCAATTTTAGTATTGAATGTGACTTAAGAGTTGTGTTTTGAGCAATTAGAGTTTCAATTGAAGACTAATTGGATGAGATAGACATAGTGAATAGTGAATGTTGGGATTAGAGAGCTGGAAATCATGATCATGCATCATATCATTTCGAATTGAGACATGTGCATCAGTGATTTCGATTAATTGAGCATTTAGTGATGAGAATTCATTTGAATTGTTATAGAGGCACCGTTGGATCGACAATCCGCGGATATTGCTGGGACTTCCAGGCTGTAGCTCGGAAGTGCAGATGAGTAACCTAGTTGGTTCCTCAGCTTTTATATGATTAAATGTGCTGTGAATGTGTATGAATTAAGTGTTAAAGTGAGTGATATAAATGTAAAGTGATTGAGCTAAATGCGATAGATGATAGTGATTGCGTGAATGTGACTGTTTATAGTCGTGAGACTAATGTGTTAAGATTATAAGTGAATACTCTGAGAATGTGAATAAGTGTTCTGAGTATGTTAAGTGTAGTGAAATGAGATACATGTGAAATGTGTTGGATCCCGTTACCGGAACCCAACTACTTAAACAGAACAGAAACCGATTCCGAAAGGAGCGAAGCGGAAGCAAATGCAAATCGGAATCGAAATACAAACGCAAGCGGAAGCAAATACTAATCGAATAAAACGAACAGATCACAAAGCGAAACGAAATCAAAGCAGACACATCCGACATCCGGAAACAATAATCAAAGAAAACTTATCGAATGAACATAATCGCGTTGGGAATCCTAAGACGTTCCAAAATCCGTTATGAATTTTTTTTTCTTTTCTTATTCTCATTTCTTTCTCGTTACTCAATCACATACAACGTCATCTTCAATCCATACAGTCATACCCAATCGTATATAAATCCATACCAATCTCAAAAATACATTTTTAACCCAGATTTTTATCGAAATTTCGGCAGCATAACGGCTGCCTTTATCCTAACCCAAACCTGCAAGGGTTCAAAAACACTTCTATAATCCCAAACACAGCTCAAAATCATCGGACACTCCCGTCCGGAATCCGAACACCAGCAGAAACGCACATTTAAACCTAAATCTAATACTTCCATAATTCTCAACCAGTCAACACATCAATCTCATTTTTTATATCCAAATCACAATCATCATATTTATAATCAATATACAATCCTCATCATTTATAAATGACAATCTCAATCTAAGTAACCATTAATGAATAACACAATTCCAGAAATCGAATATGCTATACTCAAATCCCTTTCATAACATAATTTCTTATGCAATTTCAATAATTTCATAAGCATCATAATTTAAATTTCTTATAAATCCTTAATGGCTTTTCAAGCCATTTACAAACTATACAAAGATCCAAATTACTCAAGATACAAAAACATTCACAAATCGAATCGATGTCTCGACAGTCTTTCATCCGATCTCCTTCGAAACACGGAGATAGGGATGAAAGGGGGTGTAGACTTGGAAGCTCGTGGATAACACATTTATAAATCGATAAATAAGCGAAATCATTTTCATAATCTTTTTGCCAAAGGGCTAATTTTTCAAACTTTATAATTTTTCAAACAATTTCCTCAAATCCATTTTTTCATATTTTCAAACTTTTCATAATAATCTCACTTTTTCTCATTTTTCAAAACTTCTTGAATTTTTCATAAATATGAATGCAGAACACATAAACAAATCAAAACATATAACACATCGAATGGTGCAGTTCGGTCCAAGCGAGCGTCTTGCACATTCGCATAGCGGTCATATGCGATCGTGAGCGAAACGTCTACACTTTCATGATAAGCGGTCCAGTGTAGCCGTGAGGGAGTCCGAAATCGGAGCTCCGTGCCACTAGCGGGCAGCCGGGAGAAGGCTTAACAAGTAGAGACAGCGCTGACTCACCAAAGGACCTAACCGACCCACATAACACATAATCGAAACGAGATTTCAGAATGCCCGAAGGCACTTTTCAAATTCTTGATTTTCCACACATTCACATAATGCATACAATTCGATCAATTCATCATTCAAATACTAATTTCAAAAATCAAATCATTCAATCAGTGTGCATAATTCAATAATGCATTTATGACAATTGAATTTAAACTTGTACCAATTTCTCGGAAATCATTCGGAAATCATATTTTCCAACTTTAAATCAATTCTTATTTTCAAACATTTCCAATAATCTATCAAGCATACAAACTTTTGCTTTCTTTCATTTTCAAAAATTCATATTAAGCTTACAGATCAAATTATAAATATGCTACCCACCTCGAATTATTGCCGGAAACTTGATTTCAAGCTCCAATTGATCCTTGCTTTTCTCTCTCTTCCAAA
Source organism: Erythroxylum novogranatense (assembly GCA_029891385.1). Classification (NCBI taxonomy): domain Eukaryota; kingdom Viridiplantae; phylum Streptophyta; class Magnoliopsida; order Malpighiales; family Erythroxylaceae; genus Erythroxylum; species Erythroxylum novogranatense. Next base: position 19,737,413 of record CM057229.1, read on the forward strand.
TTACCAAAACCTAAACCATAATCATCCAATTTTCACATCAGAAAATACTTAATTTTCACAATCAACTTAGGAATTCACCAATTCCATTTACATTCAAACTATTTCAATCTCCAATTTTGGAAATCCCCAATTTTCAAAATTGGCCTAAACCAATACACCCAAATTCAATCTCATAAAACATAATTTCTTCAAAATTAATCTCACAATTCATCAATTCACATTAATTCCAAACTATTTAAATCCTCAATTTCAAAAACCCCCAAATCTTAAAATTGGCCTAAACCAATTTATCCAAATTCAATACCACAAAATACAATTTCTTCAAAATTAACTTCACATATCATCAATCCATAGTATTTTCCATAATTCTACACTACCAATTTCCAAAAACCCCAAATTTTACTATTCATCATCTTCCTCACTAAGCTTTCTCTCTCTAAAATATTCCATAACCAAAATTAAACATAACCATAGTCTAATCTCTGCAAATAATCATAGAAAACTTCAATTCATAACCATATTAAGCTAAATCAACCAATAACTCATCAAAATTCAAACATAAAAATTTTCTCTCTCTTACCTTCTCTCTCAAAGTTTCGGATTTAAGCTCCAAAGATAAGCTTTCCTTTCCTTCCATAAGTTTCCTCTTGAAACTACTTCAAAACAAGCATGAAATCTCCAACAAAAAAATCAAACTCTCTAAGTTTAATTCAAAACAAGAATCGTCTCATTTCGATTCCCAGATCAAAAGTTATACTCAAATTACTCACAGGTGTTCCCAATCCAAAAATTAAACCCTAATCCGAACTTAAATTCAAAAATTAAAAGTCATAAGGGCAAAATTGACATTTCATGTCTTCATATGATTTGTAGCCCCTTGTCTTATCTTTATTTCGCCTCAAGAATCGCTTCAATCGGGTCTCTCAGGATCCCGAATTTCACAAAACTCTTGAATCATGCTCGGAAAATTTCCCGACTCACTTTGATTAAATTAATCACCATTAATTTAATCTCAAAAATTCATAATATTTCATGAGAATGTAGATAATTGTCTTAGGAATCCAACGCAAAAAGAATCAACTCAATCGGATGTCGGACGGAAAAGATATAGGCAAAATAGTGAGCAAAGGTCGGATTGAAAACAAAGAAATCAAAAAGTTTAAGAAGCAAAACGGCGTCGGAGCGTACGGACGCCCAACTCGCGAGGGCGAGGCGCCCGCTCGCTAGGGCGAGGCGTCGCCCTAGCGAGGGCGCATACGGGCGCCCGCCTCGCTAGGGCGAGCCGTCGCCCTAGCGAGGGCGCTAAAACTTTTCTCTTTTTTTTTTTTAAATCTAAAACTTCCGAAATTCATAACTCTTACTCCCAAACTCTAATTTTGACAAACTTAGTCTCTATAGAAAACTTGAGATAAGCTCTAAATCTTCCAAGAAGAACATAAAACTCAATTCAACTCCTACGGGAGTCCATTTTCCGGTCAAAGATACTATCCTCTATACAAACTTGTAAAAATCATACTTAATATTCCGAGATCGAAAAATTGCATACTTTATATCGAAATAAAGATCAAAACAAATCCTTCAATTTTCATGAAAAACATCAAAGCTCAATTAACCTCTAACTAGGTTAATTTCTCAGTCAAAGTTTTAACCATAATAAAAGTCAAACCCGATCAAACATAAACTTTGACTGATCATAACTTTCACTCCCGATATCGAAAAATTACAAACTTTATGTCCACAAAAATCTCTTAACATAACCTACAAGTTTCATGTAGATCATTTTATCAAATTTTGCCTCAAACAAAAGTCAACTTTCAAATGCCAAAAAGGTCAACTATTTCACAATTTTTCATGTTTTCATACTTTCTCTCTTTATTTCATGATCTTCAACTTAATTTCAATCAACTCATCCACTTGATCATAGTCAAATTGTCACTCAAGGTTCGGGGTCCATCAAAATGTGTTATAAATGTGAATACTTGTGATAAGCGAATGAAGTGACATATTGGTAGAAATGTGAGTATTAGTGAATGTGAAAAGTGAGATCCATGTGAGTGTTATAAATATGAAATACATGTGCTGAGATTGTGAAAATACTTGTGATTGTGAATTCATTGTATAAAATTATGAGTAAGTGCTCTGATTGTGACAAGCGAGTAAAGTGATATATAAATATATGTGCTAGTGATTGTGCAAGTGTGAGTGATCATAGCGGTGAGATAAATGTCTTTGAGGCTGTGAATAATGTTCTGAATGTGATAAGTGTAGTGAAATGAGATACATGTGATTGATTGTGCAAATGTGAACATTTGTGACTGTGATTGAGTGTATAAAATTATGAGTAGCGTCCCAACTGTGATAAGCGAGTGAAGTGATAGATATATGTCGATAAGCGCTAGTGACTGTGTAAATGTGAGTGAATGCTTAGCAAAATAATAAGCGGTAAAATAACGATTGTATTGGAGCTTAGTGATTAGAGCTTTGAGCTCGATATCGATGAAAGGGCCTATTACACTTGGCGATAGAGTGCATACCCAGAGGGCTCTCCTACTTGCCTAAAATGTGATTAGTGTAAAAGGGAATAGTGCATACCCAGAGGGCTCTCCTATCCCGTATGTGAGTGGGCAGTAGTGCATACCCAGAGGGCTCTCCTACTCGCCGATAATGTGATCAGTGCGAAAAGTGCCCGAATCGGGACAGTGAAAATGCTCAGTCACAACAGCGACATAAAATGAGAATCTGTATACATATGCATCAGACTATGTAGTGAAATAGAGAATGCGTATGAGTGATAAATTGTGTGAATAGTGTGAAAGGCGATACGCCTTATATGTGTAAAAGTGGCGAGATATTTAGTGAAATGTGATGATTGCTCAGTGATATGTTTAAATTGTGATTATAGTAAAATATGAGATTGCCTGATAGTGTTTAGACTGTGAATTGTGATATATGTGATATATTGAGTATATATGCATGAGTGGGTGAACCATCGATGATGGTTTCTCATTGAGTTCGCAAACTCACCCCACATTGCAATTATTTTTCAGGGATTGAAGAATACCTCGTTGGACAAACGGGAGTATGATTATCGCAAGCGGGTCAGAGTCAGATGTCGGGATTAGTTCACGTCTGCATTAGAGTAGTACGGTTTTATGTGCATTGTATTTCTGCAAATTATTACTGATTTCCACATATGTGATTGACTTTGTTTAAAAGAGAAATATTTTCTGAATTTTGAATTGTAGTGATTGCTCTAGTATGCCACCCTCGCGGGGCACGGACTCGGATATCACCATCGATATCGGGTTCGGGTCTGGCAGGAGTGGGGTGCTACAAAGAAAGATGAAATCCCTCACACATAATATGAAAACTAACGCCTTCCATTAATATAGGGAGAACCAGAGTTCGGGTTTTTGGGTAAACCCAAGCTCACTCTATACGGATATGTTCGAACCATGGAAATAAGCTTTCGGATTAATGGGTCGGTTTTCACTAGAAGCGTTGGTTTGTTGAGTAAACTCAAGGTTAACGTAGACAGAGGCGAAATTGGGTAGTGTACATCAGATGTACGCGCATCAAAAGTTGATAACCCAATGTGTGTGCATACATCACGAGTTGATAGCGCTAGTCGATAATTGCACCTGTGATGTAACTGGTATGACCGATACCTGCCGATTAATCTAAAGTGGCTTGTTGGGTAAACCCAAGGTCATTTTAGTAATGTCGGATATCTATGATGCAATTGGTATAACCAATACCTACCGATTGACCTAAGGTGGCTTGTTGGGTAAACCTAAGGTCATTTTAGTAATATCGGATATCGACCCACTAGGACACTTTGTCATAATATTTCTTGGATTCGTAATGAGGGTTATGGATTTTGTGAAACTAGTGGGAGCCATATGCATGTCATGCAAGTCCTTATGATCATGCATGTAATTCTATTCTAACATTCTTTCTCTCTTTCTTTTTAGGTTGATTGAAGATGACTTCCAGTGTGAATTTGCGCTCACTAATGGGCACTAATAAATTAACTGGACCCAATTTTCTCGATTGGCTGAGAAATCTAAGAATTTTTCTCAGATCTGAGGAACTGGGCTATGTCCTAGATGTTCCACTTCTTGATCCACCTGCTGTTGATGCTTCTGATGAGAATTAAAAAGCTTATCGTAAGGATCTCAAAGACAGTGACATGGCTATTTGTATTATGCTTGCCTCTATGTCACCAGAGCTGCAGAAGCAGCATGAGTCTATGGATGCTAATAACATAGTGTTTCATCTTAGAGAGCTTTTCGATGAGCAAGCTCGGTCTGAAAGGTTCGAGACCTCGAGGCTACTCTTCACTACTAAGATGACTCCAGGTTCATCTACAGTGCAGTATGCACTGAAGATGAATGGGTATATTGAGAGGTTGGCCGTCTTGGGTTTTGTTATGGATTATGAATTAAGTGTTGACTTAATTTTGGTTGGATTGTCTGATAGCTATTCACAGTTTGTGTTGAACTATTGGATGAACCAAATATCCACGATAATCCCTGAGTTGATCAATCTGCTCAAGACAGCAGAGCAAGCTATCAAGAAGGATAGCAAGCTAGTGCTCGTGGTGGACTCTTCTTCTTCTGGTTCAAAGAAAAAGAACCTAAAGAAGAAAAAGTTTAAGAAACCAAAAGGAAGTGCAGCCAAAAAGAAAACCAAAGAAACTGCACCAAAAAGAACTTGCTTCCATTGTGACAAGACTGGCCACTGGAAGGGAAACTGTAAAATCTATCTGGAAGAATTGAAGCAGAAGAAGGCATCAGATGCCTCAGCTTCTTCAGGTATGCTTGTCATTGAGGTTAATACTGTTTTTGACCATAACATATGGGTATTAGATACGGTTGTGGCTCACACATATGCAATGATATACGAGGCCTCGGGGACGATGAGCGGCTCATGAAGGAGAACTAGACTGCGTGTAAGAAATGGAGCAAGTTCTTTGCATTAGCCGTAGGCACTTATTTTTGTCACTCCCGGTGGGCTTGTAATTAAACTGGATGAATGTTATTTTGTACTGTTTTAACAAAGAACATATTATGCATTTCTTGTTTAAATAGAAATGGTTTCCATTTGACTTTTAGTAACAATGGTTGTTCTATTAGTTTGAATGGAATGCTTTATGGTACAGGTACATTATGCAATGGAATTTACATATTAGATATGTCACATCCAATTATGAATGTCAATGACACGAAAATACATAAACGAGATAATTTAAAGTCAACTTACTTATGGCATTATCGCCTTGGCCATATAAATGAGAGATGCATAGCTAAGCTCCATAAGAATGGTAGTTTAGGGTCATTTGATTATGAAACATATGACACATATGAATCTTGTTTATTAGGCAAGATGACTAAGTTACCCTTTAAGGGAAAGGGTGAACGAGCGAATGGAGTATTAGACCTAATACATTCAGATGTGTGTGGTCCGATGTCCATCCATGCTAGAAGTGGTTGTCTTTACTTCATTACCTTTATCGATGATTATTCTCGATATGGGTACCTGTATCTGATGAGATACAAATCTGAAGCATTTGAAAAGTTCAAACAATTCAGAAATGAAGTAGAAAACCAACTTGGGAAAAGTATCAAAACATTACGATCTGATCGTGGTGGGGAATACTTAGATCAACAATTTTTAGATTATCTCAGAGATAATGGGATTTTATCTCAATGGACTCCACCTTACACACCACAGCATAATGGTGTGACAGAAAGGAGAAATCGAACCTTGTTAGACATGGTACGATCGATGATGGGCTTTGCAAAGTTATTAAAATCCTTTTGGGGGTATGCACTTGAGATAGCTGTTTACTTGTTAAACAGAGTTCCATCAAAGACAGTTGATGTTACTCCATATGAGATGTAGACTAACAAAAGACCCTATCTTACTCATTTGAAAGTTTGGAGTTGTCCTGCTTATGTGAAGCGGATACAGTCAGATAAACTTGATGCAAAGTCTGACAAATGTTTGTTTGTAGGATATCCTAAAGAAACAAGGGGATATCAATTCTACTTCTCGAGGAACAAAAGTGTTTGTTTCAAAGCATGCTGTCTTTTAGAAAGAGTTTCTTTTACAAGAAGGCGGTGGGAGCAAAATTGAACTTGAAGAAGTTCAAGATGCTCGAACAAGCCTTGAATCAACTACACGAACTCAAGTCGTGACTTATACAGATGAAATAATGATTCAACCTTCTACAACACATGAAGTTCAGAGGTCACGTAGGATACGCCTGCTTCGAGAGATATGGATTTCGTGAATGAGCAGAATGACGTATTGCTCATAGAAGATAATGAGCCTACCACCTATGAAGAGATTCTGAAGAGTTCAGAGTCTGAGAAATGGCTTCATGCCATGAAGTCTGAAATGGATTCCATGTATGAAAACCAAATATGGACTTTGGTTGAGGCACCCGAAGGAATAAAACCTATAGGGTGTAAATGGGTTTTCAAAAAGAAAACCGACATGGATGGTAATGTGATTACCTATAAAGCAAGGCTTATGGCTAAAGGTTTTCGTCAAAGATAAGGGATTGACTACGACGAGACCTTCAGCCCAGTAGCAATGCTTAAATCCATTAGAATACTCCTAGCCATTGTCACTCATTATGATTATGAGATATGACAAATGGATGTGAAGACAACTTTCCTAAATGGAAATATAACTGAGGATGTGTATATGACACAACCTGAGGGCTTCATTTATGGAAAGGTATGCAAGCTTCAGAAATCCATTTATGGATTGAAACAAGCATCCAGGAGTTGGAATATCCGTTTTGATGAGGTAATCAAAGAGTTTGGTTTCTCACAAAATCCGGATGAACACTGTGTGTATAAGAAGGTTAGTAAGACTGCAATCGTATTCCTTGTGCTATATGTAGATGACATATTATTACTAGGAAACGATGTCTCTATGCTACAATCTGTGAAGATTTGGTTGTCCAAACAATTTGCCATGAAAGACCTTGGTGAAGCAACTTATATCATTGGGATAAGGATCTATAGAGATAGATCAAAAAGATTGCTTGGTCTTTCACAATCAACGTACATAGACAAGATGCTAAAGAGGTTTAGCATGGAACAATCCAAGAGAGGGTACCTTCCCATCACTCATGGGATAACACTCTCGAAATCTATGTGTCCCAAGACACAAGATGAGAGGATGCGCATGAATATGATCCCGTATGCATCTGCAGTAGGATCTATCATGTACGCTATGCTATGTACGAGACCCGATGTATCATATGCTCTAAGTGTTACGAGAAGATACCAATCGGATCTTGGTGAGGGTCACTGGGTGGCTGTCAAGAATATCCTCAAGTACTTGCGAAGGACTAAGGATGTTTCTTGATATATGGAGATGGAAATCTCGGTGGCGAGCATCTGGATGTTAGTTTTCAATCGATCGGGATGATTCTAAATCCCAATCAGGTTATATATTCACTTTGAGCGACGGGGGTCGATTGGAAAAGTTCCAAACAAGAGACAACTGTCGATTCAACAACCAAGGTAGAGTACATTGCCGCTTCAGACGTAGCAAAGGAAGCAGTTTAGATCAAAAAGTTTATTACTGAACTTGGTGTGATTCCTAGTTGTGATGGGCCCATACAGTTGTATTGTGACAACAATGGGGCTTTTGCGCAGGCGAAGGAACCAAGGTCTCATCAACGATCCAAACACGTACTCCGCAGATATCATCTGATCAGCGAGATCATTAGTCGAGGTGATGTCCAGATAGAGAGAATTCCCACAGAGCAGAATATTACTGATCTGTTGACAAAGCCATTGTCACAGAAGAATTTGATTCTTATGTACTCGCTTATGGTATTAGATACCAAGGCGATTGACTTTAGGTCAAGTGGGAGATTTTGTTAGAGTAGTGCCCTAAAGGCAATCGCCTTTAACGCGTTTTGTACAAAGTTGTGTACAGACTTTATGAATAAATAAAGAAAAGGCATATTTCATTAATTTGATATTCATTATTTATGAATTGATATTGATCTATAAGTAAATTAATGATGTCCATGATATATGACATAGCATGAAGGAAATTATGATGTGATCATACTACTGAGATTCCTATTATGTGCAATTATGTCAGCATCTAAATTATCCCTAGTCATAGGATTACTGAAACTAGACATCGGTAATCTAGAAAGACTAGCACATTTCAAGCTCCTTGATTTGATCAAGCAGTGGATCTCAGAAACTGTAAATATGAGATATTTAGTGTTGAGATGTGAATGCTTACTAGAGGTAGTAAGTACATTGGATGACCTACTATGAGATCATCACATGGATGTCCTATTCTAATGTCAGTGATAATCTCATCATAGCAATGGTGCAAATATCCTTAGACTTGAGGTACTCAAGGATATCTTGGATACTGATTCTGTGCTTTGACTCCATTCCTTGTTGCCTTACACAGGTCGTTCATAGGGGGTGATTGGGTATAGCTTGAGGTATTCGAAGGTAATTGAGTAGCCAATAGAGGATTCACCACTACGTAATAGCGGAAGATGATACCGTAGCCTCTTGTCAGGGTCATTACTTGGAAATCTCTGGCCGGGGTATATATGTCATGAAGAGTGTCTTCAGTGACATATAAAGTAATGAGTCCCAGGACAAGAACTGATATCACTTGGACTAGATTTGACGTGCTCAGCCTAGTAAGAGTTGACACTTTGCCCATACTCATAACCAAGTGGGGTATAGCATGGTGAAAGGACGAATTGCATAGTAATTATCTATGGAAAGGTTCGTGATATCGTTCATGATGAATATAGGTTCATTCGTCAAACCAATTACTTTCCGGTCAATTTGGGGTCATGATGTGTTGCTAGATACCGCTCATGACTTGCTCAGATTAAGTGTTAATCTAAGTGACCAACATAACCGGGAACCTAATGGGTCACACGCATAAGAGTGATTCGGAGAATTCGTAAAATAGTTTTGGATAGAGATCCATTATTTGGAGAGCAATCGGATTAAATGGATCCTGATGAGATCGAGATGTGTCCCGATGAGATCGCAACATCGATATTGCTGAGACAAGTCTTCGGTGTTTTTTCCATGTCGGGACCTAGTAGGACCGACCCTAGTGTGACTGGACCATTTCAGCATTTATACATATATATATCTCATTAATTAATTAAGTAATATATATATGGCTATATGTGGAAGAAGGATTGGAGAAGCCTTATCTTTATTATATATATATATATAAAGGCTAACGTGGAAGGAGAAAAGCTTTGTCACCATTTGCATTTAATGCCCTTAAATTGTTGAAGACAAAAGGCATATAAAGGTGATGAAGAGTTGATGATCGTGTTAGATAGGAGAAAGTTCTTGAAAAATTGTTTTTCAAGCTTCCTTTCAAAACCAACGACTCTTCTTCTCTCCAAGCTCCATTTTCTCCTCTCCAAGCTTCATCTTCCTTCATCAAGTTTGAGCTCTCCAAGAACAAGGTAAGAGCTAGCACTCTTTCCCTTGTTCTAGCTATTCCCGGGTCAAAGGGTTTGCCCCGGTTAGGTTCTCTGATCTTTGCGTGGATACCGTTAGAGACGGTCTCTTTTGGTCGTTATGGTTTGACATTGTTATATAGACACATGGATCCTGGCTTTCGGGAAGGTCCCGGGACAAAAAATTTTATTTTCTGCACCGTGTGCATGTGATGCACACACCAGGATTTTCCTACACTATCCTCTCCAGGTAGGACTCGGATCTAACCCATCACCGGCGGGTTATCTATGTGCACATAGTCTGATAAAATACCTTATCAGTTGGGTATTCTGTGAACTCATCCATCATGGCTAATAAGAAAATGTGATTCATCAAAGAATTGCAATCAATAGGTTCAACACAATAAGGGAACCAGAAGATGCAAAGAATCTGAAATCATCTGGTCAATCTAGCATACAACATGCTAGACTCAACTACTTGGAGTCATATGTCAAACAAATCATATAGGTTTGAGAACAATTCAACAAGCTGCAAGATAAAAGAAAAGGATTACTACACAAGTATAGTAGCATGATTATACTCACCTCGACTATCGCAATGGTTCTGATCTCTTTTCTAATTTTCTTGAACTTAAGAAGTACTAGGTACAACTTCTAATTCTATTCCTTGTCTACTTTCACAAGTTATTGGGTAACATACATAACAAATACATATACCCACATTAGACATTCTCACATAAACCTCATTTCTTAACACATAACATTACAAATTCTATTTTATTCACTAATCCATCAGCATAGGTCTCATTCGTGAAGGCATAACTTCTTATACATTGGTCCAATGTTTTTAAAACTTTCCATACCTCTAGTTAACACATAAATTCACATTTATTCTTTTATGGCCATGTTCTAATTCGGTCATTAAGGAGATCCAAATCTCCCATTAACAATTAGCTTTAACATGAAGTCATGAGTTGGACCCTTCCCGACTCAAAACCTTATAACCTATTCATTTCTCATCCAATTAAGGCGATTCAAAACTTCATTTTCAATAGACTCATATGGATATCACATATCCAAAGACGGCTCAAAAATGAAGTAAATCGAATTTATTGTGATTTTTATAGGCCTGTCTTGTTTCTGTTCTTTTCTGTGTCATTAATGTTAACAACACCCTTTACTTATTTGGCCATATCTAACAGAATACTCATCCAATTAAAATTTCATTTATAAAAAACTTATATGACACATTTTTTAACATTTCTTAAGAAGAACTCATCATCCAATTCTAACTCTATGGTCTTCAAACAATTAACTTTCAGTTCTCGTTTCAATCTCGCTGGTATTCTGAACCATTGTCAATTCGGGGCCTCTTAAATTTGTTAGGCTCACCCTAAAATCGTGAAAACAATCAAGGAGATAGTAGACATTTGGATATACAACTTCTATGTTTTGAGTTTCTCTAGATTCACATGTTAAATAGCTCAACAAAAATGTACAAAGAGGACCTAAGAATCTGTCTCCATTGACAACTTAAACTTCAAAACCCTAGGTTTTGATTTAGCCCCCAAATCACCATAATAATGAAATTTCTTCATGTTAATGTGTCGTTGGGCATCAAAGAACAAAAACTCATCATCCAAAACCATAAAACCCATACATTCCATTAAATGAGTTTCACAAAAGAAGAGAGAAACTAAGCATTAATCAATAGATCTAAGTATTGGAATGGAGGCTTACCTTTATATACTACCCAAATGGCTTGATCCTCCTTCCCTTTCTTGTTACAAAAGTTGAAAAGCTTGGAGAGGAGCTCCCATGGAGGTTTTGTGAGAGAGGGAGAAGAAGAAGACAATGCTTTTGTCTTATTCTCCAACTAGCTCCTTTTATATGCCTCATGTCCACTTATTTGCAAAAATGTCATCCTTGTACTGGTTTTTAATCATCTGTTCGTATAATTTCCTGTGACCACAGAAAAAAATATCAGACATCATTAATTTGATGTCTCTAAAAATTATTATTCACTGTCCTAGTTTTAATGACATCAGTCTTAAATACCGATTTATTTCGGTGTATCAGGTAAACTAGATACTGGGTATTACATTCTCCCGCCTTATTAAAAATTCACCCACGAATTTTGGAAATTTACCTCATTGGGGAAACAACTGTGGATATCTGGCTCTTATTGATTCTTCTGTTTCCCATATACATTTCTCAATTCTTTGATTCTGCCATTGGACTTTAATCATTGGAATCTCTTTATTTCGCAATTTTCTAATCTATCTGTCTATGATGAAAACTGGAGTTTCTTCATATGAAAGATTCTCTGTTATATTCACTTATGGGGTTTACAAGATGTGAGAAGGATCTGGAATGTACTTTCTTAGCATTGATATATGGAAAACTGGATGCACGTAGCTAAGATGAGGAGGCTAAGCCAACTGATATGATACATTTTTGACCTTTTCAAGGATCTTGAATGGTCCAATGTATCTAGGATTTAGCTTTCCTCTCTTTCCAAATCTGACTACACCTTTCATAGGAGAGACTTTTAAGAAAACTTGATCACCTGGTTCATACTGTACGTCCCTTCTCTTAGAATCTGCATAACTCTTTTGTCTACTAAAGGTCATTCTTAATCTTACCTGTATCACAGGAACTTTTGCAGTTGTTTCTTGAATTAGGTCTGGTCCCTCTAACTATTTTTCTCCCAGTTCTGTCTAGCAGAGTGGAGATCTACACTTTCTACCATACAATTGTTAAGTCAAAATGACTTTACATAAATATGATTTTGATGTATAACAAAAAGAGATCAAATAAAAAGAAAAACAAAACAGACGAACTCAGACACAGACGAAGTTGAAATAACTGAAGTCGGACACTGACGCACACAGTCGAATTAAAACACAGACAAAGTTGAAACAGTTAAAGTCAACATAGACGAAGATGACACAGATGATAAAAGACACAGGAAAGATGCAGACGCTGAGCAACGCAGACGCAGACGCAAATACAAAAGCAGACGCAGACGCAAATGCAAAAGCAGACGCAGACGCAGAAAAGAAGAAAACGCAAGAGTCAGTTCGAGTTAGTTACAGAACTCAACTGATTAACCGTTTCTTTAAAGATTCAAGATTCAAGATTCAAGAATCAAGAAGCAGTTGGAGATGAAGGCTATAAATACAAGTCGAAGTCGAAGATTGCAAAGTTACAGAAAGTTACAAAAAAGTGATATACACAAAGAGTTACAAAAAGTTACATACGTACAGATACTTACACAAAATAGCGACAAAAATTACTACGTGAAAAAGTGATTTAACTGAGTGCTATTTTTCTGTAACAAAGTGTTCAAATATTTTTATGAGAAGAAAAGTTGTACAGATAGCCTGCAGAGGCTAAGTGTGAAAGAATACTGGTTGTAGAGACCTGAAGAGGCTCGAGGAAAGAATACTTGTAACGATTAAAGAGATAGTGAAATCTCAGAAGAAACTCTGAGGACTGGACGTAGCCCACGGTTTGGGGTGAACCAGGATAAATCTTCGTGTCTACCACTCTTACTCTCTATCTCTATTTTAAGTTTCAAATTTTATCATTACTTACTTTTTATATACATAGTGTTGAAAAGTTTGATAAATCAGAATCTATAAAAATTCTGTAAAGAATTTTATTTCTAACAAATAGTTCTGAAAAGATTTATAAAAAGGGAAATACACAATTCAACCCCCTTTCTCGTGCATTCTAATATCGTTTTCTAAGTGTTGTATTAACGTGTGATTCACTTCAATTGGTATCAGAGCAAGGTATCCAAGAATCACTTTGGCGAAGTGTGGATTAAAGATAATGGCGGAGTCACATGTATACATCATTTGAAGGAGCCTCGATACTAGACCTCCAAAGCATTCCAGAGAGAAGACTATCACTACTGGAAAGATAGGATGTGGCTATTCATCGAATCTACTCATGTCGACCTTTGGGACGTAATAGAGAACGGACCTTATATACCTGTAGATGAAGAAGGCAATTCTATTCCACGGAACAGATGGACGGCTAATCAGAAAGCAAGAATACAACTAAATTCAAAGGCGAAAATTTTCTTAACGTGTGCTCTAAGCAGGAGTGAGTACGACAAAGTCCATGGATGCGACACTGCAAAAGAGATGTGGGACACATTTTTCATTGCTCACAAAGGCACAAGCCAAGTTAAAGAATCCAAGATAAGTATTCTTGTGCATCAATATGAACTTTTCAGGATGGAAGATGAAGAATCTATTGATCAAATGTTTGAAAGATTTCAAACAATTGTCAATGGATTGAAAGCTCTAGGAAGGACATACAACAATCAAGATCATGTTCGAAAGATTCTAAGAAGTCTTCCTAAGAGATGGAGACCTAAAGTCACTGCGGTGCAAGAAGCCAAAGACTTGAGCGTGTTAAAGCTGGATGAGTTGCTGGGATCTTTGAAGATTCATGAAGTCGAACTCAACATTGAAGACAAGCCCAAGCGGGACAAGTCGATAGCATTGAAGGCCGGACAGAAGAATCATAAGACTCAGAGAAGGAGGAAGTCATCAAAAGCGTTGAAAATTGAAGAATCAAAGGATGACAACTCCAGCCAATCAGAATCAGAGTCAAGTGATGAAGATGAAGAATTATCTTTCATCTCCAGAAAGATAAGACGCATGTGGAAGAAGAAGTCCCGAGGGAACCAGACATTCAGAAAGAATGGGAAAGATGAAGCTAAACCCGAGAAGTCTTCTATTATCTGCTACGAGTGCAATCAGCCTGGACACTATAAGTCCGAATGTCCTACTCTCAAGAAGAAACCAAAGAAGAGTAGAGAAGGCAAGAAAAGCATGATGGCAACTTGGGAGGACCTAGATTCATCTCAATCGATCTGAGTTCGAGTCATCAGAACATGCAAACATCTGCCTGATGGCCGAGGAAGATAGTGTTGAGGAGGTAAAATCTGACTACGATAATTTGCATGATGCATACTCAAAACTGTTAGAAGATTCTCATGCTATTCTGAAACAGTACAAGCTGTTAAAGGAAAAGTATGTAGAAAATATTAGACATACTGAGGTAATAGAGAGAGAAAATATTTGTTTAAAGAAACAATTAGAAGATAAAAGGAAATTTGTAGACAGATCAGAAGAGATCAATCAACTTAAACTAAGAATTAAGAATTTATCAGCTGATTTAGCTACTTTCACAGAAAGTACAAAGAAAATAAATGAAATGTTTGGAAAATGTAGACATCCGAGTGATAAGACTGGATTAGGGTTTACAAGAAACAAGACTCAGTCTCGTAAAAAATCTGTCTTTCAAAAAGGAAGTTATAGGATAATTCATTTTAATTAACGTCCTAGTTATATGCATGAAAGATCACATCATATGCATACTACTAACCGTAAAGGACCCAAGAAAATTTGGGTACCAAAAAATAAAATAGTTTCTCCTGCAGATATCCTTCCTTGGAAGATACGGCAAGCACCATTGGTATTTAGACAGTGGATGCTCGTGACACATGACGGGAAGAAAGTCTATGTTCCTAGACCTTCAGTATAAGAAGGGAGGATCAGTAACTTTCGGAGATAACCAGCAGGACAAAATTATTGGAATCGGGAAAATAGGTAAAGATTCATTTGCATGCATAAATAATGTACTGCTTGTTGATGGTCTGAAGCATAACTTGATTAGCGTCAGTCAATTGTGTGATTATGGTTTCACAGTTACATTCAATCAAAATCTTTGCGAAGTCAGAAACAAAGATGGGTCTATACTTTTCTTTGCCAAGAGAAGAAACAATCTTTACAAAATCAATTTAGAAGATTTTCAAAGTCAAAATATTTCATGTTTTCTATCTTTCGAAGAAGAAAGACTAATCTGCATAAAAGCTAGGTCATGTCTCTTTGAAACATATTTCAAAATTAGTAAAACATGATTTGGTAAGAGGTTTGCCAAAGATAAGTTTTGACAAAGAATTTTTCTGTGAAAATTGTTTGAAAGGAAAACAAGTTAAAACCTCTTTTTCCTCTAAAAGTTTTGTAACCTCATCAAGACCTTTAGAATTGTTACATATGGATTTATTTGGTCCAACAAAGACAATAAGTCTTGGCAGAAAGAAATATGGACTTGTTATTGTTGATGACTTTACTCGATTTTGTTGGATATTATTCTTATCACACAAAGATCAGTCTTTTAAGTGCTTTAGAATTGTTGGGACCCGATCCGGGAACCGAATCCCAACCGGAAAGCAGAAACTGAAAATAAACAGAATTCGGAATCGAATGCGAATCGAATCAAATACAAAGCGAACGAATTAATCAACCTGAACAAACATCGACATCTATTGCAATATGAAGCATAGGAAACTAATCGCGTTGGAAACCCTAAGACGTACCATTCCGAAATCCGGTATAAATTTTTTTTTTCTTACTCACGCATAATTTAATCTCATATTCCCATTCTTTCTTTCTTTTCATTTCTTTTTAACTAAAATCTCAACTTTACCAAACTAACTTCTTATTCTATTTCTTATCTAAACCTGATTTTTACCGAAATTTTGGCAACATAATGGCTGTATTTTGACAGCCCAAAAATTTCTGCAAAGGTAAAAACACTTCTAATATCACAACCCAACAACACAAATCATCATCGGACCCTCCCGTTCGGAATCCATAATACCAGCAGGAACGCACATCTAAACCTAACACTTCATAAATCCTCAATCGATTATATAAAATCTCAATCAATCCCAACCACATTCAATATCTCAAATCCATATACAAAATCCTCATTCAATATCCAATTACAAACATAAAGCATAATCATACTCAATTATGATCATAAAATCAATATCCAAGTCTCGAATTCATATACATCCCGTAATAACTGCTTTATATACACAAAAGGCAATTCAAGCCAAAACATTATCAATTCTCAATTTACACAAAAATACAAATGCGGCAAAATCAAACTTGACGCTCTTTCATCCGATCTCTTGCTCGAATACCTGGAGATTGGGATGAAAGAGGGGGTGAGCTCGGAAGCTCGTGGATAATATATTTATAAATTGAAACATAAGTGAAAATTATCTTTTCAAAATTTTCAAACATTTCCCATTCGGAAATTTATCCAAAAACCCATTTTCAAACTTTCCAAAACATTCATAATCAGTTTCAAATTCAGTAATTGAAAATTCACTTTCTCATTTCTCAAATTCTCAAACTTTTACCAATCATGCATGACTTTAAACATGAATGCATCACATAGCACATAAACAAAATCAAAACCACATAACATAACAGAATGGTTTGATGTTGGACCCCACACCCCATCCGTAGGTGTTTGCGAGTTATATTTGCGGCGTGTGTTTTATGGGTTATACCATGCATCCAACACAAATCACAATAACACATTAAATGGTTTGGTTTGGTCCATAACAGACGATTGCACATTTTCGCATAGCGGTCACATGTAGCCATGAAAGGAGTCCGTGATCGAACTCCATTGCCTCTTCATGCAGCCGAAAGCGAAGGCTTAAGCAGTAGAGACAAAAGTTTGACTCACAAAAGGACTGACCAAACCCACATAACACATAAGTTTAAAACGGAAATTCAGATTGCTCAAGGCACTTTTCAAAAATCTTGATTTTCACATTTTCAAATCATAATATCAAATTGTGTCAAAAGCTTGACACATGCATATTCCACATATACAATCATATTCAATAAATCAATTAATCACATATAAATCAAACGCATAAACATGAATGCAATTATTTCTTTCATACATAAATCAAAACATATATAGTTTCATAAAACACATTGCTCAAATTGTCTAAAACATGATTTTCATAAATCTTGTATTTTTAAAATCATTTCTAACATAAGGAAATTAATCCTTCAAAATCATAATATCCAAACATTTTATAAACATTCATTTCTCAAAACTTTGCTTCTTGAATTTTCAAATTCACATTTTTAGCTTAAAATTCAATAAATAAATATACTACCCACCTTATTTCCATGCTAGCATCTTGTCCAATGCTTCAATTTGACTTTTGCTTCTCTCTCTCTTCCAATGTAACAAAACCTAAACCATAATAATCCAAATTCACATCACAAATAACATAATCTTCAAAATTAACTTAGGAATTCACCAATTTACCATAATTCCAAGCTATCTAACTCACCAATTTACAAAAACCCTAATTCACCAATTTGCCCTAAACCAACTCATCCAAATTCAATACCATAAATTACAATTTCTTCAAAATTGATTTCATAATTCACAAACTCATCATATTTCAAGCCATCTTACTTCAACAATTTCTAAAAATCCCAAAATCTCCCAAATTCTAAATTGAACATAAACCAATTCAATCAAATTCGATATCACAAAAATCATAATTACTCAAATTGAGCTTAGGAAACATCAAATCCTCACATATTCAAGCTATTTCAATCTCCAATTTTTAAAATCTCCAATTTTTAAAATTGGCCTAAACCAATTTACACAAATTCCATATCATAAATCACAATTTCTTCACAATTGATTTCATATTTCACCAATTCCTACTATTATTGATGATTCTACACCATTAATTCACAAAATCTCCAAATTTCTAATTTGGCCTAACCCCCCAATTTACAATTTTTTAAATTAAACTTCACCTAAAGCATAAACATCAAAATTAACTTAGGATATCTCAAATTCATCACTAATTCAAGCAATCTAAAGCATCAATTTCAAAAACCCCCAAATTTAAACTTTGACATAATCTTAATCACTCAATTAACCAAAATTAAATCTCACTTAAGGCATATTCATCACAATTGACTTTATAAACTACAAATCCATATCATTTTCCATGATTCTAAGCCATCAATTTTAAAAAACCCCAACTTCTAAAATTGGGCAAAATCTCTACTCACACAAAATCCAAAATTAAATCTAACATACTTGGCAATCTCTCAAATTAACTTCAAATACCACAAACCCACATCATAATCATGCTAAATCAACCAAAAGCTCATCAAAATTTATCAAAAACTTAAAACTTAAAGATTTTCTTTTACCTCTTCCACCTCCATTTTCGGATATTCTAAGCCCCAAGAGAAGTTTTCCTCTTCTTCCATATGTTTCCTCTTGAAACTACTTCAAAATCCTTTAAGAACCCAAGAGAAATCCAAAACTCACCTTACTCTTTCTTCTTTTCTTCCTTCTTTCCCTCTTCGTTATTTCTCTTCTCTTTTTATTTCACTTCTTTCATTTTCTAGACTCTTCCACGACACTCATATGATTTCAAGGTGCCAAGTCATTAAAATGGGGCAGAAATGACCAAGTTGCCCCTCACTTATTTGCCTATTTCCAAAATTGCCCCTGTAGGAACTTGAAAAACTGAATACTTGCATCCTGTTTTCAAGCATCTAAACGAAATAATTTGAACAAACTTTCTGCTTGAATATTTTTCCTCTAGATCATACGAATCCAACGCCACCGACCGCGCTCAATTCGGATCAGAAACGAAGAAGTTATAGCCAAAATACTATCGGACCTTCATAAAATCCGAGACTGAACATTAACATAACTTCAGTCCAGAAATTAACAATCTTAGGGATGAAATTAAATTTCGATCCCTTCACAAGATTTGTAGTCCTATATCTTAATTTTATTTTCCCTTAAGAATCACCTCAATCGGAGTTGTACAGCTCCCGAAAATCGCAAAATACTGAACCATGTTCAGAAAATTATCCAGCTTATAACCTATAACCAAATCTCTTACTTTGGTGCAATCAATCTCTTTCCATTTAATCTCCTAAAAATCATAATTCTTCATAAAAATGGAATTAATTGTCTTAAAAATCCAACGCTTCGAGAATCAAATCAATCGGATGTCGGACGAAGGAATTATAAGCAAAAGATTACGAAAGGGATCGGATAAAGAAACAAAGTAACGGAACTTCAAAACCAAACTTTTCAAAAATCATATCTCTCGATCCCGAACTCAGAATTTGACAAATTTGGTGTCAATAAAATTATCAAAGGAAGCTCTACAACTTCCCTGAAGAACTCAAAATCAAATTAGGTCTCGAAAGAGGTCAAAACCTCAATTAAAGATTCTGTCCAAAACAACTTTTCCTAAACGACTTCCAATTTTTAATCGCTCATAACTCCTAGCCCCGATATCGAAAAATTGCAAACTTTATATCAATGGAAAGATAAAAACATCATCTAAAACTTTCATGAAGACCACTTACTCTAATTCAAACTAAATCCATACGACGAGTGGCTTCGAAGCATAGAACACACAAATCTATACTTAATAGCATTTTCAAAACCAAGCATATCTTCAGAAATTCATATCTCTCAATCCCGACATCGAAAAATAGCAAACTTTATGTCCACAAAAATCTCTCGACAGAGGCTACAATTTTCATGTTGATCATTTTCTCGAATTTTCCCTAAATCAAAAAGTCAACATTTTCTTCAAAAAGTCAAACTCCAAGCGAACTTTGACTGATCATAACTCTCACTTCCGATATCAAAAAATATCAAACTTTATGGCTACAGAAAGCTCTTAATATAAACTACAAGTTTTCAGAAGACAAGTTTCTCAAATTTTGCCTCAAACAAAAAGTCAACTCTTAAGTCAGACTTTCTATCTCCAAAAGTCAACTGCCTTAATTTTTTTTCAAATTCTCTCACTTTTCTCTTTATTTCTTGATTTTCTACTAACTTTTAAGCAATTCATTCGCTTAAACTTTCATAACCCATACAAATCTCCACAATTATCAAATACATTGAAAACTCATAATTCTTTTCTCAAAATTTCCTTAAAGCATAATTTCATCTATAACATAATACTTGAACAAAACACTCATTCAATTTCATTTACTATTTCTAAATTCCAATTAAAGATCAGGGTCCAACAAGAACCTTATCCAGAAAATTACAGAATGAAAAAGGAATGTCCATAGCCAGTATCAGGAGTGACCATGGTGGAGAGTTTGAAAATGAGAAGTTTAGAGTATTTTATGAGGAGAATGAAATTTCCCACAACTTCTCGGCCCCTAGAACTCCACAACAGAATGAAGTTGTTGAAAGGAAGAATAGGACAATTCAAGAGATGGCAAGGACCATGCTATGTGAGATGAATCTTCCTAAGTATTTCTGGGCAAAAGCTGTGAATACAGCATGCTGTATTCAGAATAGAATTCTGTGGCGACCCATGTTGAAGAAGACCCCCTTATGAGTTATGGAATGGAAGAAGACCAAGCATATCTTACTTTCATCCATTCGGGTGCAAATGTTCTATTTTGAATACAAAAGAGCTGTTGGATAAATTCGATTCGAAGACCTATCCAGGAATCTTTCTAGGCTACTCATCATCGTCTAAGGCATTTTGAGTTTACAACCTTACTTTAAAGACTGTTGAAGAGACCATCCATGTCAAGTTTGATGATAGCTCTCAACCCCATAAGGAAGATAACATGGAGAATGAAGGTCCTTCAAAGAACTCAGATGATACCTCAGAAACTCCTTCATCAGACACTCATGAGAACAAAATTGAGGATATTCCAGAAACTATTGAACTAAGACGAAATTGGAAGTATAAAAATTCTCATCCAGAAGAGTTAATTATCGATGAGACCTCAGAAGGAGTTAGGACAAGGTCCAGATTTAGAAGAGAAGCTAATGTAGCTTTTATCTCTGAAGTAGAGCCTAAGAAGGTTGAGGAAGCTCTTCAAGACGAAGCTTGGGTGTTAGCCATGCAAGAGGAGCTGAATCAATTTACTAGGAATAACGTCTGGTCCTTAGTTCCGAGACCACCTAAGCAATCCATTATAGGAACCAGATGGGTTTTTAAGACTAAGTTAGACGAATCAGGAAGAGTGAGTCGAAATAAGGCTAGATTAGTAGCACAAGGCTATAATCAGTAAGAAGGAATAGACTACAATGAAACATATGCTCCAGTAGCGAGACTTGAAGCTATAAGGATTTTGTTGGCATATGTGATCTGTCATGATATAAAGTTGTTTCAGATGGATGTGAAGAGTGCATTTCTGAATGGCTTTATAGATGAAGAGGTGTATGTGAAACAACCACCTGGCTTCGAAGATGTTAAAAACCCAGACTATGTCTATAGACTTCATAAAGCCTTATACGGCCTGAAGCAAGCTCCTAGAGCTTGGTATGATCGTCTGAGTACCTTTTAATAGAAAATGGTTTCAGAGAGGTCAAGTTGATAAGACGCTCTTTAGGAAGAATTTTCGAATGATTTTATCTTAATACAGATCTACGTTGATGATATCATTTTGGTGCTACTTCAAAAGAGTTGTGTTTGAAGTTTGAGAGTCTAATGAAGAAAGAATTTGAAATGAGTATGATGGGTGAGTTAAAGTTCTTTCTTGGGTTGCAAGTTACAAACCAAGAGAAGATCTTCATTCATCAACAAAAGTATGTGAAAGAGTTGTTAAATAAATTTGATATGAATAAAGTGAAGCCTATGGCAACTCCGATGCATCCTTCAAACCTTTTGTCGAAAGACTAACTTGGTAAGAAGGTGGATCAAACCTATCTGAGAGGATGATCGGTTCTTTACTGTATCTTACAGTAAGTAGACCTGATATTTTGTTCAGTGTATGCTTGTGTGCAAGATTTCAAGCCGATCATAGAGAGTCTCATTTTATTGCTGTTAAAAGAATTTTGAGATATCTCGCAGGTACTACTGATCTTTGCTTAATGTTTGAGAAAGGTAAAGATTTCAGGTTAATCGGATATTGCGATGCGGACTATGCCGGAGATAGAATCGAAAGGAAGAGCACAAGTGGAGGATGTCACTTTCTTGGAGGAAATCTAGTCTCCGTCAAGCAAGAGACAAAGCTCAATTGCTCTATCAACCGTGAAAAAATATATATATCGCCGCAAGTTCCGCTCACGTACATTGTGGATTAAGTATCAACTCGAAGACTATTCAGTTCAAGTAGAGGAGTTTCCAATCTATTGCGACAACACCAGTGCAATCAATCTATCAAAGAATCCAATTCAGCATTCCAGAGTAAAGCATATAGAAGTCAGACATCACTTCCTGAGAGACTATGTTCAGGGGAAAGTGGTGCTTCTACAGTTCGTTGAAACAGAGCTTCAGTGGGCAGATATCTTCACTAAACCACTGAGTAAAGAACGGTTCCAGAAGATAAGACGTAATCTTAACATGGTCATGTTAAGTGAACGGTCAGGACTAAAGTAACGTCAGAACTAACGACGTTAGTTACAGTGAGTTACAGCTGGTAACTTCTCTCACAAGGAAGATTTTTTGAGGGAAAAATCTGATAATATCGAGGTTCTTAATGATTTTAGAACTCACCGGACTATAATCCTACAAGTAGATCAAGGTGAAATTATTGCGTCTTTTCATAATCTTCCGACGGCTCATTTCGCTTACCAATTCTCTCAAACATCTCACTCAAAAGCTCTCCGTAAGGCGCTTTTGCTCTACACAATGGAAGCGGCTATGATTTATGGAAGCATGTGAACTTTGAGTCACTAAGAAGAGACGGCATGGATGTAGAACCGAAATCATAAGAGCTGGTTGAGGAACTTTCGCAGACGCAAGAACTCAGATACACGAATGAGGTATATGAGTTTTGGAAGAACGCTCATCTAATAGACAACACCATCTTATCTTCTGTAGATAGAATATCTGTTTTTGTGACAAAGGAGCTTATAAAGAAGGTGATCGATTGTCCATCGGTTGGTGAGAAACTATCTACCAAAGCTGGATGGATGTCCCAAGTCGGTATGAAAGAAGAAGATGTTAGAAGGCAACTATATGGGACAAATGATCCATGGGAGAGGAAGACATCCAATTTGATTCCAAAGGCTAGGAGAGTGTTAGGAAGACCTCTCATGAAACAGGAGAGTCCTCATCTTGAAGAAAGCCAATCCCAGAGGACAGAACAAAGTGTGCCAAAAAGACAAGGAGAAAGTCTTTTGAGCGAAGTTGTGAAGAAAGCAAAGAGATCACCAAGGATTAGGACTCTGAGGCAACAAGAAGAAAAGATTGCTAGAGAACAGAGTCGAGAAGAAACTTTTAAATCTTGTGCACCCAGAGCCACAAGATCCTTAGTCTCTATTCTGGAAGAAGATACGGCCAGAAAAACCAAAGAGACTGAGAGGAAGAGAAAATCAAAATCTGAGAGAGGAAAATCTCCAACAAAGAAATCGGTAAGACTGACTGAAACAGAGACAAAGACTAAGAAGGTTAGTCGAAAGAAGACCATTTCAACTGCTGAGGAACTTAATCAATGAAGAAACTATTGATCTTTGTTCGAGAAGAAAAGAAACCGAAGCAAGATACAATTTAGAAACCCCTATTGTTCAACAGAGGAACCAAAGGAGGAAAGCACTGTTCAGAAACACCTATTGCTCAACAGAGGAGCCAGAGAGGAAAGCCGGTTCAGTGACTCTCATCAAGCACATCAAGAGGCAAAAGCAGATGTCGATTCGGATGATGATAAATCGTATCGATGGTATACAACTACCATAAGTTTTGAGGAAATGAAGTTGAAGATCAAAATGGTGGAAGTAGTTACGATAAAGGATCGCTATTGCAATCGGTGTTCAACCAGTGAAGAAGATAGTAGCTGTGGTATGGCCTATAGAGATTAATAGTAACACATGGCAGTTACTCAAAGAAGACGAAAAGATCTTCTACGATACTTTGGGGTTTCTTTGCTACTATGCCATATCCTTCAAAACAATTTACGCCATCCGTGTACTATTTTCCCAATCACAAAACACAAATATAATGGTTGCACCAGATATACAACCAAGATATCCACCGAATTTGACTAGGGGGAAGTCAAAATTATTTCCTGAAGATGATGCCAGTGATAATCTATCCGCAGATCAAATTGCAAAAGAAGTTCAAGAATTGATGAGGCATGCGCTTCGCACAAGATCCGTAAAAGCGAATGCAGCCTATACTAATAAGGAGGAAGACCGCCCAAAGGGGGAAGAATAAGAACAGAACATTTATTGAGTTTCTTGTTCGAGCGGTTCTACGATAGCCCTTTGTCTAATACATCGCCTATACAAACACAAGCATTACCCCTGCAAGGAAGACAGTTGTTGATGTTGCCTGTTCCTTTTGACTTAAATCTTCCTGAAGCTGAAACGTTCATTGGTCCACCTACCTTTGAGATCAATGAAGACTACACTCCATCCTCGATGCTTACACTACTTCAATTCCTTCACTCCTCCATCAGCAGATGTTGATCAAGCCTCCTCATCGAATGATCCACCAGATGAAGTTAGCAGATTATGTGGTGAACTCAACAACATGAAGGAGACGGTGAATGATCTGGAAAAGATGATAGCAGAGCTGCCAAGAGCCGTAATCATTAATAATTTTTATTATAACAAATAGGGGAGAGTAGGAAAAGAAGAAAATGAATGTAAGAGGAGAGGATGTTCGACAAAGAAGGTGTGACCACAAAGATGAAGAAAGGAAGAAGATAAGTTTTGTTTTACTTTTGCAACATCTCAGAATTTTATTTTCTTTTCTTGTATATAATTTATTATACTCAAAAGGGGAGATTGTTAAGTCAAAATGACTTTACATAAATATGATTTTGATGTATGAACAAAAGAGATCAAATAAAAGAAAAACAAAATGTATTTAACTCGCATACGTATTTAAGTTGAAATAATCAAGTCGGACACGTATTTATATAGATTTAATTAAAACACGACGAAGTTGAAGCAGTTAAAGTCAACACGCAGGCGAAGACGACATGACGATAAAAGACACGGAAAGATGCGACATCGAGCAACACAGATGATGCAAATAAATACAAAAGTACGCAGCACGCAAATGCAAAAGCAGACGCAGACGCAGAAAAGAAGAAGACGCAAGAGTCAGTTCGAGTTAGTTACATAACTCAACTGATTAACCGTTTCTTTAAAGATTCAAGATTCAAGATTCAAAAAGCAGTTGGAGACGAAGGCTATAAATATAAGTCGAAGTCGAAGATTGCAAAGTTACGGAAAGTTACGAAAAAGTAATATACACAAAGAGTTACAAAAAGTTACATACGTACAGATACTTACACAAAATAGCGACAAAATTACTACATGAAAAGTTGATTTAACTGAGTGCTATTTTTCTGTAACAAAGTGTTCAAATATTTTTCTGAGAAGAAAAGTTGTACAGATAGCCTGCAGAGGCTAAGTGTGAAAGAATACTGGTTGTAGAGACCTGAAGAGGCTCGAGGAAATAATACTTGTAACGATTGAAGAGATAGTGAAATCTCAGAAGAAACTTTGAGGACTGGACGTAGCCCACAGTTTGGGGTGAACCAGGATAAATCTTCGTGTCTACCACTCTTACTCTCTATCTCTATTTTAAGTTTCAAATTTTATCATTACTTACTTTTTATATACATAGTGTTGAAAAGTTTGATAAATCAGAATCTATAAAAATTCTGTAAAGAATTTTATTTCTAACAAATAGTTTTGAAAAGATTTATAAAAAGGGGAATACACAATTTAACCCCCCCTTCTCGTGCATTCTAATATCATTTTCTAAGTGCTGTATTAACGTGTGATTCACTTCAACAATGTCTTGTAAGATGCCATTCCAATGGTGGAATGGTAGCTATTATTGTAAGCGAATTCTATTAAAGACAAATGACGTTCCCAATCTCCACCAAAGTCCAAGCCACACATTCTTAACATGTCTTCGAGTGTCTGAATGGTTCTCTTTGATTGCCCATCAGTTTGTGGGTGGAATGTTGTACTAAAATTTAGCTGTGTATCCAAGGCTTCTTGTAGTTTCTGCCAGAATCTAGAAGTGAACTGTGTTCCTCTATTAGAAATAATAGACACTGGCACTCCATGATACTTCACAATTATGTCAACATATAATTGGGCTAACTGAGATGCACTATAAGTGGTCTTAACAACTATAAAGTGGGCTGATTTGGTGAGTCTGTCGACTATAACCTAAATAGAATCATGCCCCTTAGGTGTCCTTGGCAATCCAATCACAAAATTCATGGTAATCTGCTCCCACTTCCACTCGGGTAATGGTAGCTTCTGTAGTAGTCCAGTGGGTTTCTGATGTTCAAACTTAACTTGTTGACAAGTTAAATA
This sequence comes from Erythroxylum novogranatense, assembly GCA_029891385.1. Taxonomy (NCBI): domain Eukaryota; kingdom Viridiplantae; phylum Streptophyta; class Magnoliopsida; order Malpighiales; family Erythroxylaceae; genus Erythroxylum; species Erythroxylum novogranatense. The sequence continues at coordinate 19,764,078 of CM057229.1, forward strand.
GGTAGATACAAACTAGGCTACATCTTTCTTCATACCTGGCCACCAATATATACTTTTAACATCATAGTACATCTTGGTAGTCCCAAGGTGAACACTATAGGGTGCATAATGTGCCTCATACATAATCCTTTGTATTAGCCCATTTATGTCAGGTACACATAACCTGTCACCACACTTCAATACTCCATCCACTATATTGAACTCTATCACCTTACCATCTTGGACAACTATTCTCAATTTGGCTAGCTCCGGATCACTATCTTGGGTAGTTTTAATCTCATCAATTAAATTGGGCTTCACTTGGAATTGAGCAAGTAATACTTGAGAATCAGATACTTCCAAGTGCAATCCCATATTAAATAACCAAGTTAAATCTTTAGCTAGCTCTTTCTTCTGAATGGGGATATGATACAAACTCCCCATCGATTTTCTGCTCAAAGCATCAGCCATTACATTGGCTTTACCTGGGTGATACAAGATCTGACAATCATAATCCTTCAGTAACTCAATCCACCATCTTTGTCTCAGATTCAACTCTTTACATTCGAATGTATCAAGACTCTTATGATCTGTATATATTTCACTTTTTTCACCATATAAATAGTGTCTCCAAATTTTTAGTGCAAATATCACGGCTGCCATTTCTAGATCATGCGTAGGATAGTTTACTTCGTGTTTTCTTAACTGTCTAGAAGCATAGGCAATTACCTTTCCATTCTGCATCAAAACACAGCCTAAACCAACTTTGAAGGCATCACAGTATATCACATAATCATCTTGCCCTGAAGGCAATGCTAATACTGGAGCTGATTTGAGACATTCCTTAAGCTTTTGGAAACTTTTCTCACAGGAATCATCCTACTCAAATCTTACTTGTTTCCATGTTAACCCCGTCAGTGGAGCAGCTATCTTAGAAAAATCCTTTACAAATCGTCTGTAATAACCGGCCATACCTAAGAAACTTTGTATTTCAGTAACCTTTGTAGATCTAGGCCAATTAGATACTGCTTCCACCTTCTGAGGATCTACTTGAATCCCTTCTTTACTAACTATATGCCCCAGAAAATTCACTCTGTCAAGCCAGAACTCACACTTTGCCAACTTGGCATATAACTGATTATTTCTAAGGATTTGTAACACCATTGCCAAGTGTTTCTCATGTTCTTCTTGACTCCTGGAATATACCAATATGTCATCAATGAACACCACAACGAATTTATCCAAATACGGCCTGAAGATTCTATTCATCAAATCCATAAAGGCTGTTGGTGCATTCGTTAAACCAAAAGGAAGCACTAGGAACTCATAGTGCTCGTATCTGGTTCTAAAGGCAGTTTTCAGCACGTCCTCTTTTCGGATACTTAACTGATGATACCCGAATTTGAGATCAATCTTAGAGAAATAACTTGCTCCTTGTAATTGATCAAACAAATCATCAATCTGAGAAAGAGGGTATTTATTCTTAATAGTTACTTTATTCAACTGCCTATAATCTATGCATAACAGTAGGGATCCATCTTTCTTCTTAACAAATAACATTGGCGCACCCCACGGTGAACTACTGGGTTTAATGAACCCCTTATCCAGCAAATCTTATAATTGCACCTTTAACTCTCTTAGTTCTATAGGTACCATTCTGTATGGAGTAATGGAGAGAGGGTTTGTACCAGGAATGAGTTCTATATTAAACTCTATTTCCCTTTCTGGTGGTAATCCAGGTAAATCTTCTGGAAACATATCTGGAAAATCCCTTACTATAGGGATCTGTTGTATCTCATTAATCTCTCTTCTGGTATCCCTAACATGAGCTATATACCCCTGACATCCCTTTCTTAAGAGTCTTTGGGCCTACATAGCTGATATTCTGTTAAAAGGAAACCCAATTTGATCTCCCTGATATAACACTTCTATTTTTGGATCTGACCAAAGTATAATTCTTTTGGCATAACAATCCATTGTAGCATGGTGATTCGACAACCAATCCATACCCAAGATAACATCAAATTCTAATACTGCCAACTCGATCAAATTTGCCATAAATTTTTTGCCTTCTATTTCCACTACACATGAGGAGTAAACATATGTCACTTCAACAGTTTCCCCTAAGGGTGTAACTATGATCAAAGGGTCTTTCATTAGTTCTCTCTCTTTATTTAGCTTTCTGGCAAAACTTGGCGCTATAAATAAATGAGCGGCACCCGAGTCAAAAAGTGCTTTAACATTCTCATTCTGGATAAGGACTATGCCTATATCAACATTCATCATAATGAAAGAACAATCATATCCTTTATCGTAACAAAGCATAGACATTCTATTCATAATAACAATTTAACTAAATATCAATAGGTTTGCATAGGCTTACCTGTTACAGCTGTATTAGAGTCATATGCTTATTGGGGATTAACAGCAAACACTCTCCCATGACCTCTATTTATTGGGGCTAGTGTTGGCATCTGCCCCATACTCTGGGTGGAAGCTTGGCCTTGAGGCTACCTCTACTCGCTGGGCCTCTATTAACAAGTTTGTCTATCTGTACAGTAGTCTGTGAAGCTGGGGGTGGAGGTACTTGGTTTTCTGGCATTGAGCAATCTTTCATGAAATGCCCTTGTTGTCCGCACCTATAACAACCTCTGAACCCAAGTTTACAGAGTCCTTGATGATTTTTCCCACAGACATTGCAAGCAGTTCTAACTTGTTGCTGTGTTGGAGGTTGCTGTGATCTAGACTTAGCTAGGTTCTGTGTACCACTAGGTACTGAAAAGGCTGATGTATCTGGATTTATGACCTTGTCTTGACCCCCTCTCTGTGGTTCTAGAGGAGCAGACTGTATTGCTGGTTTTGTTTGTCTCATCTGAGAGCTATCTCTTTCTCTATGGCCTCTACTGCTCTGGCCTTTACCTTTTCTTCTCCATTCTCTTTCTGCTCTCCCCTCTTTAAACTTTGCTTCCAATTGTCGAGTCTTATCAATCAACCTTGACAAATTGGGGAAGTCAATAGCTGCAACAGCACTATACAAGGAAGGTATGAGTCCTAACTTGTATCTTTCCATTTTTGCAGCTTCAGTAGGTACAATTGTTGTAACAAATTTGCATAAGCGTAGAAATTCACTTGCATAATCATCCACACTCACACCAAAGTTTTTTCTGAGCCTTTCAAATTGCAGGGCTCAATTATGTCTTTCATATGGAGAAATGAACTTATCGATTAATGCTTGTTTAAATAATTCCCAGGTCGGAGGATTCCCACCATATAATTGATCTTCAATATTCCTCTGGAACCATTCCCAAGCATCTTTCGTCAATTTAACCCCCACTAATTCTACGATCCGTGCATCTGAGCAAGTCAATATCCGGACCATTTTCTCAGTATGACTCATAAACTCTTGGGGATCCTCATATCTCTCACCGCCAAACTCAAGGGTTGTAATTTTAAGAAATCATTGATACTCACTCCTTCATCATCTAAAGCTCGCCTAGGTAATCCTCTAGGCATTTGCACTGGCTGTGGTGGTGCAGGAACAACTTCAGGTACACCCTGAATCCTTTCTCTCTCTCTTTCTCTAAGTATTCTTACTTCTTCTCTCAATTTTAGAACCTTTTGCCTTTCTCTCTAGGCTCAGTTCTCTGCTTCTAAGGACTCAATTCTTTGTTGTAAGGCTCTAACATCTTCCCCTTGAGCAACTGGGGGTTCAGGTTCAATTCCTATCTTTGATCTCCTCTTAACTCTGAGTGGAGACCTTTCTTCTTGTTCTTCTTGCTATACCGATTCGACATCAAGTACGGTAGTTGAGATTTTCCCCTTTCTAGGACGATCTCGACCTCGTCCTCATTGAGGAGGTGCTCTTCTTCTAGGAGGCATCTCTAATATAGAGAAAAATTAAAATCATTTAGACACAATGATAACATGTTATTGACATGATGCAGATCCTATGGTCCATGGTGTCATGCTCATGCAAGAATATCATATGCATATCTCTTATCGTAAACTTTTCTTTAATACTGCTTGTACATCATCTAGATCACAAGATCCTTACTCTTATACAATCTGGCTCTGATACCATCTAACACGACCAGCCTTTTTGGGTCGTATTGGCACTAGGGAATGGGTAGGCTTAATGCCACCAAAACCCGTAGTAAGCCCAACTTTTCTATATTCTACTAAAGATCTGGCATGACCCATTCATTTATCTGATAAATCCTTGTACCTACTTAATAGGTTGTAAGAAGTAAGGATCTAAATCTGCAATTCTCACATACAACATCTACTTATCATCAACCAACATCGTTCTCAATAACACAACATATTCATACAGGTTTTATGTACATTTGATTATGGCAAACCATGGAGGAGTTATAAGCATCTGCAATTTACATCATGCAAAAAAAAAACATTTCTTGTCTGATTATCCAAGCGAGTCTTAAAAGGCTTGGATTTCTTTCTCGTACGATTCGCTAATCTCCTGAAATGGTGATAGTGAGGTGTGAGTCTACAACGAAACTCAGTGAGATATAAACATACTACCATGCTTGTGAGGCTAGGTAACACAAGGCTAGCTTCACAAGAATGGTATGAGGCATTCTGAGCATCAATACTTGATCAAATAATGAACAGGTAGTAATATCAAATGCGGCAATCACATGAGTATCAATAATAAAGCTCAATATGAATTGCTCAAAGAAAACATCAATCTGGTTTTTGAATTCTTTTCTGGGTTCTGGGTTCTTTTCTGAGTTCTGGTTTCTATAGGATTCCTAATTCTAAGCTTTCTCATTTCTGAGTTCTAAATTTTCTGGTTTTTTTTAAGAGACAGAGGCATGCTAGTACAGCATATCTCCCCTTTTCTGATTCTAGACAAGGTCGACCTAACCTTGCCCCTGAAGGCCTACCCTCTCCAGGTAGGACTCGGATCTAACCCATCATCGATGGGTTATCTATGTGCACATAGTTTGATAATATACCCTATCAGTTGGGTATTCTGTGAACTCATTCACTATGGCTAACAAGAAAACGTGATTCATCAAAGAATTGCAATCAATGGGTTCAACACAATAAGGGAACCAGAAGATGCAAAGAATCTGAAACCATCTGGTCAATCTGGCATACAACATGCTAGACTCAACTACATGAAGTCATATGTCAAACAAATCATATAGGTTCGAGAACAATTCAACAAGCTGCAAGATAAAAGAAAAGGATTACTACACAAGAATAGTAGCATGATTATACTCACCTCGACTATCGCAATGGTTCTGATCTCTTTTCTAATTTTCTTGAACTTGAGAAGTACTAGGTACAACTTCTAGTTCTATTCATTGTCTGCTTTCACAAGCTATTGGGTAACATGCATAACAAATACATATACCCATATTAGACATTCTCACATAAACCTCATTTCTTAACACATAACATTACAAATTCTATTTTATTCACTAATCCATCATCATAGGTCTCATTCGTGAAGGCATAACTTCTTATAAATTGGTCCAATGTTTTTCAAACTTTCTAGACCTCTAGCTAACACATAAATTCACATTTCTTCTTTTATGATCATGTTCTAATTTGGTCATTAAGGAGATCCAAATCTCCCATTAACAATCAGCTTTAACATGCAGTCATGAGTTGGACCCTTCCCGACTCAAAACCTTATAACCTATTCATTTCTCATCCAATTAAGGCGATTCAAAACTTCATTTTCAATAGACTCATATGGCTATCACATATCTAAAGACGGCTAAAAAATGAAGTAAATAGGATTTATTGTGATTTTTATAAGCTTGTCCTGTTTCTGTTCTTTTCTGTGTCACTAATGTTAACAACACCCTTTACTTATTCAGCCATATCTAACAGAATACTCATCCAATTAAAATTTCATTTATACAAAACTTATATGACACATTTTTTAGCATTTCTTAAGAAAAATCATCATCCAATTCTAACTCTATGGCCTTCAAACAATTAACTTTCAATTCTCGTTTCAATCCCGCTGGTATTTTGAACCAGTGTCAATTCGGGGCCTCTTAAATTTGTTAGGCTCACCCTAAAATCATGAAAACAATCAGAGAGATAGTAGACATCTGGATATACAACTTCTATGTTTTGAGTTTCTCCATATTCACACGTTAAACAGCTCAAAAAAATGTACAAAGAGGACCTACGAATCTGTCTCCATTGACAGCTTAAACTTCAAAACCCTAGGTTTTGATTTAGCCCCCAAATCACCATAACAATGAAATTTCTTCATGTTAATGTGTCATTGGACATCAAAGAACAAAAAATCATCATCCAAAACCATCAAACCCATACATTCCATCAAATGAGTTTCACAAAAGAAGAGAGAAACTAAGCTTTAATCAATAGATCTAAGTATTGGAATGAAGGCTTACCTTTATATACTACCCAAATGGCTTGATCCTCCTTCCCTTTCTTGTTACAAAAGTTGAAAAGCTTGGAGAGGAGCTCCCATGGAGGTTTTGTGAGAGAGGGAGAAGAAGAAGACAATGTTTTTGTCTTATTCTCCAACTAGCTCCTTTTATATGCCTCATGTCCACTTATTTACAAAAATGTCATCCTTGTACTGGTTTTTAATCATCTGCTCGTATAATTTCCCGTGACCACCGAAAAAAAATGTCATACATCATTAATTTGATGTCACTAAAAATTATTATTCATTGTCCTAGTTTTAATGACATTAGTTTCAAATACCGATTTATTTTGGTGTACCGGGTAAACTAGATACCAGGTATTACAATAATAAATAATAATTACATCAAAAAATCAAATAAAAAGAACAATAAATATTCTTCACTCTCTAACTATTACAATTTACAACAAGAGATCATGACGAGGAAACAACCAACTAGAAGTGAAACCTGAAACAAAAATATTTACAATTACATTGCATATATAGAATTTAACATATACATGAAATATAAGTAAAATTAAAAGAAAAGAAGAAATAAAAATTTGGAACATAATTCAATCGTCTAGGGGATACTCGCTATAACTGCATTAATCTCAATTCTCATTTGATACAAAATCTTCATCATCGAGAGGAGCCTCATCATCATTATCATTCAAATTTATTACACAAAATGACATGTCAATCACTTTAATCTATCAAAATCGGTTTCTCAAAAACCTAATCCTCCAAAAGATCAATATTATCAATACAAATTGAATTTACTGAACAACTTGTTCTATTAAAAGTCCTAATAAATAATAAAATTAAATCATTAAAAAATTATAAGAAATTATATCTAACTTAATAATGATAATAATATACCTTTCCTCAAGCTTTAATTGTATCGAACATATACTAAGTCATTCAATCTTTTGTGCTCCAATTTATTCCTTCTCTTGTAATGGATGAATTCAAATGTACTCCAATTCTTTTCACAGAATGTTACAATCACACATTGACTTAGAAATCGAATTGTAAACTTTTGCAATTCTAGAATACCACTTCCAAATTGATCCTACTTAGAAAATGTAAGTTCTAAGACAATAAAAGTAGTGTTATAAACCAAAAATAATAATAATAAATTTTCAATAAGTAACAAAAGTGAAAAAAAAAATAGCAATTATAAATCTCCATTTGTGAGCTTAAAAGATCTTTCATCATCTTATGACAACAATTTTCCTTGTAAAACTTAGTCTAAAATAGACACTAGGATTCACAAATTCCCTGGATGCAAATAATGGAGAGTAAAGTTGTATTTTCCATCTCTCATTGATAACTATACGATAAGGTGTGTAAAAAGAAGGCTTATTTTTCATATTGACTTTGATTGCTTCTTTCGCCTTTTCCATGGCACCATAAAAATAACTCATTGTTGCTTTTTCATCACTATCGACTAAACTAAGCATCCTTACAAAAGACTCACAAACTTAGATTAAAAAATGATAACCAAAATTCAGTATCTTCAATTATAATTCTAGAAACCTCAAATCCTGTATTAAACTTAACATACTAAGATGCAATCTACTTATCACTTGTAAACATCTATCTTAGCTCTTTTTTCATCATAATAAAACACTAAAGTGATAAGAAATTGCAAATATTGTAACAATAGGATGACACAAATTCTTACCATTGGTAAAATCCATTCTCACTAAATTAAAAAAAAATGCAATAAATGAACTTGATCACCTTTCTTGCTTTCTGTATAACCTTATCAATAATAAAAAAATACCTAGTGTCCCCTGTATTTTGTGGTATCAATTTAATGCAATGTATAACACAAAGAGTCCAAAAAAAAAGAATTATACTTGCTTTGTAATCTCTTTCCCACTGCTTTATAAGTAAAATTAATGTCAGTAATAAACTGAACAATATTTTTTAGCCCTACTTTATTCACAACTTTATCAAATATTTTTAATAAAGTATTGACATTCCTAACAAGCCTAGATGCATCAATAAAATTTAAAAACATTGAAACTTTTTAATTTGTCTCAAGCCTAGATGCATCAATAGACTTTAAAAACATTGAGACTTTTTAAAGTATCAATAGCCTAAACGCTCATGTCTCCCATTTGTCTAATCATCACACATTATTGAACACCGATATGCAGGCAAAACCATTCTTCTTTCTTCTAAATAAATTTTAATTTCATAAACATAGCTACTCAAAAATTTATCTCTATAGTCATCAACAAAGGTTATAACATACTCAACTAAAGCCCTTCGACTATAAAAGGCTATAACATCCACCATAGGCTGATAATATTAATATTGAGAAGCACTAAATGCTACATCTAAATCATAAATCATCTAACCATTGACATATCTACACTGTAAGCTCTTTCTCTTGATTGCATGACACTATGAATTGAAGGTTGTGCTTTAGGAGTTGTTTGTGGTGCAACAAATTTTGATATCTATCTTCTTCTTTTCTAACATTAGGTCTAGATGAAACATTCACTTCTTTCTAGGTAGGAATATTTTCGTTTTCAACATTTCCTTTATCATCCTTAACACTAGTAAATAAACTTCCACTACCAATCTTATAATTCATTCTCTCCCTTCTATCTTTCTCGTGTTGATACTTTTCAAGTGAAGTTTTCATTTGTCATTTCACATCATGACTCTTTTTTTCATGATTCCTCATCTCCTTTAACCCCAACAAAATGCTTCTTTCATCTGGTCATTCATCCACCTTTCAAATGCTTGTTACGAAACAAGCAAATAGCATGGTTCTTTATATCGGGGACCAATGCAACATGAGCCTAAGCTAGACTATTGTATCTTCCTAAAGCATTTGAATGATCAGGAGCACTTGAGCTTTATTCTATTTATATGTAAAAATAAATGAAGACATATATTTAAATAAAGAACACATAATTTCATTATCAACTCCTATAATAAAATATGTATTGTTTAACTCAAAGTCTAAACCAATACAATTACATAATACTCATATACATCTTATATAATATAACTCATTTTGTATAGTTATATCATACACAATTCAATTTCATCTAACATAATTCACCAAGAAGTCAAAACTTAACAATTTAAGTATTCAACATACCCAATTACATAAAACACATATATATCTTATATAATATAAATCATTTTATATGACTACATCATACACAATTTACCAAAAGTCAAAACCAACAATTCAAGTATTCAACATATACAATTACATAATACGCATGTCTATCTTATATAATATAACTCATTTTGTATGATTACATTATATACAATTCAATTTCATCCAACATAATTCACCAATAGGTCAAGAACCAACAATTCAATACATATTATATAATATAACTCATTTTATATGATTACATCATTCAATCATAAACCAAAGACATACACTCACAATTACAACATATTCAACTTCAATCATAACTCACAATTATAAGTTTACAACTTACTTTATGTAATCTCATAATTCAACTATAAACTAATATATTTTGTTTACTTATACAATTCAATTTATAATGATTATAACAAGTTTATTTTCTTAGCTAATTTTAATCAATATTGTTACTAAAATCGTAATTCCCAAATTTGATTTAACAAATTTTCATTCACCAAATTTAATCAACATTCTTAGTTTCTTACCCAAATTTTCCAACGCATTAATTTTCTTCAAAATTGACAATGCTTAAATTATATTGAAATTAAACCAACTTCTAGAAATAATTAAAATTTTCAAATCCATTAATTTTCTTCATAAATTAATAATGTGCAAATTATATTGAAATTGAACTAATTCATATATATAATTCCAAATTCCATATTCAAATTCATATTTTCCAATCCATTAATTTAAAATTGAAAATGCCTAAATTACATTGAAATTAAACTAACACAAACAATTCTAACTTTCAAACTTAAATTTCCCAACACACTCAATGAACTTCAAGAATTCTAACAATTCCAACAACTCCAACAATTTCAAATTTTCAACAATTTTTAACAATTCCAAAGTGATTTTATATCATACCCCCATCAGGCTTGCTTCTTTAGAGACTAAGTTCTCGTGCTAGCAAAAGTCCTCTCTTAGAATTTTTCTCCTCCAGCTCTTGAGTTTTTAGTTAGGTTAAGCCTTCTAAGGCCTAGGTAATGGAGGAGTAGGGGGCTTCCAAACCCCTTCCCTTGACTTTTGAGGAATACCAAGCACTATTAGCTGGGGTCAAAAGGAAAAAGGCTACAAAGAGATTGACAAGCATGAACCAACCCATAATCAAGGAGCCTAGTAGAGGTGGTTGTAAATTCATCCTAAAAAGGTCTCTCTCAAGCATTATTCAAATGTATTGAAAGATGGAGTACTATCTCCTCCTGAAGAGCTACTTAAAGCTCGAGCATAGGTATGGTTGTCGACTTTAGTGGGATATTTTTAGAGTAAATGCCCATCATTTCAGTAGTGAATGCTTATGCTAATGCAAGGTGGGGAAAGAAGGGCCTTGAGAGAATGATGCTCATAGAGGATGGTAATCTTCTATTTAAATTCTCATCTGAGCAAAATCTTGATGAAATATTGGAGATGAGACCTTAGCATATATTAGGCCAACCTATGTCTATATAGAAATGGAAGCCTGACTTAGATTGGGACAGAGGAAGCATAGATGTATTCCCCATCTAGGTTAAGCATCTCTATTGAGTTTTGGATGTTAAAAGGCCTCAGTTATTTGGCAAGTTCATTAGGTAAACCACTGTGCATGGACACTCAAATGATGAATATAAAGAAGATTTGCTTTGCTAAAATTGTACTGAGATAAACAAAAATGCCGATCTGCCAAATAAATAACCTATCTTGAAGATGGGAGAAGATGGTGAAGTCAAGCATGTTGAAGTACCTATTTCATATCCGTGGAAGCCTAGTTTAACCAAATAATGTTGGAAGCCGACAGGAAAATTTTTCAAAACCAAATGGCATGACGAATTGATTGGAGACACTATTAATGATGAATCTAAAGTTGATTATCAGAATATAACACGAGACATTAGTGAACCTGTAAAAGAAAGTCATTCAATACTTACCAAAGGTCAAAGCAATAATTTTAATGTAGACTAAACCACTACTGAGGTGGCTGCGGAATAGAATAATATGGGAGACCACAATCAGTTGGAAGATGTCAATTTAAATGCTAATAATTGCAATACAGTAGGGCAAGAGGGTACAACTAAAAACAGGATAGACCAAAAGATCCTAATGAAGCAGATGCATCCTTTAGCAATAACACAGTCTAGGAGCCAATTAAGGAACAATCTATAACTTCAACCAACCATTCCCAAAAAAATCAGCTAGAAGGAAGGCCAGAAATAGAACAACAGGAAAGTCCCCCTAATGATGCTAATATGGAATGTTAAAGGGCTCAATGAACCTCTCAAAAAAACTATGGTCAAAGACCATATTTTGGAAAACAAAGCGTGTATAGTTGGCGTTTAGAAACAAAAATAAAATCTTATTAGCAATCTAACTTGTCTAATTTTTTAAGTGCAGACTGGTATATCATTACTAACATATCTTCTCATTATAATGGAAGAATATTATGTTTCTATCATAATAAGAGACTTTCAGTGCAAGCGCAAAGGTAAAGTGATTAGCACATTCATTTAGTCTGTCAAATCATAAGTGCCAATATGATGTTTGCTTTAACATTGATTTACGCTTCAAATTTTTAATTTCAGAGGGAGATATTATGGAACAATCTTTAGCAAATAGATCCAACAAATTCAGATCCATGGATAGCAATCGGAGACTTTAACTATATTAGGTCTAATTTTAAAGCTGAAGAAGGGAGAGGTGCATATTCATCATCTAGAAGGGAACTTGAGAACTTTCTACAAAAAGTGCAACTGATAGATCTTAGCTTTAATGGGAGGCTATTTACATAAACAAACAAACAACACGGTTAGTACATGATATGCAAAAACTAAATCGAGCACTAGTTAATCCCCCATAGCTAGTTCTTTACTCATTTAGGAGAAAATCTCATGTCAGACTATTCATATATTCTCATCTAGAATTAATCAAGCACAAATTACAGGGGTGCTTCATTCTAGTTTTATAATGGCTTAACACAATAGCTTAGGTTTCTCGACTTAGTAAGCAAATGCTAGAGCCAACATATAGACATCTACAAACCCTACCAATGGGTGAAAATTGTGCATATTGAAATCTTCCTTGAAGGGTTTTATGTGTTCCAATATGTAACAATTAAGGGATCTCAAAACTAAGCTTAAGGAAGCCAAGGCTGATTGCTATAACCAAGTTAATGACGCTCACATGAAGACTAATAAAGCAGTTCTACTTTGGGAGTATGAGGAGGCTTTACAAATGCACAATTCAATCTTCAAACAGAAATCAATAGTGTAGTGGTTGAAGGATGGCAATATGAACAGTAAATTTTTTCATGCCACTCTTTCGACAAGAAGAAATAACAACCAGATAATGGAGCTGAAAAATAATTTGATGTCTCCTATTTTGATCAAACCTCCCTATTATCTCTAACCAGAGCTTACTTTGAAAAATTGGTGGGAACTTCATCTCACACCTCTCAGATAGACGACATCAAAAGGTTTTTTGAAGATGTACTTTATCACAACACTAAGAACTCCTTGATTGCTCCATTCTTTGATAATGATATCAAGGTAGTCTTATTCGATCTAAATCTTTCCAAAGCACCAGGGCCTGATGGATTCACAGCTTGGTTCTTTCAAAAAACATGAAAAATCACTGACAAGCTATTTACTCAAGCAGTTAAAGAAAGTTTATTATCTTGTAAGTTGCTAAGAGAAATTATTCATGCCTACATATGTCTTGTTCCTAAAAGGCAAAGCCCTTCCTCACAAGAGGATTATAAGCCCATTTTGTGTTGCACTACTATCTATAAGATAATTGTCAAACTTATAGTGAAACCATACCCTTCTTTGTTTAGATTACCTAAAGAAATCAAATTCATACGCAAATCATAAACATACTACCATCAAGTGTTCTGATAATTCCATCATGCATCTTAATCAACACTGAATCATTGCCCTTTACACTAAACTCCTTATTATCACCCAACTTTACTGTGCCATTCCACTCTTTTAATGAATGAAACAATTTGTGTGAGAAAGTCATACGATAAGATGCACCAGTGTTGATAACCCAAGTTTTTGCAGAACTAAAAGTACTACTAACAATCAAAACATCTCCCCTTCATCGGAGCTATCCTGTACTACTGTAGCACTATCACTACTACTTGATTCCTTCTTCCTATTTCTCTCCTTTTGTTGTGGACAGTCCTTTCTCATGTGCCCCTTCTCTTTACAGAGAAAAAACTTAATTGCTTTAGCCCTTGATTTGGAGTGTGACCTACCTCTCCCGCCACCATCTTTTTCAGGGTTTCTACCTTACTAATAATAAGACCTGCTTCTACACCGTCTTTACTAGAACCAAAGACCTTTCTCTTTAATTAATGGCTAACAAAAATACTATCTTGCCCATACAACATGGTATCAACAAAATTCTCATAGGAATTCAGTAAAGAACACAAGAGAATAATATCTTGATCCTCATCATCAATATTAACCCCAACACCTTGTAAATCTATATGACAATTCGATTTAAGTTATCAAGATGATCTTTTACTTGCATACTTTCCGTTATCCACAAGTTATACAAATGATGCTTCTAATACAAACAATTTGTGAGAGATTTCTTATGAAATTTGCTTTCCCGTTTTGCCCACAATCTTACAGCAGTTGTTTCATGCACCACCTCACACAACATTTCGTCGCCCAGACTCAACAATACTGCGGTATGCACCTTCTCCAAAAGTTGATAGCAAACAATAAGTTGATCTACAAATAATGCTCAATAAGTTGATAGAAAACAATGGTGGGTTTTAGCATCATTACAAATGCAAAAAACGTCAACTCACTCATTAGATGTTCACGGATGATCTTATGCTCCTCTTAGGGGCTAATGGATTTTCTGTCCAAATATTGAAGTATATATTGAGAAAGTTCTCCGATTGGTCTGGATTGAGAGTCAATACCTGAAAGAATAATCTATACTACTATTAGGAAACACATCAGGGAGTCGAACTTTCCTATACTACTATTAGGAAACACATCAAGGAGTCGAACTTTCCAGGATACTTGGAATGGAGCTACACACATTATCCTTCAGATATTTAGGAGTTCCAATATCGCAAGCGAAGCTCAAATATGCAGATTGTATCCCTCTATTGGTGAAATACAAAGGAAGAATTTAAGCATGGCAAAGTAAATTCCTATCATATGTGGCTTCCATAACTCTAATTGTTTCAGTTCTTAGCGATCTACATCTTCACTTGATCAACCATCTGATTTTAATTAAAAGGACTATCAAGGAACTCGACTGAACCATCAAAACGTTCTTATGGTCTGATTCACTCGACAACACTAAAAAGGCAAAACTGAAGTGGAATGAAGTCATTATGCCTAGACGATTTGGGAGATTAGGAATCATCTTTATCACTATCACATAAAAGCTATCATTATGTAAGAAAATTTTGAGACCTCACATTGATCGAAACGCAATGTGGATAAAGTGGATCCATGAAAACTACCTTAGCTCACACAGTTTCTGCCAACTCCCAATATGTAGAGAATTCTCTTGGACATTCACTTACACGTTACACTTGCAAGACACTATATATTTATGGATTTTTCACCAACTAGGAAGGGGAGACAATATCTGCTTATGGTATGACAATTGGACTTATTATAGCCCATTGATATAGAGAGAAGAGCTTGCATATTTAAGGAACAAATTCCCTCTCTATACATTAGTTTCTCCATACATAAATCAAGGAAATTGGATAGGCAACCTACGTGGCTTCAATTAGCTCATTCCCTACTTTCCACAATTAAACCAATGCTATACAAAGGATCGAGTTATCTGGAAACTCGATGCTAGTGGTTCTTCCACCAATAAATCCTGTTATAGAGCTCTCCAACTTGAGGGAGAGGAGTAGTCATGGTTTCAGCTATTATGGAAGAAAATCGACTGAGTATTAAAAATCGTTGGTACGATAATTATGATCCATATTCTGTGTTATGCACGTACATAACCAAGGATAGGAATCATCTCTATTTCAATTATGTATACTTGAAATCAGTATGAAGTACAATCTAACACAAGTTAGGGAATTATGACACATCTTATGGATGCTATGAAACACTTAACTGGATCATAAGAGCCTCAAGACAACACAAGATGGATGCATGTACAAAGCAGCTTTCACGCTTATAATCTACCATTTTTGGAGGGAAAGAAACAGGCACATTTATAAAGGGGAGGAAGTAACTAAATAGCTATTGGCTGAGAGCATCATCAATGACATTCGAGATTTAGCGATAGCGAAATCTTTAAATGAAGCCTTGTCAATAGGAATTATCATCCGAATGGAGAAGTAGACTCCTTACCTACTAAATTGTCTTCTAAATTATACTTCAATCAAGTAACAAACTTGCTCAACTCATGTTATTTGTTCTCTCTATTTGTTTTTTGCATTGCGATATATAACTTCGGTGACATGTAGTGCTATTTACTCATACGCTTTATATTACATTAGCAATACGATTATAACCTTTCAGAGAGTTACAAATTATAAAGGTCTCCCGACAAATTAATTAAAATGTCCGAAAATACAACTTATCAAATGGTCCTTTACGTTGGCAATTGCTCCCTTTATAAGAGAATAAAACCTCCATTTAGTCACTGAAAATTTCTGAGAAAAATTGAAAAGATATTAGGCAGATAGATTTTAGTTTTCCAAATTCCAATATTCAATTGAATATAGGACAAAACATCTATTTAAAATTATTTTCAGATCTATAATTTTATGTTTTTTCACGATTCGGGGACAGACAATTCCATAGAGAGATTACTGTAATTCTACCAAAAGTAATATGGATTTGGACACTCTTTAACTCACATTAGACATAACTCTAATACCACCTGTATATTGACACGAGATCGGCATAAATCACGTTTTCAACATTTAAAGAAAGAGGTAAATAGAAGCAAAACTAAGGATAAGTTTTGCATTATCACATCACACGTACTACTACAATACACGCTGAAACTTAAATATAACCTTATTAGTTCTTAGTAACCCACTCCTTGTGAGGCCCTCCTAGCCTCGTATATGCCTCACTGTTCTTCATTTTAACTCCTGGCTGAAACAGTCATACGATATCCTTCTCCAAATCCAAGAAGCAGAGACGTGCGAACAATTTCTCCTCCCTTGACACTCCACCTGAGAAATCCAAGCGGTAGGAATATGGTTTGTTTTTAGGTTCATAGAATCTGAGCTCCTGCTAGACTAGCCAATTACAAGCAACTTTTGATTGAAAAGCAAATTTAAAATTCTAACAAATACCTGTACTTGGTGACTAGAAGATGAAGCAAAACTGCAAAAATAGCTTTGGTGAGCTCTGCTCCTGGACACTTCCTTATTCCTCCTCCAAAAGGCAAGAAGTTCTTGTTCGTCAAGGAATCCTGTTAAGAGTTCTCATCCTCGTTAAGAACATATGTGTACAGCCGAGCTGCTTGCCTGGCAGTTTATGAGAGACATATAATTAACTATCCTAACTGGTTTACGGTTAATAAACTCATCACCTTCCATCGCGATGGATTGAATACAAGAGGATCTTCATAGTGGTCTGAACTCAAATGGGTAGCATTAGCAGTAATCAAAATTACCCAGTCTTCTGGGATTGTGTAGCCTGTATATACCAGGTTGACAAGGTAAGCAACAAAGTGAATAAAAAAGAAAAACTCTATGGTTCAATAATATAACTTATTTTATATGACTACATCATACACAATTTACCAAAAAGTCAAAAACCAATAATTCAAGTATAATATAACTCATTTTATATGACTACATCACACACAATTTACCAAAAATTCAAAACCAACAATTCAAGTATTCAACATATACAATTATATAATACGAAGTCTATTTTATATAATATAACTCATTTTGTATGATTACATTATACACAATTCAGTTACATCTAACATAATTCACCACTAAGTCAAGAACTAACAATTCAAAACATTTTATATAATATAACTCATTTTATATGATTACATCATCCAACCATAAACCAAAGACATACACTCACAATTAGAACATATTCATCTTCAATCATAACTCACAATTATAAGTTTACAACTTACTTTATATAGTCTCATAATTCAACTATAAACTAATATATTTTGTTTACTTATACAATTCAATTTATAATGATTATAATTATTTTTTTCTTAGCTAATTTTAACCAATATTATTATTAAAATCGTAATTCCTGAATTTGATTTAACAATTTTCCATTCACTAATTTTAATCAACATTCTTAATTTCTTACCCAAATTTTTCAACGCATTAATTTTTTAAAAAATTGACAATGCTCAAGGCCCTTCTTTCAACAATTCCAAATTGATTTTATATCATACCCCCCATCAGACTTGCTCCTTTGGAGACTAATTTCTTACGATTGTAAAAGTCCTCTCTTAACACTGTTCTCCTCTAGCTTTTGAGTTTTCAATTGGGTTAAACCTTATAAGGCCTACGTAATGGAAGAGCAGGGGGCTTCCAAACCCCCTCTTTTAACTTTTAAGGAATACCCAGCACTATCAGCTGGGGTTAAAAGAAAAAAGGCTACAAATACTCTAGTTGTAGCAATTGGAGAAGAGATTGACAAACATGAACCAACCCAGAATCAAGGAGCCTGGTAGAGGTGCCTGCATATTCATCCTAAAAAGATCTCACTCAAACACTATCCAAATGTACTGAAAGATGGAGTACTATCTCCTCCTAAAGAGCTACTCCAAGCTGGAGCATAGGCATGGTTATCGACTTTCTGGAATTTTTTAAAAGTAAGTGCCCATCATTTCCAATAGTGAGTGCTTATGCTACTGTAAGGTAGGGAAAGAAGGGCCTTGAGAGAATGATGCTCACCTAGGATGATAATTTTCTATTTAAATTCTCATCTGATCAAAATCTTAATGAAATATTGGAGATGGGACCTTAGCATATAAGAGGCCAACCTACTAAGTCTAGATTAGATTGGGACTGAGGAAGAATTCTGGGTTAATTTTCGTAGTATCCCTCTTGTAACCCCTCTTGAGTTTTGTACATTAAAAGGCCTCAATTATTTGGTAAGCTCATTAGGTAAACCACTGTGCATGGACACTCAAATGATGGATATAGAGAGGATTTGCTTTGCTAAAATTGTATTGAGGTAAGCAAAAATGCCGATATGCCAAATAAATAACGTATCCTGAAGATGGGAGAAGATGGTGAAGACAAGCAAGTTGAAGTATCTCTTTCATATCTGTGAAAGCCTAGTTTAACCAAATAATGTTGGAAGCCCACAGGAAAATTTTTCAAAACCAGATGGCATGTTGAATTGATTGGAGACACTACTAATGATGAATCTAAAGTTGATTATTATAATACAACACGAGACATTAGTGAACCTATAAAAGAAAATCATTCAATACCCACCAAAGGTCAAAGCAACAATTTTAATGTAGACTAAATCACTACCGAGGTGGTTGTAGAGTAGAATAATATGAGAGACTGTAATCAGTTGAAAGATGTCAATTTGAATGCTAATAATTGCAATACAAAAGGACAAGAGGGGACAACTGAAAACATGATAGACCAAAAGATCCTAATGAAGCAGATGCATCCTCTAGTAGTAACACAATCCAAAAGCCAATTAATGAACAATCTATAACTTTAACAACCATTACCAAAGAAAATCAACTAGAAAGAAGGCCAAAAACAGAACAACAGGAAAGTCCCCGTAATGATGCTAATATGGAATGTTAAAGGGCTCAATGACCCTATCAAAAAAACTGTGGTCAAAGACCTTATTTTGGAAAGCAATGCGTGTATAGTGGGCTTTTAGAAACAAAAATAAAAGCTTATTAGCAATCTAACTTGTCTAATTTGTCATTACTAACATATCTTCTCATTACAATGAAAGAATATTATGTTTCTATCATAAGAAGAGAGTTTCAGTGCAAGCACAAAGGTAGAGTGATCAACACATTCATTTAGTCTGTCAACTCACAAGTACCAATATGATGTTTGCTTTAACTTTAATTTATGCTTCAAATTTCCAATTTCAAAGGGAGATATTATGTAACATCCCACCCCGACAAGAAGGGTAAAATATTAAATTTGACAGAGGGTGACATGGATCGGAATGACTAAGGATTGTCCATGTACACTGGTACTAGTAACCAGTGAAATCTGTGCACATGAAATTACTGGTCATGCATTCATGATAATTCCCGGTAATTGGGCCTAAGGCAATTTTATTGTGATTAACGTGGTAGTTGGGTTTGAAAAATTTTTATGAGTGCGTCATAAATTGTTTTCTATTTTTTAGGATTTATGGGAATTTTTCTGAAATTTTTCGAGGTTAAAACCCGGACTAGAAAAAATGTCGGCGGCGAATCGATTGGTCATGATCATAGAATTGAATGCATAGGGCATTAAATATTGGACATATGGCTATAGAGATTATTGGACAAGTGTTGAATTAGTGGAATTTAGATTAAAATTGATTATTAAAGAAGAACCAATCAAAGCTTGACACATGGCATTACAATAGCCATGTATTTATTAAAGTAACTTAGGTTTGTCTTTCTTTTAAGCTTGTTTTCACTCACACTCACGACACTCTCTCATTTTGGAGGCTTTTGGTGATTTTCTCCCCCATCTTCGTGCCTTCTTTGCTTCCCTTTCTTGGTGAGCTTTGATCACTCCAATTCCTTTGTTGTTGAACATCTTATACCTCCTCCACTTTGCTCTTCTTTCCATCAAAGAAGTTGTTCTTTTTCTAACTCTAGTGATGGTGGTTTACGTGGGTGATGAATCAAGTTAGGTCTTGGTGATTTTCTTGAAGAAATTTGAAGATTGGTAGTTAAATCAAGTAAGTTGCATGCCTTGTGTTTTGAATCTTGTATAATTGAAGTTAGAAATGATGAATTGTTCATGCATATGTTACTTGGAAAGAAAGAATTAAGTGCTGCCAATTTTGTGTATTAGCCCTAGCACATGTATAAATGGTATAAGAACTGATTTGTGTTCATTTGGATGTTTCATGATGTGTTAATGGCATTGGAAATGATAGAACTAAGGTTAACACCAAATCTGGAAAATTATGGTTTTCACCGATTGTCTTGTTGTTAGCATAAATAATTGTGTAGGAATGCAAATGAGGTGAGGTTTGTTGCCACTTAAACTTTGGGATGTTAGCCACATTTTTGTGTAAAATATGCATTGTCCAATGTTAGCTGGAAGAGGGTGCAATTTGGCTTGGAAAGTTACTGCTCATGATTGGAATAAATAAGACCAAATCATACCCTTGAGTTTTGCTAATTTTACGAATTAATTGAGAAGGAATTAGGATAATGGATTAGATGAAAATTAAGCCTAATAAGTTATCTTTCTAATGTCACTGATTTTGCAATTTTCGATATGTATAGTAGGAGTTATGGACTGATGAGTGTTGGCTGTTTTATGCATTGACTGAAACCTAGTTGGATTGGCACATTTAGTGCACATTCGGATTTGGAAGAATTTTAGTAATTTTTGTGAATTGAATTGGAGTTGGAAATGTACTGAAGAGTTCTAGATGACACATTGATCTTGAAAATGATATATGGCTTATAATTTTTGGAAATTAGATGTTGGTGATATGGAATTTCAAAATCTGAACCTACATTGTGATGTTAAGTGCTGATTAGGTCAGAAACTTGCATAACAGATTTGAAACTATTAGAGGCTGAATTGGAGTTTGATTATTTCAGAAAGAATTGAATTTTGAGGATTTATCTTTTCAGGGATATAAAGTTCTGATTATTCTGACCTGTGTACAGGGAGTTATGCTTGTTATAAGTTTACTGCTCAAATTGAATGATTTCAGGGACAGCAACATTGAGTGAATTAATTGACCTAGTTAGCATGGGAATTGAAATTTGTTTTGTTTCATAAAAGTTGTAGATAACATTAGGATCTTGATGAGCATATTTATTGCGTAATTGTTGACAGAAGAATCAGAGAGTTATGGAATTTGCAATGTACTGTTCTATTTTAATGGGATTTGAGTAGGCAGTAGCTTTGATGGGATATTTGATACCCTTAGGGGTGAAATTGATTTTTATGGTCTTCTTGAGAATTGTAGAGCTTTTCATGAGCTTTCCAACAAGCTATAGTTTGTATTTTTCCGAATTATATGCTAAGAATTATAAAGGTTGAAAATTTGGATTGAAAACTGGAAAAAGGGAAAATGGGAAGATAAATCACACCCGGTCACTAGGGCGACGCCTCGCCCTAGTGACGAGGCTTAGAGAGGGTCGGCATCGCTAGGGCGACGCCTCGCCCTAGCGACGAGGCCGGATGAGTCAGCCCCGCTAGGGCGACGTCTCGCCCCAGCGAGGCTGGTTCTTTTTTTTATTTTATTTTATCATTTTTTTATTTGTTAATTGGCATTTTAGGATTTCTTGCTTCTTTTGTCAATTTCTTTTTCGTCCGAGGTCCGATTGACCTGATTCTTGAGGCATCGGATTTATGACACATTGAATTTTATTTTGCGAGAAATTGAGAATTTTTAGACGGAAAATTGACGTGGGCCCGGGTAACGGAGCCTTTAATCACTGTTTTATTTGATTGGGAACCTATAGAGGTCCGAATTGCGCACCATCAGCGCCAATAGGTTTCTAATTTTTAAAAGAATTTTTTTTAGGGAAAAAAAATGAGATTAGGGTCGGGAATTCATGAACATGCATATTTCACCTACATGTGCACAAATTGCATAATTAGTGACTCGTTCTTTCTCTGTTTCTTATAGAGACCCAAGTGGAGCGTCGTCAGACCGACGGGGCGAAAACTTCCCGGCATTAGCTCGGAAGTAATAGGTGAGTAACCTAGTTGGTTTCTCAACCTTATGTGTTTATTAATTATATGCATTGATTGTCATGAGGAAGCAAGGATGGATATATGTGATTGATTGATTTGATTGATTTCGGACCATGTGTGTTCGAAATATTGGATTGTGATATTGAAGTGCAAATGAGAATAAGTGCGTGAGAATGCATTAGTAAATTGGATTGTAAATGTGTTAGTGAAATGAAAGGTAAATGCATGGGAATGAAATCTGGGACTAAAAGTCCGAGGACATTGGAAAATGATCAGAAATAGTAATTAATTGGAATTGGAAATAGAAATGCGATAATTGGAAATTGGAAACTGACATGTGCATTCATGCATAGTAAATGATCAGATAATGGCAGTTGTGACCGGTGTAGCCACCGATTTCAGAGCTTTAAGCTCAACGCACAGGGCCTCGTAGGGGTGTTCAAAAAACCCGCGAACCTGTGAACCGGACCTGAACCGCATAAACCGAACCTATAAATAAGGTTAACTGAACCTGAGTTTAGGTTCGGTTCAAACCGAACCTGAAAAATCAGGTTCATGGTTCAGGTTCAGGTTTCTAACTTGCGGTTCTAGGTTAACCAAACCTAAACCGCACCTATAGCAGTTAACCGAACCGAACCTAATTTATAGGTTTAGGTTTAAACTTGAACCTGAAATACCTAAAAAAACTATCATATATTTAGATACAATTTAAGAGGATATCAATAATAATAAATTCACTAGTATTTACTATATTAATTCTTGAGTGAAAAAAAAAAGAAAAGGAAAAAAAAACTACTTTACTTCTATGTTATTAAATGTTAATATTAAACTTTGCTATTATAAGTAACAACTAATGCATAACACTCAAGACTTCTACTTCAAATAGTAATTAATATGTGTCAAAGTTATTCAAATAGTAATTAATATGTGTCAAAGTTATTGATCAAGTATTAAACTATTAATAAAACATTCATTGACTAAAATAATATAATCGTTTAGAGATTAATTAAAGAAATTAATGTGTAAAACACATTTATTAAAAATCCTACAATTTTATTTTTTAAGGCACATATATTAGTTTAGATATTCATGAGATATTATAAACATTAAACTAGCAAGTAATACCGATTCTTAAAAATATATAATATAGTTGCGAATAAATAATAAGAATATAATAATATTGTCTTGTACAAACACAAACATAGTTTTATTTATTAGAAACGAATGAAAAATGAGTTGATTTAGTAATAGACTATAGGATTGTATTTTTTTATACGGCTGCGCTTTTTATAATATAATATTTGAAGTTTTAACTATGATATTAATTGCATTTTCTACACTGAGTTACAATAAGAAGAAGAACACTTTTTGTGTTTATTAGTTTATTATTATTATTATTTATTTTAACATGATAAAATAAGATTTAATGATGTTAGAAGAATAGTTTTATTATTATTTTAATCAATGAGATCTAGTAGAGCAGTTCGTTCCCTCACTATTGCATCTGAGTCAGCTTTTAGTACAAGAGGTCGAGTGTTTGATTCATTTCGTAGCTCTCTTACTCCAAAGATGGTGGAGACTCTTGTTTGTAGACAAGATTGGTTGAGAAAATCACAGGCTCCTCTTTACATGGAAGAGAGACTTGAAAAACTTGAACAAATTGAATCGGGCAATCTAATTTACTTTACCTTGTTTTAATATATAAATAAATAAATAAAATATTTTTTCAATTAAAAAGAAATAAAGAGTCTAACTCTTTTTATTTTTTATTTTCTATAGATGTGGCTTCATGTATAACATTGAATCATCCTACCATTCTATTCAAAGAATAATTGTTTAATATTTTATCTTTTTTTTCTAGTATGTATCTTTTATAAGACATTGTTTGGCTTATTTTTACTTTGCTTTGGTTCAACATATTGGATTAATCTTTGATGGATTTTATATGCGTACTTTTATGAATAATTTGTATTTTTCTACCAATTTTTTATATAATTTTATCATATATATTGATATGAATAGGTTCTGGTTATCCTGAGAACCGAACCTGAAAATAGGTTAACCAATCCTATAGGTTCTTTAGGTTCAGGTTCAGGTTCAGGTTCATGAAATTGCCGAACCTAACATTCAGGTTCAAGTTCAGGTTATTTATGAACGGATCAGGTTACCCTACCATGAACACCCCTAGGGCCTCGTGCCCAACGTATTCCGAGCCTCGGCTCGATGATCAGGGCTATGCCCAACGTTTCGGGGCTTCAAGCCCAATGTTTTAGAGCCAATGGCTCAACGTATATGAGCTCAAAGCAGAAATACAACAACGAAAGAAAATGAAAGAGTCACATGCACATTTGCATAAATGAATGTTTTATGTGAATTGTGTGAAAGGCTTATTGCCTTATAAAATGTGAAATTATTGCTGTGATTTCTTGTTTATGATATATGTACAATATTATGTGATTGTGTGGATATGCATGAGTTGGGTGAACCATCGATGATGGTTTCTCACTTGAGTTCATAAACTCACCCAACATTGCATCTATTTTTCAGAAATAGAGAGTACCCGTTGGACACACGGAGTACATCTATCGCTAGCAAGATGAGTATCGGGTCGGGATCGATGTCGTCCAGATCTGCATTAGTGTATTGATTTGGTATTTAGTAGGCCCAATTGTTTATATGTAATTGTATAGAGTGATTGAGCACTAATGAGTGCTAATAATGATTGAAATTGTTTTATCGGTGAAATGGTTTTATATTTGAAAATGTTTTGTTATAATTGGGCCAAGTCAATGATTGTTTTGCGCACTCTAATGTTTTTGAAAGAAAAAGAAAATGTCATACGATTTTTTGTAATAAGGTAATGAATGTTCTAAGACGCCACCCTCATGGTCATGGCTCGAATATCACCATGGATATCGGGTTCGGGTCTCGTCGGGAGTGGGGTGCTACATTTGTGGTATCAGAGCCCAATAGTATGTAATGTATCTGGGCACAGTCTGAAACATAGGGTGCATGCATTTGAGTCATGTCGTTGCAGACCGTGGCAACTGATCCCTAGTCTGAGTCGCACGAGATTTCTACATGTGCGTATGTGTTACGTGTGTTAAGTGACTAAGTGAGACTGTATTAGAGTATAACTCCCTGAAAGTGTATAAGCAATGAGGAAAGGAAAAAGGAAAAATGGATAAGGAGATTGATATTGTACTGTGGTTAGAAACCCTAGCCTGTTATATGAGTATGCCTATATTGGCCTAGACTAATTAAGGAAAGAGGTGATATCGTAAGTACTTCTCGGATTAAAATGACAAGATTACGGCGATAGAAAACGAATATGTCTAGAATTGGAAGAAGTCCACTGGAGATATGAGACGCATATAGTAGACCGAAGTGAGCTTAAAAGTCCGGGATGTTTAGGTGATTACAGCTTTGACTGTATATGTCATGAAATGGGAAAATCTTGGAACTGAGTAAAGCGTAGATGATCCGATCAGGCAGATATGGATTCACTGCATTTGTGTTCAATATCAGTAGATATCATAGGTAGATGAGAATAGCGTGATTGTGATAGGATCAATTTTGTACCGTACCGGTCTACCTAGAGCTGAATGAACTGAAAGAGCAACGTGTCTGGTAGGGTAAAAAAAAAGTTGAACTGGCAAGATAAAAGTGTACAGATAAACTGAAATGAACTCGTGAAACGGTTATGATCTGGAACGCATAAGCTTGAACCTGAAATGGGTATGTGAATATTGTGCTAAGAGTTTGGAAAATCAGTATAAAAAGATGGTAAGGGAAAAAGACAGACTGCTAATTTTCTACTGATTGTGTATCGGGAATTTCGGGATTGGTTGAAAAGATGTATATAGACACAGAAATGGTAAATGGATGGGTAAATAGATAGAGATACAATGGAGTTGTATCCACGATTTTGTCGTGTTTTGGGGACTGTGAATCCCCTAGCCTAGATTGTTTGAGGATAATAAAGAGCTACGTAGCAATAATGAGATGACATTGTATAAGCTAAGTGGATATGACCGTAAAAGGTCAAGCTGACACGTGAATGATATGGGAATAAAACTAGGAAAATGAAAAAAAAAAGAATGAAACAATGATAGTGAGATATGAAAAGAGTTGTCGCATGTAAGTCGGTCTATCGTTGGGAATATCTATTGGATAGTAACGTTGATCGTGATTAATGAAACATATGTGACAGATACATGGAAATCATAGAGGAGATGATCGGTGAATGAGTACAGTGGCTATAAGTGTAAAGTTCATAATGGGTTAAAGTAAGACATGGGAGGACTGAATGTACCTTTATGAGAAGAAATGAGAAATGATTATGGCATCAGTTATTTATTCGAGGATTAGCATAAACGGAAAGGATTTTATGAAAGTCTGAATTATATAGGTTACTAATTGGTTTCTGGATAAAATGTTGAGGTATAGATTACTGAATAAGTGTGAAAGAAAGTGTTTATATGACTGTCACAAAGAAACCTTAGTGTACGGAATGTTCCGATCTTTTAAATTATGGCATAAAATTGTTCCGATAGAGATAGCACGTATAGTGAAGAATGGTTGAAAAGCAATTAGGGACACTAATTAACTGATGAGACTTTCGTGAACAGTATAATGATGGTAGCAAGAAGGGAAGTATAGACGAAATCAAAAGTGAAATTGAGTCATATCCCAAGAGCAGATTTAGAAATAACAAGTGAAATATACGATTGAGGTTATATGTATTGTGTGCGTATGGAAATGTGAAGTATCCAACGACATAAATGGAATGTTAATTTGAGGTGATCCTATTGCAATGAAAAGTGAATAGATCTTCTTCGAACTACGAAGTAAAATACTTAAATGAAGTGGAATTGATGGAAGTCCAAGTACGGATGACTAGGTGTTGGCAAACATCGATGTTAATGACAAGAAATCAATTGAAAAGAGTAAATGAATGGAGACAAGAAGTTCAAAAGGGAAACTGACAATGATGTGATGTATGAGAAAGTTAATAAGACCCTATTAGGGAATGATGTGAAGTAAGCAAATGGTCGTGACTATGATTATCGACGGAATGTGTTTGAAATTGTTGAACAGTGAAAAGTAAAAGGAATTACATGAATAATTGAGGAATTTGATACTACTGATAAGCCTACCTATGGAGAGTGGACAATGTGTGCTGAACTGAAACATAATGTTCAAACAGTAGTAGATAAATTAAATTGACTTTGATAAATGGTATTGGTGTCATGATCATGATTGAAAGCCTTGGAGACTGTAGATTCCTATAAGGATACACTGAGTTAATTTATGGAAAGAGACAGACATAAATACCTACAATGCTGAAATGAATGGACAATTCTGCCTACTAAACTCAACTAGTGAACTGATAATGCTGCAATGAACAGATCAATTACAGATATTGAGATTTTCAAAGAATGTCAAGTAGATTATGGGTAATTATGAAGTGTTACTGGAAAATTGAGGTTGTAGATCTAGTGATACTGGATAGAGGTAAGAAAGGTTATTAGTTCATGAAGCAAACTAGTGTCTCCCATCCTGAATCTGAAGAGTCAAGTGTAATCGGGAGAATGGTATTTAATGAATAAAAATAATAATAATAATAAGCATGTGTCGGGATTGAACAAAGGAATTGATAAGCAAAGAAATTGAACAGTCGAAGCTAGACATTCTAGTAATCTTATGCGATAAGTGAAATTGAATAACTATGGCTATAGACTGAAGTGATTATAGATTCAAGTGTTTATAGGTTTGAATGTTCAACAGGAAAAATGCTTAAGTGGTTTGGGTTTCACAAGATTTTGATCGTGTTATAAAGTTCGATTCTTGTAAAGATACTTCGCTACTTTGGGCGATTGCCTAACGGAAGTCAAAGACCACAATGAATTTGAGGCTGTGTTTAGTGAAACAAAGGAAAGTGACATAGGAAAACAGCATGGGTTACCTAAAGTGGATCAGGATCGGATAAGTGAAACAGAGTTAAATGCATATCTGAATAGAGTGCGTGAACACTATAGAACAGTGAATTGTCTAAAGAGAGTTGAATTTGAACAAAGAGTCAATGAACTATAAAAAAATGACTGCATTAGGTATAGTGAAATGGAGCTAAATGTCATTGTATTGGTACCAAAGGAATGTGAATCATCCCTGACGAAATAAAGGAAGTTAGGGTATGTATCACCTTGAAAAGATGTACTCAATGGAATACGAATTAGTCAGTTTGCTACTGGAGAAATAGGTATTGGATTAATAAAATGTGATAAGTGGATAGGTTCGGAAATAACAAGCAGTGTCTACTCTGAAATAGTCAAGGGAGATAGTTAAGATAGTGAGATCGCCATGGTGATGACCTTGTTGAGTCAAATCTCTTGTGATGAGTGATAATGAGTTAGCCAATAAGTGGTGAACAAGCGATCGAGAGTGGTTACTGTAACCTTTAGAAAAATGAATCATTGAGTGGAAAAGTGTATAGGACATGTAGGGATAGTTGAGAACTGTCATACTGAATTTCGAGGACGAAATTTTTATAAGGAGGGGGGAGTTGTAACATCCCACCCCGACAAGAAGGGTAAAATATTAAATTTGACAGAGGGTGACATGGATCGAATGACTAAGGATCGTCCATGTACACTTGGTACTAGTAACCGATGAAATCTGTGCACATGAAATTCTTGGTCATGCATTCATGATAATTCCGATAATTGGGCCTAAGGCAATTTATTGTGATTAACGTGGTAGTTGGGTTTGAAAAATTTTATGAGTCGCCATAAATTGTTTTCTATTTTTAGAATTTATGGAATTTTTCTGAAATTTTCGAGGTTAAAACCGGACTAGAAAAAAATGTCGGTGTGCGAACCGATTGGTCAGTGGTCATAGAATTGAATGCATAGGGCATTGAATATTGGACATCTGCTATAGAGATTATTGGACAAGTGTTGAATTAGTGGAATTTAGATTAAAATTGATTATTAAAGAAGAACCAATCAAAGCTTGACACATGGCATTACAATAGCCATGTATTTATTAAAGTAACTTAGGTTTGTCTTTCTTTTAAGCTTGTTTTCACTCACACTCACGACACTATCTCATTTTGGAGGCTTTTGGTGATTTTCTCCCCCATCTTCGTGCCTTCTTTGCTTCCCTTTCTTGGTGAGCTTTGATCACTCCAATTCCTTTGTTGTTGAACATCTTATACCTCCTCCACTTTGCTCTTCTTTCCATCAAAGAAGTTGTTCTTTTTCTAACTCTAGTGATGGTGGTTTATGTGGGTGATGAATCAAGTTAGGTCTTGGTGATTTTCTTGAAGAAATTTGAAGATTGGTAGTTAAATCAAGTAAGTTGCATGCCTTGTGTTTTGAATCTTGTATAATTGAAGTTAGAAATGATGAATTGTTCATGCATATGTTACTTGGAAAGAAAGAATTAAGTGCTGCCAATTTTTGTGTATTAGCCCTAGCACATGTATAAATGGTATAAGAACTGATTTGTGTTCATTTGGATGTTTCATGATGTGTTAATGGCATTGGAAATGATAGAACTAAGGTTAACACCAAATCTGGAAAATTATGGTTTTCACTGATTGTACTGTTGTTAGCATAAATAATTGTGTAGGAATGCAAATGAGGTGAGGTTTGTGGCCACTTAAACTTTGGGATGTTAGCCACATTTTTGTGTGAAATATGCATTGTCCAATGTTAGCTGGAAGAGGGTGCAATTTGGCTTGGAAAGTTACTGCTCATGACTGGAATGAACAGTACCCGAAATCATACCCTTGAGTTTTGCTAATTTTTACGAATTAATTGAGAAGGAATTAGGATAAATGGATTAGATGAAAAATTGAAGCATATTAAGTTATCTTTCTAATGTCACTGATTTTGCAATTTTTCGATATGTATAGTAGGAGTTATGGACTGATGAGTGTTGGCTGTTTTTATGCATTGACTGAAACCTAGTTGGATTGGCACATTTAGTGCACATTCGGATTTGGAAGAATTTTAGTAATTTTTGTGAATTGAATTGGAGTTGGAAATGTACTGAAGAGTTCTAGATGACACATTGATCTTGAAAATGATATATGGCTTATAATTTTTGGAAATTAGATGTGGGTGATATGGAATTTCAAAATCTGAACCTACATTGTGATGTTAAGTGCTGATTAGGTCAGAAACTTGCATAACAGATTTGAAACTGTTAGAGGCTGAATTGGAGTTTGATTATTTCAGAAAGAAATGAATTTTGAGGATTTATCTTTTCAGGGATATAAAGTTCTGATTATTCTGACCTGTGTACAGGGAGTTATGCTTGTTATAAGTTTACTGCTCAAATTGAATGATTTCAGGGACAGCAACATTGAGTGAATTAATTGACCTAGTTAGCATGGGAATTGAAATTTGGTTTGTTTCATAAAAGTTGTAGATAACATTGGGATCTTGATGAGCATATTTGTTGCGTAATTGTTGACTGAAGAATCAGAGAGTTATGGAATTTACAATGTACTGTTCTGTTTTAATGGGATTTGAGTAGGCAGTAGCTTTGATGGGATATTTGACACCCTTAGGAGTGAAATTGATTTTTATGGTCTTCTTGAGAATTGTAGAGCTTTTCATGACCTTTCCAACAAGCTATAGTTTGTATTTTTCCGAATTGTATGCTAAGAATTATAAAGGTTGAAAATTTGGATTGAAAACTGGAAAAAGGGAAAATGGGAAGATGGATCACGCCCGGTCACTAGGGCGACGCCTCGCCCTAGTGACGAAGCTTAGAGAGGGTCGGCATCGCTAGGGTGACGCCTCGCCCTAGCGACGAGGCCGGATGAGTCAGCCCCACTAGGGCGACGTCTCGCCCCAGCGAGACTGGTTCTTTTTTTTATTTTATTTTATCATTTTTTTATTTGTTAATTGGCATTTTAGGATTTCTTGCTTCTTTTGTCAATTTCTTTTTCGTCTGAGGTCCGATTGACCTGATTCTTGAGGCATCGGATTTATGACACATTGAATTTCATTTTGCGAGAAATTGGGAATTTTTAGACGGAAAATTGACGTGACCCCGGGTAACGGAGCCTTTAATCACTGTTTTATTTGATTGGGAACCTATAGAGGTCCGAATTGCGCACCGTCAGCGCCAATAGGTTTCTAATTTTTAGACGGATTTTTTTGAGAGAAAAAAATGAGATTAGGGTCGGGAATTCATGAACATGCATATTTCACCTACATGTGCACAAATTGCATAATTAGTGACTCGTTCTTTCTCTGTTTCTTATAGAGGCCCAAGTGGAGCGTCGTCAGATCGACGGGGCGGAAACTTCCCGGCATTAGCTCGGAAGTAATAGGTGAGTAACCTAGTTGGTTTCTCAACCTTATGTGTTTATTAATTATATGCATTAATTGTCATGAGGAAGCAAGGATGGATATATGTGATTGATTGATTTGATTGATTTCGGATCATGTGTATTCGAAATATTGGATTGTGATATTGAAGTGCAAATGAGAATAAGTGCGTGAGAATGCATTAGTAAATTGGATTGTAAATGTGTTAGTGAAATGAAAGGTAAATGCATGGGAATGAAATACCGGACTAAAAGTCCGAGGACATTGGAAAATGATCGGAAATAGTAATTAATTGGAATTGGAAATAGAAATGCGATAATTGGAAATTGGAAACTGACATGTGCATTCATGCATAGTAAATGATCGAGATAATGGCGGTTGTGACGGTGTAGCCACCGATTTGAGCTTTAAGCTCAACGCACAGGGCCTCGTGCCCAACGTATTCTGAGCCTCGACTCGATGATCAGGGCTATGCCCAACGTTTCGGGGCTTCAAGCCCAATATTTTAGAGCCAATGGCTCAACGTATATGAGTTCAAATACGATCACAACAACGAAAGAAAATGAAACGATCACATGCACCTTTGCATAAATGAATGTTTTATGTGAATTGTGTGAAAGGCTTATTGCCTTATAAAATGTGAAATTATTTTGTGATTTCTTGTTTATGATATATGTACAATATTGTGTGATTGTGTGGATATGCATGAGTTGGGTGAACCATCGATGATGGTTTCTCACTGAGTTCGCAAACTCACCCAACATTGCATCTATTTTTCAGAAAATGGAGAGTACCCCGTTGGACACACGGGAGTACATCTACTGCTAGCAAGACAGAGTATCGGGTCGGGATCAGTGTCGTCCGTATCTGCATTAGTGTATTGATTTGGTATTTAGTAGGCCCAATTGTTTATATGTAATTGTATAGAGTGACTGAGCACTAATGAGTGCTAATAATGATTGAAATTGTTTTATCAGTGAAATGGTTTTATATTTGAAAATGTTTTGTTATAATTGGGCCAAGTCAATGATTGTTTTGCGCACTCTAATGTTTTTGAAAGAAAAAGAAAATGTCATACGATTTTTTTGTAATAAGGTAATGAATGTTCTAGTACGCCACCCTCGCGGGTCGCAGGCTCGGATATCACCATAGATATCGGGTTCGGGTCTCATCGGGAGTGGGGTGCTACATATTATGGAACAATCTTTAGCAAATAGAACCTACAAATTCAGATCCATAGATAGCAATCGGAGACTTTAACTATATTAGGTCTAATTTTGAAGCTAAAGGAGGGGGAGGTGTATATTCATCATCTGGAAGGGAACTTGAGAACTTTCTTCAAAAAGTGCAACTGACAGATAGCTTTAATGGGAGGTTATTTACATAAACAAACAAGCAACAAGGTCAGTACATGATATGCAAGAAACTAGATCAAGCACTAGTTAATCCCCTATGGCTCGCTGCTTATCCTTAATCCTTTACTTATTTTGGAGAAAATCTTATGTCAAACTATTCATATATTCTCATCCAGAATTAATCAAGCACAAATTACAGGGGTGCTTCATTCTGGTTTTATAATGGCTTAACACAACAGTGTGGGTTTTTTGACTTAGTGAGCAAATGCTGGAGCCAGCATTTAGACGACTACAAACCCTACCAATTTATAAAAATTGTGTAAATTGAAATCTTCCCTGAAAAAGTTTTATGTGTTCCAATATGTAACAATTAAGGGATCTTAAAACTATGCTTAAGGAAGCCTAGGCTGATTGCTATAACTATGCTAATGACGCTCACATGAAGACTACTAAAGGAGTTATACTTTGGGAGTACGAGGAGGCTTTACAAATGCACAATTCAATCCTCAAATAGAAATCAAAAGTGTAGTAGTTGAAAGATGGCTATATGAAGAGTAAATTTTTTCATGCCTCTCTTTCGGCAAGGAGAAATAGCAACAAGATAATGGAGCTGAAAGATAATTATGGTGTCTCCCATTTTGATCAGACCTCCCTATTATCTCTAACAAGAGCTTACTTTGAACAATTGGTGGGAACTTCATCTCGCACCTCTCAGATAGACGACATCAAAAGGTTTTTTTGAAGATGTACTTTATCACAACACTAAAAACTTCCTGATTGCTCCAATCTTCGATAATGATATCAAGGTAGTATTGTTCAATCTAAATCTTTCCAAGGCACCAGGGCCTGATGGATTCACGGTCTAGTTCTTTCAAAAAACATAAAAAATCACTGGTGAACTATTTACTCAAGCAGTTAAAGAAAGTTTATTATCTTATAAGCTACTAAGGGAAATTATTCATGCCTACTTATGTCTTGTCCCTAAAAAGCAAAGCCCTTCCTTACTAGAGGATTATAATCCCATTTCATGTTGCACTGCCATCTATAAGGTAATTGCCAAACTCATAGTGAAACCATACCCTTGTTTGTTTAGGTTACCTAAAGAAATCAAATTCACACGCAAATCATGAATATACTACGTATCAAATGTTATGATAATTCTTTCATGCATCTTAATCTGTGTTGAACCACTACCCTTTACACTAAGCTCCTTATTATCACCCAACTTTACTATGTCATTCCACTCTTTGAATGAATGAAACAATTCGCATGAGAAAGTCATGTGATAAGCTGCACCAGTGTCTATAACCCAAGTTTTTGCAGAACTAGAAGAACTACTAACAGTCAAAACATCTCTCCTTCATCGAAGCTATCCTGTACTACTGTAGTACTATCACTACTACTTGATTCCTTCTTCTTGTTTCTCTCCTTTCACTGTGGATAGTCCTTTCTCACATGCCCCTTCTCTTTATAGAGAAAAAACTTAATTGCTTTAGCCCTTGATTTGGAGCGTGAGCTACCTCTCCTGCCACCATCTGTTTCAATGTTCCTACCCCAACTAATAATAAGACCTGCTTCTACACCATCTTCACAAGAACCAGAGACCTTTCTCTTTAATTCTTTAGTCTGCATAATATCCTTCTCATTGCTAACAAAAATACTATCTTGCCCATACAACATAGTATCATCAAAATTCTTATAGGAATTCAACAAAGAACACAAGAGAATAATAGCTTGATCCTCATCATCAATATTAACCCCAACGCCTTGAAAATTTATGACAATTCGATTAAAGTTATCAAGATGATCTTTTACTTGCATATTTTCTATTATTCGCAAGATATACAAATGTTGCTTTTGATATAAATGATTTGTGAGAGATTTCTTCAAAAATCTGCTTTCCACTTTAACCCACAATCCTACAACAATTGTTTCATGCACCACCTCACACAACATTTTATCGCCCAGACTCAACAGTACTGTGCTATGCACCTTCTCCAAAATTTCATTCTTCTCCGCCGTCGATAGTTTCTTGGGCAGTTTACCTTCTCCATCTAATGTCGTCGAATATCTCTGTTGAACCAAAAGAGCCCTCATCTTAATCTTCCATATAATGAAATAGTTCAACCCATTGAATTTATCAACATCGAACTTATGAGTCATCATCTTCCCAAATAGCAAAAAAAATAGCCTCCAAAAAATTGCAAGAAAAATTCGAACTTTGAAAATAGAATCAACAATTATGAATCTTTTAAAACCTTGCTTTGATACCAATTGTTAGAAAAATGCAACGCAATAAAGAAAAAACATAAACGAAAACACACAAGAGTTACATAGTTCAGCAAATGTGACCTACATCTATGGGCAAGGGAAGAGCAATCTTATTTCGTCAAAGAGAATTGTTAAAAGTGATAAAATCTAGAACTGAATACATCATATATATACCTAATCAGTTTCGGCAGCTCCAAAAAATATACAAACTGAGCTACATCTGTAAGCCCCCACCCTGCTTGTACCACTGATCTCTTTTTTTCCTCCTTTCGGGTCGAGCTCTCAAATATACAAGTTGGGTCGTGATCTGTTTACGGCTCATAAAAATTCAAGGCACTCAATATTACCCTTGGTTGTTGGCATTGAATTGTGTAATGCAATAACAGATATTTGCTGACCGATGGAGGAGTAGATAGAAACGTAGAGGCATGGAAGATGTTGATGGCATGATTTCTGCATTCGACTGTGTATATGATGTATTTGGTTGGACTACCTCATAAGGATGCGGTCTTTAAGACAAACTCTGTGAATATGTTGGACTTTGAAAGGTTCCTTCTTTGGTAACTTCAAGCCTCGCTTTGGTCTTCCCTCCGTCGTTGAGAAATAAATGAACAAGGTAAATAGTTATATTTTATTATACCAAGTAAGCATAATTGTGAGAAATAGGGGTGTTCATGGTAGGGTAACCTGATCTGTTCATAAATAACCTGAACCTGAACCTGAATGTTAGGTTCGGCAATTTCACGAACCTGAACCTGAACCTGAACCTAAAGAACCTATAGGATTGGTTAACCTATTTTCAGGTTCGGTTCTCAGGATAACCAGAACCTATTCATATCAATATATATGATAAAAATTATATAAAAAATTGGTAGAAAAATACAAATTATTCATAAAAGTACGCATATAAAATCCATCAAAGATTAATCCAATATGTTGAACCAAAGCAAAGTAAAAATAAGCCAAACAATGTCTTATAAAAGATCCATACTAGAAAAAAAGATAAAATATTAAACAATTATTCTTTGAATAGAATGGTAGGATGATTCAATGTTATACATGAAGCCACATCTATAGAAAATAAAAAATAAAAAGAGTTAGACTCTTTATTTCTTTTTAATTGAAAAAATATTTTATTTATTTATTTATATATTAAAACAAGGTAAAGTAAATTAGATTGCCCGATTCAATTTGTTCAAGTTTTTCAAGTCTCTCTTCCATGTAAAGAGGAGCCTGTGATTTTCTCAACCAATCTTGTCTACAAACAAGAGTTTCCACCATCTTTGGAGTAAGAGAGCTACGAAATGAATCAAACACTCGACCTCTTGTACTAAAAGCTGACTCAAATGCAATAGTGAGGGAACGAACTGCTCTACTAGATCTCATTGATTAAAATAATAATAAAACTATTCTTCTAACATCATTAAATCTTATTTTATCATGTTAAAATAAATAATAATAATAATAAACTAATAAGCACAAAAAGTGTTCTTCTTCTTATTGTAACTCAGTGTAGAAAATGCAATTAATATCATAGTTAAAACTTCAAATATTATATTATAAAAGCTCAACAGTATAAAAAATACAATCCTATAGTCTATTACTAAATCAACTCATTTTCATTCGTTTCTAATAAATAAAACTATGTTTGTGTTTATACAAGACAATATTATTATATTCTTATTATTTATTCGCAACTATATTATATATTTTTAAGAATCGGTATTACTTGCTAGTTTAATGTTTATAATATCTCATGAATATCTAAACTAATATATGTGCCTTAAAAAATAAAATTGTAGGATTTTTAATAAATGTGTTTTACATTAATTTTTTAATTAATCTCTAAACGATTATATTATTTTAGTCAATGAATGTTTTATTAATAGTTTAATACTTGATCAATAACTTTGACACATATTAATTACTATTTGAATAACTTTGACACATATTAATTACTATTTGAAGTAGAAGTCTTGAGTGTTATGCATTAGTTGTTACTTATAATAGCAATGTTTAATATTAACATTTAATAACATAGAAGTAAAGTAGTTTTTTTTTCCTTTCTTTTTTTTTTCACTCAAGAATTAATATAGTAAATACTAGTGAATTTATTATTATTGATATCCTCTTAAATTGTATCTAAATATATGATAGTTTTTTTAGGTATTTCAGGTTCAAGTTTAAACCTAAACCTATAAATCAGGTTCGGTTCGGTTAACTGCTATAGGTGCGGTTTAGGTTTGGTTAACCTAGAACCGCAAGTTAAAAACCTGAACCTGAACCATGAACCTGATTTTTCAGGTTCGGTTCGAACCGAACCTAAACTCAGGTTCGGTTAACCTTATTTATAGGTTCGGCTCATGCGGTTCAGGTCCGGTTCACAGGTTCGCGGGTTTTTTTGAACACCCCTACGAGGCCCTGTGCGTTGAGCTTAAAGCTCTGAAATCGGTGGCTACACCGGTCACAACTGTCATTATCTGATCATTTACTATGCATGAATGCACATGTCAGTTTCCAATTTCCAATTATCGCATTTCTATTTCCAATTCCAATTAATTACTATTTCCGATCATTTTCCAATGTCCTTGGACTTTTAGTCCGGTATTTCATTCCCATGCATTTACCTTTCATTTCACTAACACATTTACAATCCAATTTACTAATGCATTCTCACGCACTTATTCTCATTTGCACTTCAATATCACAATCCAATATTTCGAACACACATGGTCCGAAATCAATCAAATCAATCAATCACATATATCCATCCTTGCTTCCTCATGGCAATTAATGCATATAATTAATAAACACATAAGGTTGAGAAACCAACTAGGTTACTCACCTATTACTTCCGAGTTAATCTTGAGAAGTTTCATACTGTCGATCGACGACGCCCACTTAGGCCTCTATAAGAAACAGAGAAAGAACGAGTCACTAATTATGCAATTTGTGCACATGTAGGTGAAATATGCATGTTCATGAATTCCCGACCCTAATCTCATTTTTTTCCCTCAAAAAAATCCGTCTAAAAATTAGAAACCTATTGGCGCTGACGGTGTGCAATTCGGACCTCTATAGGTTCCCAATCAAATAGTTATTGACCAAGGTAAATAGTTATATTTTATTATACCAAGTAAGCATAATTGTGAGAAACAAGCCTCATGTTGACTTTGTTATTGACCATATGTTGTAGGGGATTGAACTAGAAAAGTTAATCACTCGATGCCACTCTCTAAGATCAGAAAGGCCTTTGACAAGATGCTCAAAGGGGAAAGCCTTGTTGTATCATCCAAATGGAGGAGTAGACTCCCTACCTACTATCTTGTCTTCTAAATTATACTTCAATCAAGTAACAAACTTGCTCAACTCAAGTTATCTATTCTCTCTATTTGTATTTTGTGCTGCGATATATAACTTCGGTGACATATAGTGTTGTTTACTAATACTACATATATATACAGTCTCTCTACGTTTTACATTGCATTAGCAATGTGATTATAATCTTTCAGAGAATTACAAATTATAAAGGTCTATCGACAAATTGATTAAAATGTCCGAAAATATAACTTATCAAATGGTCTTTAACGTTGGCAATTGTTCCTTTTATAAGAGAATAAAATCTCCAAAAAAGTTTGAGTTGAATGGTCAATATGAAAATTATTTGAAAAATTAAAAGATATTAGGTAGATAGATTTTAATTTTCAATATTGAATTGAATATAGGACAAAATATCTGTTTAAAATTATTTTCGGATCCATAATTTTATTTTATTTTTACGATTATTGATAAAATTTTACCCATATATTATAAAATTTCATATTATTGAAATAAGATTGACATCATTGTGTAAATCTTTGTCTTGAACGTGGAGTAATTCATGTACACCTTCTATTTTGAAGAAGTCCTTCATATCTAAGAATTTAATATTTTCACCTAAGATTTTAAAATATTAGATTATGAAATCATTCTTATACACCTATAAACGTTGTTACTATGGAAGCATAAGAACTCTAAATACTTAACAAGAAACTAATTCTCCACCCAGATTACTTTTTGTGTTTCTAATTCTATAGAAAATAGGATCTGTTAAATCTATATATATGGCTGGGAAGATTGATTTGAAATTCCGACAAAGCAGGCCATTTGCAGAGTGGACTCCGCAATGCCCAAATTATTATTTCTTGTTGACTTTTAAGTTAAGGAGCTATTTTTGTTTGGCATTTGGATAACACATATCGGGCAACAATTATGGAACGATGTACTTGGCTAATTTTCTTTTGTCTTCAGAGTAGAAAGCATCTAAAAGTTTATTACATGCGTCATCTGAAGCTTTTTGTATTTAGTACATCAACACAATACGGGGACAGACAATTCCATAGAGAGATTACTGTAATTCTACCAAAAGTAATATGGGTTTGGAATCTTGGAATAGCATAAATCACCTTTTCAACATTTAAAGG
This sequence comes from Erythroxylum novogranatense, assembly GCA_029891385.1. Taxonomy (NCBI): domain Eukaryota; kingdom Viridiplantae; phylum Streptophyta; class Magnoliopsida; order Malpighiales; family Erythroxylaceae; genus Erythroxylum; species Erythroxylum novogranatense. The sequence continues at coordinate 19,803,960 of CM057229.1, forward strand.
AAGTGGTAAATAGAAGCAAAACTAAGGATAAGTTTTGCATTATTACATCACACGTACTACAATACACGCTGAAACTTATTATTAGTAACGCACTACTTGTGAGGCCCTCCTACCCTCATATATGCCTCACTGTTCTTCGTTTTAACTCCTGGCTGAAACAGTCAAACGATATCCTTCTCCAAATCCAAGAACTAGAGACGTGCGAACAATTTCTCCTCCGTTGACACTCCACCTGAGAAATCCAAGCAGTAGGAATATGGTTTGTTTTTAGGTTCATAGATATGCACAATTATGCATATGTCTCTGCTTCATTTTTCTGTTCATTACCAGCAAATTTTGATTGAAAAGCAAATATAATCTTCTAACAAATACCTGTACTTGGTGACCAGAAAATGAAGCAAAACTGCAAAAATAGCTTTGGTGAGCTCTGCTCCTGGACACTTCCTTATCCCTCCTCCAAAAGGCAAGAAGTTCTTGTTCGTCAAGGAATCCTGTTAAAGGGTTCTCATCCTCATTAAGAACATATGTGTACAGCCGAGCTGCTTGCCTGGCAGTTTAAGAGAGACATATAATTAACTATCCTAATTGGATTACGGTTAATAAACTCATCACCTTCCATCGCGATGGATTGAATACAAGAGGATCTTCATAATGGTCTGGACTCAAATGGGTAGCAGTAGCATTAATCATAATTACCCAGTCTTCTGGGATTGTGTAGCCTGTATATACCAGGTTGACAAGGTAAGCGACAAAGTCAATAAAAAAGAAAAACTGTATGGTACGATATTATAAACTAGAGAGTATACCCTTGAAATTAACTTCCTTAATTGTTCTTCTCACAATTGCTGCTACAGGACCAGCCGTACGTAGCATTTCATTTATAACCTACACCCGAAACAGTTAGAGAGCAAACGGGAAAGGGTGAGGTAAAAGTGAAAATAAATGGAACTGAGAGAATTATTCTCACGTGCATGGTGTACCCCATTGATCTGTATTCATTCCAGGTCAATTCAGATTGCCTGTTTTCTCTTTTTCTCATAATTTCTTCGTTTTCATTCTGATAAATGAAAAAACAGGAGAAGGGGAAAAAAATAAACAATACAGATCCAAGAAAACTAGTCCCAAATATCATGCTAAAAGTGAATATAATTAGGAAAACATACCAGCAACTGTTCAAGCACAGCTGGGTTTTGTTCAAGCATAACGATGCCAAAAGTAAAAACCGATGCTGCTGACTCGGTGCCAGCAAGCAAAACCCAAAAACACAATTGCAATGAATTCATCAGTTATGCGAGGATCGGTTTTCATGTACTCGAGAACTTGATCAATGCAGTCCCCTTTACGCATTTCTTCCGGAACTTCCCTTCTCTGTTTTACCGTATTCATTAGGAAATCTATAATTTCCTTGTGACTCTGACAATGAAGAATGGAATAAAGTTAGAATTGAATTGATTCAAGATGTAAAAATGACCTGAATTGGGTTCTTCTTGTGATGTGTTAGAACAGTAGAAGTAATCACCTTGAAGGCCCTGTAGAAGGGAGTGCCAGGGATGCGCACTGGAAATGACACAAATGCTTGCGTCACCTCCGAGAACTTCTCCCACAATTTTAGTTTGCACTTCTCAGGGTCATAACTAAAAAGATATTTTGCTGAGAATTCAAAGAACATCTGAAATAGAAGATTGGGTAAATAGGTTATTACCCCCCCAGAAGACCAAAACTTTGGAAAAAGGACTTGGTACTGTACAGACCTTTGAAATTTCGGATTTCAGTTGAACATAATCCTTGGTTGACCAGGAGTTTAGTGTCTTGATGCTCATTTGCACAACGTCAGTAAAAAGTTTCTCTCTGACGGTTTCAGAGCCAAGGTGATCTAGGAACAGTCTCCTGTAGTACCTGTGATACTCTCCGCCTAAACTGCTTGTACCACCATCCTTAGAAGAGCCTGTGTGGTTAAGAAGCTTTGAATATGCGTCCATCATCCAAAATTCCACAGACTTCTCTTCTTGCTGGAACAAGAAATTGTTGAACTCAGGATCAGTGGAAATGATGACTGATCGTCCCGCCAAGCTCGTCTTGAATATTGGCCCGTACCTGAAAGAATATCACACGTAATGCCTCACGAAAGATAACATAACACAAAAGGATGATAGACGCGGTAATTAAAAATGCTTCAAGTACTTCTCCATTCTAGTTTTTACGAAATGTGGCATGTCTGCAGATCTGCTGGGAATGGAGAATTGAATAGACTCTCCAATCAAAGGCAACCCCATAGAACCTGGAGGGAGTTTTCCTCTGCATGGTGGATTCCTCCATCTGTATATCCAGTAAGTTGTAGCAATGACCAAGAAGGACAGAACGCAAGGAAGTGTGGCCAACATATTGTTACTAGCTCGGGAAAGTAAGGAGGATATGGAGAAGTGGGTTACCATTAGATAAACCCTCGAGTATTTATAAGATTATCGATGAGATACTTCCGGTAATCGTGCTGAATTGTTTACATATTTAATTCACATTTTTTATGGCCCACAATAAAAAAATTGAATTAAAAAATAGAAAAAAAATAAAAATAAAGGTATTAAAATAATATTATACAAGTTAATAGTTATACTTTGGAATCAAATATTGAGAATAATAATGACAAATTTTTTATATATGTTTGGTTATTATATGATTAATTTTGTAAATAATTATTAAATATTTTATATTATTATTAATTAATAAATTTATATTTTAATAAATAAATAAATAAATAAAATTATTTTAATGATTCAATGAATTATTAATTTTAAATAATTTTGTATGATTTTTCTTATAAGAGTAAAATTAAACAACCATAAAAACCTATTTTATGATCTGAAATCACTGAAATAAAATAAATAAACTATTAAATAAATTAAAAGGGAGTTTCTATAGAGACTAAATAAAAAAGAAATTATGTTGAATGAATATGAGAGAAATATTCATTTTTTAAACGAATGTTTATTTATTATTTCTAATATCTAATTTCAGGTTATACCTATACTCAATAATTTAAAAACTCAACCGGATCGATCAATTTAAATGTAAAAATTTTAAACCTTCCAATTTCTTTACGATAAGTAAATACTAAAATATCATCATCATTATCACCCCGTTCGAAATCTCACAATGAAGTAAGTTCTGGGGAGGTCTGATAGTATATAGCCTTATCCCTGCATAGTAGAAAGGTTGTTTTCGGTGGACCTACATGCAAATGAGACAATATATGAATGATGTATGTAACAGAAACAATTCATACTAAAATATATTTGTGTTATATTTTTAATTTTTATAACTTGAAATAAATGATAGGTGCTTTATTATAATATATTGTGGACGCATGGTTATAATCCATTACTAATTAAGAATGTTTAATTATTTTCACATAATATACATATACATAAATGTATGTATTATATAATGCTTTATTTAAATGTTTAGAAATAATATAAGTATTGGTCGGGTCGGTCGTATTGGGCCTGAACTCAATCATAGCGACCCGTGGGCCGATCGGTCCATCTTTTAACGATCAGTCTCTCAGGTCCAATCCACGCATCCGCGGCCCATTCGCAGGTGGAAGTCTCCCATGCATATGTAAAAACTTAAACCTAGCATCCGCTCCATATATAAAGTATAACTCTGTCATAATAGAGGTACGTGATCATAACCCTAGTTTTCTCTGCTCACAGCGATCCTACCTTCACAAAAAGACTAACTTGAGTGTCGGAGGGGTTTATCGGGAAACAACCCCCGACGTGCCTTCTTTGTTTTGCAGGAATCTTCAATCCGGAGCTCTCGTGAGAAACAACTAACTCCAATGGATCCGGCAATGAGAACGCGATAGCCTCGCCAGCAAAATTTGAATCAAGTATAATTGTACTATTATAGATATTTAATGTCGTATTTTATAATAATTTAGATTTATTAATAAACAACTATTTTCAATATTTATTAATTAATTTTGATTTTTATAAAATATAAAATTTTCGATTTTGTTTAAAAGAAGGCAAATAAAATAGCATGGCTGAAAGTGAACCACGTTAAAGGTTTGGCGCCATTGTCGTCTCGGTCATGGCAAGAATCACACTCTCTTGAAACGCAAAACTGTTAAGGAATTATTTGAGCTTATACTTGACAAAGGTTTCGTTTTTCAATCCTACAAACAGGGGGTTTTGACTCTTGAAAAAGAAAAATGTTAAGCAATTATTTGAGCTAATACTTGACAAAGGTTTCACTTTTCAATCCTACAAACAGGGGGTTTTGACTCTTGGAAAACAAAAATGTTAAGCAATTATTTGAGCTAAGGCTTCCAGGGTTAGGTATGATTTGAATATACTTTTCTTTATCTGGGTAACGGTCTCATTAAAAACGTTAAGGAATTATTTGAGCCAAGGCTTCGGGTTAGGTATTATTTAAATATACTATTCTTTATCTAGGGAATGGTGTCATTTAATAATGCACACACCATTTTTGACTAGGAGTGCACCCACCTACTCAAAACTGTCAATGTTTTAACAGTGCACTGCATTAGTCAGCGATTAGTTAGTACTTAATTATATCTGCTTATTAAACCCGCGAATAATATTAATTATTTATTAAAAATATTTAATAAAATTAATTAGTTTATTAATAATAAAACTAATTATTAAAACATTTGTATTAATTTGTATTAAAATTAGTATTAATAATAAAACTAATTATTATTTTATTATGAATTTGTATAAAATGACTTGTGATATTATGATTTTAAAAAATTATAAAACATAAATATTATATTTTTTTATATTTTGTTGAATATTTTATAAGAATTTAGATTTAGATATTTAATTTTACAAAAATTAAGATCATAATTTTTAAAATAAATAATAATAATAATAATAATAATAATAATAATAATAATAATAATAATAATAATAATAATAATCATAATCTAACGTTAAATTTCTTATTAATATAAATGATACAATGAGTTGCATCAAATTGGTATCTTTCATATAATATATATAAATTTTATTATGTAATAAATTAAAATATCAATAATTATAATATGACACATATATAATATATAGTAGTTATATACTAAAATATTAATTTAATGTGACTTTTGTGTTCAAAACTTAATATTATGATATTTTTAAATGTAAATTGATATTATAAAATTAAATAAAGATTTAAAAGTTTAATTAATCCCTTTATTATATTTTTCCAAATTTTACGACATAATTATACGATAAAAAGTCAACTTTAAAAACACACAAAACAAAAGTAGAGATCAAAGTGAGGGACAATATTGTCATTAGGTAAACAGCTGATTCTAAAAGCTCCTCTTATGAAACTTTTAGAAATAAGCTCATTGAAGTTAACTAAGCTAATCAATAAGTGATTCACCAATGACCTAACACATCAATAGCCTTTTAAAATGGTCAAAAAACTAACTTTTAGCCAATAAGTTAAAAGCAGTTGATAAGTTACTTGTCGATATCTCTAATATGAAAGCTGGTTAAAATAAAATTGATATATAATAAATAAGAAATTAAAGACCCGTGAAAATTGAATTTTGTCCAAACAAAGTCAATAAAAAGAATTTTATTTTATTTTCACTTTTTAATGTCCTTTAAATATATTTTCATAGTTTAAATAATATTTTAATACATTTTAAATTATTTTAAACAAAATTACTTATACACTAATTAATAATTTAATTTATTAAACAAATTCATAATAAAATAATAATTAGTTTTAATAATAATAATTAAAATTTTCAATTAAAGTATGAAGAGATAAATAAAGAACATAAAATTTGACAAATATAATTTATTAACAAAATTTAAAAAAACTAACTTTTAAGAATAAAAATAGTAATATATTTTAAATAATAATAATTAAAATATAAAGAGATAATATAATTTAAAAATATAATTTATTAGTTAGATTGTGCTAAAGACCTAAAAAGAAAAAAAATGAACTTTTGTACAAAATTTAAAAAATTTCTACCATTAAAAATCTTAATTTTTGTTCAAAATCTTGAATGTACATTAATGATGGGTCAAAAACCAATGGATATGGATATTCTGTATCGGTTGAAAAATGGAACAGTGTCTGTTCCATCGATACCGGTCTTGAATACCGATCGGTATCGTCATTTTTTGTTAGGTACCGTCTGGTACATGTAATTCCGGGACATACCGGTCGGAACCCTAATTTCCAGAAAACCTAAGGACCAATTTGCAATTTATGAAAATTTTACCTCAAACCTCACCCCCTTGCATTCTCTCAAACACTCGAATATTCTCCTCCTTCTTCAATTTTTCTCTCTCGCTCTCTCATCACCGACTCTCACCAATGTCGTCTTCTGGTTTTTCCCACGTCCTTCTACCCCCGCGTCTCTGTCTTCTCCATTCTCCTGAGTCTCGAACTTTCTTCTACCTTCACTCACCACTTTTTCTATCTCTCTGTCATACACTTATGCATTGAAATGCATCAATCATATGGTGCACATTCAGAACACATGTATTTCACATAAGCATAAGGCAGTTTGCCTTTCACTCAATCAAACATATTTAATCAAATGCATATGAAAGGTTCATGTGACACTTTTTCAATTATTACGATGTTGTGACCGAGCGCCTGAACTGTCCCATATGAGCCTCATTAAGCGTTGAGCCAAAGGCTCTGAAATTCATAATGAGCTCGAGGCTCAATTTCACTTGTTGAGCTTAAAGCTCTAATCGGTGTCTGCTCAGGTTACAACTGTTTTTATTTGAATATGCATTCATGAATGAAGTGCATATGTCACAATTAAAATTAATCACAATATTATGCACGTCTGCATAAATCACAATTAATCACATTTAAAACACGTAGGCTCCAAATTCACATACAAGTAGCACTTTAATATCCCAACTCCCCAGTATACAGTCATCGGACCTTCTGTCCGAAATCTAATATAATTAATCACATCCAGTAATGAATTTATACAGAAAGAAACAAAACAGAACAAAGGGTGAAATGAGACTATCTAGGTCTACTCGCAGTACGCTCCAGATTAGCATTTGCTTCCAAATTTTGGAAACGCCTGACTGCGGACTGTTAGCCTGCACAACCCATTTATTCAATACGTTGCACACATATTAATAATTTTGCACATTTATAATCATTGATGCATATATATATACGATGCATGTTCATGACTATCCCGGTATTAATCCATAAATTTTATCTAAAAAACCATTCCTATATCACAGTTCAAGTAGGCCTAGGATTTAGCCGCACTAAAATCCTTAAACTCGCAAATTATGTTTATTTCAATTATTCTAAAACCACACTTTCGTGTCTACTGTTCCTGATCAATAAGACTGTCAACATCAAATAATCTAGGCAACCTCTCTTTAATCAAAACGTTCCCTTATGTCTTAGGAATTCATAGACACCAAAATTACTCAATTCGGATCTCTATAGGCCTGGATATTACCAAAATATTGTTCAGAAAAAATTAATCAATCGGTCCTCTCACTTTGATTTACTCGATCATTTTTAATTTAATCTCCAAAATTCAAAAATTCTCATCGAGAGGTAGAAGATTGTCTTATGAATCCGACGCCTTGAGAATCATCTCAATTGGAGGTCGGATGGACAAGATATAAGCAAAAGAGTGGAGGATGGGCGGCTGAGCCAGCAGGCGCTGCTCGGCTCGCCCCCAAGAAGCCATCTCGCGATTGTGACAGCTCGGCTGTCACGGCCATGAGGCCACTGCTTCCTATTTTCATTTTTCATTTTTTTTCTTTTTTCCTCTCTTCTCCATCTGAAATTTCAATACACATAACTTTTTACTCAAAAGTCCAATTTGTATAAATTTGGTATCAATGGAAAGAGATAAGAAAGCTCTACAAGTTTCATGAGGAATCAAAGACAAATTCCAACTTAAAAGAGTTCAAAATCCCAATCAAAGTTTCTTCCCTATTAAACATTACCTAAACCACATCCACATTTCAATCACTCATAACTATCAATTCCTACATCCAAAAATAGCATATTATACATCATTAAAAAGCTAAGACATTCCTATATAACTTTCCATAAGACCACTTGAGCCAATTCAAACCATAAGAGTCCAAAATTGGCCTCAAACCATAGTAGCCACAAAACCTACACTTAGAGATATTTTCACACACAAAGCACATTAGTCTTTGGATTAACAACCTAAAGTCAACATATCATAACTTTCAACCTCAATATCGAAAAATGTCATACTTAGTGGAGATAGAAAGCTAACAAGAAAATATTCAACTTTCATGAAGACCAATTTAGCAAAATCTGTCTATTTCAACCCAGAAAAAAATCTCAAAGTTTCAGGTCACTAAATGCAATTCTCAAGCTACTGTTCATACCACACCCTCTTTCCACATTCAAGTCAAAAATTGAAACTCTTCAAGCCAAAATTGAACATAACTTCCTTCACAAGAAATGTAGCCAAACTTCTCAAGTTTAATTCAAGCTAAACCTCATCTTAATTGCTCAACCAGATAAAAAGTTATGGCAAAAATTTTGAAACATGTACAAATTCAATTTTCTAGCTTTTCAACCTAACTCAAATTCTTTCACTTCCTTATCAATTCTACACCAACAACCACTCAATTTCTTCAATCTATCACCCATAATCAAAGCAAGACCTCCACCTGAACTTTCATTCACAAATTGGCAGCACCTTACACTCACTCATCCACCCCTTTTCTACACTTATCTACAACATTAAATTCAATTCAAAACAACTCTAATTTACATTCATCAAATTCCACACCCTTAAGCATTCATCTAGGCAAGAATTTCACACACACAAACCCATATATTCTAACCACAATTCCCATGCAATTAATGGAAATAGCATCACAAATAATTGATTTAACTACAAATCCATAATATAAACCATATGTCTTACCTAATTTGACTTCCAATGCTTCAAGTCTTCAAAACCACCACTAAACTCTACCTCCCACTACCATATCCGACCATCTTCCTCCAAAGGTGGTAGGGATGAGTATTTGGTGAGGATGAAAGAGAGGGTAGGTGAAAGATGGTATAAAACTCTATGATGATGGGTGGGTTATTTGAGTATCGTGAGTAGAGGAGAAAAAGATGGAAACAAAAATCAAAGAAGATGAAGAGAGGAAGCAAGTATCGTTAATGGATAATAAAAGACCATGAAGTGGTCTTCAATTAGGGCAAATTTGATAGTGGAAGCCACTTGTCATCTTTTTGAGATCTCTAATTAGCTTTTTTAAAGAGCTATTCCATTTATCTCCAATTTCTACTCCAATTTATCCCCAAATTTCCAATGGCTCAAATAAATAAATCCTAAAATCATGTATCTAAATTTCTGGTGCCATTGGACAGTCATTTCCACTACTGGTAGACATTCATTCTGCCACTTGACATTTTTTCTAGTCCAAAAATTATACCGAAATTTCAGAAAAATAATTTCTAAAATTCTACAAAAATTCAAGAATCACCCTGACCTTCTCCAACTCAATTTTTCACACACATAAATCACATTAATTTACAAACACATTTCTTCACACGTATACCGGGAATGTCATGAATGCATGTAAAGTCATTTTTTTATGTGCAAAATTTACTATTCATAAGTATGTGCATACTAGATTATGCATGAGCATATAAAGGCAATTTCTAACACTCATTAGTCCCTCAAAATTACCATTCTATCCTCCCCATCGGTGATGAGATGTTACACCCGGCCTTGACTTTTGAGGAATACCCAGCACTATCAGCTAGGGTCAAAAGGAAAGAAAGGCTACAAATACTCCAGTTGTAGCAACTAGAGAAGAGATTGACAAGCATAAACTAACCCAGAATCAAGGAGCCTGGTAGAGGTGGCTGTACATTCATCCTAGAAAGGTCTCACTCAAGCATTATCCAAATGTACTGAAAGATGTAGTACTATCTGTTGGGCCCCAAATATTTTTTTTATTTTTTTATTGATTTACTTGACTTATTCTTTATTTTTTCTTTAATTGTTTTTAATTATGTGTGTATATATATATATATATATAAATATAGTTGAGCCTTGGAATTAGTTAGTATGATTGGAAACTAGAAATTTTGAAGTTAAAATGAAGGGTTAGAATTAATTGGATTAATTGGAAGTGAGCTTGGAAGTGTAGAGCCTTATGAGACAAATAAGGGCTTGTTGGATGGAATGGGCTTTGGGAAAGAATAGAATAAGTAGAAGGAGGAGAGCCCAAAAGGAAATGCAAGTGAGCTTTAAAGGAGTATCAAAACTACATAGTTTTGAGGTAGGCTTTTAGGTTGAGATATAAATGAATTAAAGGAAGAGAAGGAAGCAAGTTTTCGTAGAGCCAAAGGAAAGAAGAGAAAGCAAAATCGTGAGCTAAGAAGAAAGAAGGAGCTTTCGGCCAAGAGGAAGGAGAGCCGTAGGAGGTTTGAAAGAAGAAGAAAAAGAAGAGAAACTACTTGTGAGAGGTAAGTTCTATCTTTGTTTGTGTTGGGTTCGAAAATGGGATGAAATGGAAGTTAGGGTTTGTGTAGAGATTGAAGAAAGATAGAAGAGAAGGGTAAGATCTATGGATTTTGGGATTTCTAAGTTAGGGTTTTGGTTATTCTAGCATAGATGGCTTATGGGTAGGTTAGGTTTAAAGTTTATTCTTTATCTTTGCATGATTTTATGAATGCTATGCCTTTCTTTTAGAATGTATTTATTAAATAGAGTATGATTTAATTGAAGGAAATCAAGAGAACCCTACTCAGAACAAGGAGGAAGGGCAATCTTGAATTCGGATTTCGATGATAGGTGGGTAACATTTTTTTTATAGTTGTTGTGTAATGGGAAAATACCCTATGTGTGCTACCTTTGTTAAATTGTGTGTATTCCTTTGATTTGAAAGAAAAGAATGAAACTATGACGATTCGATGAAATGAAAGAAGCATAAAATGCTATTCTAGTGTTTGAATATGTGAGCATAAATTGGTTGTGATTGAGCGAGAGAGAACCTATTTCGTTAAGTCACGTGCACGTTGACCCCCTAGCCTTCTCCCTGCTGTCCGCTTGAGGCCTACGAGATCCAAAAATGGACTCGTCGTGTTTACGGTAAACTTCAGTTTCTGTCGTATTTATGGAACTCTCGAGCCAATTGTGTGCATTTCATCATTTTGGTGTTATGATGCATAATATGTGTTTTAATTGATATAAGATTCCATGTTATGCTTTATGTGATGATTTTTGGCTAATTTATGATTTATGTGATGAAGTTGAGTTATTTATGCTTTATATGATAGACTGCAAATGTTTCAGATTCTTTATGTGTTGTATGACTCATTCTGCGATGGCTATAAAGGTGTTAGCCATCGAGCCGTGTTTGCTCATCCCATTCTCCCTCCTCAGGTGCAAATTCTAGTTGAGCGCGGAACCTTGCAAGGCATCGGGCATAACTCCAAGAAACTTTAGACACTTTTGTACTAAGTTAGTAACTAGCTTTCGGAATGACTTTATAAGCATATTAAGCATTGAGCATCTCATATGTTGTATTTTGGTACTTGATTCATGATGGATATGATGAATATCCTGATATGTAATTAAAGCTATGATTGAACTCTTGAATGATTGATAAAGAGATGAGAGCTCTAGTACTCTCTTCTTCATGTGAATTTGTTGATTTGCGATCTGTGCTTGACCTTGAAAAGAGTATATGTATGAGTCTTTTGATCATTGAGTTGTTGTTGGGTTTTGTCTTGGGATAGCTTGCTGGAATTTGCAAAGGTTTATGAGTTGTGATAAGGAAAGATTTAGAGACAAGATTGGTAGTGATCTGAAAAATGTTCACTGAATATGCTTCAGTCTTTTAGCCACAACGTTTTCTCTAGTAATCCAAACGTGATGATTCTTAATTTGGATTAAACTAGAGATATATGGCTACATTTTGTAAGAAGACATCGAATTTCAATTCTGTGTCTCAGAGTCTCAAATATTGTCATGAAGTTAAGAATTGGGTGCAGTGTTGGTGCAGGAATGAAAGTCTTATCTTCTGACTTTAGGGGCAATTTTGGGATTGATAAAGATAGATTTTGGCAAAATTCCCTTCTGGAAAGTTGTAGATATTTCTTTTATCTTTCCAACGATATAAAGTTTGTAAATTTTGAACATCTGAGTGATAAGTTATGCATCTTATAAGTGGAGACATTCTGGAGATAAAGTCAGACGAAGTTACTGTTCATCTTCATCTTCATCTATGCTGACGTCATCTTCGTCTATGATGACGCCATCTTCGTCTGTGCTAACATCATCTTCGTCTTCATCTATGCTGACGTCATCTTCGTCTGTGCTGACGTCATCTTCGTCTATGATGACATCATCTTCGTCTCAATTTTGCTGACGTCATCTTCGTCTATGATGATGTCATCTTCATCTGTGCTGATTTCATATTCGTCTATGATGACGTCATCTTCGTCTTAGTTTTGCTGACATCATCGTCTGCTTTTGGTTTTGACCCTTCTTCCTTCTTTTGGCTATAACTTTTTGCACAGACCTCCGATTAAGCTGATTTTCAAAGCGTTGGACTCCTGAGAAAATTTTCTATCTTTTTATACCAGATTTATCAGTATTGCTTTTAAATTTAAAAAGATGGTTTGAAACAAAGTATGACGATCGGTTGACAAAGTCTGAATATACTTTACTAATTATAAAATATCATGAGCTATAGGGCTCGGATCGAGGCGATTCTTGTTTTAAATTAAACTAGAGACTAAACCTACAAGTTTTATAAAGGAACCGATTGGCAAACTAGCCTCTAAGGTTTTGAAATTTTGATGCGAAGTCAGTAAAGTGTTCAGTTTTGACTATTTTTCTTTAAAAAGCATTTTGAGCATAACTTCTTCTTTTCTTATCCGAATTGAGCGTTTTCAGTGGCGTTAGAATCGTTAGATCATGAGGAAAAAATGTCCTTAGGAAGCCGATATGAATTTTCATTTGGAAGTTTCTCCCAAATTGTGGTCAGTGTGTGGTCGGTTTTGGGTCTGCTATGCTTGTATGTTTCCGAATGTTGGGCCTCGAAGACGGGGTCCAACATTGTTTGGTATCAAAGCTTAGGTTCACTCCTAGGCTTAGGATGCATAGTAGGAAAATTGTTTTGCTATATGATTAAATTTTGCATTATGAATTGATTGTTTGTATTAAATGACATGCACATCATGCATACATATAGGATCTAGAATTAAAACGAATTGTAGCTAATCATAAATATTTTCATTAAAGGAGTAAGATGCCACCTCATAGAAGGACAAGAGGAGTTCTGCAAGGTTCAATTGCACCTGACTCTCCACCAAGGGAGGAGAGCACGGATGAGTCCGTAGCCCCGGGAATGGCTGAGGCTTTTCGAGTTCAAAGTAGTGAGCCCCTCCGATCTCAGACACAGCAGTCGCCTAGTCAGTCTGAGCAAGTGCCTGCTTTAGACTCGAGATTGTTCCAGGCATTTACCCAAGCCTTTGTTCAGGCTATGAGTTAAATGCCACAGGCTTCTGGTTCGGCCCCAGTTAAGAAGGGGAGACAGTTTGACAAGTTGAGAAAGTATGGAGCAGTGGACTTCTACGGGACCACTGATCCTGAGGAAGCTGAGACCTGATTGAGGAAGACCGAGAGAGTGTTGGATCAGACGGAGTGTGAGGATGATGAGAGGGTGATTTATGCTGTCAGTCTACTCTAGGGTGATGCCTTGCATTGGTGGGAGTGTGTACCGAGGAGTCAGCTGAAGCCGATAGGGTTGACATGGGAAGACTTCCTGGCTGCTTACAGGAAGAAGTATCTGTCTGAGGTGTACATTCAGCAGAAGCAGAGGGAGTTTCTGAGTCTCACCTAGAGAGAGATGACAGTTATTGAATATGAGTGCCGGTTTACTCAGTTGTCAAGGTATGCTTCAGAGATGATGTTCAGTGAAGCTGCAAAGTGCCGCCGGTTTGAGTCGGGCCTGCACCTAGCTATCAGAGAGAAGGTGGTAGTGCAAAACTTTGGCGACTTTCAACAGCTGGTTGAAGTAGCATTGAGAGTTGAGAACATTGAGAACATTAAGAGTGCAGTTAGCCGGAAAAGAAAGGGGAGAGAGCAGTTCAGGAGGGGAGGTGGTACTTCTATTCCTGAGAGAAGTGCCAGAACCTTTCCTGTACAGTCTGAGGAGAGAAGCAGTGGTGCGAGCCTGCCTAGGCCTATGAGGACCTCTACTGTTTCTCACTAAGTCTCAACGGTGGGCGATAGTAGAAGAGGAGATGGGGAGAGGCCACCTCTTCCCAAATGTGAGCACTGTGGGAATCTCCATAGGGGAGAATGTCGTAGATTGACAGGAGCATGCTTTAATTGTGGACAGAGAGGACACAAAGCCAAACAGTGTCCTAAGCTGGATAGAAGAGAGGATCACAGATCAAGCTTCCGGAGAGCGAGGCAGTGGGACGGAAAGGTCAGGATTGAAGTGGGTAGCTCTGGCGCACTTAAGAGAACTCATCCTCCAGATAGATCCAGGGGGCAAGCTGTAGCATCCCACTCCCGCAAGACCCGAACCCGACATCGACGGTGATATCCGAGCCCGCGACTCATGAGGTGGTATCTAGAGCGATCAATCTGATTTAAAACTTGGTAACACATTTTTTTGGAAAACCAATCGAGAGCGCAGATATCGGTAAATAATTGGGCTGTTCTAATCTGAAATCATTCTAAATCAAAACAACATTTGGTACTATTACAAATACGAGAATTCAAAACCAAATTGGGCCCAATGTCGTTCTCGAACACTTTCAGAATCATATTCAATTGGGACCCTCGAAATAATGATATCATTTTGCGGAAAATACGAATTTACATAATTCAAAATGACACTAATGCGACGCGAATCGATCCCGACCTTAACGCCGACTTGCAAGCGGTAATCATACTCCCGTGCTAACGGGTACTCTTCGATCCACGAAAATATTTGCAATGTTGGGTGAGTTTGCGAACTCGGTGAGAAACCATCATCGATGGTTCACTCAACTCATGCATTCACCAATCATATTAGCACACAAGAGCATTAATGTAATATCACATATTATTACATTTCAGCCCAATTTCATATACATACAATTTCATCATTCACATCTTCCGGTCATTTACTGATATATATATATATGCAATGCGCATGTGACTTTGCTCCATTTTCATTTCGTTGTTGTGACTGTACCATGCTCGCCCTGTCGAACGGCACATTACGTTGAGCGGTGGCTCGAAAACATGGGCTTGAAGCCACGATACATTGAGCCCGAGGCTCGAATACTGGACTCGAGGTCACTGTGCGTTGGTGAAAGCTCTCACATACATTAGGCGTGATATGCTGACGATACAGGTTGCTCCGGTCACAACCGCTTTTATCTCGATCATGTCCTTATGCATGAATGCATATGTTCCAATTTCCATTTACGATTATTTCTATCACTTACATTCAATGCCATTTCCTATTTCTTGGACCTTGGTCCGATATTTCAATCATATATTTTTTCCAATTTATTGCATCATACCATTATCGCATTTAACGGTCACATTCAATGTATTGAAATGCATAACTAACACTTCAATATCAATTTCCCATTTCCTCGGACCTTTGGTCGAGATCTCAATATAAACATTCACACACGATTACACACAAGTAGCACCGTTATCTCATTCCAAATATTTCAGACACCTATGGTCCGAAATCAATCAAAATCAAACACACATAAACCCTCCATTATCTCCACATGGCAAAATTTGCAAAATCTTAAACACATAAAGGTTGAGGAACCAACTAGGTTACTCA
This sequence comes from Erythroxylum novogranatense, assembly GCA_029891385.1. Classification (NCBI taxonomy): domain Eukaryota; kingdom Viridiplantae; phylum Streptophyta; class Magnoliopsida; order Malpighiales; family Erythroxylaceae; genus Erythroxylum; species Erythroxylum novogranatense. The sequence goes on from CM057229.1 coordinate 19,819,823, forward strand.
CCGAATAACTTCGAGCTAATGCCGGGAAGTCTCTGCGATGTCCATGGATCTACGGTCCAACTGAGCCTCTATAGCAAACACAATAGGTTCACATTACTAACTGTATAGTTCGAATGACCAAATAATGCACATGGAATAATTAAAACGTGTATAATGCATGTTCATGGCATTCCTACCTAATCTAAAATTTTCCCATCATAAAATCCGTCTAAAAATTAGAAAACTATAAGCGCCGACGGTGCATAATTCGGACTCTATAGGTCCCCGATTAAACAAAACAAGTGTTTGCATGTTCCGTCGATAGGGGCTACGTCAAATTCCGTCTAAAATTCCGTTTTCTCAGAAAATGAAATTAAATATTCAACGAATCCGATGCCTCTGGAATCAGGTCAATCGGACGTCGGACGGAAAGAAATTGACAAAAGAATAAATGGACCATTTAATGCCAAATAATAATCAAAATAATAAAATAAATATATATATATAATCTTGATAATGTTGCCTCATGGGCGAGACGCCGCCCTCATGAGGCTTAATTCGCCTCACATCGTCGCGAGGAGGCGCGCCTCGTGACCAGCCTCCTAAATCTCGCCCTCATGAGGTGAAACGTCGCTCTCGAGAGGGCGAAGTTCCTTCTTGCCTTTTTTTTTTTCCAAATTTCAATCTTAATTTCCAATTACTCTAACTTTTAGCACACAAATCAGAAAAATACCCACTATACCTCATTGGAAAGCTTATGAAAAGCTCTACAACTCTCAAGAAGACCATAAAAATCAATTCAACCTCTAAGGGTGTCAAAAATCCCATCCAAGATACTGCTTACTCAAAACTCATAAATATAGGACAGTAACTCACGAGCGAGGACGGGTGTAAACAGGAAGGTTGTTGAGTTCAGAATGTATTGTCACTGTAAGTGTATATGTGATAGTGGGATTACCATCATGGGTGAAATGATAAGCATAAATGAATAATTTATGTGAATATGATATAAGAAGTAATTGGTGGCCTACTACATAAGCGATTATAATGCTGATAGCTCAAGTTCAAAATGAGTGGGAGTAAGGCATGAGAATGCTCAGAATGATCAATTGAGAAAGAAGTGAGACAGTTAAAGATGTTCGCATTGGTAATGAGCTTGAGGGAATAAAAAGAGGGACATGAATATAGTAAGGTTCCCGTGATCAAGAAATGGGTACCAAAAAGAGAATTACTGAATATTAATTGAGAATTTGAGGGGATTAAAAGTTTATGTTCTGAAAGTACGAGATCGATATAACGATTGTTTATTCAAGGTAGTGAGTGATCTATCGTGAATAAATTGAGTTATGTAGAGAAATTTAGGTAAGGAATATGTGGCAGAATATGTTTAGGATGAGAAAATTATAAGGAAATTGTTCCTCATTGGAGACGTTTGATCATGAAAGAGTTATATGAGTCAACTATGGGTATAAGTTTATTGTATTATTGAAAAGGAACAGGTCTAAATTGTGTTTGGAACGGATAATGGATATAAGTATAAGAAATAGATGAATGGGTATAGTTGAGGAAATTGGTCGATATCAAGTCTCATAAGAGTGAATCTTAACCTAATTGAATGAAACATGGGATATTGGGAGAATTAATGAAGATATAAGTATTGATAAAATGTGACAGTTCAAAAGATATGTGTATGCGAATTTGGAATTAATTAGAACTAATGGAATGCTAGATGCATTCGAAATTGTCAAAGATTTTCTGGTTTTAGCAAATTGACGAGAATAATTGAGGAAAACATGCGAATGTTATGGTGATGATCATAAAGTGAGTTTATGTACCTTGGGGTAAATATGATTCTATGGGTGGTATTATGATCGATGATTTGAAACTTGTTATCTTGAGTGTGACCTAAAAGCTTGGAGACATTAATAAATGTAAATAGTTTGGAGATGTCTATGATTATGCAAATCGATAACGATTGAGATATTTCGTGCATTTGAATGATTTAAAAGGATTCATTGGCTGATTTCTTCAAACTAAGCCAATGGTACAATTCAAGGATTGAACAAAGAAAGAAATAAATTCAATTATAGAAGATCAAAATTTGGGCAATAAGGTTATTATTGAGTGTTAATAGTCGAGCCCGACAAAATGGGGCAAAAGAAAATATTATTAGCTATAGAAGTTCAAAGTTGGTGTGCATCAAAGCGGATTGGCAAAACCGAAGTGAGGATGTAGAAATTGTAAACTGTATTGAGGAACGGAATTAACTCAATTGTGAGGAAAGTGATAGAATATGGGTGATACTTATTACGAGAACTATTAGTGAAAATGTAAGGAATGATCAAGCTTTATGTTCTAGCAAGAGTGTATTGACAGAGTAATTGAAAGGTTAAATTGGGAAATCAAATGATTATAAGTGAATGGTTCGAGAAAGCACAAGAAACAATCAAAGCGTTACGTTCTAGAAAAAGTATGGTGGAAAAGCAATTAATGGTATAGTCTGTCAAAGTGAACGATGACATGTGTGATTAACCAATAGGTATTTTTGGATTTCATTGGGATATGAGATTGAGGAATAGTGCAAAGGGATTATGGCATGACAATCATTATATTGGTGTCATCATTCAAAAAGTGTATTAAGGGGTCTTACTGCAAAAAGGAGTCGTTATCCCTATATGATGTGATTAGGGTAAATAAAGTGATAGGTTAAGAATTTAAGATGGTGATAATAAATCGAATTGATTCACCGAGGTTACAAATGTCATGAGATTTGTGTTTTGATAATAACGAAATCTGATATGTAATAAATGAAATATTTTGAAGGGTATGGCCACAGCCAAAATGTACTTAGATGGAAATAAAGGTGTAGTTAAGGGAAATTGACTTCGTGAGGAGTGGCCTCTATGCGACTGTGGTGTGAATAGCATTATGGACTGGTAAGTTAGGCTAAAACCTAAAAGATGATTCGGATTTACAAAGTGTTTCATATATAGAATTGGAAATATCCGATATATATGTTATTGATATTGAAGGTGACGAATTACGCGTAAACATGGAAAGTTACTGTTTTATTGCCTGTGAACAGTAACCGACACAATGACCTGATTATTTTGTTGATTTTTATAAATTAATTGATATGGAATTTAGGAAAATGGTCTTCATGAAGGTTTGAGATGGGGTTGAATTTGGAGATCCGCGCCGGACTGGCTCGTTCTGATATGGGCTCTTTTATAGAGTTGAGAGCTGCTGCTGTGAGAGTAGAGCAGTTAGTGAGACAGAGACAAGCAGAGATGGGTCAGGGGTCCGGAGGAAAGAGAGTTAGTGACAGTCAGGGTAGCTCTGGTAGGAGCTTTAGCAGGCGCCAGAGCAGGACTTTTAGATCTTCAGGAGGATCCAGACAGTCAGGACCGAGATCGTAGACTCATAGCTCCGGAGAGACTTTTTCTGCCGTGTAGATTGTGTTGGCAAGAGAAGTCATGGCACATGTGTCGGTCGGTGACACTTTTGAGGATGACCTAGCTAGCTTTTGTTTGATTTTCTTTTGGAGTAATGTCTGTAAAATGCCGGTTGTGTAAATTTACTACTTTGAGGTTATGAAATGAGAATTTATGGTTTCAAAATTAGTGGATTTCATATTAATGCTTTATGATTTTGGATGCCATGTGGAGTATTAGTGTTTGTTCATAGCACCCTTATCGTAGGGTGTGTACAGGAATGACCCTACGGCCCGGTACATATCTATGGTGAGGGTGCTTCTAGCACCACTAGAGTGTTTGCAATGACTCGAGAGGAGGCGACTTGACTCGAAGTGGTGACAGGTATGGTAAAATTGTTTGATGATGATGTTCTTGCTTTAATTGATCCGGGTTCTACCCATTCCTTTGTGTCTTTGGGTAGGATTGTGCCTACGAGGATTTTGAGCCCATTGGATACTCCGCTGATGGTGAGTACTCCGATCGGCCAGTATATTATTATCAGTCAAGTGTATAGAGATTGTGAGATAGGGATTAGTGGAGGAAAATTTGTGGTGGATTTGATGCCTTTGAAGATGGGAGGATTGGATGTGATCCTAGGTATGGATACATTAGAGAAGTATCATGCCAATTTAGACTGCAAGCAGAAGACAGTGAAATTCGAGCTAGAGGATGGCAGAAAAGTGGTATTCATGGGAGATAGAAAGGTCAGTCCACCTTGAATTGTTTCGGCGATGACAGCAGAGAGAATGATGAGTAAGGGGTGTGAAGCATATTTGGCCTATGTGTTAGACATGAAGGCAAATAGAGGGAGGTTGGAAGACATTCCTGTAGTCAGGGAATTCTCGGATGTCTTTCCTGAGGAATTGTCAGGATTACCCCCGCCTAAGGAAATTGAGTTTTCTGTTGAGCTTCTTCCAGGTACTACGCCGATTTCAATTCTGCCTTACCGAATGGCTCCGACGGAATTGAAAGAACTTAAGGAACAATTGGAGGATTTATTGGAGAAGGGTTACGTTAGGCCGAGCTCTTCACCTTGGGGAGCTCCGGTTCTCTTTGTGAAGAAGAAAGATGGGTCGTTGCGGATGTTTGTGGATTACAGGAAGCTGAATCATGCCACCGTTAAGAACAAATATCCGCTCCCGCGTATAGATGATTTATTTGACCAATTGCAAGGGGCGAGATTCTTTTCCAAGATAGATTTGAGATCGGGTTACCATCAGTTGAGGATTAAGGAGACCAATGTGTCCAAGACTGCTTTTAGGACGCGGTATGACCACTTTGAGTTTTTGGTTATGCCTTTCAGGTTAACAAATGCTCTTGCAGTCTTTATAGATTTGATGAATAGAGTCTTTAAGTCTTTCCTAGACCAATTTATCATTGTCTTTATTGATGATATATTGGTCTATTCTAAGAGTGATGAGGAGCATGAGGATCATCTGAGGGTTTCCTTGGAGACATTGAGAAAGTATGAATTGTATGCCAAATTCGATAAATGCGAATTTTGATTAAGAGAAGTGGTATTTCTTGGGCATGTGATTTCAGAGCGTGGAGTGCATGTGGATTCACAAAAGATAGAAGCTGTGGTTAAATGGGAAGCACCTAAGAATGTAGCTGAAGTGAGAAGTTTCTTGGGATTAGCCGGATATTACAGGAGGTTTGTGGAGGGCTTTTCTATGATAGATGCCCCGCGTTCCAACTTGACGAGGAAGAATCAGAAATTTGAGTGGACTGAGGAGTGCCAGAACAGTTTTGAGGAATTGAAGAATAGACTTACTACTGCACCGATTTTGACATTACCTTATGGTGATGATGGATACATTGTATACAGTGACGCCTCTAGGAAGGGTTTAGGATGTGTACTGATGCAAGGGGAGAAAGTGATTGCCTATGCTTCTAGGCAATTAAAGCCTTATGAGATGAACTATCCTATTCATGACTTGGAATTGGCTGCTATAATTTTAGCATTGAAGATCTGGAGACATTACTTATATGGAGTTACTACTAGGGTATTTACAGATCATAAGAGTCTTAAGTACTTGTTGACTCAGAAAGAGCTGAATTTGAGGCAGAGGTGATGGTTAGAATTGTTGAAAGATTATGACTTGGTGATAGATTACCATACGGGGAAAGCTAATGTGGTAGTCGATGCACTGAGTAGGAAGTCCACTATGGCACATGTGAAAACGGTGTATCTTCCTTTGCTGAAGGAATTAGCCAGACTTGATGTGAGGTTGAGACAAGTTGAACCTGATTGTATCTTGGCAAATTTCAGAGTGAGACTAGTATTGAAGGAGAAGATCAAAGAATTGCAGGAACAGGATGAGTGCTTGAGCAAGCTTAGAGAAGAGATAAAGAATGGCAAATCTTCTAGTGTAGAGGTAAAGGAAGATGGATTGATGGTTATGGGCAATAGATTTTGTGTTCCAGACATGCTAGAGATGAAGGATGAGATCCTTGATGAGGCGCAAAATGCTCCATATGCAATGCACCCAGGGAGTTCTAAGATGTATCGGGATTTGAAAGAGCATTTTTGGTGGAAGGGAACGAGGAAAGATGTGGCAGAGTACGCTAAAAGATGTTTAGCGTGTCAGCAAGTTAAAGTTGAACACCAAGCACCTTCAGACAAGCTTAATCCATTGCCGATTCCGGAATGGAAATGGGAGAAGATTACTATGGATTTTCTAATGGGATTACCGAGGACAAATAAGAAGCATGACGCTATATGGGTGATTGTTGATAGGTTGATAGGTTGACCAAGTCAGCACACTTCTTGCCGATTAAGCAGACATATTCTTTGAATGTTTTGGTTAAGAAGTATGTGGATGAGGTAATCAGACTTCATGGGATTCCAAGCTCGATAGTTTCTGACAGGGATCCTAGGTTTACCTCCAGATTTTGAGAAAGTTTGCAGGAGGCTCTGGGGACTAGATTGCATTTTAGTACAGCTTTTCATCCGCAGACTGATGGACAATCGGAGAGGACGATACAGACTTTGGAGGTAATGTTGAGAGCTTGTGCTTTGGATTTCAAAGGTTTGTGGGATGATCACCTACCTTTGATTGAGTTTGCTTACAATAATTCCTATCACTCGGGAATTCAGATGGCACCATATGAGGCTTTGTATGGTAGGAGATGCAAAACTCCTATTTGTTGGGATGAGGAAGGTGAAAGGAAGCTTGTAGGACCTGAATTGGTACAGGCTACAGTCGATAAAATCAAAGTGGTAAAGCAGAGGCTTAAAGCAGCTCAAGATAGGATGAAAAGTTACACGGATGCCCATAGGAAAGAGATGGAATTTGAAGTGGGTGAGAAGGTGTTTCTTAGAGCTTCCCCATGGAAAGGTGTTTTGAGGTTTGGCAAGAAGGGCAAGCTTAGCCCGAGGTACATAGCCCATATGAGATCATTGAGAAGATTGGGCCTTTGGCTTATAAGTTAGATTTGTCATTGGAGTTATCTAAGATTCATAATGTGTTCCATGTATCGATGCTGAGGAAGTACAGATCAGATCCTTCGCATATAGTTCAACCTTCAGAGGTTCAGTTGAGGGAGGATTTGACTTACGAGGAGCAACTAGTGGAGATCTAAAATTCAAAGAAAAAGGTGTTAAGGAATAAAGTTGTAAAGCTGGTTAAGGTCTTGTGGAGGAACGATTCGACGGAAGAGGCAACTTGGGAGCCTTTAGAAGCCATGAAGGAGAAGTACCCATACCTCTTCATGGACTCAGGTAAGGATTTCGAGGGCGAAATTCTTTTAGGAGGGGAGAGTTGTTGGGCCCCAAATATTTTATTTATTTATTTATTTATTTATTTATTTACTTGACTTATTCTTTATTTTTGCTTTAATTATTTTAATTATGTGTATATATATATATATATATATATTTAATATAGTTGAGCCTTGGAATTAGTTAGTATGATTGGAAATTGGAAATTTTGAAGTTAAAGTGAAGGGTTAGAATTAATTGGATTAATTGGAAGTGAGCTTGGAAGTGTAGAGCCTTATGAGACAAATAAGGGCTTGTTGGATGGAATGGGCTTTGGGAAAGAATAGAATAAGTAGAAGGAGGAGATGTTAGTGTAGTGCCCTAAAGGCAATCCCCTTTAGCGCTTTTTGTTCATAGTCATGTACAGACTTTATGAATAAATAAAGAAAGACATGTTTCATTTATTTGATGTTCTTTATGAATTGATATTGATCTTTAATCAAATTAATGAAGTCCATGATATATGACATAGCATGAAGGAAATTATGATGTGATCATAATCACGAGATTCCTATCATGTGCAATTATGTCAAGATATCTAAATTTTCCTAGTAATAGGATTAATGAGATGGACATCATTAATCCGGATAGACTAACATATGTCATACTCCTTGATTGGATCGGCAATGGATCTCGAAGCGTAAATATGAGATATTTAGAGTTGACATATAGATGCTTACTAGCGGTAGTAAGTTCATTGGATGACTCGCCATGAGATCATCACATGGATTTAATGTCGTGATAATCTCATCATAGCAATGGTGCAAGTATCCTTAGACTTGAGGTACTCGAGGATATCTTGAATCTTGATCCTGCATTTTGACTCCATTCCTTGTGGCCTTCGGAGGTTACTCATAGGGTGGTGCTTGGAGTGCAGTTTGAGGTATTGAAGGTAATTGAGTAGCTAATAAAGGATTCATCACTTCAGTGAGAATGTAAGAGATACTGCCTCTTGTCGGGATCATTACTTTAAGTCTCCGCAGAGCATGACTATGTCATGAAGAGTTTCTTCATGGACACATAAAGTAATGAGTCCTCGAGGCAGAGCTGTTTTCACTGGGCTAGACTTAGTCTAGTAAGAGTTGACATATTAGCCATACTCATAACCAAGTGGGGTATAGGATGATGAAAGGACTAATTGCACAAGAATTGTCTACATGGAAGGGTTCGTGATCGGTTCATGATGAATTCATCAAACCGATTACTTTCCGGTCAATTAGGGGTCATGATGTGTTGCTAGATACCGCTCATGACTTGCTCGATTAATTGTTAATCTAAGTGGCCAACATAACCGGAACCTAAAGGGTCACACGATAAGAGTGACTCGAGAATCAGTAAAATAGTAATTGGACGAGTTCCAATTATGGAGAGCATTAGGATTAAATGGATCCCAATGGGATTGGGATATGTCCCGATGAGATCGCGACATCAATATTGCTAAGAAAGGTTTCAGGAGCTGTTTCAAAGATTCGGGGCCGATGGCCGTGAGGACCGACCCCAGTTGGACTGGACCTTAGAAAATATATTCTAATTAATTAATTAAGTAATTAATTAATTAATTATTATATATATATATTAGACATGTACGTGGAAGGAGAGGAAGGAGGCTTTAAGTTTAACTTTATATATATATATATATATATATATAAAGAAAAACGTGGAAGCTTCTCATCCAAGCCTTTTTAATATGTCTTTTAAGTGTTAACAAGACATATAAAAGGGTAAGATGAAGATGATGGTCGTAGGTTTTGCAAGAAGAGAAAAGTAGAAAGATTAAGAGTTAAGCTTAAGGAGATTTCATTTCCTCATTTTCTCAAGGCAACCATCAATTTCTCTTCTCCAAGCACAAGGTTTCAACGTCTGATCTCAAGCTCTCCAGGACAGAGGTAGGGTCTAGCAGCTCTTATTCTGTTCTAGCTATTCCCGGGTCAAAAGTGTTTGATCCGGTTAGGTTTTCTGATCTCTGCGTGGATACCTTTAGAGATAGTCTCTATTGGCTATTCAGGTTTGAGGTTTTCATACCGACACCAGGATCCTGGGTTTCGGGAAGGTCCCGGGAATAAAATTTTTTTGTTTCCGCTGCTGGAACATGTGATGTTCCTCCTGGGATTTTCCTACAGTGGTATCAAAGCGTCTGGTGTCGTGTATGAAGCTTTAACTGAAGCTAGATCATAAACCCTAATTGCTTGTGATGCTGTAGCATGTATTCTGTTCAGATTTCGAATTGCTATAGAGATAGGGTTTTCGAAATTTTTCTGCCCAGGAATGTTCATAACATGTTAGAGAATATGTCTATGAATTTTCAGAATTTATCGATTTGATTAGATAAAGTTTTGCTAATTATTTCCCTAAGCTTCTAGATGCTGTTTTTGAAACGATTCTGTGAACAGGCAGTAGTATAAAATCAAGAATAAATTATAGAAAAATATTTTTCTGGATTTTCCTTCACCTACATGTCTCTAAGATGTTGGTGAATGTCTGTGAGCATGGAAATTGGATTTAAAGGTGATTGGATATTTATTTTCGATTTTATTCTATGCTGTTGGGAATTGCTGTGCTGATGAACACAGTTTTGGAATCGGTTTTGTTATTTTGGTTGACTGAGTTTTTGATGGCCTAAAATCCTGAAAAATTTCAGGTAGCATGTTCAGAACATATAGTAACCTATATAATTTTCTCATGATTTATTGAAATTGTTTCATTGATCATTTCAAGCAATGTACAGAACTGGACAGTTTTGGTGAAAATTGTTGGGACTGTTTTGCTTGGCTTGATTGAGTTTGCTTTTTCAATTCCAATGCCTTGAAGCATTTTTAATGTGATTAAAAATGTGTTAACTTGATGTAGTATGATTTCCAAATTGAATTGCTTGAAGTTGCTTTTCCAAGAATTTTGAATGCGAATTGGTCACATTTGTGTCTCGTTAGTATATTTCATTTTCTTGCTTGTTTTGGCCGTCACAATTTTGTGACAAGTGCCGAGTAGTTTTGAGAGTGTATACACTAGCTTGAGATGCTTAGGGTGAGAATTTGGGTGTTCCTAAATTATTTGGATATTTATGAGTTTTGACTCATTTCAAGCTTTTCATTTAGTTTAACTATTTAAGGCATTCATGAATCAATGAAGTGTTCATTGAGGCATCAATGTACAGATATTACCCTAGGTATGATGGTGTTGAGAATTGGAATTGCATGGATTGAGGAATTAGCCGATTAGAGATTATAGCATTTCTCCCTGGATAAGTCGACTTGTGCTGTGCATAAGGCGACTTGTTCAAGGTCTGTGCATAAGGCGACTTGTAGTAGTATACAAGGCGACTTGTGCAGGGACAGCAGCATAAGGCGACTTGTAGCATCATACAAGGCGACTTGTGCTTGGGCAGTGCATAAGGCGACTTATGTTAGATAAGTCGACTTGTGTGTGGGCAGAAGCATAAGGCGACTTGCATTTGATGAAAGTCGACTTGTGAAGTGCTTAGGTTGGATGATGGATGATTATAAGGATTGATTCAATTTGATTGATGAAACCTAAATCATGCCATATAGTCTTCGTGACTATAATCCTTACGCTTTGAGTCTAGAATTTCTAAATCCTCCTCAGTATATGAAAACTAACGCCTTCCATTAATATGGTAAGAACCGAGTTCTTATAGGGATGGGTTGTTGGGTAAACCCAAGCTCACTCTATCTGGATATGTTGAACCATGAAAATATGATTTTCGATTAATGGGTTGGTTTTCTTTGAAGCGTTAGTTTGTTGAGTAAACTCAAGGTCAACGTGGACGAGAGGTGAAATTGGGTAGCATACATCGGATGTATGCGCATCAAAGAGTTGATACCCAATGTAAGTGCATACATCAACAAGTTGATAACACTGATCGATAGTTGTGTCTAAGATGTAATTGGTATATCTGATACCTCCCGAGACATAAGGTGGCTTGTTGGGTAAACCCAAGGTCATTCTCAATGTCGGTTATCGATGATGCAATTGGTATGTTCGATACCTACCGATTGACCTAAGTTATGGCTTGTTGGGTAAACCCAAGGTCATTCTTAGCAATATCGGATATCGACCCACTAGGACATTATGTCACTTTGTTTCTTTGGATTCGTAATGAGGGTTATGGATTCTATGAAACTAGTGGGAGCTTTTTGCATATCATTCAAGTCCTTATGATTATGCACTATTCTATTCTAACATTCTTCCTCTCTATCCGTGTAGGTTATTTGAAAATGTCGTCAAGTGTGAATCTTCGCTTATGGATTCCAACAAGTTAAGCGGACCGAATTTTCTTGATCGTTAAGGAATCGAGAATAGTTCTCGATCTGAAAGTCAGGATATATCCTAGATTTTCCGCTTCCAGATGTACTGCTGTCGATGCTTCCGATGATGATCGGAAGGCATATAATAAGCATCTCAAGGGCGATGACATGGCGACTTGCATTATGCTTGCGTCGATGTCACCCGAGCCGCTGCGAAAGACGAGTCCATGGATGCTCACACTATAGTTTTCATCTTAGGGAGCTGTTTGACGAGCAAGCCCGGTCCGAAAGGTTCGAGACCTCAAGGCTTCTCTTCACTACTAAGATGGCTCCAGGACATCTGGCATGCGATGCAAGACGCTCAAGATGAATGACTATATTGAGAGATTGGCCGTCTTAGGTTTTGCAATGGATCATGAATTAAGTATAGACTTAATTCGGTTGGATTGTCCGGCGATTATGCGCAGTTCGTGCTAAACTATCGGATGAACCAAATATCCACTACAATACCGTGATCAATCTGCCAAGACAGTGAAGGACTACCAAGAGTGATAGTAAGCAAGTGTTGGTGGTTGCTTCTTCATCTTTTGGGTCGAAGAAAAGAACCCAAAGAAGAAGAAGGCAAAGAAACCAAAGGGAGGCGCCATCAAGAAGAAGATCAAAGAAGCGCCCCAAAGGAACTTGCTTCCATGCGGTAAAGATGGCCATTGAGGCGCAATTGCAAAGTCTATCTGGAGTCATTTGAAGCGAAGAAGGCATCGATGCCTCGACTACTTCAGGTTTGTATGTCATTGAAGTTAATCTATCACATCGATCACAACATCTGGGTATTTGATCTGGTTGTGGGCTCACATATGCAATGATATGCGGGACCTTCGTGACGATGAGGGCAACTCATGAAGGAGAAGTAGACCTACGTGTTGGAAATGGAGCAAGAGTTCTTTGCATTAGCCGTAGGAACCTATGTTTTGTCTCTCCTACGGGGCTTGTCCGAATTGGATGATTGTTATTTTGTAATTCGTTTGACAAAGAATATATATCATTTCTTGTTCGAATAGAATTTGGATTCCATATGAATTTTAATAGCAATGGTTGTTCTATTAATTTAATGGAATGCTTTATGGAACGGTACATTGTGCAATGGTATTTACATATTAGATATGTCTAATCAATTTTAAATGTCAATGACACCAAAGCGGCATAAAAGAGATAATCTAAAGTCAACTTACTTATGGCATTGTCGAACGGCCATATAAATGAGACACGATCGTTAAGCTCCACAAGAGTGGCGGTTTAGGGTCATTTGATTATGAATCATATGACACATGCGAATCTTGTTTATTAGGCAAGATGACTAAGTTACCTTCAAGGAAAGGGTGAGCGAGCGATTGGAGTATTAGACTTAATACATTCGGATGTATGCGGTCCAATGACCATCCATGCGAAGTGGTTGTCGTTACTTCATTACCTTTATCGATGATTATTCACGATATGGGTACTTGTATCGATGAGATACAAATCAAGCATTTGAAAAGTTCAAACAATTGAAATGAAGTAGAAAACCAACGGTAAAAGTATCGAGGCATTACGATCCGATCGTGGTGGAGAATACTTAGACCAGCAGTTTCGGATTATCTCGTAGATAATGGCATTTTATCTCGGTGGACTCCTCCTTACACGCCGACCTGACAACGGTGTGGTTGAAAGGAGAAATCGAACCTTGTTGGACGTGGTACGATCAATGATGGGTTTCACAAAGTTACCAAAATCGTTTTGGGGGTATCTTGTTAGAGACAATTGTTTACTTGTTAAGCAGAGTTCCTTTAAGGCAGCTTGATGTTACTCCATATCGATGTGGACTAACGAAAACCTTATCTTTCTCATCCGAAAGTATGGGGTTGTCCCGCTTACGTGAAGCGATTCGATCGAGATAAGTGGGCGAAATCGACAAGTGTTTGTTTGTAGGATATCCTAAAGAGACCATGGGATATCAATTCTACTCACGAGGAACAAAAGTGTTTGTTTCAAGCATGCTGCCTCTTTAGAGAAAGAGTTTCTTCCGCAAGAAGGCAAGGGGAGCAAAGTCGAACTTGAAGAAGTTCAAGATGTTCAAACAAGCACAGATCAATCGCACGAACTCGAGGCTATCACTCATTCAAATGAAGTGATTCAACCTTACATTGCACACGAAGTTTCGTGAGGTCAAGTAGGATCGCCTTTGTTCGAGAGATATGGATTTCTTGTGTTTAACGAATGACGTATTACTCATAGAAAATGATGAGCCTGCTACCTATGAAGAGGTTACGAAAAGTTGAGTCGAAAAATGGCTTTGTGCCATGAAAGTTTAAATGGATTCCATGTACATAAACCGAGTATGGAATTTGGTTGATGCACTGAAGGATAAAACCTATAGGGTGCAAATGGGTTTCAAGAAGAAACCGACATGGATGGTAATGTGATTACCTACAAGGCAAGGCTTGTGGCAAAGGATTTCGTCAAAGACAAGGAGTTGACTATGATGAGACCTTCACCAGAGTAATGCTCAAATCCATTCGGATACTCCTAGCCATTGCCGCCATTATGATTATGAGATATGGCAAATGGATGTGAAGACGACTTTCATAGCGGAAATCGGCCGAGGATGTGTACATGACACAACCAGAGGGCTTCACTTCGATGATGGCGAAAAGGTATGCAAGCTTCGTAAATCCATCATGGATTGAAGCAAGCATCCAGAGTTGGAACATCCGTTTGATGAGTCAATCAAAGAGTTTGGTTTCTCACAAAATCCGGATGAACACCTTTGTGTACAAGAAGGTTAATGGGAATGCAATCGTTTTCCTTGTGTTGTATGTAGATGACATATCGTTACTCGGAAGCGATGTATCATTGATCTGTCAGTTAAAATTTGGTTGTCCAGCGATTTGCGATGAAAGACCTTGGTGAAGCAACTTATATCCTTGGGATAAAGATCTATAGAGATAGATCAAAGAGGTTGCTTGGTCTTTCACAATCATCGATACATAGACAAGATGCTAAAGAGGTTTAACATGGAGCAATCCAAGAGAGGGTTTCTTCCCATTACTCGTGGGATAACACTCTCGAAATCTATGTGTCCTAAGACACAAGATGAGAGGATTCGCATGGATCGAGATCCCGATCGTCTGCGATAGGATCGATCATGTATGCTATGTTATGTACGAGGCTCGATGTATCGTATGCTCACGAGTGTCACGGCGATACCAATCGGATCTGGTGAGGTCCTTTGGGTAGTATCGAGAATATCCTCAAGTACTTGCGAAGGACTAAGGATGTTTTCTTGATATATGGAGATGGAAATCTCAGTGGCGAAGCATACCGATGCGGCCTCAATCGACAAGGATGACTCGGATCCGGTCGGGTTATGTTTTCCTGTTGAGCAATGGGCGGTCGATTGGAAGAGTTCAAACAAGAGACGGCTGGCGATTCGACGATCGAGGCGAGTACATTCTTTGCATCGAGGCGCAAAGGAAGGCTGTTTGGATCGAAGTTCATTCTGAACTTGGTGTGGTTCCTAATGTGATGGACCCATACAATTGTATTGTGACAACAATGGGGCTATTGCTCGAGCAAAGAACCGAGGTCTCACCAACGATCTAAACACGCACTCATGCAGATATCATCTAATTCGAGAGATCATTGCTAGAGGTGATGTCGCGATCGAGAGGATTCCCACAGAGCGAACATTGTCGATCCGTTGACGAAGCCATTGTCCACGAAGAATTTTGATTCTCATGTACTCGCTTATGGTATTAGATACCAAGGCGATTGGCTTTAGGTCAAGTGGGAGATTGTTAGTGTAGTGCCCCTAAAGGCAATCCCTTTAGCGCTTTTTGTTCATAGTCATGTATGGACTTTATGAATAAATAAAGAAAGGCATGTTTCATTTATTTGATGTTCTTTATGAATTGATATTGATCTTTAATCAAATTAATGAAGTCCATGATATATGACATAGCATGAAGGAAATTATGATGTGATCATAATCACGAGATTCCTATCATGTGCAATTATGTCGATATCTAAATTTTCCTAGTAATAGGATTAATGAGATGGACATCATTAATCCGGATAGATAACATATGTCATACTCCTTGATTGGATCAGCGGTGGATCTCGAAGCGTAAATATGAGATATTTAGAGTTGACATATGGATGCTTACTAGCGGTAGTAAGTTCATTGGATGACTCGCCATGAGATCATCACATGGATTTAATGTCGATGATAATCTCATCATAGCAATGGTGCAAGTATCCTTAGACTTGAGGTACTCGAGGATATCTTGAATCTTGATCACGTTTTGACTCCATTCCTTGTGGCCTTCAGAGGTTACTCATAGGGTGGTGCTTGGAGTACAGTTTGAGGTATTGAAGGTAATTGAGTAGCCAATAAAGGATTCATCACTACGTGAGAACAAAAGAGATACACGGCCTTTTATCGGGATCATTACTTTAAGTCTCGGCGAGCATGACTATGTCATGAAGAGTGTCTTCATGGACATATAAAGTAATGAGTCCTCGACAGAAGCTATTTTCACTTAGGCTAGACTTAGTCTAGTAAGAGTTGACATATTAACCATACTCATAACCAAGTGGGGTATAGGATGATGAAAGGACGAATTGCACAAGAATTATACATGGAAGGGTTCGTGATCGGTTCGTGATGAATTCATCAAACCGATTACTTTCCGGTCAATTGGGGTCGTGATGTGTTGCTAGATACCGCCATGACTTGCTCGATTAATTGTTAATCTAAGTGGCCAACATAATTGGGAACCTAAAGGGTCACACGCATAAGAGTGACTCGAGAATCAGTAAAATAGTAATTGGACGAGTTCCAATTATAGAGAGCATTAGGATTAAATGGATCCTAATGGGATTGTGATATGTCCCGATGAGATCGCGACATCAATATTGCTAAGAAAGGTTTAGGAGCATGCCAAAGATCGAGGCCCCAGGTAGGTAGGACCCAACCCCAGTTGGGATGGACCTTAGCAAATATATTCTAATTAATTAATTAAGTAATTAATTAATTAATTATTATATATATATATTAGACATGTACGTGGAAGGAGAGGAAGGAGGCTTTAAGTTTAACTTTATATATATATATATATATATATAAAGAAAAGCGTGGAAGCTTCTCATCGAAAGTTTTTAATATGTCTTTTAAGTGTTAACAAGACATATAAAAGGGTAAGATGAAGATGATGGTCGAGGTTTTGCAAGAAGAGAAAAGTAGAAAGCTTAAGAGTTAAGCTTAAGGAGATTTCATTTCTCATTTTCTCAAGGCAACCATCAATTTCTCTTCTCCAAGCACAAGGTTTCAACGTCGATCTCAAGCTCTCCAGATGTAGGTAGGGTCTAGCAGCTCTTATTCGTTTAGCTATTCCGGGTCAAAAGTGTTTGATCGGTTAGGTTTTCGATCTGCGTGGATACCTTTAGAGATAGTCTTTATTGGCTATTCAGGTTTGAGGTTTTCATATCGACACGGGATCACGGGTTTCGGAAGGTCAGGAATAAAATTTTTGTTTAGTTGTTGGAACATGTGATGTTCCTCCGGGATTTTCTGAGGAGAGCCCAAAAGGAAATGCAAGTGAGCTTTAAAGGAGTATCAAAACTACATAGTTTTGAGGTAGGCTTTTAGGTTGAGATATAAATGAATTAAAGGAAGAGAAGGAAGCAAGTTGTCGTAGAGCCAAAGGAAGAAGAAAGCAAAATCGTGAGCTAAGAAGAAAGAAGGAGCTTCGGCCAAGAGGAAGGAGAAGTAGTAGGAGGTTTGAAAGAAGAAGAAAAAGAAGAGAAACTACTTGTGAGAGGTAAGTTCTATCTTTGTTTGTGTTGGGTTAGAAAATGGGATGAAATGGAAGTTAGGGTTTGTGTAGAGATTGAAGAAAGATAGAAGAGAAGGGTAAGATCTATGGATTTTGGGATTTCTAAGTTAGGGTTTTGGTTATTCTAGCATAGATGGCTTATGGGTAGGTTAGGTTTAAAGTTTATTCTTTATCTTTGCATGATTTTATGAATGCTATGCCTTTCTTTTAGAATGTATTTATTAAATAGAGTATGATTTAATTGAAGGAAATCAAGAGAACCCCACTCAGAACAAGGAAGAAGGGCAATCTTGAATTCGGATTTCGATGATAGGTGGGTAACATTTTTTTTTATAGTTGTTGTGTAATGGGCAAATGCCCTATGTGTGCTACCTTTGTTAAATTGTGTGTATTCCTTTGATTTGAAAGAAAAGAATGAAACTATGACGATTCGATGAAATGAAAGAAGCATAAAATGCTATTCTAGTGTTTGAATATGTGAGCATAAATTGGTTGTGATTGAGCGAGAGAGAACCTATTTCGTTAAGTCACGTGCACGTTGACCCCCTAGCCTTCTCCATGCTGTCCGCTTGAGGCCTACGAGATCCAAAAATGGACTCGTCGTGTTTACGGTAAACTTCAGTTTCTGTCGTATTTATGGAACTCTCGAGCCAATTGTGTGCATTTCATCATTTTGGTGTTATGATGCATAATATGTGTTTTAATTGATATAAGATTCCATGTTATGCTTTATGTGATGATTTTTGGCTAATTTATGATTTATGTGATGAAGTTGAGTTATTTGTGCTTTATATGATAGACTGCAAATGTTTCAGATTCTTTATGTGTTGTATGACTCATTACTCGATGGCTATAAAGGTGTTAGCCACTGAGCCGTGTTTGCTCATCCCATTCTCCCTCCTCAGGTGCAAATTCTAGTTGAGCGCGGAACCTTGCAAGGCATCGGGCATAACTCCAAGAAACTTTAGACACTTTTGTACTAAGTTAGTAACTAGCTTTCGGAATGACTTTATAAGCATATTAAGCATTGAGCATCTCATATGTTGTATTTTGGTACTTGATTCATGATGGATATGATGAATATGCTGATATGTAATTAAAGCTATGATTGAACTCTTGAATGATTGATAAAGAGATGAGAGCTCTAGTACTCTCTTCTTCATGTGAATTTGTTGATTTGCGATCTGTGCTTGACCTTGAAAAGGGTATATGTATGAGTCTTTTGATCATTGAGTTGTTGTTGGGTTTTGTCTTGGGATAGCTTGCTGGAATTTGCAAAGGTTTATGAGTTGTGATAAGGAAAGATTTAGAGACAAGATTGGTAGTGATCTGAAAAATGTTCACTGAATATGCTTCAGTCTTTTAGCCACAACGTTTTCTCTAGTAATCCAAACGAGATGATTCTTAATTTGGATTAAACTAGAGATATATGGCTACATTTTGTAAGAATACATCGAATTTCAATTATGTGTCTAAGAGTCTCAAATATTGTCATGAAGTTAAGAATTGGGTGCAATGTTGGTGCAGGAATGAAAGTCTTATCTTTTGACTTTGGGGGCCATTTTGGGATTGATAAAGATATATTTTGGCAAAATTTCCTTCTGGAAAGTTGTAGATATTTCTTTTATCTTTTCAACGGTATAAAGTTTGTAAATTTTGGACATCTAAGTGATAAGTTATGCATCTTATAAGTGGAGACATTCTGGAGATAAAGTCGGATGAAGTTACTGTTCATCTTCATCTTCGTCTATGCTGACGTCATCTGCGTCTATGATGATGTCATCTTCATCTATGCTGACTTCATCTTCGACTATGATGATGTCGTCTTCGTCTTCGTCTATGCTGATGTCATCTTCGTCTGTGCTGACGTCATCTTCGTCTATGATGACATCATCTTCGTCTTAGTTTTGCTAACGTCATCTTCGTCTATGATGACGTCATCTTCGTCTTAGTTTTGCTGACGTCATCTTCGTCTATGATGACGTCATCATCATCTGTGCTGACGTCATCTTCATCTATGATGATGTCATCTTCGTCTTCGTCTATGCTGACATCATTTTCGTATATGATGACGTCATCTTCATCTTAGTTTTGCTGACGTCATCGTCTGCTTTTGGTTTTGACCCTTCTTCCTTCTTTTGGCCATAACTTTTTGCACAGGCCTCCGATTAAGCTGATTTTCGAAGCGTTGGACTCCTGAGAAAATTTTCTATATTTTTATACCTGATTTATCAGTATTGCTTTTAAATTGAAAAAGATGGTTTGAAACAAAATATGATGATCGGTTGACAAAGTCTGAATATACTTTACTAATTATAAAATATCGGATCGAGGCGATTCTTGTTTTAAATTAAACTAGAGACCCAAACCTACAAGTTTTATGAAGGAACCGATCGGCAAGCTAGCCTCTAAGGTTTTCAAATTTTGACGCGAAGTCAATAAAGTGTTCAGTTTTGACTATTTTTCTTTAAAAAGCATTTTAAGCATAACTTCTTCATTTCTTATCCGAATTGAGCGTTTTCAGTAGCGTTAGAATCTTTAGATAATGAGGAACAAATGTCCTTAGGAAGCCGATTTGAATTTTCATTTGGAAGTTTCCCCCAAATTGTGGTCAGTGTGTGGTCGATTTTGGGTCTGTTATGCTTGTGTGTTTCCGAATGTTGGGCCTCGAAGACGGGGTCCAACACTATCTCCTCCTGAAGAGCTACTCAAAGCTGGAGCATAAGCATGGTTGTCGACTTTAATGGGATTTTTTTAGAGTAAATGCCCATCATTTCCAGTAGTGAGTGCTTATGCTATTGCAAGGCGATGAAAGAAGGGCCTTGAGAGATTGATGTTCACAGAGGATGGTAATTTTCTATTTAAATTCTCATCTGAGCAAAAGCTTGATGAAATATTGGAGATGGGACCTTAGCATATATTAGGACAACCTATGTCTATATAGAAATGGAAGCCTGGCTAAGATTGGGACAGAGGAAGCATAGATGTATTCCCCATCTGGGTTAATTTTTGTGGTATCCCTACTGAGTTTTGGATGTTAAAAGGCCTCAGTTATTTGGCAATCTCATTAGGTAAACCACTATACATGGACACTCAAATGATGAATATAGGGAGGATTTGCTTTGTTAAAATTGTATTGAGGTAAGTAAAAATGTCGATCTGCCAAATAAATAACCTATCCTGAAGATAGGAGAAAATGGTGAAGTCAAGCAAGTTGAAGTACTTATTTCATATCCATGGAAGCCTAGTTTAACCAAATAATGTTGGAAGCCCACAGGAAAATTTTTCAAAACCGGATGGCATGACGAATTGATTGGAGACACTACTAATGATGAATCTAAAGTTGATTATCAGAATATAACACGAGACATTAGTGAACCTGTAAAAGAAAAACTTTCAATACCCACCAAAGGTCAAAGCAATAATTTTAATGTAGACTAAATCACACAGGAGGGCAAGAGAGTACAACTAAAAACAAGATAGAACAAAAGATCCTGATGAAGCAGATGTATCCTCTAACAGTAACACAGTCCAGGAGCTAATTAATGAACAATCTATAACTTTAACCAACCATTCCTAAAGAAAATCAACTAGAAGGCCAGAAATAGAACAACAGGAAAGTCCAGCTAATGATGCTAATATGGAATGTTAAAGGGCTCAATGAACCTCTCAAAGAAACTATGGTCAAAGACCATATTTTGGAAAGCAAAGCGTGTATAAATGGGCTTTTAGAAACAAAAATAAAAGCTTATTAGCAATCTAACTTGTCTAATTTTTTAGGTGCAGACTGGTATATCATTACTAACATATCTTCTTATTACAATGGAAGAATAATATGTTTCTATCATATTTAGAGAGTTTCAGTGCAAGAGAAAAGGTAGAGTGATGACCACATTCATTTAGTCTGTCAAGTCATAAGTGCCAATATGATGTTTGCTTTAACATTGATTCACGCTTCAAATTTTCAATTTCAGAGGGAGATATTATGGAACAATCTTTAGCAAATAAAACCTACAAATTCGAATCCATGGATAGCAATCAGAGACTTTAACTATATTAGGTCTAATTTTGAAGTTGAAGGAGGGAGAGGTGTATATTCATCATCTAAAAGGGAACTTGAGAACTTTCTTCAAAAAGTGTAGCTGACATATCTTAGCTTTAATGGGAGGCTATTTACTTAAACAAACAAACAACAAGGTCAGTACATGATATGCAAGAAACTAGATCGAGCGCTAGTTAATCCCCTATAGCTAACTGCTTATCCTTAATCCTTTACTCATTTTGGAGAAAATCTCATGTCAGACTATCCATATATTCTCATCTAGAATTAATAAAGCACAAATTACAGGGGTGCTTCATTCTAGCTTTATAATGGCTTAACACAATAGTTTAAGTTTCTTGACTTAGTGAGCAAATGCTGGAGTCAGCATATAGACAGCTACAAACCCTACCAATTGATGAAAATTGTGCATATTGAAATCTTTCCTAAAGGGTTTTATGTGTTCCAATATGTGACAATTAAGGGATCTCAAAACTAAGCTTAAGGAAGCCAAGGCTGATTGCTATAACTATGCTAATAACGCTCACATGAAGCCTACTAAAGTAGTTCTAATTTAGGAGTATGAGGAGGCTTTACAAATGCACAATTCAATCTTCAAATAGAAATCAAAAGTGTAGTGGTTGAAAGATGACGATATGAACAGTAAATTTTTTCATGCCTCTCTTTCGGCAAGGAGAAATAGCAACAAGATAATGGAGCTTAAAGATAATTGTGGTCTCTCCTATTTTGATCAGACCTCCCCATTATCTCTAACCAGAGTTTATTTTGAAGAATTGGTGGGAACTTCATCTCACACCTCTCAGATAGACGACATCAAAAGGTTTTTTGAAGATGTACTTTATCACAACAGTAAGAACTCCTTGATTACTCCATTCTTCGATAATGATATCAAGGTAGTATTGTTCAATTTGAATCTTTCCAAGGCACCAGGGTAGTTAAAGAAAGTTTATTATCTTGTAAGTTGCTAAGGGAAATTATTCATGCCTACATATGTCTTGTCTCTAAAAGGCAAAGCCCTTCCTCACTAGAGGATTATAAGCCCATTTCGTGTTGCTCTACCATCTATAAGGTAATTGCCAAACTCATAGTGAAACCATACCCTTATTTGTTTAGGTTACCTAAAGAAATCAAATTTATATGCAGATCATGAACATACTACCATCAAGTGTTCTGATAATTCCGTCATGCATCCTAATTAGCACTGAACCACTGTCCTTTACACTAAAATCCTTATTATCACCCAACTTTACTGTGTCATTCCACTCTTTGAATGAATGAAACAATTCATGTGAGAAAGTCATACGATAACCCAAGTTTTTGCAGAACTAGAAGTACTACTAGCAATCAAAACATCTCTCCTTCATTGGAGCTATCCTGTACTACTGTAGCACTATCACTACTACTTGATTCCTTCTTCCTATTTCTCTCTTTTCCCTGTGGACAGTCCTTTCTCATATGCCCTTTCCTTTACAGAGAAAACACTTAATTGCCTTAGCCTTGATTTGGGCGTGACCTACCTCTCCATGACCATCTTTTCAAGGTGTCCTACCCTACTAATAATAAGACACGCTTTACACCATCTTTACTAGAACCAAAGACCTTTCTCTTTAATTCTTTAGATCAGTATAGCATCCTTCACATGGCTAATAAAAATACTATCTACGCCATACAACATAGTATCAACAAAATTGTCATAGGAATTCAGTAAAGAACACAAGAGAATAATAGCTTGATCCTCATCATCAATATTAATCCCAACACCTTGTAAATCTATGACAATTCGATTAAAGTTATCAAGATGATCTTTTACTTGCATACTTTCTGTTATCCATAAGATATACAAATGATGTTTCTAATATAAACAATTTATGAGAGATTTCTTCTGAAATCTGCTTTCCATTTTCGCCCAAAATCTTACAGCAGTTGTTTCATGCACCACCTCACACAACATTTCATTACCCAAACTCAACAATATTGCGGTATGCACATTCTCCAAAAGTTGATAGAAAACAAAAGTTTATCTACAAATAATGCTCAATAAGTTAATAGCAAACAATGGTAGGTTTCAACATCACTACAAATGCAAAAAACGCCAACTCACTCATTAGATTTTCACGGATGATCTTATGATCCTCTTGGCGGATGATGGATTTTTTGTCCAAATACTGAAGGATATATTGAGAAAGTTCTCTGAGTGATCTGGATTAAGAGTTAATACCTGAAAGAGTAACCTATACTGCTATTAGGAAATGCATCAGCGAGTCGAACTTTCTAGAATACTTGGAATGGAGCTACACACATGACCTTTAAGATATTTAGGTTTTCCAATATCGCAAGCGAAGCTCAAATATGCAGATTGTATCCCTCTATTGGTGAAATACAAAGGAAGAATTTAAGCATAGCAAAATAAATTCCTATCATATGTGGCTTGCGTAACTCTAATTATTTCAATTCTAAGTGATCTACATCTTCACTTGATCAACCATCTGGTTTTAATTAAAAGGACTATCAAGGAACTTGACCGAACCATCAAAGAATTCTTATGGTCTGGTTCACTCGACAACGCTAAGAAGGCTAAACTGAAGTGGAATGATGTCACTATGCCTAGATGATTTGGAAGATTAGGAATCATCTCTATCACTATCACACAAAATCTATCATTATGTAAGAAAATTTGGAGACCTCATATTGGTCGAAACGCAATGTGGATAAAGTGGATCCATGAAAACTACCTCAACTCACACAGTTTCTGCTAACTTCCAATATGCAAAGAATTCTCTTGGACATTCACTTACACGTTACACTTGCAAGACACTATATATTTATGGATTTTTCAACAACTAGGAAGGGGAGACAATATCTGCTTATGGTATGACAATTGGACTTATTATAGCCCATTGATATAGCGAGAAGAGCTTGCATATTTAAGGAACAAATTCCCTCTCTATGCATGAGTTTCTTCATACATAAATAAGGGAAATTGGATAGGCAACCTACGTGGCTTCAATTAGCTCATTCCCTACTTTCCACAACTAAATCAATGCTATACAAAGGACCGAGTTATTTTGAAACTCGATGCTAGTGGTTCTTCCACCAATAAATCTTGTTATAGAGCTCTCCAACTTGAGGGAGAGGAGTTGTCATGGTTTCAACTATTATGGAAGAATATCTTAAGCCCAAGAGCTTCAATGACCACTTGGCTTGTCAATAAAAATCAATTGAGTATTAAAAATCATTGATACGATAATTATGATCCATATTGCGTGTTATGGATGTAGATAACCAAGGATAGGAGTCATCTCTATTTCAATTATGTATGCTCAAAATCAGTATGGAGTACAATCCAACACAAGTTAGGGAATTATGACACATCTTATGGATGCTATGAAACACTTGTTAGTATATAGAGGAGACCTTATTACGTATCCCAGGATCACGTGAAAGGATCAAAAATGAAGATAATGCGGAATACCTAGATTCGGTTCCATCTCAGATTTCGATGTCGATTTCGAGCTCCAAACCGGGTCCTTTAGTGGAAAGCGCTCACCGACTCACTGGCTAGGCCTTTCTGCAGTTTCCTCAGCGTTCTGAGCTTCCTTAACGGGTCAGAAACCTTATGCTCGTGAGCGTTCTCTTGAGCAACTGCAGGAGACCTAACCTTTATATAGCTTCCATATCGGGCTTCCCCATCCCAAGGCCGATATGGACCCGGTCCATACTAATCGGGACCCATTTTCCATCCGGACTTCGACCCATTAATTTATATCATTTATTGGGCCACTTTGTTATCTTTATCTAGATCAAATGACACAACTTAACCGGTAATTTATTTAAAAACCAAAATTGCAATTAATGTTAGTCCAACTTCAGAGACATTGACAAAATTGCCCTTTGGGGCAAAAAATGTCTAACAATCTCCCTTTTGGACTATCATTAATTGCGATAGACGTTAGTTTAAAATTTTTTTATAAAACTCCGGTTAAGGCACATAACTGTATAGTCGACTAAGTTTTGAAAAACAAACATTTGATCCAAAGATAACGAAAGTCCATCATTCCGTCCCGCAGGGCTTTCGGTACCGAAAAGTATCAAATGCATGTGTCATATGTGACACAGATCCAATACAATCACAAATACCTAATACCCCACTAACATGAATGGGAAAATGGAGTATGGCAAACTACGATGATACCTTTATGATCTAATTGTATCATCTTCGTTTTCGGTCTCAATTTCTCTGGCTTTATGCTAAACAGTATTAGAGAAATTCTTTATGTTCTCCAATGAATGTCAACAAACATTAGAGAACCCTTTATGGGATTAAAACTTATATCCCTATGTCATGTCAAACTTTATAGCTAGCTATGTTAAACTTTATACGCCTAAATGACATAGCACAAGGTCAATCAGATATATGCCTAATGACCTTCAAATGCTTAAGATTGACACAAATCTTAAGACTTTTATACGCATCTTATGATGATGTATGATGAAACGTATCGAGGATAAATGATGATCATCTCTATCATAACCATCATACTATCATAATACTTTAAATTGTACAAATGTACATGGAGCAAACCTAATGATCCCCTAACCGGCAGTGTCTAACGACATCACAACACCCATATTGTATACTTGTGTTACAAACACAAGTGGGTGAAGTCCTAAGTTAAAGGATTGACTTAGAATTCCTCAGTCCTTATATGCTCCAAACTTTGATGTCACTTTTCATGCCAACACCTTTATGACCAAATAATTGATCTTTAACAATTATGACCCTGTGATATTCTTCGTTGTCATTAAACAACACTGTAAGAAGAATGTCACAGTAAAACTAGATGGGTTTAGCCACTGAATGGACCACAGACCACTCAGAAATTAAATTTCTGAGTCAAACCGTCTGCGTAGTAGGCCCTTGGCATGCACTTTGCATGCCTAGTCGAGGAAGTTACACGTGTCTCTATGACACACTTCTACGATAATGTGTAGCACCCCACTCCCGCCAGACCCGAACCCGATATCGATGGTGATATCCGAGCCCACTTATCCTAATTTCTCAATTAATCACAATCTAGTCAGTTCAGTCAGTTTCCAGTTCACAATCCAATCAATTCATACTCGCAATAAAATGCCGGAAAGTCATGAATGCATGTATCTATGAATAAATGCATATGCAATAAACCTGTTCCTCTATGATCAGAGGCCAGTAACATGTTCAATCAGTGAATGCAATGAACCTATCAGTCTGACCCAATATTACCAAAATACCCTTGCCAACAGTAACGGGATGTTACAATTCTCCCCTCCTTACAAAAATTTCATCCTCGAAATTTCATATACGATTGATCCGAGAAACAGGGGAAATTGATTCGATCACTATATACTATCTCCCACTTATTTCACTATATAACCAATTTCTGTCAGTATACTGAATCAATACGATCAATCACTCATTAACATTCTCAAGCTTTCTCAAAATTTTCATTTTCGGTATCAATAACACTTATGTTGGATCATAACAATATTTCTTAATTCTGACCCTGTAACTCTTTACGAATCTGAATCATCTTTTAGGTTTTCAACTGACTTACCAATCATTAATTCTATTTACACCACAGTCACAGAGAGGCCACTTATAACGAATTTAACTTTCCCCAATTCACCTTTATCTCATCTTAGTGTATCTTGGCCGAGGCGATACACTTCGAAACCCTTCATTCATCGCTTAGCAGACTACATTTCTATAGTGTTAAAACACTAATCTCGAAAGGTTCCATTAACCTCAATATAATCAATTTAACTCACTGACATTAACTTTAATTTCTTAACCCCTTACATGATTCATTTCACTTATCCACATTATCTCATATAAATTTTGGCCTTCACTACTTTAGGCCCCGATCACATTAATATAGGGGTGAAGCGACTCCTTTTTCTATTAGACCCTTATACATTATTGAATGGTATCATCAATAAAACAATCGATATGCTCACCATCAATCTGAACTAAACATCAATTTCATATCTCAAGGGACTCTCAATAATCTCAATTTTTTTTTGAAAGACCCCTCATGCACGATCCAATTGGTGACACCAATGCACAATGGATATGCACTCAATCAATTTGAACTGTACATCAATATCATGTCCCTATGACTTCAAAATATCATTTTCACATTTATATCCAACAGTCAAACCTGTTGGTTACTCACACCTATAATCATTCGATTTTACATTCCAACCTATCAATTACTTTTCCCATGAACTCTTACTCGAACATAAAACTTTGATCATTCCTTACGATTTCTCTAGCAGTTCCTTTAGTGGGTATTACCCATATTTCTTAATCCATTTATCACTACCATTTTCCTCAACAGTTTAATCCATTTGAAAATAGTCAATTCTGTTTTCCCAATCCTTTTTACACATCTGATTTGGAATTCCAATTGCCCATAATACTTTCTTTTTGTCCCATACTAGTTCGACAGATCATGCTCAGTATTGCAATAGGTTTAATAACCTTATCGCCCAAATTGTGATTTTCTGCCATCGCATTTTCCGAGTCGATACATTACATTGCATCACTAACTAAATTCTGAAACACTCAAACATATAACCCTTTTCAATACTTCTAAATTCACTAATATCTCAATCATTCTCGCTTTACATATTCATATCTATATTTGAAAGTTTCTATCCGAATAATGTCTCCAGCTTTCAAAACAATATCCAGTCCAAAATAATTCAGTCATCACTCAGAATGTAGCCCATAAGGCAATATTTACCTCTAGGTACATAAAACCACTTTACACAATTTCATCAAATAGCATCATAACCTTTTTCGAACATTTCATACATAGCAAAAATCTCCAAATGTTTCATCACAATCATCGATCATATGATCACACTCGTTATTCCTCAAACATTTGTCAAAGCTAAAGCCGAAAATCTTTGACAATTTACGACGTATCCAAAGATACCGCTAGTTCTAAATAACTCCAAATCCCAAATACATATGTCCCTTAAAATTTAGCATTTTATCATCACCTCTTTTGACATTAAGTCTCCCAACGAGCCATATTCAATCCGATTCAATCACTATTTATTTGGTCAATCGAGATTCATTCTTCTGAAACTTGCATGATAAACAATTTCCTCAACTGTGCAATTTATATACTTCATCATTCATTTTTAAAGCACTCAATTGTTGACCCATGCTTATAATCATTATCCACTCTAAACACAATTGAGACATTTTACTCTTCAAGAGTATAACAACTCCTCATACTCATAATTAATTATCGATTGCCTCCAATGAGGAGCAATTTCTTATAACTTTCTCAGTTTCATCATAATATATTCGACACATATTCCTTTACACTAGCTTCACCACCTATTGCAATTTATCGGCCATCTTTATCCTCTTGGTTGAATAACCCATTCATCATATCAACTTATACTTTACTGAACATATTTACACAAAATATTCATGAACCGATATTCTCCTCATGTTCGCAATTAGTATTTCTTTGATGCTCGATAATTCTCTTCTGTAATCGAATTGCGTCTCGAGACAATAATACATACTTAGTTCATTTCTTACGCTGAGTCTCTACTAGAATTGGACTCCACAATTTACTTGTACTTCATTTCAAATGTATTCTTTCAATGATTATTCTTAAATCAAATCGTCAGATCACTAAACCTTATCAATCATTAATACTGTTTATAAATCTCGATCAATCAACTATTTTTTTTTCATCACAAAAAAATCAGTCACTCTTGATGCTTCAAGAAACTTAATCTCTAAAGAGAACTTAAACAATTTCATTTATTCTAATCTCTTCGCATACATCGCTATAATCATCTCATCTCATCCTAAAATGTATTCACATCAATATACCCATTAATAGCACATTCTATCAAGACACTTTAATCCTATTTAATTTTAGACATCATTTCTCTTTTGATACCAACTCTCGATCATGGGGACTTTCTTTGAATTCATGTCCCTCTTTAACTCTCTCAAGCTCATTGCCTATGCTATCATCATTGATAATCACACTTCTTTCTTAATTGATCACTACAAGCATGCTCGCTTTACTCTAACTCATCTTGTACTTGGGGCTGTAATTATAATCTAACTTACTTAATAAACCATCAATTTCCTCCTGTATCATATTCACGCATATTATTCATTTATGCTTAATCATTTCACCCATGATGGTGAGTCCACTATCAATGTACGCTTACGGTGACAATATAATTTGAACTCAACAACTTCCCTTTTTACACCCGTCCTCGCTCGTGAGGATCATATACAATCTCTATTCATTCCCAATTGATCATTATAAGCACTTTCATTTCTTATTTTAACTCAATAGGATTTCAAACTACAATAATTCTGGCTAACGCTATCCATTAACTCATCAATTGCAGCTTAATACTTTCACTTGCTGTTGGATCCCGTTTCCGGAACCCAACTAATCATAGAGATTTCCTCATACGCATACATGATTCCTTAGAAAACCTCGACTAATCCGAAAAAATCCCGATAATTTTTTTTCTCATCTTAAAATTCATTTTCATACTAATTTGTTCTCATTCCTTTTCACTTTATTCTATAAACCTCAATCTTAAGCAAAACAATTTCATAGCTCACTTCAATCATTGAAAGAATTAAAACCTTGTTTAAGCTCATGACCATATGAATAGTGAAATCTTACCAAAAGAATAGTAAATCAGAATTTTCAAACGTTCATAACTTTTTCATCTTAAGTCCAATCATGACCCATTTTATCTCGCTTTCAAGATCTTGACATTATCTACAAACTTCAAGAAATCTACCCATTTCAAATTCAAGCTCTAACATAGTCTAAAACCTAAGTGAAGTTTCCGTCCATTTTAAGAAAATTGACAAGACCTCCCTAAAATTGATCTAGCCAAAATCCTAATCTATCCATCCAAGCTCCAAACCCGCATAAAACCACTTCTATCTTCCAACTCAATAGCATGCCCATCTCCAACTCAAAGGGCCACAATGCAATCTTAAGAATTCTAACCATTTCAATCCATACAACAATACCAACTCATTTTTTTCCAATCTTACAATCATACATTATCTTATACATTACATTTGAACTTCAAATAATAAAGGATATATAGATATATAAAGTACATTTGGAACCTCAAAACCTTATGATTTACATGACAATAAACTAATACAACTCATCAAAGGCATTTAGCCCGATTACAACTAATTTAACAAAACAAGCGAATAGAGAATAAACTAATGCCTTTCTTTTACAACATAACTTCAAAAGCAAGATGCATCAATTTGTTTCAATCTCGATGCGAACTCGATTCTTGTTCAAAACCCGAGGAGGAGATAAGGGGGTGAGCACGACGGCTCAAGTGGGTAAAAATTTAATAAAAGAGAAATAAGCACGCCGA
This sequence comes from Erythroxylum novogranatense, assembly GCA_029891385.1. NCBI lineage: Eukaryota > Viridiplantae > Streptophyta > Magnoliopsida > Malpighiales > Erythroxylaceae > Erythroxylum > Erythroxylum novogranatense. Next base: position 19,850,692 of record CM057229.1, read on the forward strand.
AATTGTCTTAAACAATTAGTTTCAAAACTATTTTTGTCAAAATCATTTTCCAATAAGACAAAACATTTCGAATAAATCATTTTCAAGATAATAATTACAATTATCATCTTCCGATAAAACACACCAGTTACAAAGTTAACACTTATAACACAAAAACACATATTCACAAAACCAATGGATTTACAACGTCTACAAAGCACATAACAAAAATGGAATATTGACAAAGTCAACAAATATCACGTAATAGCACAAAATCACATATCAAATGGTTTGAGTGATCCTAACAGAACGTACTACACATGTTCGACAAGCAACCATGTGTAGCCGTGAACAGAGGGGAGTCCAATTCGGAGCTCCTATGCCACTAGCGGGCAGGCGGGCGAAGCCTATGACAAGTGCGCACTTGCTAATCAGAGGGGATCACTACAAACCCACATATTCATGTATTTGCACATTATTCACACATAATTGCCTAACATGGCATCAAAATCTCATAATTCACTTTTTTTTCCATTCGGCAATTTCTTTGACAATTGATTATGCATTTCATTGCACATAATAATACAAAGTACTTAATACAAGTTCATATCATTGCAATTAATCAGGTAACCCAACACTTTACAAGTCATCGGAAAACACGTATTAGCATTTATTTCACAACAATTCCGTAACTCACATCTCAAATATTAAATAATTACCCACCTCTTATCCTTTGGCTTGCAATTGGTCAAATTGATCTTTCTCAACCTCCAATTGTTTTAATGGCCTTTTCAAAACATAAAAGTCCTAATTAATAAAAATCATATGCTGAAATTTTCTAAAGAATGCAAAACATGAATTAAAACCTATCCAACTGTAACTATGCCATTCTTCAATTATAACTATCAAATCCCTTCTCAAACGTAATCCAAAGTTTCATCAATCTCATGCTCTACAAAGATCCACCAATGCTGATTTTCTTCTTTCCATTTCCATAATCCTTCTTCTTTCCTTATCCTTTCCTCCACTAACTCTTCAATCCATCTTCATTAAACATATTAAACACAATAACCCAAATACCTCAATGCTGGAATTTTTCCCAAGCATATAAAAACTTAACTTAAATACTAACTAACTTTACCAACACCTTTTCCAAGTTATACCAATCATAACCTTTATCAATTTAATCCATATTTTGTTGAAAATCATCAACTCTAGGCCATCCATACATGCTGAAATTTTTCCCTTTTTTATTCTTTTCATATTCTTTCCTTATCCCCTCACCAATCATTCATTCAAATCACTATGATAACCAAGAAAAACAAATTCTAAGCAAAATCATGAATTAACCAAATAATACACATGCTGGAATTTTTCAAAGACAAGGAAAACATGTAATTTCTTTGCCATCATCTTAGCCATCCTTTATCTAAGTCATTACCATCAAAACATATCTCTAAACTAAGCAAAATCCCATCTTAGATGCACAATTTAACAACAAATCAAGTGCTGGAAATTTCCAAGAATGGGAAAACTTAAAATTCATGCAACATCATATTACCTATACTTTAACCTAACCTTTAACATCAAAGCTCAATAGCCATCAACTTTTGAAAATCCCTTACCTATATGAAAACCCAAAATTTCAGATTTTGCTTCTTTCTTGAAAACTAAATTCTTTTCTTTCTTTCCTCATCAATCCTTCATCAATACATTTCAAACCACCGTCATTAAACAAACTACCAACAAAACCATGAATTAACCAACTAATACCAATGCTGAAATTTTAATTCAAGGAAAACATGAAATTTCTTCAACATCATCTTACCCATGACTTAGCTCAACAATTTACATTAAAACTCATCTTTAACACCAAAAACATCTATGAATTAACAAATGGGAACATTGCTGGAATTTTAACAATGCATGGAAAACTTCCATTTCAACTTTCCTAACTTCCTTATACCTTCAATTACTTTATTTGACTTGAATCAAGGCTTAAAACTCTTACTTAACATAAGATCAACATGCTGCAATTTTTCAAGAATGACTTGACTTTCAATCTACATAACCTCATATACCTCACTTATATTCTATCTAAATCGTTAACAACATTAAAACTCATTCAAACCACTTTCATAAACACATTTTAACACAATTACCTATTGCTGGAATTTTTAAAGGAATGAAAAACTTGGCTTAAACCTTACAAAATCTCACTTATAATCTCACTTATACCTTTTCTTAGCTATTTCAACTAAAACCCCCTTCAAAACTATTCCAAAATTTCGAAATTTCCAAAACCTAAACCATACACAAAGCTGAAAATTTCCAAACATCAAGTCTCTTCTCTTTTCCCATTCTTTCCTAACCCAATCATCATCAATCATCATATTAACCAAGGAAAAGGCAAAATCTAACAACATGTTGAGACAATTTCGTAACCCTAACCATAACCCCAAATCTGAAATTTTGAACATCCATTCAAACCTTCTTCTTTCTTCATCTAGCAACCTCCAACACCATGCTTAAGCAAGGAAAGCAAGAACCCTATCAAGAAGTCAAGAAATTTTCAAAGTCTTACCATTCAAGACCACCCACGCAAGCTTCTTCCTTTGGCTCAAATGGAAGACAACTCTTCCTTTTTCCCTTAGGTTTTACGAAAATCTCCAAGAAACTCCAAGGTCTTCACGTTTTTTTCTTCTTCTTTCTTCTTCTTCTTGATGGCCGAACCACCCTTCTTGCTTTTCTCCCTTGAAGTTTTCGAAAACTTCTCACATGCTTCCTCCCTTGCAACTTTCGGATGACTCACTAAAATAACCTAGGTTTTTCTTCTTTTCTCACTTACTTACCTAGTAAAAAACGACATCACCTTAAGCTTCCTCCCTTAAAATTTCGTTTGCCTCCTCTTCTTTTCTTTAAAACCTAACTCTTCTCTTTAACTTAAACCCTAGCCCAAGTTTCAAGCCCAAAATTTCCCTCCTTCTAACTTTCACCAAATTTTTATTTCCCTCTTTCCCATTTAAAATCTTGTGGGCTCCTAATGGGCTTCCTCTTTTAATCTTCTCAAGCCTCCTACTTTTAATTTTACTTAGCTAACTATTTCTTTAACCTAATAATACTCAAGCCCAATTCCTTCCTTCTTCATTTAAATGCAACCTAATGGATCCTAGCCCATAGTTTATTTCATCCCCTTTCTTATCCTCCTAATTGGGCACTAGCCCAAAGGCTTTCTTCCATCTTTATTTAAAAGACCATTAAAAGGGCTAAAAGATATATAACCATATATCATCATCCAAATTTATCCTAACACCATTTAATTCTTTTCAAGTCTAGAACCAAGATCAAACTCTAATTTAACTCAATTTCTTCAATTAATAATTCTTACTTAAGCACTAAAATCCCAAATTCCAAATTAGACTTCTCAATTCCATCAATTAAAACAATCATCCTATAACCTTCTTATTCATTGAATTTCTAAAATCCATACAAGCTCTAATTCAATTTTAATCTCCATCACCTAAATTCATAACAACCTCAATTTATATAATTCTTTTTAAATATTAACAATATATCACAAAATAATAATTTCTCAACAAATCAAAGTTCACTAAATCCTTTCATTAAATAATCATAACTTAAGCAATAAAATCCTCAATTTATTCCAATCAAATTACAATTATCAATCTAGACCTCAAAATAGTTTAATTATGCCTCAAAATAATTTAATCAAGCTTGTTGACTTGAAAAAAAAAAGAATCGGGGCCCAACACTTGCCATGGGGCTCCCATAATCAGGTGTGCATTTACATAGGCAAAACAACTGGACCTTGACAACTTTTTCATTTACCATTGTCATTTTCTTACATTTCAATCTTTTCATTATTGTATCATACCTGTAAATTTTCACTCGCAACTCAATATCATAAATGTACAATCATTCTCGATATCCCACTTAACACATTCTGACTTTAAGTCACAAACCTCTATTCATAACTCTCATCACAGTAATCAAACCCAATTATAGTCTCTATAGATCGTAGAACATTTTATTTCCACTCACTTTGGTTATACACTTTCACTCTTACCATTCTTACCATATTGCTATTTTCTTCTATCAATCCACAACTATACATTCATATCTATTCTCCATTCCAAAATATACTCCAGTATAACACTGATGTTGCCTTTCATACTACATATACACCAATACCAATACACTAAATCTTCATTTGTCAAATCGAACCAGACACTTTTTCTTATTTCACGATATTCACAACTTCCTTTTTCCTCATCCTTTCTAACTGTTTAAACAATTGAGACAGGCTCATATATGTGACTCATATGCTAGACTAGGGATCAGTTGTCACTGTCTGCCATGAAATGACTTACATGCATGTAACTTGACACATTTTTCAGAAAGCCCATGTAAGATTGTACTTCTGGGCTCTGATATCACAAATGTAGCACCCCACTCCCACCAGACCCGAACCCGATATCGATGGTGATATCCGAGCCCACTTATCCTAATTTCTCAATTAATCACAATCCAGTCAGTTTAGTCAGTTTCCAGTTCACATTCCAATCAATTCATACTCGTAATAAAATGCTGAAAAATCATGAATGCATGTACCTATGAATAAATGCATATGCAATAAACCTGTTCCTCTATGATCAGAGGCCAGTAACATGTTCAATCAGTGAATGCAATGAACCTATTAGTCTGACCCAATATTACCAAAATACCCTTGCTAACAATAACGGGATGTTACATAATGTACCATCTGCAAACTTGAACTGTAACCTTAAGTGAACTTTCTATCATCCGAACACATAGCAAACTTCAAACCTGAATTCCCTACGAGGTTCAGTCTGTTGACCTTACTATATGCCAACTTGTAATCCTTAATGTAAGTGATCTAGAAGGGGGGGTTGAATAGATCTTAAAATTCTTTGAAAATTTCTACAAGAAAATCAGAAGTTAAACACACAAAAATAATTTAAATAAACTTAAATGAAATAGTATAGGGAAGAAGATCAAACACTCGTTTTTATAGAGGTTCGGTGCTAAGACCTACGTCCTCTACCTAAGCTCCCACTTAGGATTTTGCCAATCACTTTATTTGCACACTTTGTAGTTGAGTGTGAACTTTTTACAATTTCACTTGAATTCCGGCTCAAGCAACCTTTACACACGATTTGTATTACGGCACAAATCCTACCTCACGTGACCTTTCCTCTAGCCACTCAATTTTAACAACACAATGTAAAAATTGAAGAACAAATGCTCAAGGTAATTTGTAACAATATAAGAGCAATAATGAGCAATGTGAAGCAATAAGAGAGTATTTGAGCTTATAGAACTTATATATCATCTCCTTGCTTCATCCTCTATTTATAGTCAAAGAAATATAGCTGTTGGAGCTCTTTCCGTTGCTTGATTTGATATAGTCGTTGCTTGATCTTCTCCATTCCATTTTAGCAAATTGGACCGTTGGAGCTGAATCGTGCTTCAATAAGTCGACTTGTCGAATACATAAGTCGACTTGTTTCAACCATTTACGTAAAACATGTACCTCCGCTCTCTAATAAGTCGACTTGTTATGTATAAGTCGACTTGTTTCTCCGATAAGTCGACTTGTTTGCTATAAGTCGACTTGTCTCGAGTTCATCTTCATATGTAAGCCATCTTGTAATGTGTAAAGTCGACTTGTTTAGCCTTCAATAGTAACATTCGCTCAAATCCTCTAGAATCTTCATATTTTATGCCACTTATACTTAGAATGAACACGCTTTCTTGATTTTTCAATAATTAAACATTTGCTCATCTTGTTTTGCATGATTCTTTCCTCGAGTAACACACGAAAATAATTTCTTAACTAATTCTAGATATTTTATTATTATCAAAACATAAAGGGATTTAATTTGTCAACCACCATTGGTCCAACACTTAATACTTTCAACTATCTCAATACTCACTTGACTGTATTCTGAACATCTATAACTGGGTTAACCTGATATTGACCAAACAGTCAAACAGTAATTGCAATGTCCTATCTAGTACATAGCCAAGCATACATCAGCTATCCATCGTACTAGAATACAGAACATCCCTCATAATCTCTCTTTACTTTATTCTTTGGGTGTTGTACCAAAGATTATCTCTCACTGTGAGAGACAAGTGTTACTACAGGTTTACTGTCAACCGTATGAAACCTTTGTAACACATACTTAATGTTTGCATTCTTTGAGAGATTTCTTGAGTGTTAAGATATGTCCTGGTAAGTCTGAATACCTAGGACAGAAGATGTTGTACTAAGGTCCTTATGTCAAGGTTCTTGACCAAAAGTTGCTTAACCTCATACAACATGATCAAGTGACTTGATGTGAGCAATTTACCATCCTTATGTTGTGATAGGAAGATAACTTGCTCCCCTTAACTCCACTCAACTTCATAATACTGGCATTCTGTAACTTTATTTTCCAAGAAGCTAGAAGAGGCCATAACCTCACCAAGTGTAAGGTATCACCTTCAGGAGATTTACTGTAAACTATATATTGATCTGCACTACTCACAAACCATGTCGGTACTATTTGGATCTTGGGACCCTGCAGATTTTACCTCATAGACCACTTTATAGGGTTTTTTACACAGGAAGATGGTTATGACAACCTTCTGATGGAGTTCTATATCATCATAAGCTAAAATTGCTTTTATCACTCAAAATGTATCCTACGAGGATACGAGAAGAAAAGGTAACACAAAGTCAGCCTTTTCCCTGAGTGACCCTTCATGCAATTGAGCAAGTCATCAAACCATTAAATTTTATCCTGAAATCCTTTAGGTCTCAAACTTTATTTACAACTGACAAGCTTGCAGTTCCTGATGCAAATCAACTAACTCCCCTGACCTTACTATGTTTCATGGCCTGGATCTCGTCATTCATCGCAACCCACCACACATTCACATTGGGTCCAGAAACAGCTTCTGTAACAGTAACTGGATCTGTAATATGTCTAATAACATAGTCCAGTACACCTGGCAAACTATGTTGTCAGATGTGATAGCAGGTCGCCTCAATCCAGTGGATTTACTTAACCTTATTAGATCTTGTATCCCGTGAATCCCTACGTATGCGGTATAGGTTCTGTCGCTTGCATGTGTATGGTACAAAAATCTAGATCCACTAGATCTAACTGTACGAGTATTGGATACTTGACAACTGTAGTATCCACCCTACTATCGTCCGCAGGGTCAAAAGACCCACCATCTTCATAGACATGATATTCTAGAAACTTGGCTGTTCGTGATTCCACTATTCTGGTCCCTCCTAATCTACAGTGAAATCTGTAGCCCTAAAGTGGTTGAGATATTTTACTAAATAGCAATGAAGAGAACTAGTATGCAAATTTTCTTTATAAGGATTATCCGACTGATCCTACTGAGGTAGGGCAATCTTTTACACGAGTGTGCGTAAGGCTGAGTTTCTAATTAGCTAGATTAGTCCTGCTCTGCATTGACTTCTTAAGTCCTTTAGGGTGGAGCTATGCCTTTCGGCAACACACCATTTTGCTCAGAACTAATTGACATAGTGAACCAAGTCTCTATTCCAACTGACTTTATCTAGCAAACGGACTTTTTAAAAGTCCTGAAGCATCATGTTTGCCATGATATTCTCCTCCACCATCAAATCTGACTATCTTGATGAATCTTCCCAACTGGTTCTCAACCTTCAGACTTTAAGCAAGAACACATGACTTTGATGTGAAAAATCATCAAGAATTATCAGAATACTTTATAATTGCACCATGCAATTGTATGAGGTCTACCAAAATCTTTATGTATCAGACTCGACAAGTTAGAAGTATGAGTTGACCCCAATATCCTTATTAGTCAACTTACCCCTGTGACGGTCAGTACATGTTCTAGATCATTTTAATCTATAATTGGAAAATGATTTCCTTAATCACTCTCTCAATCCTAGCTCTGGAAATGTGACAAAACCTTTATGTCACATCATGTATGACTTCTCATTCATCAGGTCCTTCATACCTTGTTCAGCATGATACAAAGAAGTATATATCTAATCCTGGATAAGACACATTCTATATAAACTGTATGACAAGAAAGTTGCACCTTTATGTTTTGCATTAAACCACAACTGTATAATAGAAGTACTAAATGCAAAACATCAACCTTCAGTGTCCTTAATTGATCAAAAGATCACATATAAAATGTGTCGTGTATATCTTAATGAACTTTAATATAAAGTTCAGTACATACACCTCTTATAGATATTACTTCCACATCTTTATTGCTGTGCACCATCAGTTCCTCCTTCCCTTATTTGGTTTTATCCTAGATATGAATTACTGCATCGTGGAACCACCTTGATCAGATGTTCCACTGAATAGTCACTGATACTTAATGCAACTATCGCAAATTAAATTCATAATTGATAAACCAAAGAGTAACCTGATGGTCTCAGTCTTCCCTTTAAATCTGATACTACCGATTTCTTTATGTCTTCATGTCCAAGGACATGTATCGAAACTGGTTTTGACCAGCTTCAACAAGTGGAGAATATTTAAGCTTTCTACCTTTGAACTTAATGAGCTTCATCTTTGCTTCCCTCAAGCTGCTTTGAGGACTGTAGGAGTAACTACTGTAGTTTCTCCACCTCAGCAACACAATGGGATATCAAAGTATTGAAGTCTCAACATTTTCACCTACTGTGAAAATGAATTATTCTTGATAAGTACTCCATTACTCCCCTTTTTCTCTGTATACTTTATGGAGAATAATACTTTCCTTAAGGCACATGTCTCAATACCGGATAAGACTGTGCACCTCTGGGAGACTTATCAAGAAACTCCTTCGCTATATCTGTGTTCAAAAGTTCACTTTGCAGATGGTTAGGTATGGATTTTCTAATGGTCAACAGATGTAATCTGTTAGACCGATCCTATGCTTCATAGGCTACTTTATGAGCTGAACAACTCATGGATGTAATTGGAGATGGCTTACTCTTCCATATGGCCATTTCAACTGCAGCTATCTCCATAAACTTCAAAACATCCTTCCTCCAATTCTCCGTCTAATTCTTTATATTGAAACCAGCAAGGGTTTCAATGGCGACGCTTATTTAGTTGACTGAAAAGGTGACTTCATGATGATGATCTTTAAATCAGCATAAATGTAGGACAACAGCGATACTAAAGCCATTGATAGTATCTTCCTGAAAATCGATCCGATCACACATATTATGAAACACCTTTGGGCTGAATACATAATATATGCAATTACACTTTCACACATAAAAGAGATCGGAGTATAGACTATCAACTCCCCTGACACTACCACCTTTAGGTGAATAGATCAGTTGAGCAACAGCCCTCCTCCATCTAATGCCTTTATGTACATCTCAAAATTTTATGTAAGGTAAACACCTTTGGGCAGAATAACCAAACATAAAATCAGAGACATCCCCCCAACATGTAAGCAAAACAATTCAGAACACTGACTCGAAAGGCCACTTTGGTGACTACATTCTCATCAGCATCCAAAAAGTCCGCAAACACAAGGGATATATCTTTATTTCATCCTCACATTCTTTATGGGCATATTTGATCATGTTTATCCAACAATTTTACCTCCAAAAGGCTTATCAGAGTTCATTATATCTTGAAGTAAGCTGTGAAATGCTTCGATGGCTTCTTGTTTGTTACAGTAAGATAGCTCTACATAATTCGCAAAATAATCTTCTCTCAAGTATGGCTCATCATCTGCTTTTGCTTGCGTCTTCCTTTACTTGCGTCAGCTTTTGCTTCTGTCTGCTTTTGCTTTCGTCTGCTTTGCTTGCGTCTCCTTTTGCTTTCGTCTGCTTTTGCTTGCGTCTCCTTTTGCTTCCGTCTGCTTTTGCTTCCGTCTGCTTTTCAACTTCCGTCTGTTTTTCTTCTTTCGTCTGCTTTTCAGCTTCCGTCTACTTTCTTCACTTTGTCTTATTTTTGCTTCTCTGCTTCGTCTTATTCTTTCCTGCATTTTTGCACAGATCAGTCAACAGATGAACCTTGTTTGTCATTTTTTTGTCAAGGTGTTGAAGATTTTCCATTAGATTATCTGTCCAGTATAACAACATTCTTCATTCTAATATGGACTAAGTATTCAGCTTCTGTCTGCTTTTGCTTCCGTCTGCTTTTCAACTCCGGTTTGTTTTTCTTCTTTCCTTTGCTTTTCAACATCTTACTTTGATCGTCTTACTTTTATCGTCTCACTTCTATCGTCTTACTTTCGCTTTCTCTAACTTTAATCGTCCTACATTATCTGTCCACTATAACAACATTCTCCATTCTAATATGGACTAAGGATAATTCGCCGAGGTCGGTCCTTTCCCTGAAAAAAAATCGAAGTCGAATTGCCTAACCTTTGCCAGTGCAACTTCTCCTTAATTTCTCCTTCATGTTACCGCCGCTTCCTCTTACTTTTGTCTCCGCGCTTTGTCTTATTTTTCTCTCAGCACTTCGTCTTATCTTTGCTTCTCCGCTTCCTCTTACTTTTCTCTTCGCGCTTCATCTTACTTCTATATTTCCACTTCAACTTATTTTTGCTTCTTTGAGCTTCGTTTTGTTCTTCTTTATTTAAAGCAGTTAAGTTGATGTCATTTCCAACTCGCATTAAATTTCACTTACCAATTCTATAATCCTTCTTGGAATATACGAATTGACTAATCCTTCTTGGAAAACATGCGATTTCCAATTGCTCTTAGTTTGACTTATGCTTCCTCTTTTTCTCTACACATATAAACTATTTTTAACGTATCTCAAAGCAAATCGTTTCTGTTTCACTTTATCAACTTCCAGTACTGCCCTCATTAACTCTTCAAGTCTCACCTCCCATATGGTTCCCTAACACCTCTATATGTAAACTTTATAACCTTTCTCCTCTAACTTCGATCAAACAATTCTTACCATTTTCTTCTGCCTTCTTCTTGTTTAACCTAAATACATCTCATTCTCCATTCCAGAAAGATAACAATAGTCAAGGTTACCTCTTCTATTTCAACAAACAAAGAACAACCGTTCAGGTCAGTAACCGATTCTTTTGTCCATGACTTTTTTTATCCCAATTTTTCAATTTATAATGTCAACAAAACCCTTTCTTTATCTTTGCGCACCATTTTTTATAAGTTCCCTCCTTATTCTCTGCTGTATTCTTCCACTCCAACCTTCATCTTATTCTTCCTTCTCAATAAAATTGTGAAATAATTATGACATTTATAGACTAATTTCATTATTTTAATGGCAGATATGAATTCCACCTATTTCAACCGCTAAAGATATTTGAAAAATGCCATAAAGGAGACATATGATCGTCAAAATCAGCTAGATGACTTACTTATCCAATTCCATGCACGGAATAAAAAGGCACATAGTAGTTCACATGGACTTCGCTATGTCGAGATGTATGAAACTAGTCGAATGATAAAGATGGCCAACAATCTCAAAGAAGTAAACTTCGAAACTAGGAAATTTTATGAAACACAAATTAAAAAACTTATAGATTAAGGTATCTTTATACTGCTATTTTAATCGTATCTCAAAAAAAGTCATTTCATCTTATTTCTTCTCCCAACCGATGATTATTTCATTACATTTTCATATTATTTTTTATTTAACTATGACGTTAAAATTTCCCATACGTATAAATTCAGTGGGCACTTTCACTGCGCATTTGTGCAGAGTTAACCTGCTAGTATTATCTGTGACGATAAATTTGTCATAAATATTAGAAGTTATTGTGACCATACACCTTTGTCACACATTTAACAAGTTTTAGTGTCGGCAATTTTATCATAATAATTTGACGTTTTGTTACGACTTAACTCGTCACTGCTTTATATTATCTGTTACGATAAATTTGTCATAAATATTAGAAGTTATTGTGACCATACACCTTTTTCACACATTTAACAAGTTTTAGTGTCGACAATTTTGTCACAATAAGTTGACGTTTTGTTACGACTTAACTCGTCATTGCTGTATATTATTTGTGACAATAAATTTGTCATAAATATTAGACGTTATTGTGACCATACACCTTTGTCACACATTTAACAAGTTTTAGTGTCAATATTAGTGTCACAAAAGCTTTGCATAATTGTGACCATTGTTTAAATTCGTCACAACTTTAGTAGTGACGGAGGTATATGTGACGGGAGGTGACGACTTCAAATATTGGTCACTATTAATAATAGTGACAAATATTAATGCGTTTAGTGACAAATTTTACCTTCACTAAAAATACAATTTCTTATAGTGTTAATCATCACTGAACCACTGCCCTTTACACTAAACTACTTATTATCACCCAACTTTACTGTGCCATTCCACTCTTTTAATGAATGAAACAATTTGTGTGAGAAAGTCATATGATAAGATGCACCAGTGTCGATAACCCAAGTTTTTGCAGAACTAGAAGTACTACTAACAATCAAAACATCTCCCCTTCATCAGAGCTATCCTGTACTACTGTAGCACTATCACTACTACTTGATTCATTCTTCCTATTTCCCTCCTTTTGTTGTGGACAGTCCTTTCTCATGTGCCCCTTCTCTTTACAGAGTAAACACTTAATTGCTTTAGCCCTTGATTTAGAGTGTGACCTACCTCTCCCGCCACCATCTTTTTCAGTGTTTCTACCTTACTAATAATAAGACCTGCTTCTACACCATCTTTACTAGAACCAAAGACCTTTCTCTTTAATTAATGGCTAACAAAAATACTATCTTGCCCATACAACATAGTATCAACAAAATTCTCATAGGAATTCAGTAAAGAACACAAGAGAATAATATCTTGATCCTCATCATCAATATTAACCCCAACACCTTGTAAATCTATGACAATTTGATTTAAGTTATCAAGATGATCTTTTACTTGCATACTTTCCGTTATCCACAAGTTATACAAATGATGCTTCTAATATAAACAATTTGTGAGAGATTTCTTATGAAATTTGCTTTCTCGTTTTGCCCACAATCTTACAGCAGTTGTTTCATGCACCACCTCACACAACATTTTGTCGCCCAGACTCAATAATACTGCGGTATGCACCTTCTCCAAAAGTTGATAGCAAACAATAAGTTGATTTACAAATAATGCTCAATAAGTTGATAGAAAACAATGGTGGGTTTTAGCATCATTACAAATGCAAAAAACGTCAACTCACTCATTAGATGTTCATGGATGAGCTTATGCTCCTCTTAGGGGCTAATGGATTTTCTATCCAAATACTGAAGTATATATTGAGAAAGTTCTCCGAATGGTCTGGATTGAGAGTCAATACCTGAAAGAATAATCTATACTACTATTAGGAAACACATCAGCGAGTTGAACTTTCCAGGATACTTGGAATGGAGCTACAGACATTACCCTTCAGATATTTAGGAGTTCCAATATTGCAAGCGAAGCTCAAATATGCAGATTGTATCCCTCTATTGGTGAAATACAAAGGAAGAATTTAAGCATGGCAAAGTAAATTCCTATCATATGTGGCTTGTATAACTCTAATTATTTCAGTTCTTAGCGATCTACATCTTCGCTTGATCAACCATCTGATTTTAATTAAAAGGATTATCAAGGAACTCGACTGAACCATCAAAATGTTCTTATGGTCTGATTCACTTGACAACACTAAAAAGGAAAATTGAACTGGAATGAAGTCACTACAAGAAAACTGTGTAGTACCGACGAAAAATCACCGACGGAATAGTTCCCGTTTAAAATTAGAGACGGAACAAACAATTTCGTCGGCAAATAACAATTAAAATTTGAAAGTTGCGACCGAACTAATGCCATCGGTGAGTAAGGCATGAACAGGTTAGTTACCGATGGTTATTAGGGACGAGACTTGACCGTCGGTGAAATTAAGGGAAATGGACCGTCGTTTCTTTGCTCGTTATTCACTTAAATAAAAGGACGTCGTTTTGTTCAAAACAAAACGACGTCGTTTTGTGTATGTTAAAACACAGGGGTGAACCTTTCTTCCCCATTTCCTTGTCGCTGCTCTCTGTTCTTTCTTCTCTTCTTCCCCATTTCTCGATCATGTTTGCTCCTCCGGTGTGAAGTTCTATCCCTTTCGTGGTGCTTCCGGTCACATCGTGATGCTTCCAGTCGTCTTCTCCGAGCAAGGCATCATTTTCATTGAGGTATGAATGTTTACCGTATGTAGGTGTTGGAGTTGAATTATTTTGTTTCTGTCTTCGATTTTTTGCTATGTTTTGGTGTATTGTGAATGGATAGCCACTTTAAATGTCGAAATGTATGTGATAGAAGAGGAAAAATGTGAATTTGATTGGTATAATGGGAGGATTATTTGATGAACATAAGGTGTTTGATAAAATGCCTATATGTTATCAAACATCTTATGTTCTAAACAATTGGCAAGCTTTGGATTTTTTTCGGATATTTGCTAAAATTATAGTTAAAAATTTAAAGAGAACCCTTTTTAGCTTAATGTTAGAGCTTGCTTAAAATGATTTGGTATTTAGTAAGTGTTTATTAGAAATTCAAAAGTGAAATATTCTCATATCAAAAACTTAAAAAATGAAATGCATGTCATTCTTATGTATTATGTTACATGTCATTGTAAAAAATGTCCAGTATTTATAGATGTTGGTAAATTTTTAATTTCATTATGGAAGGGTGTTGGAAAGACATGATAATAAATATGTTAGAGGCAAGATTAAAAAGAAGAAAGATATGTGTGTTGATGAACTTAGCAAGGTAGTCGTATAAGGAGTTTCTAAAAACAAAGGACATAAAGTAATATATATTTTTACAAATTTCTTAATGAGTCAATAAGAAGCTTGAAGGAGTTAAACTTACACCATAATAAGGACATATTAGCTATGCTCCAATAAATGGAAGATTTGAATTATCATATGTTGAAATGTATTATGAACATGGTTACGAGCATCCCGAAATCGATGGTGGAGAATCTAAATATCATATTCACAACGAATTTGATGATAAAACACATCAAAAAGTGAGTATGAATGATGAGTGGTTATTCTAAGTTCATATAGAGCAAGATGATGACTTCATTGTTTTGTATGTTAGTGAATTTGGAGATGATTCAGTTGATAACAAGTTATTTGCAATTAATTATAAAGAATATGTTGCTATGAGAACAAATAAGAAGAGATATGCTAATACTATACATAGTAGGTTTGAATGTGATAACATTGTCTATGGGCTAGAAGGTAGTGGAAATAATTACAATGAAGAAGGTGATTATTCCAAAGGTACATAAAGATAACAATAAATTTCACATGATGTAAATAATGAATATGAGGATAGTAATGTTGAGGTTCAATGTAGCACCCCACTCCCGACAAGACCCGAACCCGACATCTACGGTGATATCCGAGCCCGTGCCCCGCGAGGGTGGCGTACTAAAACACTCAATACCTTTTTAAATCTCGTTATAACATTTTTCTCCTTTTTAAAACAGTTGAGTGTGGAAAACGATAATCAATCTGGCCCGATTTAATATGAAAACATTTTTCAAATATGAACAATTCAGTCATTAACTAGCACTCAATAGTGCTCAATCATCATGTACATATAGAAATGTATGACCCAACTGGGCCCAATGCCATTTCTAAACATTTTAGTAGTACAATACAATGACATATAAACAAATGGGGCCCACTTAATAAACTCATTACACTAATGCAGATGTGACGACACTGATCCCGACCCTGACCTTCACTTGAATCCTGCAAGCATACTCCCGTTTTACTAACGGGGTACTCTTCAATTCCTGAAAAATAGATGCAATGTTGGGTGAGTTTGCGAACTCAATGAGAAACCATCATCGATGGTTCACCCAACTCATGCATTCACAATCATATACATATAATACGGTAGCATTTCTGTAATATCACATGCAATATCCTTATTCACATCTCTCGGTCATTTGCAAATCAATTTAAATTTTCAATCAGTCATACACATATGCAATGTACATGTGACACTTTCATTTTCTTTTCGTTTTTTGTGACCGCATGCTTTGAAATCATTTACGTTGAGCGGTGGCTCTGAAATCGTTGGGCATGATATTCCTGTGGTGAGCACGAGGCTCTCTCAATCGTTGGACACGAGGTCCCGCGTTGAGCTTAAAGCTCTCATATGCGTTGGGCGGGATTTGCCCTGATAAGCCCAGTGACGGGCACAGTGCATTGAGCCTGTGGCTCTGCATACGTTGGTACCACCGGTCACAACTACCATTATCTGATCATTCAGTGATGCATGAATGCATGTGTCACTTCCCAATTTCAGTCATTTACAGTTCCAATCATTTTCACTAATGCATTTACAATTTAATTCATTCATGCATTCATACATATTTACTCATCTTTGCACTTCAATATCACAATCAAATATTTCGAACACCCATGGTTCGAAATCAATAAAATCAATCACACATCTATCCATCCGCGCTTCCTTATGGCAATCAATGCATATAATTAATAAACACATAAGGCTGAGAAACCAACTAGGTTACTCACCGCACTTCCGAAACCGCCGGAAGTCTCAATACTGTCCGTGGAATGTCGATCCATCGGAACCTCTATATCAAATCAAATAAATCACACATTACCAATCATGCCAAATTCAATAATCAATAGCAATTTTGATAAATACTATACATGTTATGACTTTCCCGATTCAATTCCCGAATTTCTCAATTGGATCATTCTCACTCTATTTCATAACAATTCCAAATACCAAATTTCAATTCCATACTCTAAGGTCACATTCCAATTAAAATTGCATACACTTATTTGTTTTTCATCTGATTCCGAGAATCATCGAATTCAATCCCAAATTTCCATCTTATAAACACTAAATTTCATTTCATCTAAATCGCAATTCCTTGCCTCAGAATTCAATTAGTCCATAGCCAATTCATTAAGAATAAACCCTTTTAAAACAAGCAATTCACCCTCGGAAATTCAGGCGTCCTCGCCGCGACGCATGGTTGCTCGCTGCGGCGAGTCTCCTGCCTTCGCCGCGACCACGCTTCCTTTCTCTCCCGCGACGTAACCACATCCGCTCGCCGCGACGTGCGCCTAGGTCTCGTCGCGGCATCGACGATTGCTTTCGCGCGGCTACAAGACAACATCCTCGTCGCGGCGTAATCGATTTCAGCTCGTCGCGGCGCACAATTTATTTATTTATTTATTCGTCGCGACGTGCACGCTGGAAAGGCTCGCCGCGGCGTGTTCATCACACGTCGCGACGTGCGAACCCAGAAAATCGTCCGAAACCCAGAAATTTTTCAGATTTTCTGATAACAATCTATCCGATTCACTTCAAATCACTCCCAATCAACTTATTATACTACACTCAACTCATTTCTAGCCTCGATCCATCATTTAAACCATCTTTTATCAAAAACCCAAATCAAAACCAACGAAAACCCTATCATCGCAACTTTCCAAATTTCTAACCAATTTCTTACTCAAATCAATGATCAAATGAAACGATTTAAGGCATAAACACATAGAAACTTACTTGATTCACGCTAGAAACTTTCAAAAATCTTCCAAGAACTCCAAATCGCCAGATGCTCATCCACGACCGTCGATGGTGAGAAATGAACATTTAAACTTATATATATATATATAAGCTTTAAAGGCTGGTTTGGCAATTTAGTTGTCACAAGTCCAAACTTAGAGTCTATCAGTCTAATTCTTATTCTATTTTTCTCCCCATTTCGCAATAACCATAACTAATAAATCCTGAAATTATAATCTCAATTGTTTCATATCAATTGTCAATCAATCTCGGACCCGGAATCAATTTAATCAGTCACTAAGCCAATCTTCCGGTCCGGATCCATTACTCTAAAAATCCCAGAAAAGTTTCCATAAATTCACAAAATTAGCAAATACCCATTCCTATACTCATATTCCACTTTCCATTCCTCTAAATTCCATTTCATTCCAATTCCATATTCAAAACCTAATTTATACACTTATTACTAAATTTTCAATTTTCACAACTAATTCTCATCTGTACAATTATAACCAATTTCAGATACACAATCAATTGAGGAATTGTCATACATGTATGTACATATATATATATACTTGTGCAGTCAATTATCTATTACCGATATCTATAAAAACAATAATGCATGCACAATGTCACATTTGCCTGTACCCAATTCTAACCCGATCCAAATTACTGACATACCCGTCACTCCATTAGCAGGATGTTACAATTCTCCCTCCTTATAAAAATTTCATCCTCGAAATTTCATGTACGATTTGTCAAGATGATAGGGGAGTCTTTACGATCATTGATTCTCTGATTTCCACTTATTTCCCTATACGCATACGCATAATTTCTACCAAATCTTTCTTAACTCTACATTGCCTTTTACTCACAATTCATCACTTCCAATATTGATAACACATGTTTCGGATCCTAATAATATTTTCTAATTCAGTCTTTGTAACACTTTGGATCCGAATCATCTTTTAGGATTTTAGACGAACTTGCCAAATTTAATCACACTACAATCATTTACTTACCTCTTTTTCCTTTCTCAAACTTTATACTATTTTAACGATTTCTTTTCGATTACTCATAATTCTTTATATCCACCACCAATAAAATACATATCCGATCATATCAATATTTCCTATTTCGTCTATATAGTACTTTACTGAACCCATTTCATCTTTTAGGTTGCTCTTGACTTGCCAATCCATAAATCGATTCACAACACGACCACATCAAGGCCACTAATAACTAATTTAATTTCCCTTTTCCTATGATATCAATCAATACATAGATTGGCCGAGGTGACACATTTAGAAATATATCATGTATCACTTATCATATTGCATCTCTCAATGCCAATTACTACTCTCGTAAGGTTTCAATAATCTCGATAATCATCGATCTGATTCATTCTCATCAATTTGAATTTTGTTATCACCAATTTAACAATCTATATTTTTACAATCACTCTGATCCATACATCAATCTCATAACCCTATGGATTCCAGCAACATATTAGTTTCACATTTAACATCAGCAATCAGTCCTGTAGGTCAGACCTACACTCAATGTCACACTCTACTTCTTATTACTCTTCTAATACCCTCTTATTATTATTCCTTGAATTTTTTTTTCACTAACGGTTCCCTTAATGAATTGTACTCATACTTCTTAATCCATTCACATTACTCATTTTCTTTATAGCTAAACTATTCACAATTTCTCAATACGGTCCACTATTCAAGATTCTCAATTCGGATTTTTGCCATGCTTTCAATACACACCTGCACATTTGACTTGGAATTCCAATCGCTAATACGTTCTTTTTGCGCTTTACTAATTCGACAGTTTACACTCATTCTTACATTAGGTATCATAATCTTATCGCCTCACTACTTGTTTCAATAACGAAATTCTGAAACACTCAAATGCATAGTCATTTTTCGATTCACTCATATAACTTAATCATTATTGCCTTATAAACGATATACATCCAAAACAATTTCGTACGAATAGAATCTCCAAACTTTACAACACTTTCTAATACACTAAAATTATCAAGTTATCAAATACCAATCGCCCATCGATTATCTTGATCTCCATACACATAGAATCTCTTTACTCTATTTCAATAGATCGCATTTTAATCTTTACGATTCATTTCCTATTATAACACCTCAAAATTTAAAATAACACGATCAATACTCGAATTGAAAATTTCTCCAAGTGTCTCTTTTACAATCATTAGTCATACAATTCACACATTTTCCTCGAACATTATCATCGTGGACTAAGATCGAAAACATTTAACAATTTACGGACATATCCAGATACAATCATACACTCCACACATTTTAGGATTGATTGTATATTGGAAAAATAACTCCAAATTCCTTATGTACCTGTCCTTTACAATTTCACATTTATCAATACCTCTATTTACATTTTAATCTCCCAATACCATGTTCGAATAATAATTCATCCATTACTTATTCAATCAAGATCAAATTCACTCTTATAAAACTTGCATACTATACAATTTCCTCAACTATGCCAATTTATCTTCTTTACTATTCAAATGTATTCTATCGATCATCGATGATCACAGTCACTATCCACTTTAAACTCAATTTACACATTTCACTCTTCAATAATATAATGAACTCCTTACACCTATGATCAATTTGCATAACTTTTTATATATCATACATCTCCAATGAGGAACAATTTTCTCATAACTTACTCAATTTCATCAAATGTATTTCGACACACGTTCCTTTACACTAGATTCTCCACATATTGCGATTTATTCACTATCATGTCAAACTGGGTTAATAATACCATTATCAAATCCACTTTATCCTTTACAATATTCACACAAAATATACCAGCATCGGTATTCTTCTCAAATCACAACTAATATCTTTTTACTGTTCAATAATCCCATTACACAATCGAAGTCTTTACATCATCATAACACATACCTTCTTAATAACTTATTCTATCTTTTACACTCCCAATAACGACTTTTCATTCATTTCACATTTATCTCCAATTTGTCCTTTCATTGCTACACTTTTCAATTCTCATCATCCAATCGAAATCCAATTCAGGGAAATTCTTCTTTCAATTCCTAATCATCAACAGTCGTCATATTTCTTATCGATTATTCTCAATACCTTAGGAAATCAATTTCGACTATTCACGCTATCCCGTGAAGATCAATCTATGCCATAATCCACATAACCAGAGCATCCTTTTTAATACCGTTCATTAAGATACATACCATTTAACATTATCACATCAATTTACTAATTAGTCACCTCTGCTAAAGACAACTCAATCTCATTTGATTTTTAACCACATTTTTCCTTTTTACTCCTATCCTCGATCATGAGGATATTACTATACTAAGATCCTGATTACAATCTCAATTCATTCCCAAATAATCACTATAAACACTTTCAATTCTTACTCTAACTCACATGTGGTGGTTATTCACTAACGCACCAATTGATTTCCGATATCCTTCCCATTATCAGGTGTGCATTCGCATAGGCAAATCTATTGACCTTAACAACTGTTCAACTTTTCCATCTATCAATATCATTTTCTTACCTTTCGATCTTTTCATTATTTCGTTTTACGCAATCACACTCAAATCTATATCATAGCAATCATAACTCCCATCACGCTTTCGCTGCGCAACTCTGATCATAAAACATTTTATTCCCATTCACTTTACTTATACACTTTCAATCTTACCATCTTTACCATATCCCGATATTTCCTTTATCAATCCACAACTACACATATACATTTTCACAGCTACTTCACATTCACAGATTGTTCCTATATCACTCTAGTGTCGTATTTCATAATACGCCCATCAGTATCAATACACTAATTCTCCAATTATCATATCGTACCATATACTTGTTCTTATTCCTTGATTTCCACAACTTCCATTTATCACATTTTCCATATCATCTTTTCCTAACTATTTCTAATCACTTAAACCACTAGTACAGGCTCATGTATGAGACTCATATGCTAGACTGGGGATCAGTCCTCACTGTCTGCCGAGACATGACTTATATGCATGCACTTTGACACATTTTTCTCAGAATGCCCATGTAAGATTGTACTTCTGGGCTCTGATACCACATATGTAGCACCCCACTCCCGACAAGACCCGAACCCGACATTTACGGTGATATCCGAGCCCGTGCCCCGCGAGGGTGGCGTACTAAAACACTCAATACCTTTTTAAATCTCGTTATAACATTTTTCTCCTTTTTAAAACAGTTGAGTGCGGAAAACGATAATCAATCTGGCCCGATTTAATATGAAAACATTTTTCAAATATGAACAATTCAGTCATTAACTAGCACTCAATAGTGCTCAATCATCATGTACATATAGAAATGTATGACCCAACTGGGCCCAATGCCATTTCTAAACATTTTAGTAATACAATACAATGACACATAAACAAATGGGGCCCACTTAATAAACTCACTACACTAATGCAGATGTGACGACACCGATCCCGACCGACCTTCACTTGAATCTCAAGAAACATACTCCCGCTTTACTAACGGGTACTCTTCAATTCCTAAAAATAGATGCAATGTTGGGTGAGTTTGCGAACTCAATGAGAAACCATCATCGATGGTTCACCCAACTCATGCATTCACAATCATATACATATAATACACAGTAGCATTTACAGTAATATCACATGCAATCTCCTTATTCACATCTCTCAGTCATTTGCAGTCAATTTAAATTTTCAATCAGTCATACACATATGCAATGTACATGTGACACTTTCATTTTCTTTTCGTTGTTGTGACCGTGCATTTGAAATCATTTACGTTGAGCCAGTGGCTCTGAAATCGTTGGGCATGATATGCCCTGTGGTGAGCCTGAGGCTCTCTCAATCGTTGAACCTGAGGTCCTGTGCGTTGAGCTTAAAGCTCTCATATGCGTTGGCGGGATCGCCTCGATAAGCCCAAAGGATTCGGCAAAGGTGCATCGAGCTCGTGGCTCTGCATACGTTGGTACCACCGGTCACAACTACCATTATCGATCATTCGATGATGCATGAATGCATGTGTCACTTCCCAATTTCAGTCATTTACGCCCAATCATTTTCGCTAATGCATTTACAATTTAATTCATTCATGCATTCATACATATTTACTCATCTTTGCACTTCAATATCACAATCAAATATTTCGAACACCCATGGTTCGAAATCAATCAAATCAATCACACATCTATCCATCCGTGCTTCCTTATGGCAATCAATGCATATAATTAATAAACACATAAGGCTGAGAAACCAACTAGGTTACTCACCGCACTTCCGAAAGCCACCACCGAAGTCTCAATACTGTCCGTGGAATGTCGATCCATCGGAACCTCTATATCAAATCAAATAAATCACACATTACCAATCATGCCAAATTCAATAATCAATAGCAATTTTGATAAATACTATACATGTTATGACTTTCCCGATTCAATTCCCGAATTTCTCAATTGGATCATTCTCACTCTATTTCATAACAATTCCAAATACCAAATTTCAATTCCATACTCTAAGGTCACATTCCAATTAAAATTGCATACACTTATTCGTTTTTCATCTGATTCCGAGAATCATCGAATTCAATCCCAAATTTCCATCTTATAAACACTAAATTTCATTTCATCTAAATCGCAATTCCTTGCCTCAGAATTCAATTAGTCCATAGCCAATTCATTAAGAATAAACCCTTTAAAACAAGCACCACCTCGAAATTCAGCGCCTCGCCATGACGCATGGTTGCTCATTGCGGCGAAGTCTCCGCCTTCGCCACGACCACGCTTCCTTTCTCTCCGCGACGTAACCACATCCGCTGTCGCGACGCGGCGCTTAGGTCTCGTCGCGGCGGCGACAGAAGTCGCTCGCCGAGGCGCATAACATCCTCGTCGGCGGTAATCGATTTCACTCGTCGCGGCGCACAATTTATTTATTTATTTATTCGTCGCGACGTGCACGCTGGAAAGGCTCGCCGCGGCGTGTTCATCACACGTCGCGACGTGCGAACCCAGAAAATCGTCCGAAACCCAGAAATTTCTCAGATTTTCTGATAACAATCTATCCGATTCACTTCAAATCACTCCCAATCAACTTAATATACTACACTCAACTCATTTCTAGCCTCGATCCATCATTTAAACCATCTTTTATCAAAAACCCAAATCAAAACCAACAAAAACCCTATCATCGCAACTTTCCAAATTTCTAACCAATTTCTTACTCAAATCAATGATCAAATGAAACGATTTAAGGCATAAACACATAGAAACTTACTTGATTCACGCTAGAAACTTTCAAAAATCTTCCAAGAACTCCAAATCGCCAGATGCTCACCCACGACCGTCGATGGTGAGAAATGAACATTTAAACTTATATATATATATATATAAGCTTTAAAGGCTGGTTTGGCAATTTAGTTGTCACAAGTCCAAACTTAGAGTCTATCAGTCTAATTCTTATTCTATTTTTCTCCCCATTTCGCAATAACCATAACTAATAAATCCACGAAATTATAATCTCAATTGTTTCATATCAATTGTCAATCAATCTCGGACCCGGAATCAATTTAATCAGTCACTAAGCCAATCTTCCGATCCGGATCCATTACTCTAAAAATCCCAGAAAAGTTCCCATAAATTCACAAAATTAGCAAATACCCATTCCTATACTCATATTCCACTTTCCATTCCTCTAAATTCCATTTCATTCCAATTCCATATTCAAAACCTAATTTATACACTTATTACTAAATTTTCAATTTTCACAACTAATTCTCATCTGTACAATTATAACCAATTTCAGATACACAATCAATTCGGGAATTGTCATACATGTATGTACATATATATGTACATATATATATATACTTGTGCAGTCAATTATCTGTTACCGATATCTATAAAAACAATAATGCATGCACAATGTCACATTTGCCTGTACCCAATTCTAACCCAATCCAAATTACTGACATACCCGTCACTCCAGTAACGGGATGTTACATTCAATCACCATTTTGTAGTGATGATGAATCATCTAGTCCAAAGAAGAAATACATTATCTTTAATCCAAAATTTGATATGAAAGATTTTAAGTTTGAAATTTGAATGAAGTTTGAGGATGAGATGCAATTAAGGGAAATAAGAAACTATGAAATTACAAATGGATATGATATTTGAATAGATAGATTTGATATGAGAATAAAGGCAGTTTATGAGCCACAATGTCCTTTTTGGTTATATGCTTGCTTGATTGGAAATGAGAAAACATTTGTTATAAAGATAGTATAAAACAAACATAACTATAGGAAAGTGCAAAGAAACAAACAAGTTATTAGGAAATGGATAGCAAATGAATTCTTACACAAGGTTAGGAAGAACTTGAATTAGCCTATTACTGAAATGATGAATGATCTCCAAAGAACATGTGCACTATAGATAACTAAAATCCCAATGTTATAGGGCTAAATTGGATTATTATCATGTCGTAGGGATCTATGGAAAGATATTATTATAAGTTATAGTCTTATGGACAAGAGTTATTAAAAGCTGACAAAGATGAAAAATATATTATTTCAAATTGAACTTGATGAATAGTCTTAAAAAACCAATGTTCAAAATGTTTTATACGAGACTTAGTGCTTTGAAGTATGGTTTTCTTGGTTGATGCAAGAAAAATTAGGTTAGATGGATTTTTTTTGAAGAAATTTCTTGAAAGTGCTTTATTAGCTACAATAGGCCATAATGGAAACAATTAGATATTTCCTATATCTTGGGCTATTGTTGAGGGAGTAAATTATCAATTGTGGCATTGTTAGGAATGTATGGACTTTTGTTAGCAATCAGTATAAGGTAACCTTTAAACATCCATAAATGTAATGATCGATTATTAATGTGATTTAAAGTCTTCATGTTACGTTACCTTTTTTTGTTATAGGTTTAGTTGATGTGTTAAGTAATCTGTTACTAGAAGCTGAGCATAGAAAATGTGCTCAACATATCTGTGCAAATTTATCAAGTGTTCATAAAGGATAGACATATAGGAGTTTATTTTGGCAAGCAATTAGTTGCACATTGGAAATAGAATTTGATAAGGTAATGGAGCAATTGAAGAGTGTTTCACTAAAGGTTTATAATGATTTCCAAATTAGAAAACTAGAGACTTTTATGATGGCATTTGTTAACACAAGACTAAATTGTGAAATAGTTTATAATCATATATCATGGACATTTAATGGATTCATTTATGAAACTTATACAAAATGCTCGATCAATATGTTAGAAGAAATTCAAATTTACTTAGTGACTTAGATATATGAAAAAGGTATATGATGCTCAAATCCATTGATGATATATTTGCACTACTTATATGAAATTACAAAAAGATGCTAATATTTTGCTTTTTGATTTTTTTTTATGCTTTATAAATGGGTGGAAGATAATGTCAAGTGTTAGAACCTCCAAATAATGTAACAACAACTCAAGCTTCCTAAAATACAATAGCCAACAATGAATTAAGCTAGGAGGAGCATCAAATTAAGGAAAAAAAGATCTGCTCCTAGAAATGACAAGTTTTTAATGATGTATAATTTGGATACCAACTTCTAGTTGGGTATTAGTTTTGGATGTGTATTAGTTATCATTTGGTTGACAATTTTAATATGATTTGATTCATAGTTTGAACATGGTTTGATTGAGTATTTGAAAACAGTTTGATTGATAATTTGAATATTGTTTTTTTCATAACACTAATGTATAAGTGTTATGTTTTATAAGTTAGATATCTTAAAATCCCAATCAAACGCTTAAAATATGTTGGATTAAAAGCTTCACCTTCTTCATATTTTGATAATTTGACTCCGGTCTCTTGACAAGTGTTTCCATAGGTTTGGAATCAATCAGTTTGAACTTCTCAAGTACTTCTTTAGCATATTTATGTTGAGAAATGAAAAATACCTTCCTCTATTTACTCCACTTCAATGCCAAGATACTATGACATTAACCTAATGTCTATCATCTTGACATCTCTATTAATAAGAATGCTATAAAAAGATGTTGTAACGCATTGCTCAGCATGTAACAATAAATAAGTAGGGAAAATCAAAATCTTTAAGAGATTATAAACAAAATTTCCAATCAACCAATTGATTTCAAGTAATCATATAACTATCTTACGCTTTATTGAATACAAGTAATAATATAAATTTTGACCTTTTTAGGACAATTCAACCTATATTGTATGCAAATATAGTCATTTAGAGGATTTGAGACCAATTTGCAATTTATGAAAATTTTACCTCAAACCTCACCCCCTTGCATTCTCTCAAACACTCGAATATTCTCCTCCTTCTTCAATTTTTCTCTCTCGCTCTCTCATCACCGACTCTCACTAATGCCGTCTTCTGGTTTTTCCCACGTCCTTCTACCCCCGCGTCTCTGTCTTCTCCATTCTCCTGAGTCTCGAACTTTCTTCTACCTTCACTCACCACTTTTTCTATCTCTCTGTCATACACTTATGCATTGAAATGCATCAATCATATGGTGCACATTCAGAACACATGTATTTCACATAAGCACAAAGCAGTTTGCCTTTCACTCAATCCAACATATTTAATCAAATGCATATGAAAGGTTCATGTGACACTTTTTCAATTATTACGATGTTGTGAACGAGCACCTGAACTGTCTCATATAGGGCTCATTAAGCGTTGAACCAAAGGCTCTGAAATTCATAATGAGGTCGAGACTCAATTTCACTCGTTGAGCTTAAAGCTCTAATTGGTGTCTGCTCAGGTCACAACTGTCTTTATTTGAATATGCATTCATGAATGAAGTGCATATGTCACAATTAAAATTAATCACAATATTATGCACGTATGCATAAATCACAATTAATCACATTTAAAACACGTAGGTCCCAAATTCACATACAAGTAACACTTCAATATCCCAACTCCCCAGTATATAGTTATCGGACCTTCTGTCCGAAATCCAATATAATTAATCACATCCAGCAATCAATTTATACAGAAAGAAACAAAACCGAACAAAGGGTGAAATGAGACCATCTAGGTCTACTCACAGTACGCTCCAGATTAGCATTTGCTTCCAAATTCTAGAAACGCCTGACTGCGGACTGTTAGCCTGCACAACCCATTTATTCAATATGTTGCACACACATTAATAATTTTGCACATTTATAATCATTGATGCACATATATATACGATGCATGTTCATGACTATCCCGGTATCAATCCATAAATTTTATCTCAAAAACCATTCCTATATCACAGTTCAAGTATGCCTAGGATTTAGTCGCACTAAAATCCTTAAACTCGCAAATTATGTTTATTTCAATTATTCTAAAACCACACTTTCGGGTCTACTGTTCCCGATCAATAAGACTGTCAACATCAAATAATCTAGGCAATCTCTCTTTAATCAAAACGTTCCCTTATGTCTTAGGAATTCATAGACACCAAAATTACTCAATTCGGATCTCTATAGGTCCGGATATTGCCAAAATATTGTTCAGAAAAACTTAATCAACCGGTCCTCTCACTTTGATTTACTCGATCATTTTTAATTTAATCTCCAAAATTTAAAAATTCTCATCGAGAGGTAGAAGATTGTCTTATGAATCCAACGCCTTGAGAATCAGCTCAATTGGAGGTCGGATGGACAAGATATAAGCAAAAGAGTGGAGGATGGGCAGCTGAGCCAGCAGGCGCTGCTCGGCTCGCCCCCAAGAAGCCATCTCGCGATCGTGACAGCTCGGCTGTCGCGGCCGTGAGGCCACTGCTTCCTTTTTTCATTTTTTTCATTTTTTTTCCTCTCTTCTCCATCTGAAATTTCAATATACATAACTTTTTACTCAAAAGTCCAATTTGTATAAATTTGGTATCAATGGAAAGAGATAAGAAAGCTCTACAAGTTTCATGAGGAATCAAAGACAAATTCCAACTCAAAAGAGTTCAAAATCGCAATCAAAGTTTCTTCCCTGTTAAACATTACCTAAACCATATCCACATTTCAATCACTCATAACTATCAATTCCTACATCCAAAAATAGCATATTATACATCATTAAAAAGCTAAGACATTCCTCTATAACTTTCCACAAGACAACTTAAGCCAATTCAAACCATAACAGTCCAAAATTGGCCTCAAACCATAGTAGTCACAAAACCTACACTTAGAGACATTTTCACACACAAAGCACATTAGTCTTTGGATTAACAACCTAAAGTCAACATATCATAACTTTCAACCTCAATATCGAAAAATGTCATACTTAGTGGAGATAGAAAGCTAACAAGAAAATATTCAACTTTCATGAAGACCAATTTAGCAAAATCTGTCTAATTCAACCCAGAAAAAAATCTCAAAGTTTCAGGTCACTAAATGCAATTCTCGAGCTACTGTTCATCCCACACCCTCTTTCCACATTCAAGTCAAAAATTGAAACTCTTCAAGCCAAAATTGAACATAACTTCCTTCACAAGAAATGTAGCCAAACTTCTCAAGTTTAATTCAAGCTAAACCTCATCTTAATTGCTCAACCAGACAAAAAGTTATGGAAAAAATTTTGAAACATGTACAAATTCAATTTTCCAGTTTTTCAACCTAACTCAAATTCTATCACTTCCTTGTCAATTCTACACCAATAACCAATCAATTTCCTCAATCTATCACCCATAATCAAAGCAAGACCTCCACCTGAACTTTCATTCAAAATTTGGCTGCACCCTACACTCACTCATCCACCCCTTTTCTACACTCATATACAACATTAAATTCAATTCAAAACAACTCTAATTTACATTCATCAAATTCCACACCCTTAAGCATTCATCTAGGCAAGAATTTCACACACACAAACCCATATATTCTAACCACAATTCCCATGCAATTAATGGAAATAGCATCACAAATGATTGATTTAACTACAAATCCATAATATAAACCATATGTCTTACCTAATTTGACTTCCAATGCTTCAAGTCTTCAAAACTACCACTAAACTCTACCTCCCACTACCATATCCGACCATCTTCCTCCAAAGGTGGTAGGGATAAGTATTTGGTGAGGATGAAAGAGAGGGTAGGTGAAAGATGGTATAAAACTCCATGTTGATGGGTGGGTTATAAGAGTATCGTGAGTAGAGGAGAAAAAGATGGAAAAAAAATCAAAGAAGATGAAGAGAGGAAGCAAGTATCGCTAATGGACAATAAAAGACCATGAAATGGTCTTCAATTAGGGAAAATTTGATAGTGGAAGCCACTTGTCATCTTTTTGAGATCTCTAATTAGCTCTTTTAAAGAGCTATTCGATTTATCTCCAATTTCTACTCCAATTTATCCCCAAATTTCCAATGGCTCAAATAAATAAATCCTAAAATCATGTATCTAAATTTCTGGTGCCATTGGATTGTCATTTCCACTATTGGTAGACATTCATTCTGCCACTTGGCATTTTTCCTGGTCCGAAAATTATACCGAAATTTCAGAAAAACAATTTCTAACATTCTACAAAAATTCAAGAATCACCCTGACCTTCTCCAACTCAATTTTTCACACACATAAATCACATTAATTTACAAACACATTTCTTCACACGTATACCGGGAATGTCATGAATGCATGTAAAGTCATTTTTTTATATGCAAAATTTACTATTTATAAGTATGTGCATACTAGATTATGCATGAGCATATAAAGGGAATTTCTAACACTCATTAGCCCCTCAAAATTACCATTCTATCCTCCCCATCAGTGATGGGATGTTACACCCTACCTTGACTTTTGAGGAAAACCCAGCACTATCAGCTAGGGTCAACAGGAAAGAAAGGCTACAAACACTCCAGTTGTAGCAACTAGAGAAGAGATTGACAAGCATAAACTAACCCAGAATCAAGGAGTCTGGTAGAGGTGACTGTACATTCATCCTAGAAAGGTCTCACTCAAGCATTATCCAAATGTACTGAAAGATGTAGTACTATCTCCTCCTGAAGAGCTACTCAAAGTTGGAGCATAAGCATGGTTGTCGACTTTAATGGGATTTTTTTAGAGTAAATGCCCATCATTTCCAGTTGTGAGTGCTTATGCTACTGCAAGGCGATGAAAGAAGGGCCTTGAGAGAATGATGTTCACAGAGGATGGTAATTTTCTATTTAAATTCTCATCTGAGCAAAATCTTGATGAAATATTGGAGATGGGACCTTAGCATATATTAGGACAACCTATGTCTATATAGAAATGGAAGCCTGACTAAGATTGGGACAGAGGAAGCATAGATGTATTCCCCATCTGGGTTAATTTTTTTGGTATCGCTACTGAGTTTGGGATGTTAAAAGGCCTCAGTTATTTGGCAATCTCATTAGGTAAACCACTGTACATAGACACTCAAATGATGAATATAGGGAGGATTTGCTTTGTTAAAATTGTATTGAGGTAAGCAAAAATGTTGATCTACCAAATAAATAACCTATCCTGAAGATAGGAGAAAATGGTGAAGTCAAGCAAGTTGAAGTACTTATTTCATATCCATGGAAGCCTAGTTTAACCAAATAATGTTAGAAGCCCACAGGAAAATTTTTCAAAACCGGATGGCATGACGAATTGATTGGAGACACTACTAATGATGAATCTAAAGTTGATTATCAGAATATAACACAAGACATTAGTGAACCTGTAAAAGAAAAACTTTCAATACCCACCAAAGGTCAAAGCAATAATTTTAATATAGACTAAATCACACAGGAGGGCAAGAGGGTACAACTAAAAACAAGATAGAACAAAAGATCCTGATGAAGCATATGCATCCTCTAACAGTAACACAGTCTAGGAGCTGATTAATGAACAATCTATAACTTTAACCAACCATTTCCAAAGAAAATCAACTAAAAGGCCAGATATAAAACAACAAGAAAGTCCCCCTAATGATGCTAATATGGAATGTTAAAGGGCTCAATGAACCTCTCAAAGAAACTATGGTCAAAGACCATATTTTGGAAAGCAAAGCGTGTATAAATGGGCTTTAGAAAAAAAAAAGCTTATTAGCAGTCTAACTTGTCTAATTTTTTAGGTGCAGACTAGTATATCATTACTAACATATCTTCTTATTACAATGGAAGAATAATATGTTTCTATCATAATAAGAGAGTTTCAGTGCAAGAGAAAAGGTAGAGTGATGAGCACATTCATTTAGTCTGTCAAGTCATAAGTGCCAATATAATGTTTGCTTTAACATTGATTCACGCTTCAATTTTTCAATTTCAGAGGGAGATATTATGGAACAATCTTTAGCAAATAAAACCTACAAATTCGAATCCATGGATAGCAATCAGAGACTTTAACTATATTAGGTCTAATTTTGAAGTTGAAGGAGGGAGAGGTGTATATTCATCATCTAGAAGGGAACTTGAGAACTTTCTTCAAAAAGTGCAGCTAACATATCTTAGCTTTAATGGGAGGCTATTTACTTAAACAAACAAACAACAAGGTCAGTACATGATATGCAAGAAACTAGATCGAGCACTAGTTAATCCCCTATAGCTAGCTGCTTATCCTTAATCCTTTACTCATTTTGGAGAAAATCTCATGTCAGACTATCCATATATTCTCATCTAGAATTAATAAAGCACAAATTACAAGGGTGTTTCATTATAGCTTTATAATGGGTTAACACAATAGCTTAAGTTTCTTGACTTAGTGAGCAAATGCTGGAGTCAGCATATAGACAGCTACAAACCCTACCAATTGATGAAAATTGTGCATATTGAAATCTTTCCCAAAGGGTTTTATTTGTTCCAATATGTGGCAATTAAGGGATCTCAAAACTAAGCTTAAGGAAGCCAAGGCTGATTGCTATAACTATGCTAATAACGCTCACATGAAGCCTACTAAAGTAGTTCTAATTTAGGAGTATGAGGAGGCTTTACAAATGCACAATTCAATCTTCAAATAGAAATCAAAAGTGTAGTGGTTGAAAGATGACGATATGAACAGTAAATTTTTTCATGCCTCTCTTTCGGTAAGGAGAAATAGCAACAAGATAATGGAGCTTAAAGATAATTGTGGTCTCTCCTATTTTGATCAGAACTCCCCATTATCTCTAACCAGAGTTTATTTTGAAGAATTGGTGGGAACTTCATCTCACACCTCTCAGATAGACAACATCAAAAGGTTTTTTGAAGATGTACTTTATCACAACAGTAAGAACTCCTTGATTACTCCATTCTTCGATAATGATATCAAGGTAGTATTATTCAATTTGAATCTTTCCAAGGCACCAGGGTAGTTAAAGAAAGTTTATTATCTTGTAAGTTGCTAAGGGAAATTATTCATGCCTACATATGTCTTGTCTCTAAAAGGCAAAGCCCTTCCTCACTAGAGGATTATAAGCCCATTTAGTGTTGCTCTACCATCTATAAGGTAATTGCCAAACTCATAGTGAAACCATACCCTTATTTGTTTAGGTTACCTAAAGAAATCAAATTTATATGCAGATCATGAACATACTACCATCAAGTGTTCTGATAATTCCGTCATGCATCCTAATTAGCACTGAACCACTGTCCTTTACACTAAACTCCTTATTATCACCCAACTTTACTGTGTCATTCCACTCTTTGAATGAATGAAACAATTCATGTGAGAAAGTCATACGATAACCCAAGTTTTTGCAGAACTAGAAGTACTACTAGCAGTCAAAACATCTCTCCTTCATTGGAGCTATCCTGTACTACTGTAGCACTATCACTACTACTTGATTCCTTCTTCCTATTTCTCTCTTTTCCCTGTGGACAGTCCTTTCTCATATGCCCTTTCCCTTTACAGAGAAAACACTTAATTGCCTTAGCCCTTGATTTGGAGCGTGACCTACCTCTCCCGCAACCATCTTTTTCAGTGTTCCTACCCTACTAATAATAAGACCTGCTTCTACACCATCTTTACTAGAACCAAAGACCTTTCTCTTTAATTCTTTAGACTGTATAGCATCCTTCACATGGCTAATAAAAATACTATCTCGCCCATACAACATAGTATCAACAAAATTGTCATAGGAATTCAGTAAAGAACACAAGAGAATAATAGCTTGATCCTCATCATCAATATTAATCCCAACACCTTGTAAATCTATGACAATTCAATTAAAGTTATCAAGATGATCCTTTACTTGCATACTTTCTGTTATCCATAAGATATACAAATGATGTTTCTAATATAAACAATTTATGAGAGATTTCTTTTGAAATCTGCTTTCCATTTTCGCCCAAAATCTTACAGCAGTTGTTTCATGCACCACCTCACACAACATTTCATTACCCAGACTCAACAATATTGCGGTATGCACATTCTCCAAAAGTTGATAGAAAACAAAAGTTTATCTACAAATAATGCTCAATAAGTTAATAGCAAACAATGGTAGGTTTCAACATCACTACAAATGAAAAAAACGCCAACTCACTCATTAGATTTTCACGGATGATCCTATGATCCTCTTAGCGGATGATGGATTTTTTGTCCAAATACTGAAGGATATATTGAGAAAGTTCTCTGAGTGATCTAGATTAAGAGTCAATACCTGAAAGAGTAACCCATACTGCTATTAGGAAATGCATCAGCGAGTCGAACTTTCTAGAATACTTGGAATGGAGCTACACACATTACCTTTAAGATATTTAGGTTTTCCAATATCGCAAGCAAAGCTCAAATATGCAGATTGTATCCCTCAATTGGTGAAATACAAAGGAAAAATTTAAGCATGGCAAAATAAATTCCTATCATATGTGGCTTACGTAACTCTAATTATTTCAATTCTAAGTGATCTACATCTTCACTTGATCAACCATCTGATTTTAATTAAAAGGACTATCAAGGAACTTGACCGAACCATCAAAGAATTCTTATGGTCTGGTTCACTCGATAACGCTAAGAAGGCTAAACTGAAGTGGAATGATGTCACTATGCCTAGACGATTTGGAAGATTAGGAATCATCTCTATCACTATCACACAAAATCTATCATTATGTAAGAAAATTTGGAGACCTCATATTGGTCGAAACGTAATGTGGATAAAGTGGATCCATGAAAACTACCTCAACTCACACAGTTTCTGCCAACTCCCAATATTCAAAGAATTCTCTTGGACATTCACTTACACGTTACACTTGCAAGACACTATATATTTATGGATTTTTCACCAACTAGGAAGGGGAGACAATATCTGCTTATGGTATAACAATTGGACTTATTATAGCCCATTGATATAGCGAGAAGAGCTTGCATATTTAACGAACAAATTCCCTCTCTATGCATGAGTTTCTTCATACATAAATAAGGGAAATTGGATAGGCAACCTACGTGGCTTCAATTAGCTCATTCCCTACTTTCCACAACTAAACCAATGCTATACAAAGGATCGAGTTATTTTGAAACTCGATGCTAGTGGTTCTTCCACCAATAAATCTTGTTATAGAGCTCTTCAACTTTAGGGAGAGGAGTTGTCATGGTTTCAACTATTATGGAATAATATCTTAAGCCCAAGAGCTTCAATGACCACTTGGCTTGCCAATAAAAATCGATTGAGTATTAAAAATCATTGGTACGATAATTATGATCCATATTGCGTGTTATGCATGTAGATAACCAAGGATAGGAGTCATCTCCATTTCAATTATGTATGCTCGAAATCAGTATGGAGTACAATCCAACATAAGTTAGGGAATTATGACACATATTATGGATGCTATGAAACACTTGTTAGTATATAGAGGAGACCTTATTACGTATCCCAGGATCACGTGAAAGGATCAAAAAAGAAGATAATGCGAAATACCTAGATTCGGTTCCATCTCAGATTCTGATGCCGATTTCGAGCTCCAAACGTCTCCGAATCTCCCGGGTCCTTTAGTGGAAAGCGCTCACTGACTCACGGGCTAGGCCTTTCTACAGTTTCCTCAACGTTCTGAGCTTCCTTAACGGGTCAGAAACCTTATGCTCTTGAGCGTTCTCTTGAGCAACTGCAGGAGACCTACCCTTTATATAGCTTCCATATCGAGTTTCCCCATCACAAGGCTGATATGGACCCGGTCCACACTGATCGGGACCCATTTTCCATCCGGACTTTGACCCATTAATTTAGATCATTTATTGGGCCACTTTATTATCTTTATCTAGATCAAATGACGCAACTTAACTGGTAATTTATTTAAAAACCAAAATTGCAATTAATGTTAGTCCAACTTCAGAGACATTGACAAAATTGCCGTTTGGGGAAAAAATGTCTAACAATCTCCCTTTTGGACTATCATTAATTGCGATAGACGTTAGTTTAAAAACAATTTATAAAACTCCGGTTAACCCACATAACTGTATAGTCGACTAAGTTTTGAAAAACAAACATTTGATCCAAAGATAACGAAAATCGATCATTCCGTCCCGCAGGGCTTTCGGTACCGAAAAGTATCAAATGCATGTGTCATATGTGACACAGATCCAATACAATCACAAATACCTAATACCCCACTAACATGAACGGGAAAATGGAGTATGGAAAACTACGATGATACCTTTATGATCTAATTGTATCATCTTCGTTTGTCGGTCTCAATTTCTCTGGCTTTATACTAAACAGTATTAGAGAAATTCTTTATGTTCTCCAACTGAATGCTGAACAACATTAAAGAACCCTTTATGGGATTAAAAACTTATATCCCCTATGTCATGTCAAACTTTATAGCTAGCTATGTTAAACTTTATGCGTCTAAATGACATAGGCACAAGGTCAATCTGTATATATGCCTAATGACCTTCAAATGCTTAAGATTGACACAAATCTTAAGACTTTTATACGTACTATGACGATGTATGATGAAACGTAATACTGAGGATAAATGATGATCATCTCTATCATAACCATCATACTATCATAATACTTTAAATTGTACAAATGTACATGGAGCAAACCTAATGATCCCCTAACCGGCAGTGTCTAACGACATCATAACACCCATATTGTATACTTGTGTTACAAACACAAGTGGGTGAAGTCCTAAGTTAAAGGATTGACTTAGAATTCCTCAGTCCTTATATGCTCCAAACCTTGATGTCACTTTTCATGCCAACACCTTTATGACCAAATAATTGATCTTTAATAGCTATGACCCTGTGATATTCTTCGTTGTCATTAAACAACACTGTAAGAAAAATGTCACAGTAAAACCAGATGTGTCTAGCCACTGAATGGACCACAGACCACTCAGAAATTAAATTTCTGAGTCAAATCGTCTACGTAATAGGCCCTTGGCATGGACTTTGCATGCCTAGTCGAGGAAGTTACACGTGTCTCTATGACACACTTCTACGACAATGTACCATCTGCAAACTTGAACTGTAACCTTAAGTGAACTTTCTATCTTCCGAACACATAGCAAACTTCAAACCTGAATTCCCTACGAGGTTCAGTCTGTTGACCTTACTATATGTCAACTTGTAATCCTTAATACTTTCACCTATCTCAATACTCACTTGACTGTATTCCGAACATCTATAACTGGGTTAACCTGATATTGACCAAACAGTCAAACAGTAATTGCAATGTCCTATCCAGTACATAGCCAAGCATACATCAGCTATCCATCGTACTAGAATACGAAACATCCCTCATAATCTCTCTTTACTTTATTCTTTGGGTGTTGTACCAAAGATTATCTCTCACTGTGAGAGACAAGTGTTACTACAGGTTTACTGTCAACCGTATGAAACCTTTGTAACACATACTTAATGTATGCATTCTTTGAGAGATTTCTTGAGTGTTGAGATATGTCCTGGTAAGTCTGAATACCTAGGACTATAGGTGTTGTACTAAGGTCCTTATGTCAAGGTTCTTGACCAAAAGTTGCTTAACCTCATACAACATGATCAAGTGACTTGATGTGAGCAATTTACCATCCTTATGCTATGATAGGAAGATAACTTGCTCCCCTTAACTCCCTTCAACTTCATAATACTGGCATTCTGTAACTTTATTTTCCAAGAACCTAGAAGAGGCCATAACCTCACCAAGTGTAAGGTATCACCTTCAGGAGATTTACTGTAAACTATATATTGATCTGCACTACTCACAAACCATGTCGGTACTGTTTAGATCCTGGGACCCTACAGATTTTACCTCATAGAACACTTTATAAGGGTTTTTTACATAGGAAGATGGTTATGACAACCTTCTGATGGAGTTCTATATCATCATAAGCTACAATTGCTTTTATCACTCAAAATGTATCCTACGAGGATACGAGAAGAAAAGGTAATACAAAGTCAGCCTTTTCCCTAAGTGACCCTTCATGCAATTGAGCAAGTCATCAAACCATTAAATTTTATCCTGAAATCCTTTAGGTCTCAAACTTTATTTACAACTGACAAGCTTGCAGTTCCTGATGCAAATCAACTAACTGCCCTGACCTTACTATGTTGCATGGCTTGCATCTCGTCATTAATCGCATCCCACCACACATCCGCATTGGGTCCAGAAACAGGTTCTGTAACAGTAAGTGGATCCGTAATATGTCTAATAATATAGTCCAGTACACCTGACAAACTATGTTGTCAGATGTGATAGCAGGTCGCCTCAATCCAGTGGATTTACTTAACCTTATTAGATCTTGTACCCCCAGGAATCCCTCCGTGTACAGGTATGGGTTCCTGTTCTTGTACAGGTATGGTACAAAAATCTAGATCCACTAGAACTAACTGTATGAGTACTGGATACTTGACAACTGTAGTATCCACCCTACTATCGTCTGCAGGGTCAAAAGACCCACCATCTTCATAGACATGATATTCCAGAAACTTGGCTGTTCGTGATTCCACTATTCTGGTCCCTCCTAATCTACAGTGAAATCTGTAACCCTAAAGTGGTTGAGATATTTTACTAAATAGCAATGAAGAGAACGAGTATGCAAAATTTCTTTATAAGGATTATCCGACTGATCCTATTGAGGTAGGGCAGTCTTTTACACGAGTGTGCGCAAGGCTGAGTTTCTAATTAGCTAGATTAGTCCTGCTCTGCATTGACTTCTTAAGTCCTTTAGGGTGGAGCTATGCCTTTCAGCAACACACCATTTTGCTCAGAACTAATTGACATAGTGAACCAAGTCACTATTCCAACTGACTTTATCTAGCAAACGGACTTTTTAAAAGTCCTGAAGCATCATGTTTGCCATGATATTCTCCTCCACCATCAAATCTGACTATCTTGATGAATCTTCCCAACTGGTTCTCAACCTTCAGACTTTAAGCAAGAACATATGACTTTGATGTGAAAAATCATCAAGAATTATCAGAATACTTTATAATTGCACCATGCAATTGTATGAGGTCTACCAAAATCTTTATGTATCAGACTCGACAAGTTAGAAGTATGAGTTGACCCCAATATCCTTATTAGTCAACTTACCCCTGTGACGGTCAGTACATGTTCTAGATCATTTTAATCTATAATTGGAAAATGCTTTCCTTAATCACTCTCTCAATCCTAGCTCTGGAAATGTGACAAAACCTTTATGTCACATCATGTATGACTTCTCATTCATCAGGTCCTTCATACCTTGTTCAGCATGATACAAAGAAGTATATATCTAATCCTGGATAAGACACATTCTATATAAACTGTATGACAAGAAAGTTGCACCTTTATGTTTTGCATTAAACCCTGTTGTATAATGTAGTACTAAATGCAAAACATCAACCTTCAGTGTCCTTAATTGATCAAAAGATCACATATAAAATGTGTCGTGTATATCCTAATGAACTTTACTATAAAGTTCAGTACATACACCTCTTATAGATATTACTTCCACATCTTTATTGCTGTGCACCATCAGTTCCTCCTTCCCTTATTTGGTTTTATCCTGGATATGAATTACTGCATCGTGGAACCACCTTGATCAGATGTTCCACTAAATAGTCACTGATACTTAATGCAACTATCGCAAATTAAATTCATAATTGATAAACCAAAGAGTAACCTGATGGTCTCATTCTTCCCTTTAAATCTGATACTACCGATTTCTTTATGTCTTCATGTCCAAGGACATTTACCGAAACTGGTTTTGACCAGCTTCAGCAAGTGGAGAATATTTTAGCTTTCTACCTTTGAACTTAATGAGCTTCATCTTTGTTTCCCTCAAGCTGCTTTGAGGACTGTAGGAGTAACTACTGTAGTTTCTCCACCTCAGCAACACAATGGGATATCAAAGTATTGAAGTCTCAACATTTTCACCTACTGTGAAAATGAATTATTCTTGATAAGTACTCCATTACTCCCCTTTTCCTCTGTATACTTTATGAAGAATAATACTTTCCTTAAGGCACATGTCTCAATACCGGATAAGACTGTGCACCTCTGGGAGACTTATCAAGAAACTCCTTCGCTATATCTGTGTTCAAAAGTTCACTTTGTAGATGGTTAGGTATGGATTTTCTAATGGTCAGCAGATGTAATCTGTTAGACCGATCCTATGCTTCATAGGCCACTTTATGAGCTTAACAGCTCATGGATGTAATTGGAGATGGCTTACTCTTCCATATGGCCATTTCAACTGCAACTATCTCCATAACCTTCAAAACATCCTCCGTCCAATTCTCCTTCTAATTCTTTATATTGAAACCAGCAAGGGTTTCAATGGCGACACTTATTTAGTTGACTGAAAAGGTGACTTCATGATGATGATATTTAAATCAGCACAAATGTAGGACAACAGCGATACTAAAGCCATTGATAGTATCTTCCTGAAAATCCGATCACACATATTATGAAACACCTTTGGGCTGAATACATAATATATGCAATTACACTTTCACACATAAAAGCGATCGGAGTATAGACTATCAACTCCCCTGACACTACCACCTTTAGGTGAATAGATCAGTTGAGCAACAGCCCTCCTCCATCTAATGCCTTTATGTACATCTCAAAATTTTATGTAAGGTCAACACCTTTGGGGAATAATAACCAAACATAAAATCAGACACATCCCCCCAACATGTAAGCAAAACAATTCAGAACACTAACTCGAAAGGCCACTTTGGTGACTACATTTTCATCAGCATCCAAAAAGTCCGCAAACACAAGGGATATATCTTTATGTCATCCTCACATTCTTTATGGGCATATTGTATGTGAAAATGCAACCTCAATAAATACAAAAACTCCGAATGCACATTCTCATTGTCACACACACGTGCTGATGCTGAAGATATTCTCCGAAAGCTTCATTTGAGACTTTCGTAAACGAAAAATCTCAATAGAGTGACTATCGTGCGTCACCGGATACTGAACCGACCTCCTGAGATATGACCATGTCACGCATCTCCCTTATGGCAAGTTCATTGGACGAAAATTCACTCAAAATGGCTTCAGAATGTCTCAATTCCTATTTTCGATTGATTCTCATGCAATCCCAAACACTGAAAATGAGACCCGAGACACAACACCTCGTGTATCTCACTCATACGAAGTCTGAAGCCTAAAATTCAATCGAAATCGGATTCATAATATCTTAATTCATTTTTCTGGAGTTAAACTTTAATTTATTCCAAGTGTAATAAATCCAGAAAAATAGAAAAATGTTACTTTATAAATTTCTCGGACCCGAAAACTGACCCAAAATACCCCAGCGAAGCTTTATGGGAAATTTAGAATTTTTGGGGTTTTTTAATCTTCAGATCGCCGACGCTTGATCATGCAGACGCCTTTGGATCGTCTGGCATGTGAACGTCACGCGTCACCACGCACGCATCGCGAAGGATCTTGAGCGTGTCGCATCTTGATGATGTGATCGCAGGTAGCGTCGCGAGTGCGTGCACGCCCGCCGTTATTGTTCACCTGACGATTTTCGCACCTCCAATGGCAGAAGCGATTTTCGGCATCTCGGAAGCCCGTTTTTTGCTCCGTTCGGCCCGTTTTCAACCCGTTTTCTGTAGCTAACCTCATGTATACTACTTTTATGCAATCAATCACGCAAAAAAGCTGAAAAACGAATCAAAAACAACGAAAAACCAAAAGAGATAAAAACTGAAAAACTTTCGTTTCTGACAATCCGATCACGTAACCGCTCTGATACCATGTGTTAGTATGTAGAGGAGACCTTATTACGTACCCCAGGATCACGTGAAAGGATAAAAAATGAAGGTAATGCGAAATACTTGGATTCGGTTACATCTCGGATTTCGATGTCGATTTCGAGCTCCAAACGTCTCCGAATCTCCCGAGTCCTTTAGTGGAAAACGCTCACCGACTCACGGGCTAAGCCTTTCTACAAGTTCCTCAACGTTCTAAGCTTCCTTAACGGGTCAGGAACCTTATGCTCGTGAACTTTCTCTTGAGCAACTGTAGAATACCTAACCTTTATATAACTTCCATATTGAGCTTCCCCATCACAAGGCCGATATAGACCCGGTCCACACTGAGCGGGACCCATTTTTTATTTGGACTTCAACCCATTAATTTAGATCATTTATTGAGCCACTTTATTATCTTTATCTGGATCAAATGGCGCAACTTAACTGGTAATTTATTTAAAAACCAAAATTGCAATTAATGTTAGTCCAACTTTAGAGACATTGACAAAATTGCCCTTTGGGGGAAAAAATGTCTAACAACACTTAACTAGATCATAAGAGCCTCAAGACATCATAAGATGGATGCTTGTACAAAGCAGCTTTCGCACTTATAATCTACCAATTTTGGAGGGAAAGAAACAAACAAATTTATAAAGGGGAGGAAGTAACTAAATAGCTATTGGCTGAGAACATCATCAATGACATTCGAGATTTAGCGATAGCGAAATCTTTAAACGAAGCCTTGTCAATAGGAATGAAGCAAAGATGGAACTTGTAACCTTTTGCTCTTATTAAAAACATACCCAACCTTGGGTTAAATTATTGTAAATTGCATATTTAGTATTTTTTGGCAACTCATTATAATGTTGTAATAATTTTACTATTGTTAATAGAAATTTCTTTAAATTAAAAAAAGTTCCAACAATTTTAATTTTAAACAATTCCAACCATCACAAAACATACATAAACAACTAAATATAGGGCAATTACTATTCAGATTTAAGAGTAAAAAATGCACCCAAAAAATTAGAAAATGTAATTAAATGTTGGGTTTGTTTGGTTCAATTTGGGTCGGGTCGAGTTTGGATCTGGATATGTATTATTGAAATTTTAAACATGGTGATTATGGAAACGGTAGACGGTTGGAAGTGGCACTGGAGAGTAGTGGGAGTCAATCATGGCGTGGTTCGGCAGCGATAAGGAGTGGTGGCATAGTGGTGCAGCAGTGGTAAGGAGAGTTGTGCGGCAGCAGTG
Organism: Erythroxylum novogranatense; assembly: GCA_029891385.1. NCBI lineage: Eukaryota > Viridiplantae > Streptophyta > Magnoliopsida > Malpighiales > Erythroxylaceae > Erythroxylum > Erythroxylum novogranatense. The sequence continues at coordinate 19,893,720 of CM057229.1, forward strand.
AAGATGGAGAGGAGAGTCATCCCTGGAGTAGGAGAAGAGAGTCATTGTCGCCAAAGAGGAGAATAAGAGAGAGAGTGAGAGTGTGATTCAGTGGGAGAAAAATGAGAGATGGAGGCAGAAGCAGTGAGGATAGGGGGCAAATGACTTTATTTAAAAAAATTTGTTAAAAGCTCTTCCAATTTTTCAACCTACGATACCATCTAGTATTTGATTAATATTTAAATACCGACTGTTATTAGCTAGTATCATGCGTAATCTTTGATACCGATTTATACCCAACATCATTGTTTCATACCATTTCCTAGTCATAAAACCAAATCTATTGGTATATTCTTTGTAATATGCGGTCAGTTGAACTAGAAAATAGTGATCTCAATGGGCTTTGTCCATTGACTTATTGATCCAGTTGTTAGGACATCAATCAATATCATAGGTGCAGTCAAAAAAGTAAAAATTTATAATTTTAATAAAAATTATAATTAAATGACTTTAAAATTCGAATTATAAATAAACAATTGAATCGTACCTAAATCAAATTCTTATAAAACTCAACTATAAGCTATTTATATGTATAGCCTCTTGTAGTATCCATAAAACAAAAATTAAACTCAAACTATTTTAGAGAAAAAATTATTAACTCTCTTATCTCTTTTTTTATTTATAAAAACACACATGGTTTCTTCATATTAAAATATAAAATTTATAATTATAATTACAATTTAATCTTAATAAAATAAATATCTTATATTTGACTCCTAAAATTTCTCAAACTTCACTTAATAAATCTAGCTTAATTTAAATTATTTTTACTTTAAGTTGTTATTATTTGTGATTCATTAAGTTTTAATATGAAAACAACAATTATATATTTTAATTATAATTCATAATAAAATTAGATAATTTAAACTCCTTTAAATTTATCTTTAATTTTCTAATTAAATAATTTATAATCATAAATCAAAAATATGAATCTTTTAAAACCTTGTTTTGATACTACTTGTTAGAAAAATGCAATGCAATCGACAAGTGATTGAACCCAAGTTTATCTTATTAATTGGCTACATTTTTACTACTCTTAATGTACTTTTTGACTCTTAATTTGTGACATTGTGCTTTAATTTGTCCATCATAATGAGCTTACACTTTATACAAATTGATAGTAAAATTGTCACAAATTAACATTAATTCCATCATAATTTTTCAAGGACAATTGATTCTGCCATATTGTTGTTTAATTTGTAGGGGAAAAGGAGAGTCAAAGCATTAAGAGAAGGCAACACGCCATGACGCTAACCTTTCATCTCATGCCATGCGGCGTATCAGTAGCACGTCGCGGTGCCTAAACTCATCTCGCCGCGGCGAGGATACAATGGCGAACGTCGCGGCGCCTACGAGCATACGCCACGGCGAGAAGACCAGAAGAGCACGCCGCTGCGCATAAATCTCGCCACGGCGAGCAGATAAATACTCGGACTCTCATTGGGGAACATCTCTCACTGTTTTGACCCGACCCGCATCCATCATTTATAAACTTGCTATTTCTAGGTCAAAAGATGGACATTCTTCGGTACAGACTCTGGAAGCAGCCACCATCATTTTCCATCTTCATCATCTTCGATCATCTCCGCTACATCACAGTCCGCATCTTCTGCTACCATGGAAGCCGTCCAATCTCCATAAGTCGTGAGAGAGTCCGGAGTTATGAGCGGCTAAACCCATTTCCTCTTGAAGATGTAGCAATGGTTTGAGTTCACTGGTTCTAAAAGGGGAGTATTCATTCAGTGTCTGAAGTTTAGTTATGGTTTTGTAAGCTCTGAGTTAGAGATTGCATCTGTATAGCTAGATTAGCATGGTTAATAGTTTTAACCGTGTGCTGAACGTTGTATTGAGATTTGGACATTGATATTTGTTGAATTTCAATGCTTAATATATGAAGTCTCATATATGTCATTCGGATATTGCATTAACTCTGATAATCTGCCTAGTTGTGTTTGATTTAGATGGTTGTGTTTTTATCCGATTGACCCATTGCATTTACTTGTCCATTTTTCACACTAAGGTTTTTAACAAAGATTTAAATAATGGAGTTCATTAATTAAATCTTTGGTCCGAAAGAGTCCTTTAGGGTTGATCTTTCGAAACTTAGTGGATTCTATCCCCGAAAAATTTGTTTTTGAACTGTGATAGCCTGCGCCCATTTTCAAGAGGATTTATTATCATTTGCTCATTACCAAAAATTTCAAGTTCATTTATTTTATTAAAAATCCAAAAACATTCTTTTATACTTTTTCTCCAATCTTAATCACTTTTATCAGTTTTGATCAAAATACCAAACCCCCATTTTATCAACTTTGATTGCAAATTTTGACATTTAGGCTAGCTTAGACCTTTTTCTCTTGGTTCCAATTAAGTGAGACGACCCGAGGATTGCAATCTATACCGCAATCTTGGAACTTATTATATTTGACCGGTTTTCAAGGATTGATCGTAAGATCGAATCGACAGAGCCGTGATCAAATTGGCTCCGTTGTCGGGGAACCAAGAAATTGGTTTACCGTCGCATAGCCATTGTCATTCATTTGAATTGTCGTTGATAATCGGAATCATTGTTTTTGCTTGCATTTAGCATAGTTTGATTTTCACACTTGCTCATAGTATAGGTTTCATTTCCCTTTGCACAAGCATACTCTATACTTTGGTTTTGTCTCTTACTTTGCACATTTTTCACACATACACACTCCTACATACATCATACATCATACACTCATACGCTCGCATTCATCGCATTTCGCTTTTATCTGATTTTGTGTGACTGTGAGAAATTTTGTTACCATTCTTTTTATTTGTGGATTGATTTTTGTGCATGCCCAGGGGAGGCAGACTTGTTCAATTCCAACTTGAAGTTGAGAGACATTTGAGGAGACTTAGGAAAGAGAGGAAAGAACAAGAGAGAAAGAGATTAGTTGAACGAGATAGTGAGAACATGGCTAAGAATCCAAACATTTTCCCAAATCTTGATTTTCCCGTACACCAACCTAGAAATGGGACTAATGGAGGAAATGGTGAGCATGAGACAGTAGGAGAGAACAATGAGAACCAGCGATGTAGGACAATTAGGGAAGCAACAACTTCTGATGTGCATTATGACCCATTTACTGCTGCTTGCCCTAATTTTGATGTTAATTTTGAGATTAAAGGTTTGTTGATTAATTCCCTTCCTAAATTTATGGTTTGGCAGGAGAGGATCCATATATGCACCTACAAGCTTTGACGATGATTTGCCGTAGTATGAAGCGGTGGAGCTACTTTGGATCGGTCTATGGAAGGTGTTTCATTTGTCCTTGGAAGGAAAGGCAAGAGAGTGGTACATGAGTCTTCCGAGGCATGTGGCTAATGCCTATCATAGCTGGGCCAACCTGAGGAAAGCATTTTTGGAGAAATATTTTCTAGCCTCCAGGACATCTTCGATGAGGAAGGAAATCTATTCAGCCCGCCAGGATTATGATGAGTCACTGTATGATTATTGGAACCGCTTCCAAGATCTTCTGTCCAGATGCCCCCATCACCAAATCCCTGATGAACAATTGGTGCAGTATTTTTATGATGGGTTAAAGAGTCAAGAGAAAGGTATGCTAGATGCTGCATCTAGAGGATCTTTGATTGACCTTACAGTATTGGATGCATGGGACTTGATAAAAAAGATGGCCTTAAACCATCAATAATACAATGTAAGAGACTCTAGAGGATTGAATGAATTGGGAGCTTTGAAAGCTCAAGCAAAGAGAATGGAAAGTCTGGAAACAAAGGTAGATTTGCCGGAGAACAGGATAACATCACAGCTTGTCCTCAGATTTTCATTGAGTTGAAGAACTTGAATGTGCATCGCCCATCATCTTCATGATATTATCGCACCAGGCCAGATAATTGTGGGTCGGTGATGCACATTTCAAGTGTTTGTCCTGGAAGATAAGAAGAGGTGTCAGCTGTGTATCCAGGTAGAGCTAATCAGAAGTGGGACCCCTACTCCAACACGTACAATGAGGGATGGAAATCCAATCCGAGATTTGGTTAGAGAAATGAGGAGAGCAGGGCCCCAAACAGATTTTCACAAGGGGAGGAGCTGGTACTTCCACTAACCAATTCCCAAATCAACAGCAAGCCCTGATGGTCCCACCAAAAGAAGACACCAATCAGCTGCTTCACAGTATGATGACGCTGATGAAGGAAGAGAGGGATTCTAATGCTAACCAATTCAATTCCATTGCTTCTCTTATTCAACAGGATTCCTCAAAAACTGCTACTAGATTCAATGTGTAACACCCCACTCCCGCATGACCCGAACTCGACATCGATGGTGATATCCGAGTTCGTGCCCCGCGAGGGTGGCGTGCTACATCACTCAGTCAGTCAAAACTCAGTATAAATAAATTTTTTATTAAACACACATACATACACATCACATATTATGCGAAAAACAATTTACATACACAATTTAATGGCCTCGTGGCCCATTTCATATTTACAATTTGTCTCAAGAAATTACAAGAACTAAATATAAGCATATTGAGTTTGAGGTTTTATCTATTGGAGTTAACCATACCCTGATAGACTTATGTGTAAATTTATATTCCGCAAAAATAGTACTGAATTGTTTGAGGGCCCTAATTGATAAATATTGTTTGCAAAGTGATCTTTGATAAAGTGTAAGACTGAAATGAGTTTTCGTATCACGGGCCCGAATCGTTTATTTTTTTTAATTCCGCGCACTCAACTGTTTTGTCAAAAAAAATATCATATTGAGTTTTTGCACTGCAATGACTGCTCTAGCATACCACCCTCGCGGGTCGCAGGCTCGGATATCACCGTCGATGTCGGGTTCGGGTCTCGTGGGAGTGGGATGCTACACAATGCCTTTGAGAAGAGAATGGAACAATGGGAGACCAAGGCGGAGAACATAAATTCCTATGTCACTCAGTTGTCCAACAACATGAGTGAAAGCCAAGTAAAAAGTAGTGGGACTATTCCTTCAAATAATGTGATGAATCCGAAGAGTCTGAATGCAATTGCCCTTCGGAGTGGTAAGCAAGTGAGGTTTAATCCTCAAGTAGATGAAGAGGCCTGTGATGAGGATATTGAGAGTGAGGCAGTACCTCCACCCAAGGAAATGATTAAGAGATCAGAAAGTGTGAGGGAAGAAGAGCTTTTGAGAGAGAAAAAGCATGCTTCAAGGAACAAGGGAACTACTTCAGAGAGTTCCAATGATCAAGCAGAAAGTGGAGAATCGAGCAAGCAATCCAGCAAAGGTAAGGAGGTAAGTATTCAAGACCTTCCTTTTCCAAATTCATATTTGATGAGCAAGCGCATGAATGAGAGTAAACATGAGAAAGAAATAATTGATTTGTTTGGGAAAGTTGAAGTGAATGTGCCTTTGCTAGATTTAGTGAAGAGAGTTCTGACCTATGCAAAATATTTGAAGGAATTATGCACTAACAAGAGAAAGTTTAGGCCAAATGAGAGAGTGCAAGTGAGCTCAAATGTTTCAGACTTTGTCCAAGCCAAAATACTGTCAAGTGTCAAGACCCTGGATCTTTCACCATCCCTTGCATCTTAGGGAAAGTGACTATAGGTAGAGCTTTGTTAGATCTGGGGGCAGCGATAAATGTGATGCCTAAGTCAGTTTATGAGGCCTTAGGAGTGAAGAGTATTAAGCCCACATCTGTTGTCCTCCAGTTGGCTGATAGATCATTTAGGCATCCAGTGGGTATCATAGAGGACATCTTGGTCCAGGTTAAAGGGTTAGTATTTCCTGCTGATTTTTATGTACTTGATATGTCTTCTGAAGTTGTGCAGGATACTTCCTTAATTCTCGGACGACCCTTTTTGCGGACTGCAAGCACAATGATCAGTATGAAAGAAGGTAAGATCACCATGGAGGTAGGTGACCAACAGGTGAGCTTTAATATGTATGAGGCAATGAAGCACCCACATGAGGATTATTCACTTTTGGGTGTGAACATGATTGATTTAGCTGTGGAAAATGCTTGCCAAAAATATGAGTTACAACAAGATTCTTTGGATGCTGGATTACATTCACTTGATCTTGGAAAAGGGTTTTTCGTCCATGTTTGTGGAAGGTGAAGGCTTAGTCACAACCACTTACCAGGAGACAGACTTCATCTGAGATGAAAGAGGGAGTGATCTCTTTTCTCTTGAACTTCATAAATTGATTCCTTCTATTATGCAACCTCCTGTGCTTGAGCTCAAACCACTACCTTCTACTTTAAAGTATGCCTTTCTTGAGTCTGATGAGCGATTACCTGTCATAATTGCTAGTACTTTGTCCCAAACTGAGGAAGAGAGACTCATGAATGTTTTGAGGGAATATAAGAGAGTTATCGGGTGGACTTTAGCAGATATACCTGGCATTAGCTCAGCCATTTGCACACACCGGATCTTATTGAGTGAGGGGTCAAGATCGGTGAGGCAACCTCAAAGAAGGCTTAACCCACTTATCTTAGATGTTGTGAAGAAGGAAATCACGAAGTTGTTGAATGCAGGGATAATATATCCCATTTCTGATAGTGAGTGGGTTAGTCCAATTCATGTAGTGCCTAAAAAGAGTGGAATAACAATGGTCAAAAATGATAGGGATGAGCTTATTCCTACTAGAGTGCAAAATTCGTGGCGTATGTGTATAGATTATAGACGATTAAATGATGCCATAAGAAAAGACCATTTCCCTCTTCCCTTTATTGATCAAATGCTTGAAAGGCTTGCGGGCAAATCACATTATTGTTTCTTGGATGGTTTTTCTGGATACTTTCAGGTACCCATTGCACCGGAGGACCAGGACAAAACCACATTTACATGTCCTTTTGGCACCTTTGCATATCGAAGGATGCCTTTTGGATTATGTAATGTTCCAGGAACTTTCCACCGTTGTGTGATGGCTGTTTTCTGTGAATTTTTAGAGGAATGTATGGAAGTATTTATGGATGATTTCACAGTTTATGGTGATTCTTTTTATGCTTGTTTATCCAGCCTTGCAAGAGTTTTACAAAGATGCATTGAAAAGAATTTGATTTTGAACTTTGAGAAATGTCATTTCATGGTCAGTGAAGGTATCGTGCTTGGTCATTTAATTTCTAGCAAGGGGATCGAAGTGGATAAAGCTAAGATTGAGGTTATATCTTCTTTGCCTTACCCCAATTATATTCGTGACATACGTTCATTTTTGGGTCATGCAAGATTTTACAGGCGCTTTATTAAGGATTTCAGCAAAATTGCGTTACCTCTCTCCAAGCTCTTACAAAAGGATGAAAAAATTGAATTTGATCATTCTTGCAAGAGTGCCTTCAATATGCTGAAATCAAAACTCATTTCTCCACCTATTCTAGTTGCTCCTGATTGGAGTTTACCTTTTGAGCTTTCATGTGATGCATCTAATTGTGTTATAGGGGCTATGCTGGGTCAACGAGAGGAGCGGTTACCAAGAGTTATTGCATACGTCTCGAGGACACTGGATCCAGCTCAGATCAACTCACAACAACTGAAAAAGAGCTGTTTGTAGTAGTTTTTTCTTTGGAAAAATTTACGCAATATCTGTTGAACTCTCATGTTACCATTTTTATTGATCATGCAGCTGTTCAATATCTCCTGCAGAAACCACAATCCAAGCCTAGGTTGATACAGTGGGCATTGTTGCTCCAAGAATTTGATATTGAGATAAAGGATCGTGCGGGAGCAGCAAACCACGTAGTCGACCATTTGAGCAGGCTACCCAACGACACACAGGGAGTGGATTCTTTTGACTTTACCTGTGATTCATTTCCTGATTCGGTCTTATGTGCTTCAATTGTTAAAGAACCTTGGTATGCACATATTGTTAACTACTTAACGTCTGGACTCACTCCTCCTTTTATGTCTCAGGCATAAGCTCAGAAGCTAAAGAGTGATGCTCGACATTACATTTGGGATGCCCCTCATCTGTGGAGAATGTGCAGTGACCAGGTGATCAGGAAATGTGTGCCTCATAAAGAGTATGATGATATAATTTCAGCTTGTCATTCCATGGTTTGTGGTGGTCATTTTAGTGCAAGGAAAACATCTAGGAAAATCCTTGAGTCTGGTTTTTATTGGCCTACACTTTTTAAGGATTCATTTAACTTTTGTCGGTCATGTGATAAATGTCAACGATTTGGAGGATTAGGTAAACGACATGAAATGCCACAACAACCTCTCTTATTTTGTGAAATCTTTTATGTTTGGGGAATCGATTTCATGGGCCCATTTCCTCCATCTTTTGGCTTTATGTATATCCTTTTAGCTGTTGATTATGTGTCCAAGTGGATAGAGGCCATCCCCACTAGAAAAGATGATGCCCAAGTCGTGTCTAAATTTTTTAAGTCCAACATTTTTTTTCGTTTTGGTATACCAAGAGCTGTGGTGAGTGATAGGGGAACCCATTTTTGTAATAGAGTCATTGATAACTTATTTTTGAAATTTGGGGTCACTCACAAAGTCTCCACTGCATATCACCCACAAACCAATGGACAAGCGGAAGTTTCAAACAGAGAGGTGAAACACATTTTGGAGAAAATAGTAAAGCCATCAAAGAAGGATTGGAGCCTTCGCCTCGAGGAAGCACTATGGGCATATCGGACTGCTTATAAATCCCCGATAGGTATGTCCCCTTACCGTTTGATCTATGGAAAGGCTTGCCATTTACCTGTGGAATTGGAGCATAAAGCATATTGGGCAATCAAACAATGCAATATGGATATGGAATCTTCTGGAATGGAGAGGAAGTTGCAACTTCAAGAGCTCGAGGAATTAAGGTTAGAGGCATATGAGCATGCACGACTCTACAAAGAAAAAGCAAAATTGATGCATGACAAGATCATTCGGTAGAAAAGTTTCAAAGAAGGAGATAAAGTCCTATTATTCAAAGCTCGTTTCACTTTCAAACATGGGGCTTTCAATACTCGTTGGGAGGGACCGTATTTTTTCACGAAGGTTCACAACTTTGGTATGGTAGAGCTTTTGCATAAGGAAAGTGGAACACGACTCAAGGTGAAGGGCCATCTTTTGAAGCTCTATCATGAGAACCAGGATCCACCTTAAAAAAACTAGGTAGTTTCTTTCCTTTCACTTATCATATATTTGTGCTGATTGAAAATGGGATTGACACTGATATTATTTTGCATGAATATGTTGAATGAGTGTAGGGGAGAAACTACTCAGTAGTGTTAGGTTTAGTTCAGATAGGTTAGGTTTAGTTCAGTAGGATTTCAGTTCAGTAATTCTTAATAATCTCTCTTCTGGAACTCGTGATCTTAGTCAATGCATGATGCATGTAACTTGGTTGAAGAAATTCTATGCATGAGTGGTCAGGAATAGTGATGCTTAGGATCCTGTTAATTTTCGGAAGCATTCGCCGCGATTTGGGATGTGACGCCGTGACGTGTACACAGTAACACGCCGCGGCGAGCGTTCAGGAGAAGGACACACCGCGACGTCTACTAATTAGTTCGTCGCGGCGTGCAACGATTGTGACGCCGCAACGTGCAGAGATTAGGAGCCGCGGCGCGAGAGTTTCAAACGAAACCCTAGAGGGGTTTAAATTCCGTTTTTCTCCTCATTGCACTGTGGTTCTTCTCTTTACCCAGTGCCCTTTTAGTCATTTTACCTTCTAACTCTTCTAAACCCTACGACGTCCCTCTTTCACGCCGCCTCCCTCTCATTTTTGCACCGCGACTTCTCCTTCTTCCTTCCTCTTCGACTGTGCTAGTGGCTCTCCTCAGCTTCCATCTTCCTTCCCCTTCGTCTGTCTCTGTGTTCATCTTGTAACATATTTCTCCCCTCTGTCATTTTCATTTTTGTTTTGTAGATTAGGGTTTGTTCTCTGAGGCGATGATGGTTCGCCGTGTCGCAGTGTGTCACATTTTTGCCCTACGCCGCGGCGTCTCGAGTGCACGTCGCGGCGTCTGGGTTTCTCTCATCTCGCCGCAGCGTCTCGAGTGCTCGCTGCAGCGTGAGCAACCCAGGATGTTTCGCCGCGGCGAGACAGTGTTCTTTTTGTTTTGCTTGACTGATTTTCTGTGTTTTATTTTCTGTTCAGGAAAATTCCTCGCACCAAGAAAACCACCATCCGCCCCTCTACACCCTCTGATTTCTACTCCGACTCTGACCATTCCCCTTCACCTTCCTACCGTTCCCATCCTCCAGCCTTCCCTGCTAATCCTTCCACTTCTTTCCTCCTACGACCCACAGATACGCCCTAGCTGCTAAGATAGAAGCTAGGCCGCTACTCAAGGAGCGACCTTTCCCTCTTTCACCATCCATACACCCTTTCGTCCAACAGCTCGGCTATTCTCAACTTTTCGGTTTAGTGCAGCCCCGGACTCCTGGTAATGACACATTCGTTCGTCATTTCTACACCTATGCCCGTCACCATGACACCTTTGATATTTTTTTTCGAGGTGTTACCGTTTCTCAACCTTTTACCCCTGCTGCCATCCGTGACCATTACCACCTTCCTCCCATTCTTCGCTGCCACTACGCTGACCTTATTCGGGACTATCCTTGGGATGATATCCTTCGCACCCTTTGTCCTGCTGGTGCCGAATGGCATCGACCTAGAGTGTCTCAAAGTTACATTCGCCGTGCTGATCTTCGTCCTGAGGCCCTTCCTTGGCTTCATTTGATCTGCAACAACGTTCTTCCTACCACCCACCTTGCCCTCGTTCCCAAAGAACAGGCATTGTACATTTACCTTTTGATGGTTGGCCGGCCGGTTGATATTGCTCAGGCAATCACTTCCGCCCTCCGCCAATCCGTCCTCACTTCTACCCTCACCCATTCCATCTTATTCCCTCACCTTGTTAGTGATCTGTTTCGAGCCCACCAGGTCCCGGAAATTCCTACTGACAAGATTTTTGAACCCACCTCCCTTTTTCGATACGTCCGTCTCAAACAACCCCGTTTTCTAGCCCCACCACCTCCTCCTCACTCCCCCTCACCTCCCCCTCCGCCACCACATTCTCCTTCACCACCACCACCTCCTCCTTCCCCTCCTGTTGTTGCTACTGCACCTTCCGATGAGCCTCTCCCGGACCCCCACCCCACCTTACCCCCCTCTTCCCCTTCTCCCTTGACCACACTAACTCACCAGGTTTCCACCCTCACTCATCAGGTGGCCACCCTTCATGCCGCTTTTCTTCATTCCGAAGCCCAGCGAGCCGCCGATCGTCGATACCACCAGCGGATGTATGCCTTGCTTGCGGCGCACCTCCACATTCCTCTTTCTCCTACCGACGGTGATTCTTCGGTTGATCCTAGCTCCTCTGCGGCTGCTCCTCCTGATCCTGCCCCTGATGGCCCTGCAGCTTAGTTCTGGCATTTTGTTCTATGTTGTTTTCTTTTATTTTTCTAGTGTTTTCTCCTTTTCTTAGCGCACTTTGTACTGACCATATTTTGCCATCATCATTTATACCAAGTTTTTGTTTTCATTTTCATTGAGGACAATGTGTTATTTAAGTGTGGGGGAGCTTTTCCCATTTTGTTACTATTTCTTATGCTCCTTTTTGACACTTTTTGGTGTTGTGTTAGCCAATTTCGCATGAAGATACACATCTTAGACTTGGTATACATTATTTTTGCTGCCTTTCTGTTGCTTCTCGCTGCGGCGATAGTTCACATGCCGCGGTGAGCCACTGTTCACTCCGACACGTCGCGACGTGCATGCAACATCTCACCGCGGCGAGGCGCGATATTCTGCACGTCGCGACGTCCACCCTTTTTACAGAGGTTTGTGCGAAATTTTTTTTCCCTCAATTCTAATTCTTCCGCATGAAACTGTCGTAGCTTTTGTGTTTCAAAGACCTTATAAGTTCAAACTGGTACATGAGTTTATGAAAATACCTTCCATTCTTTTAATGATAATTGGTCTTGGCTAATTTTACTCTTCATGTTTTTAAAGCACAATGAATGGAAGCATGCTGACAAAGTAGCATTTTAAGTTTTTGAGACTTGAGATTCTTCATATAGATCATACCCTTGTTGGAAGGATATTTGAGCCAAAATTTTCTTTTATCTCTGTGTGCGTTTGCTTATTTCATTCTTCTCTAGAACTTGTTTTGACTCTTACTTGAAGCTTAATGGACTGGATTTTTATTGATGTGATAGAGGCGTTCCTTCCTCAACCCATTTTCCTAAACACAGTCCCTTACATATCTATCCCTTGCTAGCCCTTTGAGCCCTCTTGTTATGAGCATTTGCATTCATATTTTTACGATGTCATTGGGTATTTTGCTTCTGTAGAATTGCTTCTGAAAATGTCCAAAAAAAAAACAAAAAACAAAAAAAAGTTCCAAAAAGGAACAGAAAGTGTTTTTCAATTAAAAAAAAAGATCAATACCAATTTATGCGGTATATATTGCATGAGAAAAATAAAAATAAATAAAAATAAATAAAAATAAAAAAAATTATGCATTCTGTTTATGAATCCGGTTAGTCTCAGAAAACTGTTGACATCAGTCCTTTGTTTTGTGCATGTGCTCGTACTATTCTTTCTTTCTTTCACTTCATTCATTCATTTAGCCTACCGTACATTACAACCCTTAAAGTCCTCTTGATCTTTGAAATGATAGTTCTTGTAGTGGAGAAATAGATTTGACACAAGCCTATGGTAGGAGTTGGATTAAGCAGACTGAGAGCAAAAATATCCCTAGACACAAGTGAGATAAGCGCAAACACTATATCTTGAGTGGTTCTCTTTTGTTCAATCTCTTGCACTTGAATTCTTTCAATGTTTGTTTTATTAGCACTCTTTCACTTTATTGTGGTTTATTTATGAGGAAGTGAATTGTGTCAATTTTCTTTTATTGTTTTGAGCATGGTAGATATTTTCTTTCCCTCTTGTATTCTTTTTGACTCTTGTAAACTTTGTCCAGGAGTACAAAGGTCTAAGTGTGGGGGAATTTGGTTGAACCCAAGTTTATCTTATTAATTGGCTACATTTTTACTACTCTTAATGTGCTTTTTGACTCTTAATTTGTGACAATGTGCTTTAATTTGTCCATCATAATGAGCTTACACTTTATACAATTTGATAATAAATTGTCACAAATTAACATTAATTTCATCATAATTTTTCAAGGACAATTGATTCTGCCATATTGTTGTTTAATTTGTAGGGGAAAAGGAGAGTCAAAGCATTAAGAGAAGGCAACATGCCGCGACGCAACCTTTCATCTCGCTGTGGTGAGCATATCAGAGTAGCACGCCGCGGCGCCTAAACTCATCTCGCCGCGGCGAGGATACAATGGTGAACGTCGTGGCGCCTACGAGCATACGCCGCGGCGAGAAGACCAGAAGAGCACGCCGTGGCGCATACATCTCGCCACAACGAGCAGATAAATACCCGGACTCACATTAGGGAACATCTCTCACTGTTTTGACCCGACCCGCGTCCATCATTTATAAACTTGCTATTTTTAGGTCAAAAGATGAACATTTTTCGGGACAGACTCTGGAAGCAGCCACCATCATTTTCCATCTTCATCATCTTCGATCATCTCCGCTACATCACAGTCCGCATCTTCTGCTACCATGGAAGCCGTCCAATCTCCACAAGTCGTGAGAGAGTCTGGAGTTATGAGCGACTAAACCCATTTCCTCTTGAAGATGTAGCAATAGTTTGAGTTCACCGGTTCTAAAAGGGGAGTATGCATTCAGTGTCTGAAGTTTAGTTATGGTTTTGTAAGCTCTGAGTTAGAGATTGCATATGTATAGCTAGATTAGCATGGCTAATAGTTTTAACCGTGTGCTGAACATTGTATTGAGATTTGGACATTGATATTTGTTGAATTTCGATGCTTAATATATGAAGTCTCATATATGTCATTCGGATATTGCATTAACTCTGATAATCTGCCTAGTTGTGTTTGATTTAGATGGTTGTGTTTTTATCCGATTGACCCATTGCATTTACTTGTCCATTTTTCACACTAAGGTTTTTAACAAAGATTTAAATAATGGAGTTCATTAATTGAATCTTTGGTCCGAAAGAGTCCTTTAGGGTTTATCTTTCGAAACTTAGTGGATTCTATCCCCGAAAAATTCATTTTTGAACTGTGATAGCCTGCACCCATTTTCAAGAGGATTTATTATCATTTTCTCATTACCAAAAATTTCAAGTTCATTTATTTTATTAAAAATCCAAAAACATTCTTTTATACTTTTTCTCCAATCTTAATCACTTTTATCATTTTCGATCAAAATACCAAACCCCCATTTTATCAACTTTGATTGCAAATTTTGACATTTAGGCTAGCTTAGACCTTTTTCGCTTGGTTCCAATTAAGTGAGACGACCCGAGGATTGCAACCTATACCGCAATCTTAAAATTTATTATATTTGACTGGTTTTCAAGGATCGATCGTAAGATCGAATCGACAGAGCCGCGATCAACAAGTGTGACCAATGTCCAAGGGCAAGGGAAGAGCAAAAGAGAGAACTGTTACAAGTGATAAAATCCAGAACTGAATACGTCATATATATACCTAATCGGTTCAGGCCACTCCAAAAAATATACAAACTGGGCTATGTCCATAAGCTCTTGCCTTGTTCGTACCCCTATGTTTTATATTGCATTAGCAATATGATTATAACCTTTCAGTGTTGGACCCAGCTGCCGGAGCCCAACGTCTGACGTGTGAGAGCGTAGCGGGGAAAACGTGATCATAATACATCTAATACATTTCAAAAGAAAGACCCGCGGAAGAGTAGTGGGCCTGTTGGAAGGTACACTTGAAACCCGCTTTCATGCATAATTTAAGTAAACAAAGCGAAACATGGATTAAACGATTTAGAAAGGAGACCATCGGAAGTTCAATGGACTCATCGTGAATAAACTCAAAACGTGCTTTCATGCTTATAAGCAACCAAAACCGTAATTCATGTTTCAATTGATGATATCTCAAAACAAATTACAACTCTGAGTTTAAGAGCCGAAATATAAAACACTCTTGAACCAATGATACTTGAAATGAAATTAAAGTTGTGAAAATAAACATGAAAAAATATAACTGGAGTGCTGCCGTACTCGTGACTCACTCACTCGATCTCTGGCTCGTCACCTGTATGGGGGAGATTAGAGGGGGTGAGCTATAACGCTCGTGGGAACATATTTATAATATAGTAATAAGCAAAAATATTCAAAAATATCTCATTGCCGTAATACTTGTTGAAATCATAATATCTGAACATGTATGAGTCATTTCTTGTAAAGTACTTGATTCTTGAATAAATCATGATGCATGTCACATAACAAAACATAACACATAACATGATGGTTTGGGTGTCCCGGGTTCGTGACGTACTACACATAGCCATCAAAATGTTGATGTGTAGACGTAGTTTCATGAGGGAATCTATCTGAGAAACCCTATGCCACAGTCGGGCAGGCGGGAGAAGCCTTTATGAGTCAATGTGCACTTGACTATCGTGAGGGACACCACAAACCCACATAAGTATGCCACAATCTGGCACTTGTTTGTAATCTTGCTTGTAACTTGCTTGTCATGTATAATTCATAAAGCTTGAAGTCATGCACTTGTATTCGTGAAAGGAAAACACTCCTTTGTAAAATCTTGATAATAATCATGAATGCAATCACAATGCAGCATATCATCATTCATGGTAGTATGCAATGCGATTCGTGGATGATGAAATGCAAATGCATAAGATCTTGCTTGATTTGAACTAAACAATGAGCACTTATATACTTTATTATAAACATGAACCCACCTGATATCCTGCTTGTTCTTGCCTAGGAATGAGTTTCCTCTAGATCCTCTTGATCCTCTTGCCTCTCTTGGTCTCCTAAAATAAGAACCAAAATCTTATTCAAAAACTCATGCTGAAACCATAATGTCATTCCTAACTTCCGTCTCAAATTTCATATTCTTAAGAATTGATTCATCACTTCATCACTTCATAAGACTTGTAGATTTATGTCTCTAGTTCACAACGCCTCAAAAATCACTCCAAAAGGACTTCTGTATCAAAAGATATGCGCAAAACCCTAAAAACAAAACAGCAGAAACATTTTGAGTTCGCCGCGATGAAGGCTGCACTTTGCATGGCGAACACTCTTCTTGGCCATGGGCGAAGGTCACAGACGCCAGACGCCTTGTGGCGGGCCAGCCTCTTGCCGCATCTAGCAAAAATCACGCACGCCGCGACGTGCTTGCTTGCACGTCGCGACGTACGGACGGGAGGGTCGACTCCCGAACCCAGATCTCCGACATTTTCAACCCTAAAACCTTCCCTTCTTCTTCTACAACAAATCTAAGCCATGAATCAAGTCATATACTTCCATTCTACACTTATTCTAACACCAAAAACATCAACAAACACAACAAACTCAAACAAATCTACCCAAGTTCATCATAAACCCTAAACTATCGATTCTTCTCATTTCAAGCAATATCAAGCTTTAATTCAACCTAAACAAGACTAAGGGAGTTAATCTTACCTGGAGAATGCTTCGAATCTGTCGAAAAATGTCTGAAACGAGGTTCCCTTTTCTTCTTCTTCTTCTTCTCTTCTTCACCGCCGCCGACTCCTTCGTTTCTTCTTCTTTCTATTTCCCTTTCTTTTCTTTTCTTCTTTTAATCTTTAATTCCTCTAACCTCTTAAACCTACAACATGGGCAAGGACTATTATGCCCTTCCTTACTAAGCCTTAAACATCCTAACTCAAGGGTTTTGCCCATTTTACCCTTAAATATTTTTACCCTTCCATAAATATAATTTTCACCATAAACTCAATAAATTCCAAATTTTCCATGAATATTATCAATAAAATCAATCTAGACCATAAATCATAAATCAAAATAATTCATGCTTAATAACATCAAGAAAACAAAAATTTGGGGTCCAACATTTCTCCCCCTCTTAAAAGAAATTTCGTCCTTGAAATTTACCTGAATCATCAAAAAGACCTGGATACTTCTCTTTCATGGCATCCAAGGGCTCCCACGTGGCTTCTTCCACTGCATGGTTCCTCCACAAAACCTTAACTAGCTGAACTGTCTTATTTCTGAGGACCTTTTCCTTGGTGTCCAAGATTTCTACTGGGATTTCCTCATAACTCAAGTCGTCTCTCAACTGAATGTCTGAAACCTGAATGACATGAGAAGGATCTGATCTGTACCTTCTCAGCATGGAAACATGAAAGACATCATGAATCTGAGATAACTCGACGGAACGCCAACTCAGAAGCTAGAGGTCCGATCCTCTCAAGAATCTCATACGGACCTACATATCTTGGACTTAACTTGCCTTTCTTGCCAAACCTCAATACTCCCTTCCAAGGAGACGTCTTAAGAAACACTTTCTCACCGACTTCATACTCCATCTCCTTCCGATGAGAATCAGTGTAACTCTTCATCCTATCCTGGGCTGCCTTAAGCCGTTGCTTAACTAGATTGACCTTATCCACTGTCATCTGAATCAACTCTGGTCCCACCAGTTTCCTATCTCCTTCCTCATCCCAACATATCGGAGTCTTGCACCTCCTTCCATACAATGCCTCATATGGAGCCATCTGAATGCTAGAATGGTACGAGTTATTATAAGCAAACTCGACCAATGGCAAATGCTCATCCCAAGCTCCCTTGAAATCCATAACACATGCTCTGAGCATTCCCTCCAGTGTCCGAATGGTCCTCTCAGACTGACCATCCGTCTGAGGGTGAAATGTTGTACTAAAATGCAGCTTAGTACCTAAAGCTTCCTGCAAGCTTCCCCAAAATCTCGATGTGAACCGAGGATCCCTGTCAGACACTATAGAATCTGGAATCCCATGCAATCTCACTACCTCATCAATGTACTTCCTGGCGAGCACATGCAAGGAATCTGTATGCGCTAATTGCGGAAAATGGGCTGACTTTCACAACCGATCCACTATAACCCATATGGCATCGTGCTTCCTACTAGTCTTAGGCAAACCCATCAGAAAATCCATGGTTACTCTTTGCCACTTCCACTCGGGAATAGACAATGGTCTCAACTTGCTGAAGGCGCTGGTGTTCACTTTGACTTGACACACGAGACACTTCACGACATATTCGCTACATCCTCTTCATGCCCTTCCACCAGAAATGCTCTTTCAAATCTCTATACATCCTGGTGCTACCTGGGTGCATGGCATAAGGCGCATTGTGTGCCTCATCCAGAATCTCATCCTTAACTGCCCCACTGTTTGGAATACAAAGCTTGCCCCCCACTGTCATGAGTCCATCCTCTCTTACTACAACTTCAGAAACCTTACCATTCTGAATTTCCTGCCTAACCTTGCTCAACTCTGCATCCTGCGCCTGCAACTCCTTAACCTTCTCCCGGAGTATAGGCCTAACTCTGAAAGTAGCTAAGAGGCAATCTGGTTCCTCTTGCTCCAAGCTTATCCTAAGCTTAGCCATCTCTTCCAATAAAGGAAGGTAAACTGTCTGAACATGAGCAATAGAGGACTTTCTGCTCAAAGCATCAGCCACTACATTCGCTTTACCTGGGTGGTACTCAATCAACAAATCGTAGTCCTTGAGTAACAAAATCCACCTTCTCTGCCTCAAATTTAACTCCTTTTGGCTCAGTAAGTACTTGAGGCTCTTATGATCTGTAAAGACCCTGGTCTGAACTCCATAAAGATAATGCCTCCAAATCTTCAGGGCAAAAATCACTGCTGCTAACTCCAAGTCATGAGTCGGGTAATTCAACTCATACTGCTTCAGTTGCCTTGAAGCATAAGCTATCACCTTATCTCCTTGCATCAACACACAACCTAGACCCTTCCTCGAGGCATCACTATATACTATATAGCCCTCATCACCTGATGACAAAATCAACACTGGAGCACTAGTCAACCTGTGCTTGAGTTCCTCAAAGCTCTTCTGGCACTCATCGGTCCAGATAAACTTCTTATTCTTCCTCAATAGCTTGGTCATCGGAGCAACTATCATGGAGAATCCTTCTACAAACCTCACAGTAGTAACTTTGCCGCACCAGAAAACTCCTTACCTGTCATTTGTCTTAGGTGCATGCCAACTTACTCGCTTCAACTTTCCTCGGATCAACATGCACACCATCCTGCGAAATCACATGTCAAGGAAAGTCACCTCGTGAAGCCGAACTCACACTTCATCGAACTTGGCATAAAGCTCTCTCGCCTAAGAGTCTGCAATACAATCTCGAGATGCTTCTCATGCTCTTACATACTCTTGGAATACACCGAATGTCATCTATAAACACTATGACAAACCGATCCGAAACTCCACGAACACCCTATTCATGAGATCCATGAAAGTAATGGAGCATTGGTCGAAGTCGAACGGCATAACCAAAAACTCATAGTGCCTATAACGGTCCCGAAGTCATCTTGCTAACATCGGACTCCTTGATCTGAAATGATGATAGCCTAACTCGAGATCAATCTTGAGAAAACCCTAGCTCCTCGTGAATTGGTCAAGCAGATCATCTATCCGTGGCAACGGATACTTGTTCTTAATTGTCACCTTGTTAAGTCTCCGATAATCAATGCACATACGCCATGATCCATCCTTCTTCTTGACAAACAGAACGGGCGCTCCCCAAGGAGACGAACTAGGCCTGACATACCCCTTCTCTAACAATTCCTCCAACTGTTCCTTAAGCTCCCTCAACTCAGCTGGAGCCATCCTGTAAGGCGGGATAGAAATAGGCGCGGTTTCAGGAATCAAGTCAATAGCAAACTCGATTTCCCTCACCGGCGGCAAACCTGGTAACTCATCTGGGAAAACATCTAGAAATTCCCTTACAACCGGGAAATCCTCTAACTTCCCTTCATGCACATCGGCATCTACAACATGTGCCAAGAAAGCTTCACATCCCTGGCCCATCATCCTTTCAGCCAACATAGCTGAAATCAATCTTGGTGATGGTGTCTTCCTATCTCCTCTAAAGATCACCTTCTCACCATTACCCATATCAAATTCTACCTCTTTCTGACCACAATCTAGCTTGGCCAGATATTTCTCCATAGTATCCATTCCCAGAATAACATCTAATCCTCTAAGGTCTAGCGGTAGTAAGTCCACTACCAATCTAGCACCATCAATAAACAGCTCACACTGCTCATACACCTGACTGATCACCACATTCCTCCCTAAAGGAGTACTAACAATCAAGGGCCTATCCAAAGGAGAGAACTCATACCATGCAAATCTATGCTAGAGAAACAAAAGAGTCGTGGAACCGGAATCAATCAACACAAACACCGGTAAATCGAATAACCGAGCCATACCGTGACAACCTCAGGGCTTGGTGCTTCCTCCCAGTCATGGCAAACACTCTTGCGGTGCGACCCTTGGCCTTCCCGGAGGAACGGCCTTCCTTGCGGTCCCCAGCCGCCTACCTCAAGAATCGCCCGGTTCCCACTGTCTCTGCACGCTTAGAGCTGGCTGTGACCCCTCTCGGTCTCGGTGCTGCGGACAATGCTTGGCTATATGCCCTTCTCTCCACATCTGAAGCAAACCCAAGAGATCGAGGCACTCTCCACGATGGTGCTTCCCACATCGATCACATATGGGGTAAGTGAACCCACTCCCGCTTTACTGCGCCTCCCACATTAGAGGCTTGCCTCAAACGCCCTCATCTGCTTGTTCTGGTAGCCCCACTGCTACCCACTTCACTCGATCAGAAGAGCTCCTCGTGCTCCTCTCGTGCAATGGAGCACTAGCACCTTCCTGAAACTCGCTCTCTGTTCTTCCTCTTCTTATTCGCTTCATTTCTGATATTCTCCAGCTTCTCAGCCTGGAGAGCAGCATCCACTAACTGCTGGTAGTCGCTGAAATTATGGATCAGGACTTTCTCCCTGATCCCTAAGTGAAGACCTCTTTCAAACTTGCGGCACTTGTCTTCCTCTGTTGCCATAATGTTTGCTGCATATCGTGAAAGCTGTGTGAACTTCAGCTCATACTCGCTCACACTCATGTCCCTCTGCATAAGATTCAGAAATTCTCTGGCCTTATCTTGCACATAGACCCTAGAAAGATACTTCTTCCTGAACACTTCCACAAAGTCCCTCCATGTCAGCACTGAAGGAACAACCTGACTGTGGGGCACTGATTCCCACCAATGCAGTGCATCACCTTGCAACAGACTAACTGCATAATCCAGCTTGTCCTCATCTGAGCATCTCATTTGAACTAGGACCCTCTCGGTCCTCCTCAACCAGGCTTCTGCCTCTTCTGGATTTGTAGTCCCGCTGAAATCCACAAATTTCAAACTTCCGGAGTTTGTCATATCGCCCACCTCGCTCATGAAGCTCAGATCGGCATCTGAGATCCCTGTCCCATGGCATACGTGAAAGCCTGTGCAAAGGCTTGAAAGAAACCCGGATCCATGGGAGTCCCCTGAGGCATCTGAGGAGGCGGAGGAGGCACTTCTTGTTGCAAACTAGGTGCCTCTGAAATCGGAACAGAATGTGTCCCGGCATCTTGAGGAATATGCGATTCATCCGTACTCCCCTGACGAGAATGAGACCGAGTCGTAGCTTCACGAGTTCTCCTTCGAGGTGGCATATTCACTCCTTGAATAGAAAACCATTGAAAACTTCAGTTCAAGTACGACAATTTTCAAAGTATGCATAAACAGTTTCACTCATGTAAAACTATGCAAGTGTAAAACAGTGCAAGTTATTTCTTGAAAACCATGTCATGCAGTCCTAGATCAAAAACCTAGGCGCTCGATACCAAACAATGTTGGATCCATTACGGAGCCCAACGTCGGCGTGTGAGGCGTGGGAAAGCGTGATCATAATACATCTAATACATTTCAAAAGAAAGACCCACGGAAGAGTAGTGGGCTGTTGGAAGGTACACTTGAAACCCGCTTTCATGCATAATTTAAGTAAACAAAGCGAAACATGGATTAAGCGATTTAAAAGGAGACCATCGGAAGTTCAATGGACTCATCGTGAATAAACTCAAAGCGTGCTTTCATGCTTGTAAGCAACCAAAACCGTAATTCATGTTTCAATTGATGATATCTCAAAAAATTACAACTCGAGTTCAAGAGCGAAATATAAAACACTCTTGAACCAATGATACTTGAAATGAAATTAAAGTTGTGAAAATAAACATGACAAAATATAAGCTGAGTCTTTGCCGTACTCGTGACTCACTCACTCGATCTACGGCTCGTCACTGTATGGGGGAGATTAGAGGGGGTGAGCTATAACGCTCGTGGGAACATATTTATAATATAGTAATAAGCAAAAATATTCAAAAATATCTCATTGTCGTAATACTTGTTGAAATCATAATATCTGAACATGTATGAGTCATTTCTTGTAAAGTACTTGATTCTTGAATAAATCATGATGCATGTCACATAACAAAACATAACACATAACATGATGGTTTGGGTGTCCCGAGTTCGTGACGTACTACACATAGCCATCAAAATGTTGATGTGTAGACGTAGTTTCATGAGGGAATCTATCTGAGAAACCCTATGCCACAGTCGGGCAGACGGGAGAAGCCTTTATGAGTCAATGTGCACTTGACTATCGTGAGGACACCCAAACCCACATAAGTATGCCTGATCGGCACTTGTTTGTAATCTTGCTTGTAACTTGCTTGTCATGTATAATTCATAAAGCTTGAAGTCATGCACTTGTATTCGTGAAAGGAAAACACTCCTTTGTAAAATCTTGATAATAATCATGAATGCAATCACAATGCAGCATATCATCATTCATGGTAGTATGCAATGCGATTCGTGGATGATGAAATGCAAATGCATAAGATCTTGCTTGATTTGAACTAAACAATGAGCACTTATATACTTTATTATAAACATGAACCCACCTGATATCCTGCTTGTTCTTGCCTAGGAATGAGTTTCCTCTAGATTCTCTTGATCCTCTTGCCTCTCTTGGTCTCCTAAAATAAGAACCAAAATCTTATTCAAAAACTCATGCTGAAACCATAATGTCATTCCTAACTTCCGTCTCAAATTTCATATTCTTAAGAATTGATTCATCACTTCATCACTTCATAAGACTTGTAGATTTATGTCTCTAGTTCAACGCCTCAAAATCACTCCAAAGGACTTCGTATCAAAAGATATCATAAAACCCTAAAAACAAAACAGCATAAACATTTTGAGTTCGCCATGACGAAGGTTTGCGCTTCGCCCATGACGAACAACCTCATGCCATGATGATTGGACCAAATTTATACTATAAATTAGGCCCGTTTTCTCTAGTAATTATGCATCTGTTGACTCCTGATCTATGATTTTTATGCTTATTTTGGTCCCGCACATTGAGTTTTGATAAATTGCACATTGTCAGTATTTTGTTGTCATTTGTCATTAATTCTGCATAATTTTTATTGGGACAATTGATACTGCAAATGGGTTGTATTTTGTAGGACCAAAGGAGTCAACATTCAAGAAGTCAACATGCCGCGAGATTCGCTGGGGCGAACCCAAACCTCCATTCGCCGCGGCGAATAAATTAAATGCAATTACTTTGCTGCGACGAGTGACCATCCGGACTTCGCCGCAGCGAACTACAGCCATTCGCCGCAGCGAATGTCGGGTAACCCGGCCTATATTTGGCAAAGTATCCACTATTCCGACCCGGCCCACACGTATCCCTATAAAAACTTGCCATTTAGGGCAAAAAGGGATGGTCGCACAGAGTTTTTCTTTTCCTCCCTTTTCTTCGTTCTTCTCCAGTTTCTTTCATTCTTTTCTGTTTTCGCTTCTAATAGGTTTTCATTACGTATTCGAGTTCAGCCACGAACAACGTTATTTGTCTTCATCTTCAACGGTTAAATCGATCGATCATGAGTATCGGTGATTCTCCAGCAGTGATGGAGTTGGCCGGAGTCATGAGCGGCTAAATCAGTATTCTCCCGAAAATGTAGCGAAGGTCGGAGTTCCATGAGCTTCAAGGGGTAATCAACCATAGTTTTAGATTTTTATCATGTTTTGTAAAACCTCCGAGTTGGAGATTGCGATATATGATGGATTGAATCCGGCTATAGTTTAATCGGATGTAAAACTTTGATTTATGGCGTGGATTAGTTTGTGTTGGATATTGTTCTGAAATACATGAAGTTTCATGTATGTTAAACAGATTTGCATGAGTTAATTTAATCTACCTAGTTGTGTTTGATTGAATTGATTGTGTTTTATCTGGTTAACTTATTGCATAAATCATTTCATGCCATACACTAAGGGTTTTAACAAGCTTTAATTTATCGAGTTGATCAATTAAATCTTGGACTTAACGAGTTGTTAAGGTTGTGTTTTCGAAACTTAGTGGATTTTAAACCCCGATATTTATTTTGAGTGATGATGACCGAGCCGCATTTTCAGGAGAGTTTTAATTAATTATTTTCAGTCTCATTTAATTTAAATTGCCTTATCTTTTCAAAATCTCAAAAATATTTACCTTTGCTTTAGTTTAGTTTAATTTTAGATTAATCAATCAAAACCCCCTTTTATTGCTTTCATTGCATGCATAATTCAAACATTAGGCTAGTCTAGAATCAATTGGTGTATTGGTTCCTTGAGAGTCGACTCGAGGTTGCATCCTGTATTGCAATCCTTGGTATAAATTTTATTTGACCGGTTTCCAAGGATCAATTCTTAAATTGAACGATAAGCCGCCGATCAAATTGGCGCCGTTGTCGGGGAATCAAATTAATTGGTTCTCTAGGTTAGCCAGTGTTTGTTTTGATCTTAATTTTTGTTGTTTACATTTTGTTTGCATTGCATAATTTTATTTTATTTCTTTTCTGCCTAAGTGTTTTTAGTGTTAATCCTGTTTGTGATTTCATTACGCTTTGTTTTAAGTGTTTATTACGATTCGTTTGCTTTTGTCGGTTCAGGCTTCTTGGGCGTGACGAAGTTCATCATTCGTCACAATGAGTTCATTAATCGCCGCAGATGAGTTCATATATTAAATCGCAATGAAAGTTACAATTTATTCATTCATTGCAATAATTACTACGTCATGGTGAACCTGAGTGAATTGAAGCCTTGCTATCCATTGTCGTTTTAATGAGCTATCTTAGGTGAACTTCTCTTGTGCATGCCCGTAGACTTAGGCTAGTTCATTTTCAACCTGAAATTGGCGACACCTTAGACAACTTAGGAAAAACAAGAGAGAGCAAGAAAGACTTAGCACACTAGATCGACTAGAATCGAGATGGTGAACACAAGAATATCGGCCAACCACCCGAAATGGAGATCACGGTCTTAACGGTGACCGAGAAGCGTAGATGACAACAATGCGAACATCAGACGTAGAACCATCCGAGAAGCTACAACCTCGGACGTAAACTACGATCCTTTCACTGCTGCCTGCCCTAACTTCGACGTAAATTTCGAAGTTAAAGGTTTATTGATTAACTCCCTACCCAAATTTCACGGTTTGGCGGGAGAAGACCCCTACATGGATCTTCAGGCCCTCACAATGACCTGTCAAAGTATGAAGCCTGTAGGAGCACATCTGGACTAGGTGTTGTGGAAGGTATTCCACTTGTCGTTAGAAGGAAAGGCCCGGGAGTGGTACATGAGCCTCCCAAGGCATGTCGCGAATGCCTATCATAGTTGGGCCAACTTATGAAAGCTTTCACGGAAAATATTTTCTAGCCTCGAGGACTTCGTCGATGCGAAAAGAGATTTATTCCTCCAAGCAGGATTACGACGAATCCTTATATGACTTTTGGAACAGATTCCAAGATCTGTTATCTCGGTGCGCCCATCATCAGATCCCTGATGAACAATTGGTTCAATATTTTTACGATGGGGTGAAAAATCAGGAAAAGGGAATGTTGGATGCTGCGTCAGGAGGTTCGTTGATTGACCTCACCGCACCTGAAGCATGGGCCTTGATTAAGAGGATGGCCCTAAATCATCAGCAATATAGTGTCAGAGATTCCAAGAATGTGAATGAAGTAGGAGCCATGACGGCTCAAACTAAGAGTATGGAAAGCCTGGAATCGAAGGTGGATTCCCTGGAGCATAGGATAACTTCACAGTTATCCTCGATCACGGCTGAGCTTAAGAATCTGAATGTGCATCGCCCATCGTCTTCCATCGAATAGGGTCGCACCTAATTACGAATCTTGTGGATCGGTGATGCACATTTCCGATGTCGTCCGGAAGGTATGAAGAAGTGTCATTTGTTTACAGGCGGACAAAATTCTAAGTGGGACCGTACTCCAACACATATAACGAAGGATGGAGATCTCATCCTAACTTCATTGGAGGAATAATGAAGGAAGAGCACCCAACCGCTTTCAACAAGGAGTGGAGTCGACCATCTACAAACCAGCTTCCGATCAAGAAGCGTTGACGGTGCAACCACGACCACCAAAAGAGGACACTAATCGAACTTCGCATGGTATGATGGCGTTGATGAAAGAGGAACGAACTTCCGACAAATCAATTCAACGCCATCGCGAACCTCATCCAACAGACTCGCTAAGAATGCTGCCCGCTTTAGTGCCTTGGAGAAACGCATGGAGCAATGGGAGACCAAGGCCGAGAACATGAACGCCTATGTCACCCAATTGTCTAATAATTTGAGTGACAACCAAGCTCGAGCAAAGGATCCATTCCTCCAACACGGTAATAAACCCAAGAGTTTACATGAGTTGAGGAGTGGAAAGAAAGTGCATTCGACATTCTGAAGAAGAAGAATGCACCGAGGAAATTGAGGTTGAAGAAGCGCCTCAAGTGAGAGAGAAGCAAGCCGTGCGATCAGAGAGTGATCGCGAAGAAGAATTGTTGAGGAACAAGAAGCAATCAACAATTGAGGATAAAGAGCAATCATCGAGCATTTCAGGAAGAAGAGCTGATAAGGATAAATCGAGCAGAAATGAACCAGCCAGTAAGGAAGTCAACTTAAAGGACCTCCCTTTTCCGAACTCGTATCTGATGAGCAAGAGAGTCAATGAGCTCAAACACGAAAAAGAAATCATTGACCTGTTTGGGAAGGTTGAAGTCAACGTGCCCCTGCTGGATTTGATTAAGAAAGTGTCGGCTTACGCCAAGTACCTGAAGGATTTGTGCACAAACAAGCAAAAATTTAGGCCTAATGAACGTGTCCAGGTGAGTTCAAATGTGTCGGCTTTATTTAAGCCCCAAATCCCAGTAAAGTGCCAAGATCCAGGCTCATTTACCATTCCTTGTGTTATAGGAAAGGTAACAATTGGGAGAGCATTATTGGATTTGGGAGCGGCGATTAACGTAATGCCGAAATCTGTCTATGAAGCCCTGGGCGTTAAGAGCATAAAGCCTACTTCGGTAGTCTTACAGTTGGCTGATAGATCATTCCGACATCCAGTGGGAATCATCGAGGACATCTTGGTCCAAGTGAAAGGTTTAGTGTTTCCTGCCGATTTTACGTGTTGGACATGACCTCTAAAGTGGTGCAGGACACTTCTCGATCCTCGACGACCCTTCCTGCGAACTGCGAGCACAATGATTAACATGAAGGAAGGAAAGATCACCATGGAGGTTGGTGATCAACACGTTAGCTTCAACATGTATGAAGCTATGAAGCACCCTAACGAGGATTACTCCTTGCTTGGGGTGAATATGCTTGATGTGCTTGTGGATGATGCATGTGTTGATTTCGGCCACACTTTGACCCATCCTACTGACACTCTCTTCGGAGAAGATTATTTTGATGATAGTGCAGGTGCCTATTCGGATATGGGAATGGACATGGAGCGCCCAAGACCCAAGTCATGACATGGAGCTTGATATCGATCGCCCGATCCACCCGAGCTACAAGATCCACCGTGAGCACCAGTGTTTCTCTTCCGCCTTTTCGATATATATTTGTGCACGTTCTTTGATTTGATTTGATATGTTGTGTTGCATGAATGTGTTGATTAAGTGTGGGGAGAGACCCAACCAAGAGGTTTAATGTAGTTAGGTAGGATTTCCTTCCGCTTGAATAAAGTGTTTCCCTTTGTTAGCTCTGTGTTCTTCCTAATAAAGCATGATTAGATTGACAAGAATGGTTGAAATGTGGGATGATTAATTAAATGATTGTGCAAACCGAGTAGGATCCTTAGACATTGTGATCATTGCGGGTAGTTCGCATGATGAGCATCTCTTCAGCGCCGCCTCACCGCAGGTACACATTGGGACGCCTGTGGGTCGCTCCGACGATATCCCACGATAAGGAAGTGCTACTACGAAAACAATCTCTAAACACTGCATGGCATCAATACACTAAATTCCACAATATGAAAATCACTGAAATTTAAAACCATAATAATCATTCATTTATAACATCAATCCCAAAATATAGACTCGCCTATCGGTTCCACGGGCTAAATACATCTCAAAAGGAAACCGATACAAAGCGTCTATACTAAGTCATCCCAAAACAATGTTCCCAAAGAAGTCACCCCGGTGACCGACCTATGATCCATCACGCCTTGATCACTAACACTCACCGAAACGTCTATCCCGGAGCTAGAGTCCCACCGACGCCGTCTCGAAAAATATATTGCAATGTTGGGTGAGTTTATAACTCAATGAGAAACCATCATTGATGGTTCATCCAACACATGCATATACATATACTATATCTCAAATTACACTTTAACGCTTTATAAACACTATTCACAATTTACACATTATATTATATCACACGCAATATCACAATGCGCACTTTACACTTTGTCACATAATTCTCACATTACACTTCACAATTTACACAATTACAATATCACATATCAATCCACATTTTCAGTATGTCACTCGTGATTCTCCATCACACTATACACTCAGATGCATATGTATGCAAAGTCTCTTGTTATGACATTGTTGTGACTGAGCATTTATATTCACATTTTGGCAAGTAGGAGAGCCCTCGGGGTATGCACTATCGCCCACTCACTTTAGGGATAGGAGAGCCCTCTGGTATGCACTATTCCTTTTCACAATGATCACAATTTAGGCAAATAGAGAGCCCTCTGGTATGCACTACGCCGATTTGGCTCTAGGTCCTCTCATCGATAATCGAGCTCAAAGCTCAATCACTGCTTTCTAGTCACAACGGTAAATTTTACCACTCATATCATGCTAGGCATGCGCCACACTTACACAAATACTAGCACATTTATCTCACTTCACTCACTTGTCACAATCAGAGCTCTTATTCACAATTATATACACTGATTCTCATTCACATGAATTCACATTTATGTAGATCACACTTGGTACAATCACTAACACTTATCGATTTAGCTCATTCACTTCACATGTATATCACTCACCTTTACACTTAATTTATACATATTCACAAAGACATATAATCACTTAAAAGTCGAGGAACCAACTAGGTTACTCACCTATAACTTCCGAAGCACGCTCGAAGTCCCAAAGAATATCCGTGGTCGACGATCCAACGGAGCCTCTAAAACAATCAAACAATTTCTCATCACTAGTGTTCAATTAAAGATATTCAATAATGCACATGTCTTTAATTCAAACTTGATGATGCATATTCATGATTCTACCGCACTAAACCCAATTCGCTATCGCCACTTTACAACCAAAATTCACTATTCACTAGGTCAATAGCATTCCCTTTAATTCAATTTCACTCACTCAAACTCTAATCATACTCCGCTAGTTACAACGTAACTCTTTCGTCACATTAAACTATAATGGACTCTCTTCGATACTTGCAATCCCGTAAATCAAAATTCAAACTCTCAATCTTTATCACAATGATAGACCTCTTTCTCTAGTTCATAACGAATCAAGTATCACCTTAATTGGAATACCATAGACCAAGATATCATCACATCATCGAAACATGTTCAAGAAACATCTAGTTCATGTTCCTCCACCAATACCCTTACTTTGACTCACTTAATCATTTCCAATTTAATACTAAAACCCATAAATTGTTTGTGGAGAGATTAAGAAATGTGTTAGGAATCCAATGCTTCAAGAATCAGGTCATTTGGAGTTCTATAACTCAAGTTATCCTCAAAACACTGATCTATGCACGCATCGCTTTCCTTCCGTCTGATTTTTGCTTCAGCTGGTTTTCGCTTCAGCTGATTTTTGCTTCAGCTGATTTTTGCTTCAGCTGATTTTCACTTCAGCTGATTTTTGCTTCAGCTGGTTTTTCCTTCAGCTGGTTTTCGCTTCAGCTGGTTTTCGCTTCACTGATTTTCCTTCCTTCCGATTTTGCTTCACTGATTTTTTTCTCCGTAACATGTCCATTTATATAGATCATATATTTTGACTCCGATATCCAAATTAGACAAACTTGACATCTATCTCATAGAGAAAAGAAAGATCTACAACTTTTAAGAAGGAAATTTTGTCTAAATCTATCGATATCACGTCCATATCGTCTGCTTTTGCTTCAGCTGATTTTCCTTCACTGATTTTCGCTTCAGCTGATTTTCCTTTCAGCTGGTTTTCGCTTCAGAACATGTCCACTTATATAGATCATATCTTTTGACTCCAATATCCAAATTGGACAAAATTGACATCTATCTCATAGAGAAAAGAAAGATCTACAACTTTCAAGAAGGAAATTTTGTCTAAATCTATCGATATCACGTCCATATCGTCTGCTTTTGCTTCAGCTGATTTTCCTTCAGCTGATTTTCGCTTCAGCTGATTTTCCTTTCAGCTGGTTTTCGCTTCAGAACATGTCCACTTATATAGATCATATCTTTTGACTCCAATATCCAAATTGGACAAACTTGACATCTATCTCATAGAGAAAAGAAAGATCTACAACTTTCAAGAAGGAAATTTTGTCTAAATCTATCGATATCACGTCCATATCGTCTGCTTTTACTTCAGCTGATTTTCCTTCAGCTGATTTTCGCTTCAGCTGATTTTCCTTTCAGCTGGTTTTCGCTTCAGAACATGTCCACTTATATAGATCATATCTTTTGACTCCAATATCCAAATTGGACAAACTTGACATCTATCTCATAGAGAAAAGAAAGATATACAACTTTCAAGAAGGAAATTTTGTCTAAATCTATCGATATCACGTCCATATTGTCTGCTTTTGCTTCAGCTGATTTTCCTTCAGCTGATTTTCGCTTCAGCTGATTTTCCTTTCAGCTGGTTTTCGCTTCAGAACATGTCCACTTATATAGATCATATCTTTTGACTCCAATATCCAAATTGGACAAACTTGACATCTATATCATAGAGAAAAGAAAGATCTACAACTTTCAAGAAGGAAATTTTGTCTAAATCTATCGATATCACGTCCATATCGTCTGCTTTTGCTTCAGCTGATTTTCCTTCAGCTGATTTTCGCTTCAGCTGATTTTCCTTTCAGCTGGTTTTCGCTTCAGAACATGTCCACTTATATAGATCATATGTTTTTACTCCAATATCCAAATTGGACAAACTTGACATCTATCTCATAGAGAAAAGAAAGATATACAACTTTCAAGAAGGAAAGTTTGTCTAAATCTATCGATATCACGTCCATATCGCCCCGCTTTTGCTTCACTGATTTTCCTTGATTGATTTTCGCTTCAGCTGATTTTCCTTTCAGCTGGTTTTCGCTTCAGAACATGTCCACTTATATAGATCATATCTTTTGACTCCAATATCCAAATTGGACAAACTTGACATCTATCTCATAGAGAAAAGAAAGATCTACAACTTTCAAGAAGGAAATTTTGTCTAAATCTATCGATATCACGTCCATATCGTCTGCTTTTGCTTCAGCTGATTTTCCTTTCCAGGACATATCACCGAACACTAAAAGTTTTCTCAACCACTCATTTAACACTATAACAGAATTTATTCCTCCCCAACTACCCAGGATTTATGAACAAACACATGAAATACATCTTTCCATGAAAACGACAGAAATCTCTCAACTTTATTTCATAAATCTCTAACAGCAAGGGGGTTTCTCTAACACTTACCTGTTGAGAACTCAAACAGATCTTCAAGCTCTAAACTCCACACGAAAAGATCAGCTTATGGATTCTCCTTAGAGTCGACAACACCAAAGGTAGAGAAAGGTTGGTGAAAGAAAGAAAGAACACCAAAGTCCCTTAGAAGATAATTTGATAGGAAAGCTCTATGTCTCTAGAGAAAAGTTTTGGAAGAAAATGAATAAAGAAGGCTCGACAAGACTTAACCCATCACCCTCAAGGAATAGTGACCACCTACTCCTAGCTAGTGGTACAAAGTCCAAGTACACATGTCACTTTCTTAATGAATAAACTATAACTTAGTTACTTTTGAACTAACTCCATTTAGTTCTCCTTTCCAATATAACCAAACTATCTCCAACACTTCATTTAATTAATTTTGCTCCCAACTATAAATATATCTTCCAATACACCATAAATTTACCAAAGATATACAAATACAATAATTTCACCAAAATTCATAATCGCAAGATTTCATTAACCCAATTATTTCAACATTTTAAATAATCACAATTCACAAAATCATCTCAATTTCACTTTTCCAAACACAATCATTATCAAATGCCGAACAATCATGAATACATGTCACTATATATATGCATGTGCAAATGATCTATCTCTAAAATCGAGGCCACAAAACACTCGATCACAAATTAAGCACTAACAACTCTACACTCATAACACGATGCTCATCGCGCCAGTAACGGATGCTACAATTCTCCCTCCTAAAAGAAAATTTCGTCCGAAATTTCATACCGACCGGTCGAGCAGATGAGGGTACGCCTCCTCACGTGCTCCTCGCCTCCCAAGTTGCCTCCTTCAAGAATGGTTCTTCCATAGGACTTTCACCAATGGAATCACCTGCGCCTCAATTGCTTGACCCGCGATTCGATAATCTGCACCGGCTCCTCAATATAACTCATATCACTCGCTATCTCAATCTCGAGCCGGAATCACATGCGACGGGTCCGAGCGGTATCTCCGGAGCATACCACATGAAAACATCGTAACGGGACATCTCACTAGGCAACGCCAATCTATAGGCTAATGGTCCAATCCTCTCAAGAATCTCATACGGGCCGATATAACGGGACTCAACTTGCCTTACGGCCAAACCTCGTAACTCCTCTCCAAGGAGACACTCAAGGAACACTCTATCACCCACAAGATACTCTATCTCTCGTCGATGCCGATCCACATAACTCTTCTGTTTATACCGAGCCACTTTAATGCGACTCCTAATCACTCTCACGCTATCCATCAGATCCCGGATCAGCTTGGGGCCCTCAAGCATCCTCACACCCTTTTCATCCCAAAGAAGAGGTGATCCGCACGGCCGCCATATATAGGCCTCATACGGTGCCATCCCAATACTACTCGTATCGATTATTGTACGCAAACTCAATCGAGCCAAGTATTGATCCCAAGCACCTTTGAACTCTAATACACAAGCTCTCAAAGATATCCTCAACAGCCTTGATAGTCCTCTCACTCGCCCATCTGTTCGAGGATGAAACGCAGATTAAAGTTCACCAACCCAATAACGATCGCAGCTCCTCCGTAACCTCAAGTAAACTGGGATCCCGATCGTACATTATAGACACTGGGACCCCATACAACGCACAATCTCGTCACATACTTCGAGCCAATTGATCGAGAGTATTGTTCTCTCAAGACGGCAAGAAATGAGCCGACTTGGTCAATCGGTCCACTATGACCCAGATCGATCATGCTTTCTCGGCCCTCAGCAACCCCATAATAAAATCCATAGTGATTCGCCCCACTTCCACTCCGGAATGGGCAACGAATGCAACTTACCCACTGGGCCCGGTGCTCGCCTTAACTCGCTTGCACGCCAAACATCGAGAAACAAACTCGCCACTTGTCTCTTCATACCGCCACCAAAATGCAACTTAAGAGTATTATACATCTTGGTGACCTGGGGTGCATCGCATAAGCAGCTACATGCGCCTCTAAAATCTCTTGTCTCACCACCCACATTAGGCACACACAATCTCGACCCATCCAAAGAGTCCCATCTCTCAACTCAAATTCAGCAACAACCCCGCCTCGACTCTATCCATCAATCTCACTAACACCGGGTCCCGATCCCGAATCGCCCGGATCCGATCCCGCAACATCGGTCTCAATCTCGTAGTAGTCAAGGCTCCATCCCGAGCTAAATCCATCCGCACATTAAGTGCTCTCAATCAACTAGGCACGGCAACCTCGACACCGAACTGAGCTACACTACCATGCGATCTCCTACTCAAGGCATCGCCACCACATTGGCCTTCCCTCGGTGGTACTCAATAGTGCAAATGTAATCCTTCAACAACTCACCATCTCCTCTCATCTCGATTCAACTCGTTGACTCAACAGATACCTCAAGCTTTTATGATCCGTGAAGATCTCGAACATCTCCCATACAAGTAATGTTCCAGATCTTCGTGGCAAACACAACCGCAGCCAACTCTAAATCATGACTGGTAATTCCTCTCATGAGACCTCAATCGCCTCGAGGCATACGCTATCACTCTACCATGCCGCATCAAGACACAACCCAAACCCCGCCGCGACGCATCATCGAATACCACATATCCTCCGGACTCGATGGCAACGCCAACACCGTGTCGAGTCAAACGCTACCGAGCTCCTCAAAGCTCCTCCGACACTCATCCGCCCATCGAAACCACACTCTTCCTCGGTTTCGCCAAAGGGCCGAGATCATCGAGAACCCTCGACAAACCTCCGTAATATCCTCGCTAGTCCGAGGAAACTCCTCAACTCGACACGCCTCGGAACCTCCCAACTCAGATCGCCTCAATCTTGTGAGGATCCACTGATACCCTCACCGACACTATATGTCCTAGAACACCACCTCATCAAGCCGTAATTCACATTTCGCAAATTTGGCATACAACCGCCTCTCTCTCATAACTGCAATATAGCCCCTCGATGTTCAGATGCTCCCTCTCGACCTCGAATACACTAGATATCGCTAATAAACACAATCACAAACCGATCAAGGTAGGCTGAAAGACCTTATTCATCAAGGCCATGAAGGTCGCCGGCATTAGTCAATCCAAACGGCATCACTAAGAACTCAAAATGCCCATACCTACTCCTCGAACGCACTCTTAGGCACATCGGCCTCCGCTATCCTCAATCGATAATACCACGATTTCAAGTCTAACTTAGTAAACACTCGAGCTCCCTCGAATCGATCAAATAAATCATCGATCCTAGGCGGTGGGTACTTATTCTTGAAGCCATCCATTGCTACCTATAATCGATACACAACCTCAATGTCCCATCTTTCTTCTTCACAAACAACACCGGAGCTCCCAATGCTAAACACTGGGTCTAATGAACCCTTATCTAATAACTCCCGCAATCGAGCCTTAAGCTCCTCGGCCCACCGGTGCCATCCTATATGGAGGAATAGATATAGAGCGGTACTCGAACGAGGTCTATCCCAAACTCGCCTCCCGATCCGTGGCAAACCCAGAACTCATCGGGAACACATCCGAAACTCCCCGATCACGTGGACATCCTCTAATCTCTCGCCAACTCTAGAATCGATCACATGGGCCAAATAGGCCTCACATCCTCTCTCGATCAATCTCGTGGCACTCATAAAAGAAATCATCCTAGTCGGCACCGCCTCGACTAATACCTCAAAAATGCCTTCTACCGACCAGAGATTCCAACACAACCTCCTTGGTATAACAATCCATCACACGACTCTACGGGTAGTAAGCCACCCATACCTAGGATCACATCAATCTCTCTCGAGGATAGCACTATGAGATCTCGTGACTCAACTCGCTTCGATCAATCACTATCACACATCCTCATGCACCTCTCCCAACATCTGTTGTACTACCTAGAGGTGTACTCACCTCTAGCCCACACCGCAATCTCTTTATCACAATGTAATCTACATGCCACATGCGTGCAATAAATGAATGAGTGGATCCAGATCCATCAATGCATATGCTTCAAAACCGTAAATTAGAAGCATACCCACAACAACATCCTGAGACTCTCGAGCCTCCCGCCGAGTCATAGATAGACTCGCCAGGGACCGCCGCTCACGCTTCCGTCCTCGATCTCACCATCGATCCCTCGCTCGGCCTCGGCCTCGCCTCGCCTCAACCTCGATCCACCTCCACGGCTCACAGACCGTGGTCGACTGCCAGATCTACCCGTCATAGCAGACTGGCCTCCACAAGGAAAGGACACTCTGAGCTGGTGGTCCATTGAACCACACTCGAGACAAGCTCCAGAGTCCTCCAAAGACTCTCCACTATGCCTCCTCTCGCAGAACTCACACAATGGGATACTCGTCCCAGCCTCTAGCACCACTACGGCCGCCATCAAACCAGACCGAGAAAATCGCCTCTCACCTTAAATCGCTCGCCGCCTCGCCAGACGACACGAAGTCCTGGTTACGCTTACTAGATCCTCTACTCACCGCCTCGACTACTGCTCGATCTTTTGCCATCGGGCCCCGACTGACTCACTGCTCGTCTCGTCTCAAGTCGCTCAACTCTCACTGCAATGCGCCTCAATCAATAAAGGAATCCATATCCGCTCGGCAAGCAAGGAACGGATCTCAAAATTGAGTCCACCTCAAACTTCCTCAGATCCGCCGACTCAGCTTACCACGTAAGAGGCATATCCCACTAACTCATTAAATCAACCTCATAATCGCCAATCGACATCCGCCTCCTGCCTCACCAAGAAATTTCGCATCTTCATCTCTAGATAATCCTGGGCATGAAATTATCTCTCAATGCCTCGCAGGAAATCATCCCAAGTCAATAACAGGCCTCGAAGAACCGCCTAATAGCCTTCCACCAACGATAAGCCGGACCTCAAGCAATGACATCAGATAGTCAAAACGCCCTCAGCATCACAACTCATCTCGATCCAGACTCTCTCGGTCCCTCTAACCATCCTCAGCCTCCGCGTAGGTCGGTCATGTCACAGGGTCAACCGCTCCGCCATGCAATTATCGAACCTCCGCCTCCCGCCTCACGGAACTCGGGAGGCAACTCATCGAATGAGGCATAGGGGACTCTCTACTAGCTCCCACGGATCCTAGGTCAGCTAGTTGATCCACTTGATCCCTAAGAACGGATGACCTACAACACATAAGAATTCGATCAATTACCGATTTTTTTTTTCAGACCAAATTCAGCCTAAAACACACTATGCCCAAAAGATGCCAAACCATGCTCGATACCACCTAATGAAGGCCCCTCACCGCAGGTACACATTGGGACGCCTGTGGGTCGCTCCGACGATATCCCATTTATAAGGAAGTGCTACTACTAAAACAATCTCTAAACACTCGAATGGCATCAATACACTAAATTCCACAATATGAAAATCACTGAAATTTAAAACCATAATAATCATTCATTTATAACATCAATCCCAAAATATAGATCGCCTATCGGTTCCCTACAAAGCTAAATACATCTCAAAAGGGAAACTGATACAAACGTCTATACTAAGTCATCCCAAAACAATGTTCCCTAAAAGAAGTCACCCCATTGTTGGACCCCACCCCCACACTGGCTAATATTTCCCACCCGGCGTGTGTTTGCGGGTTATACCACGGCATGGTGTTTCATGTTATACTGCAAGATCCAACTTAATCAAGATCGTCCTCTTTGGTCAAGGGTGAGGCCACGACTCCAACCCTCGACCTCAAGGTTTTATAGCTTCCACATGCTCGCCTCTTACCATTTGGCTAACAACATTAAAAGGCGCTTTTATGTTGATTCACTTCACACTGGCTAATATTTCCCACCAGTGTGTTTTCGGGTTATACCTATCAAGGTGTTTCGGGTTATACTCAGACATCAACTTAATCGATCTTGTCCTCTTTGGTCGAGGTGAGGCCATGACTGAACCCTTGACCTTACCATTTGGCTGTTAGCCAAATGGTAAGCCAAATGGTAAGAGGCGAATACGTGGCTTATAAATTTCGAGGTCAAGGGTTCGAGTCGTGGCCTCACCTCGACCAAAGAGGACAAGATCGATTGTTGGATGTCATGTATAACCCCAAACACCCGCCGTGGTATAACCCGCAAACACACTGGTGGGAAATATTAGCCCAGTGGGTGGGGTCCAACACCAATGACCGACCTATGATCCATCGCGCCTCGATCACGTAACACTCACCGCGTAAACGCCTATCCCGGAGCTAGAGTCCCACCGACGCCGTCTCCGAAAAAATATATTGCAATGTGGGTGAGTTTATGAACTCAATGAGAAACCATCATTGATGGTTCATCCAACACATGCATATACATATACTATATCTCAAATTACACTTTAACGCTTTATAAACACTATTCACAATTTACACATTATATTATATCACACTAATATCACAATGCACTTTACACCGCCACATAATTCTCACATTACACTTCACAATTTACACAATTACAATATCACATATCAATCCACATTTTCAGATGTCACTCAGATTCTCCATCACACTATACACTCAGATGCATATGTATGCAAAGTCTCTTGTTATGACATTGTTGTGACTGAGCATTTATATTCACATTTTGGCAAGTAGAGAGCCCTCGTGGTATGCACTATCGCCCACTCACTTTAGGGATAGGAGAGCCCTCCGGTATGCACTATTCCTTTTCACAATGATCACAATTTAGGCAAATAGGAGAGCCCTCCTGGTATGCACTACCGCCGATTTGGCTCTAGGTCCTCTCATCGATAATCGAGCTCAAAGCTCAATCACGTGTTTCTAGTCACAACGGTAAATTTTACCACTCATATCATGCTAGGCATGCGCCACACTTACACAAATACTAGCACATTTATCTCACTTCACT
This sequence comes from Erythroxylum novogranatense, assembly GCA_029891385.1. Classification (NCBI taxonomy): domain Eukaryota; kingdom Viridiplantae; phylum Streptophyta; class Magnoliopsida; order Malpighiales; family Erythroxylaceae; genus Erythroxylum; species Erythroxylum novogranatense. Next base: position 19,932,630 of record CM057229.1, read on the forward strand.
CACTTGTCACAATCGTAGCTCTTATTCACAATTATATACACCGATTCTCATTCACATGAATTCACATTTATGTAGATCACACTTGGTACAATCACTAACACTTATCGCATTTAGCTCATTCACTTCACATGTATATCACTCACCTTTACACTTAATTTATACATATTCACAAAGACATATAATCACTTAAAAGTCGAGGAACCAACTAGGTTACTCACCTATAACTTCCGAAGCCACGCTCGAAGTCCCAAAGAATATCCGTGGTCCGACGATCCAACAGAGCCTCTAAAACAATCAAACAATTTCTCATCACTAGGTGTTCAATTAAAGATATTCAATAATGCACATGTCTTTAATTCAAACTTGTATGATGCATATTCATGATTCTACCACAAGACTAAACCCAATTCGCTATCGCTCACTTTACAACCAAAATTCACTATTCACTAGGTCAATAGCATTCCCTTTAATTCAATTTCACTCACTCAAACTCTAATCATACTCCGCTAGTTACAACGTAACTCTTGGTCACATTAAACTATAATGGACTCTCTTTCGATACTTGCAATCCCGTAAATCAAAATTCAAACTCTCAATCTTTATCACAATGATAGACCTCTTTCTCTAGTTCATAACGAATCAAGTATCACCTTAATTGGAATACCATAGACCAAGATATCATCACATCATCTGAAACATGTTCAAGAAACATCTAGTTCATGTTCCTCCACCAATACCCTTACTTTGACTCACTTAATCATTTCCAATTTAATACTAAAACCCATAAATTGTTTGTGGAGAGATTAAGAAATGTGTTAGAATCCAATGCTTCAAGAATCAGGTCATTTGGAGTTCTATAACTCAAGTTATCCTCAAAACACCGATCTATGCATGATCGCTTTCCTTCCGTCGATTTTTGCTTCACTGGTTTTCGCTTCACTTGATTTTTGCTTCACTGATTTTGCTTCAAATTGATTTTCCTTTCGGTGGTTTTCGCTTCGTAACATGTCCACTTATATAGATCATATCTTTTGACTCCAATATCTAAATTGGACAAACTTGACATCTATCTCATAGAGAAAAGAAATATCTACAACTTTCAAAAAGGAAATTTTGTCTAAATCTATCGATATCACGTCCATATCATCTGCTTTTGCTTCAGCTGATTTTCCTTTCAGCTGGTTTTCGCTTCAGAACATGTCCACTTATATAGATCATATCTTTTGACTCCAATATCCAAATTGGACAAACTTGACATCTATCTCATAGAGAAAAGAAAGATCTACAACTTTCAAGAAGGAAATTTTGTCTAAATCTATCGATATCACGTCCATATCATCTGCTTTTGCTTCAGCTGATTTTCCTTCAGCTGATTTTCGCTTCAGCTGATTTTCCGTTCAGCTGGTTTTTGCTTCAGAACATGTCCACTTATATAGATCATATCTTTTGACTCTAATATCCAAATTGGACAAACTTGACATCTATCTCATAGAGAAAAGAAAGATCTACAACTTTTAAGAAGGAAATTTTGTCTAAATCTATCGATATCACGTCCATATCGTCTGCTTTTGCTTCAGCTGATTTTCCTTTAGCTGATTTTCGCTTCAGCTGATTTTCCTTTCAGCTGGTTTTCGCTTCAGAACATGTCCACTTATATAGATCATATCTTTTGACTCCAATATCCAAATTGGACAAACTTGACATCTATCTCATAGAGAAAAGAAAGATCTACAACTTTCAAGAAGGAAATTTTGTCTAAATCTATCGATATCACATCCATATCGTCTGCTTTTGCTTCAGCTGATTTTCCTTCAGCTGATTTTCGCTTCAGCTGATTTTCCTTTCAGCTGGTTTTCGCTTCAGAACATGTCCACTTATATAGATCATATCTTTTGACTCCAATATCCAAATTGGACAAACTTGACATCTATATCATAGAGAAAAGAAATATCTACAACTTTTAAGAAGGAAATTTTGTCTAAATCTATCGATATCACGTCCATATCGTCTGCTTTTGCTTCAGCTGATTTTCCTTCAGCTGATTTTCGCTTCAGCTGATTTTCCTTTCAGCTGGTTTTCGCTTCAGAACATGTCCACTTATATAGATCATATCTTTTGACTCCAATATCCAAATTGGACAAACTTGACATCTATCTCATAGAGAAAAGAAAGATCTACAACTTTCAAGAAGGAAATTTTGTCTAAATCTATCGATATCTCGTCCATATCATCTGCTTTTGCTTCAGCTGATTTTCCTTCAGCTGATTTTCGCTTCACTGATTTTCCTTTCAGCTGGTTTTCGCTTCGAACATGTCCACTTATATAGATCATATCTTTTGACTCAATATCTAAATTGGACAAACTTGACATCTATCTCATAGAGAAAAGAAATATCTACAACTTTCAAAAGGAAATTTTGTCTAAATCTATCGATATCACGTCCATATCATCTGCTTTTGCTTCACTGATTTTCCTTCACTGATTTTCGCTTCAATTGATTTTCCTTTCAGCTGGTTTTCGCTTCAGAACATGTCCACTTATATAGATCATATCTTTTGACTCCAATATCCAAATTGGACAAACTTGACATCTATCTCATAGAAAAGAAAGATCTACAACTTTCAAGAAGGAAATTTTGTCTAAATCTATCGATATCACGTCAATATAAATGCTTTTGCTTGACTGATTTTCCTTTCCAGGACATATCACCGAACACTAAAAGTTTTCTCAACCACTCATTTAACACTATAACAGAATTTATTCCTCCCCAACTACCCAGGATTTATGAACAAACACATGAAATACATCTTTCCATGAAAACGACAGAAATCTCTCAACTTTATTTCATAAATCTCTAACAGCAAGGGGGTTTCTCTAACACTTACCTGTTGAGAACTCAAACAGATCTTCAAGCTCTAAACTCCACACGAAAAGATCAGCTTATGGATTCTCCTTAGAGTCGACAACACCAAAGGTAGAGAAAGGTTGGTGAAAGAAAGAAAGAACACCAAAGTCCCTTAGAAGATAATTTGGGTAGAAAGCTCTATGTCTCCGAAGAAAAGTTTTGGAAGAAAATGAATAAAGAAGGCTTGGACAAGACTTAACCCATCAGCCCTCAAGGAATAGTGACCACCTACTCCTAGCTAGGTACAAAGTCCAAGTACACATGTCACTTTCTTAATGAATAAACTATAACTTAGTTACTTTTGAACTAACTCCATTTAGTTCTCCCTTTCCAATATAACCAAACTATCTCCAACACTTCATTTAATTAATTCTTGCTCCCAACTATAAATATATCTTCCAATACACCATAAATTTACCAGATATACAAATACAATAATTTCACCAAAATTCATAATCGCAAGATTTCATTAACCCAATTATTTCAACATTTTAAATAATCACAATTCACAAAATCATCTCAATTTCACTTTTCCAAACACAATCATTATCAAATGCCGGAACAATCATGAATACATGTCACTATGTATATGCATGTGCAAAATGATCTATCTCTCTAAAATCAGAGGCCACAAAACACTCGATCATAAATTAAGCACTAACAACTCTACACTCATAACACGATGCTCATCGCATCGGTAACGGGATGCTACATCTCTGCTCGCTGCGGCTAATCTAGGGTTTTACTACTTGTTCGTTGTGGCTAGGGACTGCTTCGTCGCGGCGAATAAGGACATCTCCGCCCCTCTGGACTGTTGGACATCTCTTTTGTCCGAGGGCCATTTCTGTCATTTCCTCTCTCGCGTCCTTTCGTCTCCCGCGTCTTCTTCTTCTTCTTCTTTTTCTTTCTCCTTCCCTCCTCACTTCGCTGCCACCTTCGCTGCCTCGTCGTCGTTTCCTCTGTGCTCTGCTACTTTTGTCATTGTGGACAATGCCATGTTTAAGTGTGGGGGAGCTGTTCCTTTATATTTTGCATTGTACACCTATTAAAACTTGTGCATAATTTTGTGGGCCGTTGCTTTTATCGATAAATTTGGACTCAATCAAACATTTTATGCACTCGTTCTTTTGTGCCTCGCATGCAAAGCCCTTATAAGTTTCAAATGATACTTGAGTTTTGTGAAAATGCTCTCCATTCTTGAACGATAATTGGTTTTGGCAAAAATTTTAACTTTTGAAGTTTTCAAAACAAAGTAAATGGGAGCATGCTAACAAGGTAGCATTTTAAGTTTTTAAGTTTTGAGATTGATCATTGAGACAAAACCTTGTTGGAAGGATATTCGAGCCAAAGATTTTTCTTCTATTTTTGTGTGTGCATCCGCTTAGTTCATGCTTCTCTAGAATTTGTGTCGGTTTTACTCAAAGCTTGATGGACTAGATTTTTGTGGATATGATAGAGGCGTTCTTTCTTTCAGCCCTTTCCCCAAACACCAACCCCTAAACACCGTTCCCTTGCTAGCCCCTTTGAGCCTTCTTGCTATGAGCATTTGCATGCATTATTTTCAGATGACGCTAATAGTTAGTTTGTTCTATTTTAGTGAAAAAAGTTAGTCTTGTTTATTCCAAAAGGGATAATAATGTGTATTGAATCCCAAATGGGATTAGTATCTCAAAATGAGATTAAAAAATCAATCAAAATTTAGTTTAATAGAGGTCTAGTTTCAAAGATAGATTATCGACATCGATCCCTCATTTTATGCCATGCTCATATTTTTCTTTTCTCACATCATCCATTCATTTAGCCTTCCGCTCATTACAACCCTTAAAGACCTCTTGACCTTCAAATTGATAGTCCTTGAAGGGAGAAATAAAATTGATACAAGCTTATGGTAGAGATGTATTAAGTAGATTGAGAGAAAATATCCCTACTATACAAGTGAGTTGGCGTAAACACCATATCCCGAGTGATTCTCCGTTGTTCAATCTCTTGTGCTTAAATTCTTTCAATGTTTGTTTTATTAGCACTCTTTCAATTTCTTTGCGTAGAATTCGATAAAGTAGATTGAGTCAATTTTGGTTGTTGTTTGAGCATGGGGCAGAATTTTCTTTTACTCTTGTACCTTTTAACTCTTATAAGCTTTGTTCAGAGTACAAAGGTTTAAGTGTGGGGATTTGATTGGACCAAATTTATACTATAAATTAGGCCCGTTTTTCTAGTAATTATGCATCTGTTGACTCGATCTATGATTTTATGCTTATTTTGGTCCCGCACATCGAAGTTTTGATAAATTGCACATTGTCGGTATTTTGTTGTCATTTGTCATTAATTACGCATAATTTTATTGGGACAATTGATACTGCAAATGGGTTGTATTTTGTAGGACCAAAGGAGTCAACATTCAAGAAGTCAACATGCCTTGAGATTATTTGGGGCGAACCTAAACCTCCAATCGCCATGCTAATAAATTAAATGCAATTACTTCACTGCGACGAGTGACCATCCAGATTTTGCCTTGTGAACTACTGCCATTCGCCGCAATAATGTAGGTAACCCGCCTATATTTGGCAAAGTATCCACTGCTCACTCAGGTTACTGAGTTCAGCCACGCACAACGTTCATTGTCTTCATCTTCAACAGTTAAATAAATGCGATCATGAGTATCGGTGATTCTCCAGATGATGGAGTTGGTCGAGTCATGAGCGGCTAAATCAGTATTCTCCCGAAAATGTAGCGAAGGTCGGAGTTCCATGAGCTTCAAGGGGTAATCAACCATAGTTTTAAATTTTTATCATGTTTTGTAAAACCTCCGAGTTGGAGATTGCGATATATGATGGATTGAATCCGGCTATAGTTTAATCGGATGTAAAACTTTGATTTATGGCGTGGATTAGTTTGTGTTGGATATTGTTCTAAAATACATAAAGTTTCATGTATGTTAAACAGATTTGCATGAGTTAATTTAATCTACCTAGTTGTGTTTGATTGAATTGATTGTGTTTTATCTGGTTAACTTATTGCATAAATCATTTCATGCCATACACTAGTGGTTTTAACAAGCTTTAATTTATCGAGTTGATCAATTAAATCTTGGACTTAACGAGTTATTAAGGTTGTGTTTTCAAACTTAGTGGATTTTAAACCCGATATTTATTTTGAGTGATGATGACCGAGCCGCATTTTCGTGAGAGTTTTAATTAATTGTTTTCGGCCTCATTTAATTTAAATTGCCTTATCTTTTCAAAATCCCAAAATATTTACCTTTGCTTTAGTTTAGTTTAATTTTAGATTAATCAATCAAAACCCCTTTTATTGCTTTCATTGCATGCATAATTCAAACATTAGGCTAGTCTAGGATCAATTGGTGTATTGGTTCCTCGAGAGTCAATTCGAGGTTGCATCTGTATTGCAATCCTTGGTATAAATTTTATTTGACCGGTTTCAAGGATCAATTCTTAAATTGAACGATAAGTCGCCGATCACGCTGGCGAAGGTCACAGACGCTTCAGACGCCGTGGCGAGGGCCGGCCTCTTGCCGCGTTGAGCAAAAATCACGCACGCCGTGACGTGCTTGCTTTGCACGTCGCGACGACGCGGACGGAGGGTCGACTTCGAACCCAGATCTCCACATTTTCAACCCTAAAACCTTCCCTTCTTCTTCTCGCAACAAATCTAAGCCATGAATCAAGTCATATACTTCCATTCTACACTTATTCTAACACCAAAACATCAACAAACACAACAAACTCAAACAAATCTACCCAAGTTCATCATAAACCCTAAACTATCGATTCTTCTCATTTCAAGCAATATCAAGCTTTAATTCAACCTAAACAAGACTAAGGAGTTAATCTTACGGAGAATGCTTCAATCTGTCGAAAAACGTCAAACGAGCTTCCTTTTCTTCTTCTTCTTCTTCTTCTTCACCTTTGAACTCTTCGTTTCTTCTTCTTTCTATTTCCTTTCTTTTCTTTTCTTCTTTTAATCTTTAATTCCTCTAACCTCTTAAACCTACAACATGGGCAAGGACTATTATGCCCTTCCTTACTAAGCCTTAAACATCCTAACTCAAGGGTTTTGCCCATTTTACCCTTAAATATTTTTACCCTTCCATAAATATAATTTTCACCATAAACTCAATAAATTCCAAATTTTCCATGAATATTATCAATAAAATCAATCTAGACCATAAATCATAAATCAAAATAATTCATGCTTAATAACATCAAGAAAACAAAAATTTGGGGTCCAACATTCAGAGAGCTACAAATTATCAAGGTCTCTCATCAAATTGATTAAAATGTCCGAAAATGCAACTTATCAAATGTTCCTTTATGTTGGTAGTTGTGTGTAAAACATAGTGTAGCTGTATAGTTAGTTCGTTATGTAGTTGTATCGTTAGTTAGTTAACAGTTTATAGTGATAAGTTATTAGTGTAGCTGCATACTCTGTTTATCTCTGTTTTTTGTATATATACCTGCAACTTGAGTTTTAGAGTGAGATAACAAAAGATACATTTTTTTACTTCTCTCTAAAACGATTACTAGCTTGTTCATGGTATCAGAGATGATGGTTTTCAAAGAATCAAGATCTTGAGAGTTTTATCATGGCAGATAGAGACGATGATCCGTACTTCTTGCATGCGTCTGATCACCCAAGCATGGAGCTTGTGACAACGCCATTGATTGGTTCCAACTATTTTAGCTTGAGTATAGCTATTCGGACGTCACTTGAGGCCAAAGATAAGTTGTGTTTCATAGACGGAACGTTGGCGCCCCCTGAAGATTCTATTCAATACCGGAAGTGGAAAAGAGTGGACTCGATGATCAAATCTTGGCTTCGAAATTCTATCTCTAAGGATCTCGGTGATAACCGCCTATTCTCGATTGCAAACATCTATGGAGGTCTTGGAGAAACGATTTAGCGTGTGTAACACACCACGATGTATCGTGCAACGAGAAATGAGTACTCCTGCACAAGGAAACAATTTAGTTACACAATATTTTAACAAACTCAGTCAATGTTGGGATGAATTCGAGAGGCTCATGCCATTACCTACCTGCGAGTGTATCGGTTGTCTTTGTTGTCAGAGAATGACCGCCAAACTCAAGGATCGCGCAAATGCTTGTAAATTACTCCAATTTCTCATGGGTCTGAATAACATATTTGATAACGTCAATAGTCAGATCTTAAACTTAGATCCTGCACCTGACATTGATAAAGCCTATAACATGGTGTTGAGAGTAGAGAGTCAGAGAGACGTGCATCTGACGTTTGGTACTGACAATGTTGATACAGCCTTGCTTGCGAAGGCTTATAATTCTAAGGGAGGTGGTGATAAATTTGGAAATAAGAAGAAGGAGTCTGGAAAAAAAATGATCGGCAGTGTGAACATTGTCATAATATGGGGCATACGAAGGATACATGTTTCAAGCTTTATGGTTACCCAGAATGGTACGAAGAGTTGCGAAAGAAGAAAGGCAATGGTTCAAAGAAGGATAGTGCCAACTTAGTTGCTGAAATTGGGGATACGCCTTTTGATGCTCCAAATTCTTCCAGAGGTAGGGATCTTGGAAGTTTTGTTATTCAAATGCAGATCTTGCAGCAAGATTTGGCTAGGCTTATGCAAGGGAAGATGCTAGCTTCTAAGGGAACTGGAGGAGAATTTGCAAATTTTGCCTTTGCAAGTAATGCTGTTTCTAAATGCACAACATTACATGATTTGCCTTTATCTGGTAAAAATGTTTGGATAATAGACACAAGGGCATCGAATCACATGGGTTATGATACTGATCTTATGAGATACAGAAGAAAACTTGTGCATCATGTGCCTGTTCAGTTACCTGATTATCGTACCACTATGGTTAGTCATGTCAGTCCTGTGGTTTTACACCCGAACCTCACTCTTGAAGATGTTCTATATTTGCCCTCCTTCAAGTTCAACCTTTTATCTGTGAATAAACTGGCCAAAAGTGCTGTTGTTTTCCTAACTTTCTTTCCTTCCCACTGTTTCATACAGGACTTGAAGAGTAGCAGCGTTATTGCTATTGTAGAAGTGGTAGGAACCTTATACGTACTTACCCTAAAATCTTTTGATTCCTATGTAATAAATGGCCATGTGAAGGCCTGTATTGATACCATTCCAGTTCATAGGATTGATAGTACTCTTTACTCCAAAAATGTACTCTCCAATTCTTATATTTCCCATTCCTTAATGAATAAAGCTGATGCACTTTGGCATTCGAGACTTGGCCATGCTTCATTTACAATCTTGAAACATATTACATGTATTGGTACTACAGAGTTGGTTGCTCCATGTGACATATGTCATTTCTCGAAGCAATAGAGGCTTCCTTTTCCAGTTAGTGCTTCTATTCATGCTACACAAGTGATGGAGCTTTTACATGTTGATGTTTGGGGTCCATATAAACAGGCAAGTCTTGATTCTTGCCATTATATTTTAACTATTGTCGATGATTTTAGCAGGGCCACTTGGACTATTTTGCTGAAATATAAATCTCAAGTACCTGAGGCATTGCATGGGTTTATTACTATGGTAGAAACTCAATTTGGCGTTACAGTCAAGAAAGTAAGGTCGGATAATGGGACAGATTTTCTTAATAATGCTTGTCGTAGTTTTTTTACTGCCAAAGGTATTCTGCACCAACGCACTTGTCCCTATACTCCGCAACAAAATGGAATAGTGGAGCGGAAGCATAAACATTTGTTACAGGTGGCTCGTGCGTTGCTGTTTCAAGCCAAAATGCCTAACAGGTTTTGGGGAGAGGCAATTTTAACTGCGGCGTATATTATAAATCGACTTCCAAATGTAGTGCTTGATTGGAAATCTCCTTTTGAGGTGCTTTATCACATGATCCCCGATTATGCAAGGCTGAAGGTATTTGGTTGTTTGTGTTATGCTACTAACACAGCTCCAAGCAAGGGTAAATTAGACGCAAGGGCCACCAAGTGTGTCATGGTGGGTTATGCTGTGGGATAGAAGGCTTACAAGGTATATGACTTGGAGACTATTTTATGAGACTGTTTTTCCTTTTACTGCTGGGAACGACTTTGTTGACAATTCTGTTCCAGCTTGGAATTTGCATGATGTTGCCTATGATGATTTCGGGGTTGGTCCTTTTGTTGACGGTGTTTCTGGTGTAGAGGAGCCTGGGGTGGATTTGACAAATGGTGTTGATCTCGATCATGGTTTACATAACGCTGAGGATGTCATTGAGGATCTGCATGATAATGTTGTCCCTGCACCTCAATTATGTCAGAGTTTACGTCAGCGTCGGTCCCCGATCTGGATGTAGGATTATGTGACTTATAGCACTGTTTCAACAACTCCTGGTGTCATTTATACGATCTCTCCTACTTACACATCTTTTATGGCTAATATTGGCAAAGTTTTGGAACCTAAATCTTATCAACAGGCTGTACAATCCGCAGAGTGGGTGGAGGCTATGAACAAGGAGTTGTTGGTTCTTGAAGAAAATCAGACATGGGAGATCACTAAGCTACCGAAGGGTAAGAAAACTATCGGATCCAAATGGGTCTTCAAGGTGAAGTTTGATTCTAATGAGAATGTGGAGAGATATAAGGCTAGGCTGGTGGCGAAGGGGTATAATCAGATGGTGGGAGTCGATTTCTTTGATAGCTTTTCCCCTGTCGCTAAGTTGGTCACCGTCCGGACCTTTCTTGCTCTTGTAACATTGCAGCATTGGTTTGTTCATCAATTAGACTTTAATAATGCTTTTTTGCATGGCTATTTAAAGGAGGAAGTTTATTTGCTTCCACCAGAAGGGTACAACAAAGCTGGTAAGGGTGAAGTCTGTCGATTAAAAAATCCTTGTATGGGTTAAAACAAGCTTTTAGGGAGTGGAATTTTGAGTTTACTACACAACTTCTGACCTATGGTTTTTCTCAATCCGTTCATGATCATTGTTTATTTACTTTGAAAAACAAGCGTGGTTTTGTTGCTCTCTTAGTGTATGTTGATGATGTTTTAATCGGGGGGTCCTGTGAGGAAGATATTGTTGCTGTGAAGACAATTCTTCACTCTATTTTCACCATCAAGGATCTAGGGAATGTCAAATATTTCCTTGGTGTTGAGGTTATTTGTAACATCCCGTTACTGATAGCAAGGGTATTTTGGTAATTCTGGGTTAGACTGATGGGTTTCATTGCATTCACTGATTGAACATGTTACTGGCCTCTAATTATAGAGCAACTGGTTTCTTGCATATTCATTTATTCATAGGTACATGCATTCATGATTTTCTGGCATTTAATTGTGAGTATAAATTGATTGGATTGTGAACTGACTGGATTGTAATTGATTGAGAAATTAGGAGTAAATGGACTCGAATGACTGATTTAGAATAGCCTAAGAGTGACTGATAATTGATAGTGATTTATAGGAAATTTTTGGGATATTCGGGAGAAAATGCCCGGACCGAAAATTTTGGAGTGATGATCGATTGATCGTGATAAGATCAAAGAATGGTCCAATGGCAAGGGAAATATTAGGGTTATACTATTAGGAAATTAAAATGTTGAGCTATTGAAATTTAGAGACTGAAATTTGGACTGATTTGGAGACCTATGTTTATAAATAGATAGGTTTGAAAGAAATTGGGGAAAATTAGTCTAAGGCATTTCGTTTCTTCTTCTTCCCCTCTACGGTGATCTTCGATTTCTCCCAACGGTGAGATCCTTCGATTTTTCCTTGTGGTTTTCCCCTCATTGTGTAAGGCTAACTTGTTTATTGTGATTGATGAAGGATTGAGAAGCTATAGAGTGGATCATCGTTGATTTTGAAAGATTTCGTGGTTTACGGTATTTTGAGAGATCCGTGGATCGAGTTTGATTGGTAAGTTTTAATGGTTTTAATGTTGTTATTGATGGTTTTTATAGCATTTATGGAATTTAGTATAGTTTATTGTGTAGTTGGGAGAATTAATGGTGGTTTTATAGGGAGAGAAATAGCTGAAAACAATCGAAGAAGACGAAGGAAATCGCGACGCCGCGACTTTCTTGTGAAGCCTCGCCACGATTTAATTTTAATTGCTCGTGGCGAGGAGAAGAGGACGTCATGAAGCGCCATTTAATTGACGCCGTGATCGCCGACTTATCGCTCAATATTAAAATTGATCCTCTAAACCGTCAAATAAAATTTATACCAAGGATTGCAATACAGATGCAACCTCTGTCGACTCTCGAGGAACCGGTGTACTAACCGATCCTAGACTAGCCTAATATTTGAATGATGCATGCAATTAAAGCAATAAAAAGGGGTTTTGATTTGATTAACTAAAAATTAAACTAAGCCAAAGTAAGAATAAATGTTTTGGGATTTTAGAAAACTAAACGATTGAAATTAAACAAGTTTGAAATCAACTTACTAAAACTCTCCGAAAATGTAGCTCGGTCATCATCGCTCAAAATAATATCGAGGTTTGAAATCCACTAAATTTTGAAAGCTAAACCTTAACAACTTGTTAAGTCCAAAATTAATTAATCAACTCGATTAATTAAAATTGTTAAAAACCTTAGTGTATGCTATGGAATGATTAATGCAACAGTTAATCAAATAAACACAAAATTAATTTAACCAAACACAACTAGGTAGATTAAATCAACTCATGCAAATCTGTTTAACATACATGAGACTTCATGTATTTGGCACAAACTTCAATGTAAATCGATCCATACCATAGATCATAGTTAACATCCTACTAAACTATAGCAAGATTCAATCGAAATACATTGCAAAAATACCAACTCGGATCATTGCAAATACAAATCAAATCCTAACTATAATCGACACCCTTGTTTAGCTCACGTAACTCCAACCATTGCTACATTTCAGAAGATAGTACACTTAGCCACCATGGTACCGGATGAAATCTTCATTGTTGAAGGATCACATCGGTTCATGTTTCCAACGACTTAATGTAACGCAGATGAGAAAGCGATGGAAGAGATGAATGAGATCAAGGTCGTCCATCAAGCGGCTAATCTGCAAAACAAACAAAATGAAAACTATTAGAAGCGAAGGAAAGAAGAGAAGAAAACTCAGTGCGATCGTCTTTTTGCCCTAAATGGCAAAGTTTTATAGGATGCGTGCGGTCGTAACAATGGAACTTTTGCCAAATATAGGCGGATTATCCGACTTTCATTGCGGCTAATGGCTTCTTCATCGCAAATAACGTTGAATGGTCATTTCGCGGCGAAAGAATTAAATACAATTAATTACGCCTCTAATGGAGAGTTTGGTTCCTCAATAATCTCATGGCGTGTTGACTTGTTGAATGTTGACTCCTTTGGTCCTACAAAATACAACCCATTCGCAGATCAATTGTCCCAATAAAATTATGCAAAATTAATGACAAATGACAACAAAATACTAACAATGTGCAATTTATCAAAATCAATATGCGGGACCAAAATAAGCATAAAAATCATAAATCGTGAGTCAACAAATGCATAATTACTAAAGAAAACGGGCCTAATTTATAATATAAATTTGGTCCAATCAAATTCCCCACACTTAAACCTTTGTACTCTGAACAAAGCTTATAAGAGTCAAAAGGTACAAGAGTAAAAGAAAATTCTGCCCATGCTCAAACAACAACCAAAATTGACTCAATCCACTTTATCGTAATTCTAACGCAAAGAAATTGAAAGAGTGCTAATAAAACAAACATTGAAAGAATTTAAGCACAAGAGATTGAACAACAGAGAATCACTCAAAGATATGGTGTTTACGCTTTCGTCTCACTTGTATAGTAGGGATATTTTCTCTCAATCGCTTAATACATCTCCTACCATAAGCTTGTATCAATTTTATTTCTCCACTACAAGGACTATCAATTTGAAGATCAAGAGGTCTTTAAGGGTTGTAATGAGCGGAAGGCTAAATGAATGGATGATGTGAAAGAAAGAAAAATATGAGCATGCGATAAAGTGAGGAATCGATGTCAACAAAAAACTAAAACACTACACTAAAATAAATTGAATACACACACTTTTTTTTTTTTGGCTATCTCATTTTGAGATGCTAATCCTTTTGGGATGCAACACATTATGATCCCTTTGGGATACACAAGACTAACACTTTTCATTTTCAACTCTTTTTTTTCAATGACTAATAACTAAACACAGATCACCGATCATCTAAGAATGTATGCAAATGCTCATAGAAAAGGCTCAAGGGCTAGCAAGAGGAAAAAGTGTTTAAGGGTTGGTGTTCGGGGAAAGAGTTGAAAGAAAGAACCTCTATCATATCCACAAAAATCTAGTCCATCAAGCTTTGAGTAAAAATTGACACAAGTTCTAGAGAAGAATGGACTAGCAGATGCACACACAAAATATAGAAGAAAAATTTGGCTCGAATATCCTTCCAACAAGGTTTTTGTCTCAATGATCAATCTCAAGTCTTAAAAACTTAAAATGCTACCTTGTTAGCATGCTCCCATTTACTTTGTTTTGAAAACTTCAAAAGTTAAAATTTTTGCCAAAACCAATTATCGCTCAAGAATGGAGAGCATTTTCAAAAACTCAAGTATCAGTTTGAAACTTATAAGGGTTTTGCATGCAAGGGCACAAAAGAACAAGTGCAGAAAATGTTTTGATTGAGTCCAAATTTATCAGTAAAAGCAACGGGCCCACAAAATTATGCACAAATTTTAATAGGTGTACAATGCATAATATAAAAGGGAACGGTTCCCCCACACTTAAACATGGCATTGTCCACAATGGCGGCGAGGGCCTGTAATAGAAGCATGAAACAACTAGAACACAAAGAGAACGGGATATATCATTAAGCTCAAAAGAAATGTACAAAAATAATAGGAGCCAAAGAACTAACTAAAATTACAACGAAGAAAAGAAAATACAGGAAAAGAACAACGATAAAAGAAACGAAAAGAAACAGCCTAAACTATTCTGCAGGATCATCGGTGGCGGATCCGGAGGGGCAAATGGCACGAGGAGCACGAAAAAGAAGGTGAGGCGAAACCATAGGAAAGAGTTAGAGCAGCCGTGACCGGAGACCAGAACGGTGATCAAGACGAGCGGTAATTATGTTTCAGATGGAGCGGAAGGTCTCGCGATCAGCCTCTAGTTGAGTCTCAAGATGACGGATATTTGCTCAAGCATGGCCACCCGGGAGAAGCCGAGGCAACTACAGTGGAGGAGACTCACGAGGCGGAATTGCGGAAGAAGCAAGAGGAGGAGGTTTCTCGCCATCGCTAGCATTGTGAGTATGAGACATGATTCTGTAATTACAAATAATAGAAACCAAACTTAGCCTCAAAATCATACAGAATCACCGCCTCGTCGCGACTAACCCTCGGAAGTCACGATTTAATCGAGGTCCGCAGCCATTCGTCATGATTTAATAGGAGTGTCTAACTGCGACGAATGGGTTTCTTCGCTCGTCATGATTTAATTATGAAGTTCGTCGCATGAACGGCGATTCTCAGAGCCACGCAGTTTAAAAGCGCCCAGGACCCAAACTAAACATGAACCAATGAAAAGGAAAACGAAATGAAAGAGGCTTACGAGAGTCGACGGTGGAGGGAGAATTTGAAGGAGACGACTACGGAGCGAATGAGAGCAGAGGTGGCGAAGAAACGAGAGAGTGAGGAGAAAAGAAAGGGAGGAAGGAGAATAAATAGTGTGGGAGAGGCAAACAAAAAGGCGCGAAGGAAAAAGATGGAAAGGGTCCTGACAAAAGAGATGTCCAACGGTCCAGAGGGGCAAGATGGTCGATTCGCCATGACGAGGCAATCGCTAGCGCAACGAATAAAACGCAAAACCCTACATTAGCATGGCGACAGCCAAGTTATTGCGGCGAAGTCACCCAATACATCCCACGTTGAACTAACAAAGGGTAATCAAATGAATGTAATAGAAAGGGAAATCCTACCTAACTACATCTAAACTTATTGATTGGGTCTTTCCCCACACTTAAACAATGAATCACGACGATAAAATTTGCAACAAAAGCAAAGACATATAACAGATAAGCAGTGAGGAAAGAAGTAACCCGATAATTACGATAGTTGAGGAGTCCCATGATAGAGCTTGAGCAGATGTCCATCGACTGAAATCGCGCGCCGGTTTGTTCTCGCAAAAGTTCTATCATACCAAAATTATGTACTTTAACTACCACATAAGGCCCTTCCCAACGATGATTGAATTTGCGTGTTTGAATGTGAAGCGGGCTTTATATAAGAGCACTTTGTCTCCTTCCTTAAAAGTCTTTCGGAGAAGAATCTTGTCATGTATCGTTTGGCCTTTTCCTTGTAGAGCCGAGAGTGCTCATATGCTTCAAGTCGCAACTCCTCTAATTCTTGCAGATTTGGAGTTTCCTTTCCATTCCCGATAGGTCAAAATCCATGTTGCATTGTTTTATCGCCTAATAGGCCTTATGCTCTAGCTCTCCATGTAAATGATGTGCCTTGCCATAAATCAACCGGTATGGGGACATTCCTATCGGGATTTATAGCGGTCGACACGCCCACAAAGTGCTTCTTCTAAACGCAGACTCCAATCCTTTTTAGAGGCTTGACTATCCTTTCCAAAATGTGCTTAACCTCTCTGCTCAAACTTCGCTGACCATTGGTTTGTGGGTGGTAGGCGTAGAGACCTGTGGGTAATTCAAAATTATAAAGCAAGTTAGTAATAATCCGGTTGCAAAAGTGGGTTCCACGATCGTCACCATGCGCTTTGGGAATTCCAAATCGATGTAAGATATTGGATTTGAGGAATTTAGTGATCGTCACAGCGTCATCTTGTCTAGTCAGTGCACCTCGATCCATTTCGAAACATAGTCCACTCCTAAGAGAATATACACGAACCCGAACGATGGGGGAAACGGTCCCATGAAATCGATACCCCAAACATCAAAGATTTCGCAGAACATCATTGGTTGTTGCGGCATCTCATGGCGCTTCCCTAACCCTCCGAAACGTTGACACTTGTCGCACGCTTGGCAAAAATGGAAAGAGTCCCGAAAAATTGTAGGCGGAAGAATCTCAATCCAAAACTTTTCTACCGTTTTTCTAGACCGAAATGTCCCCCATGATCATGGAGTGGCAAGCCAATAGTATGTCATTGAATTCCTCGTCAATGACACATCGACTAATTACTTGGTCGCTGATATCTTCCAAAGGTAAGGCTCGTCCCAAATGTAATGCCGAAGCTTCACTCTTCAATTCTCGAGCTCGCCTCGAGTCATCTGATAGGGGTTAAATTTGTCATTAAGTAATTGACAATATGTGCATACCAAGGCTCCTTGAGAATCATGCACACAGATGTAATCCGTAAAAGAATCACAAATCGATCGGAAGAGTCTACTCCTTTAGTATCTTGTGGTAGTCCGCTTTCGGATGGTCACTACTTGGTTTTGCGGCACCACCGATCTTTAATCTCAATATCAAACTCTTGAAGAAGCAAAGTCCAACGGATCAACTGGTTTCGATTGTGGCTTCACAAGAGGTACTTAACAAACATGCGTGATCGGTGAAAATGATGACATGGGAATTAAGCAAATACTGGCGGAATTTTTCTAAAGCGAAGATTATTGCAAAGAGCTCTTTCTCAGTTGTGGTGTAGTTGGCTTGAGCTGGATCTAAAGTTCTGGACGCGTATGCAATAACTCGAGCTAACTTCTCCTCATGTTGTCCTAACATAGCTCCCACAAAGATAATTGGAAGCATCACACGAAAGTTCAAAAGGCAAATGCCAAACAGGGGCAACCAGAATAGGAGGGGAAATGAGTTTGGCTTTAAGTGTATCAAAAGCCTTTTGGCATGAAGCATCAAACTCAAATTTCTCATCCTTTTGCAAGAGTTTTGAAAGAGGAAGGGCGATTTTGCTAAAATCCTTAATAAATCGCCTGTAAAATCCTGCATGACCTAGGAATGACCTGATATCACGGATGTAGGTAGGATAAGGCAGGGAAGATATGACTTCGATTTTAGCTTTGTCGACTTCAATTCCTTTCTTTGAAATCAAATGTCCAAGCACAATACCTTCATTTACCATAAAATGGCATTTTTCGAAGTTAAGGATCAAGTTCTTCTCGATGCATCTCTTAAGAACTTTAGTCAGGTTAAAGAGACAGGAGTCGAATGATTCGCCGTGAACTGTGAAGTCATCCATGAAGACTTCCATACTTTCTTCCAAAAAATCGCAGAAGACAGCCATCACACAACGCTGGAAGGTACCGGGGGCATTACATAAACCAAAAGGCATCCTGCGATACGCAAAGGTGCCGAAGGGACAAGTAAACGTGGTCTTATCTTGGTCCTCAGGTGCAATAGGTACTTGGAAGTAACCCGAAAAACCATCTAAGAAACAGTAACGCGATTTCCCCGCTAACCTTTCTAGCATCTGATCGATGAATGGCAAGGGAAAGTGGTCCTTTCTAGTGGCGTCGTTTAATTTGCGATAGTCAATACAAACTCGCCACGAATTTTGCACTCTAGTAGGGATGAGTTCATCCCTCTCATTTTTCACCACAGTGATCCCGCTCTTTTTGGGAACCACATGAATGGGGCTGACCCATTCACTGTCAGAGATAGGATAAATAATCCCAGCACTTAACAGCTTTGTGATTTCCTTTTTTACTACATCCAGGATTAGCGGGTTCAATCTTCGCTGGGGTTGCCTTACTGTCTTGGAACCCTCATTCAACAATATCCTATGAGTGCAAAGGGCCGGGCTAATCCCAGGTATGTCTGCTAATGACCACCCTATTGCGCGCTTATGCTCATCAACACTTTCAAAAGTTGCTTTTCTTCAAGCTCGATAATGAATTTGCAATTATGACCGTAATTTATTATTGGGCTCGTAAAAGCGTATTTCAACGAGTGAGGTAAGGGTTTTAGTTCTAACTCGGGGTTGTAAAATGGAAGGACCAACTTAGGAAGCTCGAGGGAGAAAAGGTTTCGATTTTTCGACAATTGAAAGGATCAATCAAGAATTCTCTTGGATGCCGAGCGAACACAATTCAAGATTAGACGACTTACCGTGCAGATCCTTATCAGATTCTGACTGAGTAGAAAGAACGTTAAGCATGTTAACTCCAAGGAGTGAGTAATCCTCATGTGGGTGTTTCATGGCTTCGTACATGCTGAAGCTTATGGATCGATCACCTACCTCCATGGTGATCTTCCCTTCCATCATATTGATATTTGTACCAGCTGTCCAAAGGAAGGGTCGGCCAAGAATCAAAGAAGTGTCCTGCACAACTTCAAAAGACATATCTAGAACATAGAAATCTGCAGGAAACACTAATCCTTTAACCTGAACTAAGATGTCCTCAATAATTCCCACTGGATGGCGGAAGGATCTATCACCAACCGTAAAACTACCGTGGTAGGTTTTATGCTTTAACGCCTAGGCTTCATAAATGATTTGGCATGACGTTAATTGCCGCCCCAAATCCAATAATGCTCTCCCAATTGTTATCTTTCCTATAACACAAGGAATGGTAAATGAGCCGGATCCCGCACTTGACCGAATTTGGGGCTTGAATAAAGCCGACACATTCGAACTCACTGGACACGCTCATTAGGCCTAAATTTTCGCTTGTTCGCACAAGTCCTTCGTGTACTTGGCGAGGGCAAGCACTTTCTTAATCAAATCCAATAGGGCACATTGACTTCAACCTTCCCAAACAGTCAATAATTTCCTTTTCATGTTTTAGCTCATTGACCTTCTTGCTCATCGATATGAGTTCGGAAAAGGAGGTCCTTTAAGTCGACTTCCTTCTTGGCTGGTTCATTTCGCCGATTTATCCTTATCGGTTCTTCTTCCTAATATGCTCGATGATTGCTCTTTATCCTCAATTGTTGATTGCTTCTTGTTCCTCAACAATTCCTCTTCGCGACCACTCTCTGATCGCACAACTTGCTTCTCTCTCACTTGAGGCGCTTCTTCAACCTCAATTTCTTCGGTGCATTCTTCTTCTTCAGGAATGTCGAAATGCACTTTCTTTCCACTCCTCAGCTCAATTGCATTTAAACTCTTAGGGTTAATGACCGTGTTGGAGGGAATGGATCCGCTGCTCCTAGCTTGATTGTCACTCAAATTATTAGACAATTGAGTGACATACGAGTTCAGGTTCTCGGCCTTGGTCTCCCATTGATCCATGCGTTTTTCCAAGGCGCTAAAACGGGCAGCATTCTTAGCGGAGTCCTGTTGGATGAGGTTTGCGATGGCGTTGAATTGAGTTGCTGTCGAAGTTCGTTCCTCTTTCATCAACGTCATCATACTATGCAGCAGTTGGTTGGTGTCCTCCTTTGGTGGCGGCGATTGTTGCACCGTCAACGCTTGTTGATCCTGGAACTGGTTTGTAGATTGACCAGCTCCACTCCCTTGCTGAAATCGGTTTGGTGCTCTTTCCGCGTTATTCCTCCAACTAAAATTTGGGTGGGATCTCCATCCCTCATTATACGTGTTGGAATACGGGTCCCATTTTTAATCTTGTCTACCTTGATACATTGCTGAGACTTCTTCATATCTGCCAGGACAAACACTTGAAATGTGCATCACTGACCCACAACTATCACAACTGGGTGCGACCAGTTCAGTGGAAGGTGATGGGCGATGCACATTCAAATTCTTAAGTTCAGCCGTGATCGAGGATAACTGGGAAGTTATCCGATGTTCAAAGGAATCTACCTTCGATTCCAGGCTCTCCATCCTCTTAGTTTGAGCCGACATGGCTCCCACTTCATTCACGTTCCAGGAATCACGGACACTATATTGTTGATGATTCAGGGCCATTCTCTTAATCAGGGCCCAAGCTTCTGGTGCGGTGAGGTCAATCAACGAAGCTCCCGACGCAGCATCCAACATTCCTTTCTCTTGATTCTTCACCCCATCATAAAAATATTGAACCAATTGTTCATCAGGGATCTGATGATGGGGGCACCGAGACAACAAATCTTGGAATCTGTTCCAAAAATCATACAGGGACTCGTCACAATCTTGTTTATGTAATATATCTCCTTTCTCATCGACGATGTCCTAGAAGCTGGAAAATACTTTTCCAAAAAAACTTTCCGCAAGTTGGCCCAACTGTGATAGGCATTTGCGACATGCCTTGGGAGGCTCATGTACCACTCCCGGGCCTTTCCTTCTAACGACAAGTGGAATACCTTCCACAAAGACTGGTCCAGATGTGCTCCTACTGTGCTTCATACTCGACAAATCATGGTAAGGGCTTCAAGATGCATGTAGGGTCCTCTCCCGCCAAACCGTGAAATTTGGGAGAGAGTTGATCAATAAACCTTTAACTTCAAATTGAAGTCGAAGTTAGGGCAAAGTGAGCGATGAAAGGATCGTAGTTTACGTGCGAAGTTGTAGCCGCGGATTGTTCTACGCCTAATGTTCGCATTGTTGTCATCTACGCGTTCTCGTCACCGTTAAGACCGTGATCTCCATTTCGGGTGGGTGACGGGATATTCTTGTTGTTCACCATCTCGATTCTAGTCGATCTAGTGTGCTAAGTCTTTCTTGCTCTCTCTTGTTTTTCCTAAGTTGTCTAAGGTGTCGCTCAATTTCGGGTTGAAAATGAACTAGCCTAAGTCTACGGGCATGCACAAGAGAAGTTCACCTAAGATAGCTCACTAAAACGACAATGATATGAGCTTTAATTCACTCAAAGTTATTTGCGACGTGTAAGAACTTGTTGCGCGAATCGAGTAAAATTGTAACTTTCATTGCGGCGAATATATGAACTCATCCGCAATGATCGATGAACTCATTGTGATTTAACAATGAACTCGTCACAACCAAGAAGCATAGACCAAACAAAGCAAACGAAATTAACTAAAAATTAAGCACAATAAACAAAACAATCGGACTAAACACTTAGAACAAAGCGTAATGAAATCACAAATGTAATTAACACTAAAACACTTAAGGTAATGAAATTAAGAATGAAATTATGCAATGCAAATAAAATGCAAACAACAAAATTAAAATAAAACAAACATCGGCTAACCTAAAGAACCAATTAATTTGATTCCCGAACGGCGCCAATTTGATAAATAAACTTATCGCTCAATATTAAAATTGATCCTCGAAACCGTCAAATAAAATTTATACCAAGGATTGCAATATAGGATGCAACCTCGAATTCGACTCTCAAGGAACCAAAGGTACTAACCGATCCTAGACTAGCCTAATATTTGAATGATGCATGCAATTAAAGCAATAAAAGGGGTTTTGATTTGATTAACTAAAAATTAAACTAAGCCAAAGTAAGAATAAATGTTTTGGGATTTTAGAAAACTAAACGATTGAAATTAAACAAGTTTGAAATCAACTTACTAAAACTCTCCCGAAAATGTAGCTCGGGTCATCATCGCTCAAAATAATATCGAGGTTTGAAATCCACTAAATTTCAAAGCTAAACCTTAACAACTCGTTAAGTCCAAAATTAATTAATCAACTCGATTAATTAAAATTAGTTAAAACCTTAGTGTATGCTATGGAATGATTAATGCAACAAAGTTAATCAAATAAACACAAAATTAATTTAACCAAACACAACTAGGTAGATTAAATCAACTCATGCAAATCATTTAACATACATGAGACTTCATGTATTTGGCACAAACTTCAATGTAAATCGATCCATACCATAGATCATAGTTAACATCCTACTAAACTATAGCAAGATTCAATCGAAATACATTGCAAAAATACCAACTCGGATCATTGCAAATACAAATCAAATCCTAACTATAATCGATTACCCTTGTTTAGCTCACTAACTCCAACCATTGCTACATTTCGGAAGATAGTACACTTAGCCAATTATGGTACCGGATGAAATCTTATTGTTGAAGGATCACATCGGTTCATGTTTCCAACGACATCAACGTAATGCGATGAGAAAGCAATGGAAGAGATGAATGAGATGGCGCCGTCCATCAAGCGGCGAATCTGCAAAACAAGCGAAACGAAAACTATTAGAAGCGAAGGAAAGAAGAGAAGAAAACTCATGCGATCGTCTCTGTTTTTTGCCCTAAATGGCAAAGTTTTATAGGGATGCGTGGGCCAGTCGAGCAGTGGAACTTTTGCCAAATATAGCCGGATTATCCGACTTTCGTCTGCGGTTAACGGCTTCGTCACGCAATAACGTTGAATGGTCATCGCATGGCGAAGAATTAATACCATTAATTCGCCTCGGCGAATGGAGAGTTTAGTTCAGCCAAATAATCTCGCGTGTTGACTTGTTGAATGTTGACTCCTTTCGCCCTACAAAATACAACCCATTCGCAGATCAATTGTCCCAATAAAATTATGCAAAATTAATGACAAATGACAACAAAATACTAACAATGTGCAATTTATCAAAATCAATGTGCGGGACCAAAATAAGCATAAAAATCATAAATCAGAGTCAACAAATGCATAATTACTAAAGAAAACGGCCTAATTTATAATATAAATTTGGTCCAATCACGCCGCGATGAGTTTTCTTCGCCTCGCGGCACGCAAGAATTGGATTGTCCGCCGCGACGAGCGTGTTTCACGCCGCGGCGAGCGGACCATTTCATGCCGTGGCGAGGGCCTCTTGGCATGTGAAGGAACTGCTCCATTGAATTAATTTCAAATTATGGGCATAATTCATGGTGTAGACCTCGATTGAGGTGATTATAGATTAGATTCTGAACTAGGAAAGAGGTCTACAATTGAGGATAATTATAGGAATTAGAATTGATTTAAGTGACATTGATTTATAGAGAATAAAGTCGATTATGGTTCATAGTGTGACCTAAATATTGAATTGAGACAATTGGAGTTTTAATTGGGATTCTCAATAGAGGTTTTGACCCAATGGATAGGAAATTGCTTTAGGAAATATTGAATTGAGAAAATTGAACTGAATTTTAGGATTGGATCAATTATTGTCGATCAATTGAGTGAAGAGTTAGAATGGGGCACCAGAGTTCAAAATTGGGTTTTAGCGCCGAAGAAAATCGTGAACATGCATTGTACATCATTTTACTGAGACATATGCATTACTGAACTGCTTAATTGAGCCTCTAGTAATGGGACTGTATTTTTACTGTTATAGAGGCTCCGTTGGATCGTCGTTCCACAAATATTCTTTGGGACTTCAGCAAGAGCTCGAAGTTACAGGTGAGTAACCTAGTTGGTTTCTCAAATTCCTGACTATTTAAATGCTCAACGTGAATTACTTGCCAAATGTGAAACTGTATGATTACTAAAATATACATGATTGGATGGTATGCCTCATCAGATTAGATCGTGAAATTGCATGATCACTTTCTCTTGCATCGATTGGATTATTGATCGGTGAATTACTGTATGTTACTGAGAAATAAAATAATGGGCTTTTATAGCCATA
Source organism: Erythroxylum novogranatense (assembly GCA_029891385.1). Lineage (NCBI taxonomy): Eukaryota > Viridiplantae > Streptophyta > Magnoliopsida > Malpighiales > Erythroxylaceae > Erythroxylum > Erythroxylum novogranatense. Next base: position 19,956,941 of record CM057229.1, read on the forward strand.
CACTGAATCACTGAATACTGAATTACTGAACACTGCATTGCATGCATAAATGCATGATCAGATAATGGAATGTGACCCAAGTTACTATTATCACTGAAAAGAGCCTCGAGCTCGAACACTGTACTGACCGAGCCTCGAGCCCGAGGGGAGAAATCCCTGACGCGTCCTCCACTGAACACTGACTGAGCACTTGGGCACAATACTGAATAACTGGAAAGAGTCTCATATGCATTATATACATGACTGATTGAATTGCCAAATTGTGTGATGATTACTGAACTGTGTGATGCCATGATTTACTGTAAATTGTGATGTGATACTGTAAACTGTTCTATGCTACTGTAATATTGTCACTGACATCGCATAATTGTTATAAACTACTGTAAATTGTTATATAATACTGTTAATTGAATATTACTGTGCCGTGTTGTACGCAATTTGTGTAATGCATGATTTGAGTGAACCATCGATGATGGTTTCTCACTGAGTTCGCAAACTCACCCAAAATTGCAACCTATTTTTCAGGACTGATAGAGTAGATCCCTAGCTCCGGAGATAGTCTTTTCCTGCCGTGCGAGCGTGCTGGCAAGAGAAGCGATGGCACACAGGTCGGTCAGCTGGGTTGGATTTTGAGGATGACTTAGGATAGATGCTTATATCAGTTTCCTTTTGGTTTTGTTTAGGGGACTGATAGACTTGTCTATTCTGTTATTGGATGACTGTATCATGATCATTTAGATTTTAAAAGTTACTGATTTCTGATATTATGGTTTTAATTATTGCGATGCCATGTGGATATTATTGGGAAAATATTCTGGTAGTGCACCTTTATCGTGGGATACGTGTCGGAGCGACCTTCGGGTTTCCTGATGTGTACCCTACGGTGAGGGGGCGCTACATTAAGTGGTATCAGAGCATGGTTTGGCATCTTTTGGGATTAGTGAAATTAAGCTGGAATCACTGCAAGAATAGTGGAACTGATCGGAATTTCTTGTCTGTTTTAGGTCATCCGTCCTTGGAGATCGAGTTGAGTTACTAGCTGACCTGGAATCGGTAGGAGCTAGTAGGGAGTCTCCTGCTCCTTGTTCAGAGGAGTTGCCTCCTCGAGTTCCTGTGAGACGGGAATAGAGATATGATCAACTGCGTAGGCGGGGCGGTTGACTTCTATGGCAGCACCGACCCTGCGAAAGCTGAGGGATGGCTAGAGAGGACTGAGAGAGTCCTCGATCAGATGGACTGTGACCCGGATGAGCGTTTTGACTATGCAGGGTCCTGCATATCAGTGGTGGAAGACTGTCCCGGGCAGTACCACCAGGCCCTGCACACTGACATGGGATGATTTTCTGAGGGCATTCAAGGACAATTTCATGCCCAATATTTATCTAGACATGAAGTTACAGGAGTTCTTAGAGCTGAGATAGGGGCAGTTGACCGTGGTCGACTATGAGGTGCGGTTCAACGAGTTAGTGGTATATGTTCTTCACTGGTGGCTTCTGAGGCTGACAAGTGTCGGTGTTTTGAGGGCGGACTCAATCTGGAGATCCGTACCCTATTGGCTAGATCTGATATGGGTAATTTTATTGAGTTGAGGGCTGCAATAGTGAGGATAGAACAACTGCTGAGACAGCGTGCTACTAAGACTGGTCAGGGGACCAGGATTAAGAGATCCAGTGACAGCCAGGGCAATGCTAGCAGAGGATATAGCAAGCGGCAGAGTAGGCCCTTCAGATCTACAGGAGGGGCTAGACAGACTGGTCATAGGCAGAGGGGCAGATTTGTACAGACTGTTAGTGGTGGCGACAGTGCCAGAGTTTCAGGGCAGTCTGCTCCTTTATGTGAGCATTGTGGCAAGAGACACAGTGAAGAGTGTCGATGGCTGTCTGGAGCCTGTTTGAGGTGTGGTTCGATGGACCACCTAATGAGGAACTGCCCAGAGACTTTGGGAGCCCAGTCTACTATGACTGAAAGATCAGGCAGCAATACCACGGTGCAGCAGAGCCATGGAGGTGGATCCGGATGGAGAGGCCGAGGTCGAGCAGAGGGGTCCGCAATAAGGTCAGAGGGACCGAGCAAACAGCAGTCGCAGGCTAGGGTCTATGCCATGACTTGGTAGGAGGCCCAGGATTCTCCGGATGTTGTTGCGGGTATGCTTCTTATTTCTGGTCTTGAAGCATATGCATTGTTGGATCCTAGATCCACTCATTCCTTCATTGCACCGCATTTAGCATGTAGACCGCATGGGGATGGCGGAGAGGTTCTGATATGGGTTAGAGGTGAGTACACTTCTAGGTAGTACGACTGTATTGGGAGAGGTCTGTATGGGATGTCAGGTTCAGATCGATCGAGCAGTTTTGAGTGTCGATCTGATCGTTTTGGCTCTGAGAGAGATTGACGTGATATTGGGAATGGATTGGTTGACTGCTCATAGGGCTATCATGGACTGTTATACCAAGGAGGTTGTATTGGAATCTCTAGTCGCCCCCGTAGTGTGTTACGAGGAGTTAGTCGAGGCGATGCCGAGGATGATATCCTTCTTGAGTGCCCTGAGATTGATGCAGGGAGGTTGTGAGGCCTATCTGGCTCACGTAGTAGATTCCAGAGTAGAGATGAGATTGCAGGATGTTCCCGTAGTCAGGGAATTTCCAGATGTGTTTCCCGAGGAGTTATCGGGATTGCCGCCAGAGCGGGAGACCGAGTTTAAGATTCATCTTGTTCCCGGTACAGCCCCTCTATCGATTCCTCCGTATAGGATGGCACCGGTGGAACTGAGAGAGCTTAAGGCTTAGTTGCAGGAGCTACTGGATAAGGGGTTTATTAGACCGAGTGTTTCGCCATGGGAAGCTCCGGTACTGTTTGTGAAGAAGAAGGACGGGACGCTGAGACTGTGTATTGATTATAGGCAGTTGAATCGAGTGACGGTGAAGAATAAGTATCCACTGCCTAGGATTGACGATTTATTTGATTAGTTGCAGGGAGCTCAGGTGTTCACTAAATTGGATTTGAGATCAGGCTATTACCAGTTGAGGATTGCAGAGGCCGATGTGCCTAAGAGTGCCTTCAGGAGCAGGTACGGGCATTTCGAGTTCCTAATGATGCCGTTTGGGTTGACTAATACCCCGGCAACCTTCATGGCTTTGATGAATAGAGTTTTTTAGCCCTACCTGGACCGGTTCATGATAGTATTTATTGATGATATACTGATTTATTCGAGGAGTAGGCAGGAGCACGCTGAGCACCTGAGGATTGTTCTACAGGTTATGAGAGAGAGACAGTTGTTCGCTAAATTCACTAAGTGTGAATTTTGGCTAGATGAGATTGTATTTCTAGGGCACGTAGTGTCCGGTGAGGGTATCCAGGTGGATCCTCACAAGATAGAGGCAGTGATGAGTTGGGAGATTCTGAGGAGTGTTCCAGAGTTACGGAGTTTCCTAGGATTGGCCGGTTATTATCGAAGATTCATCGAGGGATTTTCGTTGATCTCCGCCCCTTTGACGAAGCTATTGAGGAAGAATGTGTCGTTTAGATGGTCTGAGGAGTGCCAGAAGAGCTTTGAGGAGCTGAAATATCAGTTGACTACTGCACCGGTGTTGAGCATTCCTTCTGGTACTGGAGGCTTTGTGGTTTTCAATGATGCCTCGCATCAGGGACTGGGATGAGTATTGATGCAGCATGGGAGAGTTATAGCGTATGCCTCGAGACAGTTGAGGTCTCACGAGGTGAATTATCCAGTGCATGACTTAGAGTTGGCCGCAGTGGTTTTTGCTCTAAAGATCTGGAGACATTATCTGTATAGGGAGACGTTCCAGATCTTCACCGATCATAAGAGTTTGAGGTATTTGTTGAGTCAGAGAGAACTCAATCTGAGACAGAGGAGATGGATAGAGTTACTGAAGGACTATGACTGCACGATTGAGTATCATCCAGGGAAGGCCAATGTGGTGGCCGATGCACTGAGTAGGAGATCGCATGGCAGTGCAGCTCAGATTCAGGTTTCGAGGTTACCTGGTCTGATTCAACTAAGAGCTCTTAATGTACAGATGGATTTGAATCAAGATGGAACTCTGCTTGCTACTCTGAGGCTGAGGCCGATGTTGCATGACAGGATCCGGAGAGCTCAGGATCAAGACCTAGTGTTAGTGAGACTGATTGAGAGAGTCCAGGCCGGTACTGATTCGGAGTTTGAGTTGAGAGATGGGACGTTATGGATGGGACAGAGACTGTGTGTGCCTGATATAGATGATTTGAGACGAGAGATTCTAGAGGAGGCACATATAGCTGCCTATGCTATGCATCCTGGTACGACCAAGATGTATCGTACTCGGCGAGAGATGGAATATAGTGTAGGTGACAGAGTGTTTCTCCGAGTGTCTCCTTGGAAAGGAGTACTGAGATTTGGCCGTAAGGGTAAGTTGAGCCCTCGGTATATCGGTTCGTATGAGATCCTTGAAAGGATAGGACCGTTGGCTTTCAGATTGGCATTACCGAGTGAGATGTCCCAGATGCATGATGTATTTCATGTTAGTATGCTCCGACGGTACCGTTCTGACCCGACGCATGTGATTCCGGCTCAGGAGATTGAGGTAGCCAGTGATTTGACCTATGTTGAGGAGTCGGTATGAATTATAGGATCACAGGTCAAGCAGCTGAGGAATAGGGTGATTCCATTGGTGAAAGTCCATTGGAAAAACCACTCTTCTGAGGAAGCTACATGGGAGACTGAGGAGCATATGAGGAGTCAGTATCCTCATCTATTCGATCTGACAGGTATTAAATTTCGATGACGAAATTTTTTATTAGGAGGAGTGAATTGTAACATCCCGTTACTGATAGCAAGGGTATTTTAGTGATTCAGGTTAGGTGATAGGTTTCATTGCATTCTTGATTGAACATATTATGGCCTCTAATTATAGAGGCGGTTTCTTGCATATGCATTTATTCATAGGTACATGCATTCATGATTTTCCGGCATTTAATTGTGAGTATAAATTGATTGGATTGTGGTATTTGGATTGAAATTGATTGAGAAATTAGAGTAAATGGACTCGAATGACTGATTTAGAATAGCCTAAGAGTGTTGGTAATTGATAGTGATTTATAAGAAATTTTGGGATATTAGGAGAAAATGCCCGGATAGAAAATTTTCGAAAGTGATGATCGATTCGATGATAATCTTGAAAGAATGGTCCAATGGTAAGGGAAATATTAGGGTTATACTGTTAGGAAATTAAAATGTTGAGCTATTGAAATTTAGAGACTGAAATTTGGACTTATTTGGAGACCTATGTCTATAAATAGATAGGTTTGAAAGAAATTGGGGAAAATTGGTCTAAGGCATTTTGTTTCTTCTTCTTCCCCTCTACAGTGATCTTCAATTTCTCCCAACGGTGAGATCCTTCGATTTTTCCTTGTGGTTTTCTCCTCATTGTGTAAGGCTAACTTGTTTATTGTGATTGATGAAGGATTGAGAAGCTATAGAGTGGATCATCGTTGATTTTGAAAGATTTCAGGATTTACGGTATTTTTGAGAGATCTGTGGATTGGAGCTTGGTTGGTAAGTTTTAATGGTTTTAATGTTGTTATTGATGGTTTTTATGGCATTTATTATGGTTTATTGAGTAGTTGGGAGAGTTAATGGTGGTTTTATAGAGAGAGAAATAGCTGAAAACGATCGGAGAAGGCGAAGGATTAAATCGCAGACGCCGCGACTTCTTGTGCGAGCCTCGCATGTGAAGAATTTTAATTAGCTCGCCATGGCGAGGGAGAAGAGGACGTCATGGCGGCGCCATTTAATTGACGCCACGACGAAGTCTTCGCTCATGGCCGCCTCCAATTGGATTGTTCGTCGCGGCGAGCATGTTTCACGCCGTAGCGAGCAGACCATTTCACGTCGTGGCGAGGGCCTCTTGGCCGCTGTGAAGGGGACTGTTCCATTGAATTAATTTCAAATTATTGGGCATAATTCATGGTGTAGACCTCCGATTGAGGTGATTCCAGATTCGTTACGGACTAGGGAAAGAGGTCTACAATTGAGGATAATTATAGGAATTAGAATTGATTTAAGTGACATTGATTTATAGAGAATAAAGTCGATTATGGTTCATAGTGTGACCTAAATATTGAATTGAGACAATTGGAGTTTTAATTGGGATTCTCAATAAAGGTTTTGACCCAATGGATAGGAAATTGCTTTAGGAAATATTGAATTGAGGAAATTGAACTGAATTTTAGGATTGGATCAATTATTGTCGATCAATTGAGTGAAGAGTTAGAATGGGGCACCAGAATTCAAAATTGGGTTTTAGCGCCGGAGAAAATCGTGAACATGCATTGTACATCATTTTACTGAGACATATGCATTACTGAACTGCTTAATTGAGCCTCTAGTAATGGGACTGTATTTTTACTGTTATAGAGGCTCCGTTGGATCGTCGTTCCACGGACATTGCTGGGACTTCCAGGCAGTAGCTTGGAAGTTACAGGTGAGTAACCTAGTTGGTTTCTCAAATTCCTGACTGTTTAAATGCTCAACGTGAATTACTTGCCAAATGTGGCGTATGATTCTTGAAATATACATGATTGGATGGTATGCCTCTACTATATTAGACCGTGAAATTGCATGATCACTTTCTCTCAGATGGATTGGATTATCAGATCGGGTGAATTATGATGTTATTCTTGAGAAATAAAATAATGGGCTTTATAGCCATACTTTGAATCTTGAATCTTGAATTCTCGAACATCGCATTGCATGCATAAATGCATGATCAGATAATAGAATGTGAATATGAGTTACTATTATCACTGAAAAGAGCCTCGAGCTTGAACCTTTGTCTCGACGGGCCTCGAGCCCGAGGGAGAAATCTCACGCGTCCTCCATCGAACACCGATCGAGCACTTGGGCTGTCTTGAATAAGCTGGAAAGAGTCTCATATGCATTATATAGATGGTGATTGAATTGCCAAATTGTGTGATGATTCTTGAAGCGTGTGATGCCATGATTTATTGTAAATTGTGATGTGATACAGTAAATCGTTTCTATGCTATCGTAATATTGTCACCGTCATCGTATAATCGTTATAAACTCATCGTAAATTGTTATATAATACGTTAATTGAATATTATCAGGTCGTGTTATACGCAATTTGCGTAATGCATGATTTGAGTGAACCATCGATGATGGTTTCTCATCGAAGTTCATAAACTCACCCAAAATTGCAACCTATTTTTCAGGACTGATAGAGTAGACCCCTAGCTCCTGAGATAGTCTTGTCCTGCCGTGCGAGCATTCTGGAAAGAGAAGCGATGACACACAGGTCAGTCAGCTGGGTTGGATTTTGAGGATGACTTAGGATAGATGCTTGTATCAGTTTCCTTTTTGGTTTTGTTTAGGGGACTGATAGACTTGTCTATTCTGTTATTGGATGACTGTATTATGATCATTTGGATTTTAAAAGTTACTGATTTCTGATATTATGGTTTTAATTATTGCGATGCCATGTGGATATTATTGGGAAAATGTTCTGGTAGTGCACCTTTATCGTGGGATACGTGTCGGAGCGACCTTCGGGTTTCTCGATGTGTACCCTACGGTAAGGGGGCGCTACATTATTCGTTCTTCTGCGGGTATGTTCCTCTCTCAGAAGAAATATCTTCAGGATATTCTGGCTGATTGTGGTTTTGTTAATTCTCATTTTACTGCCACTCCACTTCCTCACAATCATAAGTTTGATGACCATAGTGAGCTCCTACCGGATGCGAACAGATACCGGAGAGTGGTAGGGAGGTTACTTTATCTCAATCTTAAACAACTTGATATTACCTTTAGTATTCAGCAACTTAGTCAGTTCGTTGCTTCTCCTATGAAAGCTCACTGGGACGGGGTTGTGCATGTCTTGCGTTATCTTGCTGGTACTAAAGAGAAGAGCTTGTTTTATAGCAGTGCGAATAGTTTACGTTTGTCTTGTTATTGTGATAGTGATTGGGCTTCTTGTCCTATTTCTCGCAAGTCTGTATGTGGGTATTGTATTTTCCTGGGTAGTTCATGTAGGAAAATCCCGTTGTGTGCATCACATGCACACGGTGCGGAAAACAAAAACTTTTTATTCTGGGACCTTCCCGAAAGCCAGGATCCATGTGTCTATATAACAAAGTCAAACCATAACGACCAAAAGAGACCGTCTCTAATGGTATCCACGCAGAGATCGGAGAACCTAACCGGGGCAAACCCTTTGACCCGGGAATAGCTAGAACAAAGAAAAGACTGCTAGATCTTACCGTTGTTCTTAAAGAGCTATGGAGAAACGATGGTGAGAAGAAACTTGGAGAGAAGAGCTTGAAGATGATGCTCGTATGCTTCTAAAGAAAGCATTGAAAACCTTTCTTTTTCATCTTCTTCTTTTAAAACCAACGAACATCCACCTTCCTCTCACCCTTTGCCATTTGTCTTTAACTTTTAAAGGACATTAAATGCAAAGTAGAAAGGTTTTCCACGTTAGTCTCATATATATATATATATATATAAAGCTAAGTCTCCTCTCCTTCTTCCACGTTAATGACATATATATATATATATGTCGCGATCTCATCGGGACATATCTCGATCTCATCGGGATCCATTTAATTCTATTGCTCTCCAAATATTAGATCTCTATCCAAAAATATTTTACGAATTCTCCGAATCACTCTTATGCGTATGACCCATTAGGTTCCCGGTTATGTTGGCCACTTAGATTAACACTTAATCTGAGCAAGTCATGAGTGGTATCTAGCAACACATCATGACCCCCAATTGACCGGAAAGTAATTGGTTTGACGAATGAACATATATTCATCATGAACCATATCATAAACCTTTCCATAGACAATTACTGTGCAATTCGTCCTTTCACCATGCTATACCCCACTTGGTTATGAGTATGGGCAAAGTGTCAACTCTTACTAGACTGACTACGTCAAATCTAGTCCAAGTGATATCAGTTCTTGTCCTGGGACTCATTACTTTATATGTCACTGAAGACACTCTTCATGACATAGACGCCAAATCTAGTCCAAGTAATGACCCTGACAAGAGGCCATGGGTATCATCTTTTGCTATCACAGAAGTGGTGAATCCTCTATTGGCTACTCAATTACCTTCGAATACCTCAAATTGTACCCAAGCACCACCCTATGAGCGACCTCTGTAAGGCAACAAGGAATGGAGTCAAAGCACGTAATCAAGATTCAAGATATCCTCGAGTACCTCAAGTCTAAGGATACTTGCACCATTCTATGATGAGATTATCACTGACATTAGAATAGGACATCCATGTGATGATCTCATAGCAGGTCATCCAATGTACTTACTACCTCTAGTAAGCATTCACATCTCAATCCTAAATATCTCATATTTACAGTTTCTGAGATCCACTGCTTGATCAAATCAAGGAGCTTGAAATGTGTTAGTCTTTTCATTACTGATGTCCAGTTTCAGTAATCCTATGACTAGGGATAATTCAGATATTGACATAATTGCACATGATAGGAATCTCAGTAGTATGATCACATCATAATTTCCTTCATGCTATGTCATATATCATGGATTTCATTAATTTTCTTATAGATCAATATCAGTTCATAAATAATGAACATCAAATTAATGAAATATGCCTTTCTTTATTTATTCATAAAGTGCATACCTGACTTTGTATTAAAACGCGCTAAAGGCGATTGCCTTTAGGGTACTACTCTAACAAAATCTCCCACTTGACTTAAAGCCAATCGCCTTGGTATCTAATACCATAAGCGAGTACATGAGAATCAAAATTCTTCTGTGACAATGGCTTTGTCAACGGATCAGTAATATTCTGCTCGGTGGGAATTCTCTCTATCTAGACATCACCTCGACCAATGATCTCCCTGATCAGATGATATCTGCGGAGTACGTGTTTGGATCGTTGATGAGACCTTGGTTCCTTCGCCTGCGCAATAGCCCCATTGTTGTCACAATACAACTGTGTGGGCCCATCATAACTAGGAACCACACCAAGTTCAGTAATGAACTTTTTGATCCAAACTACTTCCTTTCTTTGCGTCGAAGGCGGCAATGTACTCGCCTCGGTTGTTGAATCGGCGATTGTCTTTGTTTGAACTCTTCCAACCGACCGCCCGCCGCTCAGTGTGAATATGTAACTGATTGGGATTTAGAATCATCCTTGTCGATTGAAGCTGGCATCTGTATACCCGCTCACTTTAAGATCTCCATCTCCATATATCAAGAAAACATCCTTAGTTCTTCGCAAGTACTTGAGGATATTCTCGATACCACCCAAAGGACTCTCACCAGATCCGATTGGTATCCGTCAGAATACTTTGAGCATATGATACATCGGGTCTCGTACATAGCATAACATACATGACAGATCCTACTGCAGATGCATATAGGATCATATTCATGCACATCCTCTAATCTTGTGTCTTAGGACACATAGATTTCGAGAGTGTTATCCCATGAGTGATGGGAAGGTACCCTCTCTTGGATTGTTCCATGCTAAACCTCTTCAGCATCTTGTCTATGTACGTTGATTGTGAAAGACCAAGCAATCTTTTTGATCTATCTCTATAGATCCTTATCCCAAGGATATAAGCTGCTTCACCAAGGTCTTTCATGGTAAATTGTTTAGACAACCAAATCTTCACAGATTGTAGCATAGAGACATCATTTCCTAGTAATAATATGTCATCTACATATAGCACAAGGAATACGATTGCAGTCCCACTAACCTTCTTATGCACACAGTGTTCATCCGGATTTTGTGAGAAACCAAACTCTTTGATTACCCCATCAAAATGGATATTCCAACTCCTGGATGCTTGTTTCAATCCATAGATGGATTTATGAAGCTTGCATACCTTTTCGCCATCATAGGAGATGAAGCCCTCAGGTTGTGTCATATACACATCCTCAGTTAGATTTCCATTTAGGAAAGCTCTCTTCACATCCATTTGTCATATCTCATAATCATAATGAATGGCAATGGCTAGGAGTATCCTAATGGATTTAAGCATTGCTACTGGGCTGAAGGTCTCGTCGTAGTCAACTCCTTGTCTTTAACGAAAGCCTTTAGCCACAAGCCTTGCTTTATAGGTAATCACATTACCATCCTTGTCGGTTTTCTTTTTGAAAACCCATTTACACCCTATAGGTTTTATTGCTTCGGGTGCCTCAACGAAAGTCCATACTTGGTTTTCATACATGGAATCCATTTCAGACTTCATGGCATGAAGCCATTTCTCAAACTCTGAACTCTTCAGAACCTCTTCATAGGTGGTAGGCTTATCATCTTCTATGAGCAAGACGTCATTCTGTTCATTCATGAGAAATTCATATCTCTAGGGAACAGAGCGTATCCTACGTGACCTACGAACTTCGTGTGTTGTAGAAGGTTAAACTGTTACTTCATCTGTATGAGTCACGGTTTGAGTTGAGCGATTGATCTGGCTCATTGAGCATCTTGAACTTCTTCAAGTTCAATTTTGCTCCCACCGCCTTCTTGTAAAAGAAACTCTTCTCTAAAAGACAGCATGCTTTGAAACAAACACCTTTTGTTCCTCAGCAAGGTAGATTTGATATCTCATTGTTTCTTTAGGATATCCTACAAACAAACATTTGTCAGACTTTGCATCAAGCTTATTTGACTGTATCCGCTTCACATAAGCAGGACAACCCCAAACTTTCAAATGAGTAAGATAGGGTCTTTTGTTAGTCCACATCTCATATGGAGTAACATCAATCATCTTTGATGGAACTCTGCTTAACAAGTAAGCAAATTGCCCTCGATTGCATACCCCTAAAAGGATTTTGGTAACTTTGCAAAGCCCATCATCGATCGTACCATGTCTAACAAGGTTCGATTTCTCCTTTCTGCCACACCATTATGCTGTAGTGTGTAAGGAGAAGTCCATTGAGATAAAATCCCATTATCTCTGAGATAATCTAAAAATTGTTGGTCTAAGTATTCCCCACCACGATCAGATCGTAATATTTTGATACTTTTCCCAAGTTGGTTTTCTACTTCATTTCTGAATTGTTTGAACTTTTCAAATGTTTCAGATTTGTATCTCATCAGATACAGGTACCCATATCGAGAATGATCATCGATAAAGGTAATGAAGTAAAGACAACCACTTCTAGCATGGATGGACATTGGACCACATACATCTGAATGTATTAGGTCTAATACTCCAGTCGCTCGTTCACCATTTCCCTTAAAGGGTAACTTAGTCATCTTACCTAATAAACAAGATTCATATGTGTCATATGATTCATAATCAAATGACCCTAAACTACCATTCTTATGGAGCTTAGCTATGCGTCTCTCATTTATATGGCCAAGGCGACAATGCCATAAGTAAGTTGATTTTAAATTATCTCGTTTATGTCTTTTCGTGTCATTGACATTCATAATTGGATGTGACATATCTAATATGTAAATTCCATTGCATAATGTACCAGTACCATAATGCATTCCATTCAAACTAATAGAACAACCATTGTTACTAAAATTCAAATGGAAACCAAATTCTATTTAAACAAGAAATGCATAATATGTTCTTTGTTAAAAGCAGTGCAAAATAACATTCATCCAATTTAATTACAAGCCCACTGGGGAGTGACAAAAAATAAGTGCCTACGGCTAATGCAGCAACTCTTGCTCCATTTCCTACACACAGGTCTAGTTCACCCTTCATGAGCTGTCTACTGTCCCTAAGGCCCTGCATATCATTGCATATGTGTGAGCCACAACCGGTATCTAATACCCATATGTTATGATCAGAAACAATATTAACCTCAATGACAAACATACCTGAAGAAGCCGAGGCATTTGATGCCTTCTTCTGCTTCAATTCTTCCAGATAGACTTTACAGTTTCGCTTCCAGTGGCCAGTCTTGGCACAATGGAAGCAAGTTCCTTTTGGTACAGATTCTTTGATTTTCTTTTTGGCTGTACTTCCTTTTGGTTTCTTAGACCTTTTCTTTTCAGTTTCTTTTTCTTTGAACCAAAAGAAGAAGTGTTGGATCCCAATTTTTGAGTAAAAATAAGAAATATGCAAAAGTGGATGAGTTGATTGAAATGAAGTTAAATGGCAAGAATTAAAAAGAGAAAGTGTGAAAATATGAAAATTTGTAAAAAATTTGACTTTTTGACCATTGAGAGTTGACTTTTGACTTAGTCAAAATTTGATAAAATGGTCTTCTGTAAACTTGTAGATTATGTTAAGAGCTTTCTGTAGCCATAAAGTTTGCAATTTTTTGATATCGGGAATGGAAGTTATGATCAGTCAAAGTTTATGTGTGATAGGGTTGACTTTTGACTTTAATTATGACTGAATCTTTGACTGAGAAATTAACCTTGTTAGAAGTTAATTGAGCTTTGATGTTCTTCATGAAAATTGAAAGATTTGCTTTGATCTTTTTTTCGATAAAAAGTATGGAATTTTTCGATCAAGGAATAATAAGTTATGATTTTTACTAGTTTATGTTATGGTTTTAGCATGAATATTAGAGGACAGAACGTTTGACCGGAAAATGGACTCCCTTAGGAGTCGAATTGAGTTTTATGTCCTTCGTGGAAGATGTAGAGCTTCCCTCAAGTTTTCTATAGAGACTAAGTTTGTCAAAATTAGAGTTCGGGATTAAGAGTTATGAATTTTGGAAGTTTCGGATTTTTTCATGTGAAAAAAAAATGGAAAATGAAGTATCCCCGTCGCTAGGGCAACGCATCGCCCTAGCGATGGCGAGCGTCCAGTCGCCCTCGCCCTCACCTCGCCCAACGCGCGAGCGTTTCTGCTGAAATGACGCCGTTTCCTTCATATGCTATACGGCGCCGTTTTGATTTTCCCTGTTAGTTTCCTCCTCCAATCCGACCTTTGTTCACTATTTTGCTTATATCTTTTCCGTTCGACATCCGATTGAGTTGATTCTTACGGCGTTGGATTCCTAAGGCAATCCCCTACATCCTTATGGGAAATTTGTAATTTTATGAGATTAAATTAATGGTGATTAATTTAATCAAAGTGAGTCAAGAAAGTTTCCGAACATAGTTCAGTATTTTGAGAAATTTGGGATCTGTAGAGATTCGATTGAAGCGATTCTTAAGCCAAAATAAAGATAAGACAAGGGGCTACAAGTCATATGAAGAAATGAAATGTCAATTTTGCCCCTAAGATCTTCAAATTATGAATGGAAGTTCGGATTTGTGTGTAGTTTTGGATTGGGAACATCTGAGAGTATTTTGATCATAACTTTTGACCTGGGAATCGAAATGAGGCGATTCTTGATTTGAATTAAACTTGAGACATAAGGCTACAATTGTTATGAAGACATCAAGTTTCAATTTTAGGATTAAGAATGTTAAATTCCGGATGGAAATAATCGTACATGGAAAATGTGTTAAAATATGGATATACCCGAACTGTTTTGCGCATAACTTTTGGTGTAGTGATCCGAATTGAGCGCGGTTGGTGGCTTTGGATTCGTATGATTGAGAGGAACATTTGAGAAGGAAGTTTTAACAAATTCCTTCAACTTGATAGTGCAAATCAAACCCGCAAGTGAGAATGGCATAAAGTAAAGTGTAGGGGAAATTTTGGAATTCAGCTAAATAGTAAGGGCAAAAGGGTCATTTGACCCTCATTTAAATGACTTGGCACCTTAAAAATCAGATGAGTGTCATTGGAAGAGTCTAGAAAATTAAAGAAGAGAAATAAAAAGAGTAGAGATGAGAGAGAAAAGAAGAATAAGAAAGAAAGGAAGAGTGGAGAGCTTCGGCCATAGGGAGAAAGAAGAGAGGGAAAGAAAATTTTCGAATTTTTGGGAGCTTCTAAGAAGGATTTCAAGTTGTTTTTAAAGAGAAAGGATGGAAAAGAAGGAAAGCTTCCCTTGGGCTTTGCAAAAATCCGAAAATGAAGGGAGAATGAGGTAAGAGGAAATTTTGAACTTTGAGATTTTCTTGAGTTTTTGGTTGCTTTAGCATGATAATGATATGGGTTTGTTAAATCCATGATCAATTTGGAAATTTCATATTGAAGTGGATTTAATTTTGGATGGAAAATTAAATAGGTTTATGCCCAATTTTAGAAGTTGGGGTTTTTGAAAATTTATGGCTTAGAATCATGGAAAGTATGATAAATTGGTGAAATATGATACCAATTTTGAAGAATTTGTGTTTTATGATGTTGAATTTGTGTAAATTGGTTTAGGCCAATTTTGAAAATTGGGGGTTTTGAAGATTAATGATTTAGATAGCTTGATTTTATATGGAATTGGTGTTTTTTAAGCTTAATTTGAGTAATTAAGTGATTTATGATATTGAATTTGAGTGAATTGGTTTAGGTCAAGTTTTG
Source organism: Erythroxylum novogranatense (assembly GCA_029891385.1). Classification (NCBI taxonomy): domain Eukaryota; kingdom Viridiplantae; phylum Streptophyta; class Magnoliopsida; order Malpighiales; family Erythroxylaceae; genus Erythroxylum; species Erythroxylum novogranatense. The sequence goes on from CM057229.1 coordinate 19,972,325, forward strand.
AATTTGGGGATTCTAGAAATTCTTGTTTTAGAAAGCTTAGAAAAGTGATAAATTTGGGTTCCCTATAGTTAATTTTGATAATTATGCAAATTATGATGTGGAATTTGAATGATTATGGCTTAGGTCAATTTTAATTGAAAGAAGGAAAGAAGCAAGGATCAAATTGATAATCGGGACGAGTTCCTAGCATCATTTCGAGGTAGGTAGCATATTTATATTTTGATCTGTAAGCTATACATGCAATTTTGAAAAATTAAAGAAAGCAATTTTGAAAAATTTAAAGAAAGCAAAAATTGGACTTTTGATAAATTATTGTTTTTGTAAATTTTTTAAAACAATGTTGATTAATGTTTGAAAATACGATTTTCGAACGATTTCTGAGAAATTAGTACAGTTTAAATTCATTTGTTATAAATGCATTATTGAATTATGCACATTGTTGAAAACATTGATTGAATGATTTTGATTGTTGAAATTAGTATTTGAATGATGAATTGATTGAATTGTATGCATTATGTGAATGTGTGAAAATCAAGATTTACGAAAAGTGCCTTCGGGCAATCCGACCTTTCGTTTTCACTTATGTGTTAAGTGGGTTTGATCAGGTCCCTAGTGTTGGGCCCGAGCCCCGTAAGTCCAAATCCCGAGGCGGCCCCTCGGGTCGCGCCGGCGACGGGCGCCCAAATACCGTCGGACCCGATCCTAACATTTACACATATCCATTCGATTTACATATACATATACTTATACATATACTCAGATAATTCCCACATAAAACTTACACATGCATCTAAACATGAATTAACTCATGCCATTACAATCCGCAGAAATGTCTCAAGTATTCAAAAATATCCAAAATACAAAATAAGTTTCAATCCAAAAATACATGAACATGCTCTATGATAATATGCTTGGAGGGCCGACCAAAATACGAACTTAATACAAGACTCCTAATTAGCTCGAAATTTCTGATGCCTCGCAAGTTCAAAGATCGTCCTGTTCTGCACCTGAGGAGGGAAAGTAATGGGTTGAGCTACACAGCTCAATGGCTAATATAATTATAGCCATCGGCAACTAGCACAAATCCCAGCATATGAATGTATATATATTATATCTATACAGACATCAAGTCAATCATTCACATGCTACTCGAACAATTTACGTATTTAATATAATTCAATTCATAAATATGTCACAAAGTATGCTTCAACATGAACAATTCACATATGCAATGCACATCACAATGGCTCGAGGGTTCCATGGAAACAAAAAGGAGAAACTGAAGTTTACACCCTGAATGAAATGAGTCCATTCGGAGCTCATATGCCACAAGCGGGCAGCCGGGAGAAGGCTCTTGTGTACGTGCACGTGACGAACGAAATGGTTCCACTCTCGCCCAAACAAAAGCACATAATCATGCTTAGTGCACGTGACGAACGAAATGGTTCCACTCTTGCCCAAACAAAAGCACATAATCATGCTTATAATAATTTCATCATATGATATTCTTTCATATCTTGCATTTAGTCAAAATGCCATGATCGAAGTCGAGGCATAACATGAGCAGAATCAAAATGTAATGCTACCAATTCTTATGATTCTTTCAAAATATATGAACTCAAAATCATTCAATTCATCACATTTAAACATGCATAACATATAACATATATTCATACATAGGCAAGAAATTGCCTAGTCACATAATAACTATAAGTATATTACCCACCTAAGATCGCTCGAGTAGTCGACTCACTGGTGTCCTTCCTCTTGCGAAGAAATCGGGTCAGCTTGGTTTCCTAAAATAACCAAGTTTCTATTCGATCAGTATCCACATAAATAATCACAGCTTGGAAAGCCAAAATAAAGCATTAAAAGTCTCCATCTGAATCCCATCTAAATTCTCGAACCTTTCGAAGAAATTTCTGAACTTCCCTTCTTCATACAACTCGTAGCCCTTGATCTCTAGTTTACAATGAATCCAAAATCACCTCAATCGTTCATCTACACCAAAAGATATGCCCAAAATATCAAAAATTTCATTTTCGAACAAAGGGGGGGTTCGTCGCGGCGAAGGCCAAGCCTTCGCGTCGAGTCGCCGCGCACGTCACGGAACGCACGCATGCGTGCGCCGCGACGCACGCCTCCCTGGCACGCCGCAGCGTGCACAAATTCGCACGTCGCGACATGCGGATTGGGGAATCATTCCCGAACCCAAAAAATCCCAGATTTTCCAACTCCAATCCGTTTCAAACTCAAATGCAACACAACCAGACTAAAGATCAAGTCTCAAACTACATTACTAACCCATTCTAAGCTTCAAATCCATCACAAACTGTAACATCCCGTTACTGTTAGCGAGGATATTTTGGTAATTGGAACAGACTGATAGGTTTTATTGCATTCACTGATTGAGCGTGTTACTGGCCTCTAATTATAGAGGAACAGGTTTACTGCATATGCATTTATTCATAGGAACATGCATTCATGATTTTCCGATACTTAATTATGAGTATGAACTGACTGGATTGACTGGATTGGGATTAAATGAGAAATTAGGAATAATTGGGTTCAAATGACTAATTTGGGATAGTTTTAGTGTAATTGGTAATTTATAGTGGTTTATAGGAGATTTTTGGGAAATTCGAGAGAAAATGCCCGGATCGGAAATATTTGGGTGACTGACAGATTGACTGTATATTACTGAAAGAACTGTCCAATGGCAATGGCAAAATTAGAATTTTGTTGATAGGAAATAAATACGTTGAGCCATAGAAATTTAGAGACTGAAATTTGGACCTGAATTGGAGACTTAGGTCTATAAATAGATAGGTTTGAAATTTAGGGAAATTTTTCTAAGGCATTGTCAATTCCTCTTTCCTCTACGGTGACTTGATTTTCTTCCAACGGTGAGATCCTTTGATTCTTCCCTTATGGTTCCCTCCTAGTATGCTAGGCTAACTTGTTTACTGTTGTTGATGAAGGATTGAGAGGCTTTAGAGTGGAGTAATCGTTGATTGGAAGATTTTAGGGTTTCCGGTGGATTTTGAGGGATCTGTAGATTTGAGCTTGATTGGTAAGTTTTAATGGCATTAATGTTGTTATTAATGGTTTCTACTGCATGTATGGCATTTATTTTAGTGGATTTGAGTAGTTGAGAGTGTTAATGGTGGTTCTAGAAAGAGAAATGGACGGAAAAGCGATCGGAGAAGAAGAGGAATCCCCGAACATCGCGACGTCTGGTGCGGCCTCACCACGGCAAGCGCAACGAGACGCCGCGACGAGCTTCCTTCGCCTCGCAGCGCGCCCAGAATCGACCGTTCGCCGCGGCGAGCGAACCTTTCTGCGCCGCGGCGAGACACTCTTGGTCGCGACGAAGGGGACATTTTAATTGGATTAATTGTTGTTTTTTTTTTTTGGAATAACTTTATGGTGTAGACCTCCAATTGAGGTAATTCCAGATTCGTTATGAACTAGGGAAAGAGGTCTACAATTGAGAATAATTATGGGAATTTGAATTGATTTAAATGACATTGATTTATAGGGAATAAGGCCAATTATGGTTCATAGTGTGACCTAAGTATTGAATTGAGGCAATTGGGTTTTTAATTGGGATTTTCAATAGAGGTTTCGACCCGATGAATAGGGAATTGCTATAGGGAATATGAATTGAGAAAATTGAACTGAATGTTAGGACTGGATTAATTATTGTCGATCAATGGAATGAAGAGTTAGAATGGGACACAGGATGTCAAATTGGGTATTAGTACTGGAATATCGTGAACATGCATTGTATATCATTTCACTGAGACATACGCATTATGGAACTGCCTAATTGAGCATCTAGTAATGGGATTGTATTTTTACTGTTATAGAGGCGTCGTTGGATCGTCATTCCACAGACATTGTTGGAACTTCCAGGCAGTAACTCGGAAGTTACAGGTGAGTAACCTAGTTGGTTTCTCAAATTTCTGATTACTTATATGCTCTGTACGATTACTGGTGTGTTAGGATCGAATTGCATCCTTTTCTTGCATTTTGGATCCTTTGATGATATCCGGGGGGCGATATCTTGAGCTTTTATAGCCATACCACTGAACACTGCATTGCATGCATAAATGCATGATCAGATAATGGATGTGTCCCAAGTTGCTAATATCACTGAAAAGAGCCTCGAGCTCTCACATTTGATCTTGACGCCCAATTTCGAGGGAGAAATCACCGACGCGTCCCCACATTTCTTGATCGAGCACTTGGGCACAACATGAATAAGCGGAAAAGAGTCACATGTGCATTGCATTCGCATGAATTATCGCTCGTGACAATTCGATTACGTGATAGCATGATTTCATCGTAAGTTGTTACATATTACCGTAAATTGTTACGTAATCTTCGCAAATTGTTATACTATACCGATAATTGAATATTCGCATGCGATATCGTAAAGCGGTTATATGATCTTGCTAATGGAATATCTTGTATTATATCGTACGGTGTATAATGCATGATTTGAGTGAACCATCGATGATGGTTTCTCCTCGAGTTCGCAAACTCACCCAAAATTGCAACCTTTTTTTCGGGATCGATATAGTAGACCCCAGCTCAGGAGATAGCCTTTTCTGCGTGTGCGAGTGTCTTTGGCAAGAGGAGCGATGGATCATGTGTCGGTCACCGACGGTTTCTTTTGAGGATGACTTAGGATAGATGCTTGTATCAGTTTCCTTTTTGGTTTTGTACAGGGGACTGATAGACTTGTCTATTCTGTTAATGGATGATTGTACCAGATGATTATTTTGGATTATTAAATTTTACTGATTTCTGTTATGTTGTGGTTTAATTTACTGCGATGCCATATGGATTATTAATGAAATTTTCTGGTAGTGCGTCTTTATCGTGGGATACGTTTCGGAGTGACCTTCGGGCGCCTCGATATATACCCTACGGTGAGGGGGCACTACATTAAGTGGTATCAAAACATGGTTTGGCATCTTTTGGGCATAGTGTATTATTAGGCTGGAATCACTGTAAGAATAGCAAAACTGATTGGAATTTCTTGTCTGTTTTAGGTCATCCGTATTGGGAGATCGAGTTGAGTTACCAGCTGACCTGGAATCAGTAGGAGCTAATAGGGAGTCTCCGATGCCTCTTGCAGAGGAGTTGCCTCCTCGAGTTCCTGTGAGACGGGAACGGCGATATGATCGATTGCGCAAGCTGGGGGCGGTTGATTTCTATGGTAGTCTGCAGAGCCTGCGGAGGTCGAGGGATGGCTTGAGAGGACTGAGAGAGTCCTCGATCAAATGGATTGTGACCGGATGGCGATTTGACTATGCAAAGGTCTCTTCTTGAGGCCCAAACATATCAATGGTGGAAGATCATTCGGCGGTACCACGTGCCCCGTATAATCGACTTGGAATAATTTTCTGAGGGCCTTCAGGGACAATTACATGCCCAGGGTCTATCTGGAAATGATGTTACAAGAGTTCTTAGAATTGAGACAAGGGCAGATGGCGATAGCCGATTATGAAGTACGGTTCAACGAGTTGATGAGTTATGCTTCGACATTGGTTGCTCTTCGAGGTCGGCAGTGTCGGCGTTTTGAGGGCGGACTCAATCGGAGATCCGTGCCGTGGCCAGATCCGATATGGGTAATTTCATTGAGCTTAGGGCTGCGATCGGATCGGCATTCTTGAGAGAGAATCTGGTGAGACCGGTCGGGGACCAGAATAAGAGACCCACCAGACAAACGGTGTGAGTAGAGGATGCAGTAAGCGCCATAGCAGGCTCTTCAGGTCCGCAGGAGGGGCTAGGCAGACTGATCTTGAGCAGAGAGGTAGTTTTGTACAGACTGGTAGTGATGGCGGCAATGCCAGAGGTTCAGGGCAGTCTGCTTCTTTATGTGAACATTGTGGCAAGAGGCACAGTGGAGAGTGTCGATGGCTGTCTGGAGCTTGTTTGAGGTGTGGTTTATAGGAGATTTTCGAGAAATTCGGGAGAAAATGCCCGGATCGAAAATATTTGGGTGACTGACAGATTGACTGTATATTACTGAAAGAACTGTCCAATGACAATGGCAAAATTAGAATTTTGTTGATAGGAAATAAATCGTTGAGCCATTGAAATTTAGAGTGAAATTTGGACTGAATTGGAGACTTAGGTCTATAAATAGATAGGTTTGAAATTTGGGGAAAATTTTCTAAGGCATTGTCAATTCCTCTTTCCTCTACGGTGACTTCGATTTTCTTCCAACGGTGAGATCCTTTGATTCTTCCCTTATGGTTCCCTCCTAGTATGCTAGGCTAACTTGTTTATTGTTATTGATGAAGGATTGAGAGGCTTTAGAGTGGAGTAATCGTTGATTGGAAGATTTTAGGGTTTCCGGTGGATTTTGAGGGATCTGTAGATTTAAGCTTGATTGGTAAGTTTTAATGGCATTAATGTTGTTATTAATGGTTTCTACTGCATGTATGGCATTTATTTTAGTGGATTTGAGTAGTTGAGAGTGTTAATGGTGGTTCTAGAAAGAGAAATGGACGGAAAAGCGATCGGAGAAGAAGAGGAATCCCCGCACGTCGCGACATCTGGTGAGGCTCTCATGGGCGAGAAAATTAGTGCTTTCATGCATGACGAGTATAACGAGACGCCGCGACGAGCTTCCTTAGCCTCGCGGCGTGCCCAGAATCGACCGTTCGCCGCGGTGAGCGAACCTTTCTGCGCCGCGGCGAAGGGGACATTTTAATTGGATTAATTGTTGTTTTTTTTTTGAATAACTTTATGGTGTAGACCTCCAATTGAGGTAATTCCAGATTCGTTATGAATTAGAGAAAGAGGTCTACAATTGAGAATAATTATGGAAATTTGAATTGATTTAAATGACATTGATTTATAGGGAATAAGGCCAATTATGGTTCATAGTGTGACCTAAGTATTGAATTGAGACAATTGGAGTTTTAATTGAGATTTTCAATAGAGGTTTCGACCCGATGAATAGGGAATTGCTATAGAGAATATGAATTGAGGAAATTGAACTGAATGTTAGGACTGGATTAATTATTGTCGATCAATGGAATGAAGAGTTAGAATGGGACACAGGATGTCAAATTGGGTATTAGTACCGGAATATCGTGAACATGCATTATATATCATTTCACTGAGACATATGCATTACGGAACTGCCTAATTGAGCATCTAGTAATGGGATTGTATTTTTACTGTTATAGAGGTGCCGTTGGATCGTCGTTTCACGACATTCTTTGGAACTTTCGAGCGAGCTTCGGAAGTTCTGGTGAGTAACCTAGTTGGTTTCTCAAATTCCTGATTACTTGTATGCTCTGTATGATTACTGGTGTGTTAGGATCGAATTGCATGCTTTTCTTTGTCTTGGATTTGGATCTTTGTATGATCTTTGAAAGCGATATCTTGGGCTTTTATAGCCATACCTTGAACATCGCATTGCATGCATAAATGCATGATCAGATAATGGATGTGTCCCAAGTTGCTAATATCCTTTGAAAAGAGCCTCGAGCTCTCACCTTTGTCTTGACCGAGCCCGGCCGAGGGGAGAAATCACGACAGCGTCCCCATTGCTTCTTGGTGAGCACTTGGGCATAATATTGAATAACTAGAAAAGAGTCACATGTGCATTGCATTCGCATGAATTACTGTTCTGTGACAATTACTGATTACGTGATAGCATGATTTATTGTAAGTTGTTACATGTTACTGTAAATTGTTCTGTAATGCTGCAAATTGTTATACTATACCGATAATTGAATATTATCATACGATATATTGTAAAGCAGATTATATGATAACGCTAATGGAATAATACTATATTATCTTTATGCTGCAAGATGCGTAATGCATGATTTGAGTGAACCATCGATGATGGTTTCTCTTGAGTTCATAAACTCACCCAAAATTGCAACCTTTTTTTCGGGATCGATAGAGTAGACCCTAGCTCAGGAGATAGCCTTTTCTGTCGTGCGAGTGTCACGCAAGAGGAGCGATGGATCATGTGTCGGTCATTGGGACGATTTCTTTTGAGAATGACTTAGGATAGATGCTTGTGTCGTTTCCTTTTGGTTTTATGCAGGGGTGATAGACTTGTCTATACATTAATGGATGATTGTATGCAGATGATTATTTTGGATTATTAAATTTCTTGATTTACATTATGTTGTGGTTTAATTTACTGCGATGCCATATGGATTATTAGTGAAATTTTTTGGTAGTGCGTCTTTATCATGGGATACGTGTCGGAGTGACCTTCGGGCGCCCCGATATGTATCCTACGGTGAGGGGGCGTTACACAAACACATCAACCCAAGAATCTACCCATCTTTTGCACCCAACACCCTAAATCATCGTTTTCACCCATTCCAAGCTATCTTAAGGATTAATCCATCCAGAAACAAGATAGAAAGGACTTAAACTTACGGGTATTGCTCCAAACCGTCGAAATCTCCTAAGATCGCAGCTCTCCCTCTTCCTCTTCTCTTCTCCTTCACGACGGTGATACTCTTCCTCTTTCTCTTCTCTATTTCCTTCTTTTCTTTCTTTCTCTTCTTTTATATTTCCTTAACCTAAAGAAAACACAAGGACCAACTTACCCCTCTTTACAAGCCTAAACTCGTTTAAACCTAAGCAATCTTCCTAAAATGCCCTTACACACTTTTACCCTATAATCTCCATGTAAAACCACATCATAATGAATTAAGCTCAAATAAACCAAATTTATGCACTAATACTCCCAATTTAATCAAACTAAGGCATAAAACCACAATTATCACAATTCATACTGAATAATATCATAAAAAAAATTTCAGGGTCTAACACCTAGTGAGTCAAGATTACTCGTCTCTATTAGTTTATAGCCTTATTAGGGCTGCCCGCTAATGCATCGAGACTCCGATTTGGACTCTCTTCACGGCTACTAATTGAATCGCTTATCTGGGAAAGTGTAATACGTTCTATTCCTGATTTATATGACCATTATCTGAATGAGAATGACGCTCGTCTATTCGGACGAACCAGACCATTTTGATATATTACGTGTTTTGATTTGTTTCTGTGTGCTGCATTCATGTTAAAATTTGAGAAAGGAAAAAGTGAATTTTGTTATGAAAAGTTTGAAGAGTAGAAAGGTTTGAGGAAACCGTTTTGAAAAGTTACAAAGTTTGAAAAATTAGCCCTTTTGGCAAAGAGCTTATGAAAAATTGATTTCTGCTTATTTGTCAATTTATAAATGTGTTATCCACGAGCTTTCGAACTCACCCCCCCTTTCATCCCCATCTCCAGGTTTCGAGCAGGAGATCGGATGAAAGAATGTGAAGACGTTTGGTCCGTTTTTGCATCGTTTGTATTGTTATGTAAATATTGAGATTTGGAATATTTTGTAAATGGCTTGAATTATTGTTAAGTGATTATGATGTATTTCAGAATGTATGAAGATTATGAATGAATGAATGAGAATATGAAATTGTATATGAAATTGTGTATGAAATTGGAAATGGGATTGAGTTATGAGATCAGTATATTGAATTACAGTTATGAGAATGTTTTAGAATTAGGTTTATGTTTGTGTGTGCTGAGATCCCGGACGGAGGGTCCGGTGGATTTTGATGTTTGTATGTTTGATTAGAAATTTTAGAAGTGTATTTTGAACCTTTGCAGGTTTTGGGTTAGGTTAAAGGCAGTCGTTATGCTGCCGAAATTTCGACAAAAATTAGTACGAATATGAATTTGTGATTAATACCAATGTATAAGAATATGGTTAAGAGTTGAGATTTGGCATAAGAAATAATTTCCAAGAAAAAGGATATAAGATTTCTTTGTATGAGTTTGATAAATGAGTATAAGAAAAAGAAAAGAAAAAAAAATTATACCGGATTTTCTTATTGGATTAGTTTTAGGTTTCCAACGCGATTGTTTTCTTCGACGTATATGTCTTCGGATGTCGGATATGTTTCAGTTCAAATTGATCCGTTCGTTCGCTTTGTATTTTTGTATTTCGTTTCGCTTCGAAATCTGTTCGTTTGGTTCGATTCGATATCGATTCTGCTTCGTTTTATTCTGATTCCGTATATGGAGATTCGCTTCCGCATTCGCTTTGCATCTGCTTTGCTTCCGCTTTAGCTTTGGTTGTTGTTATCGAATTCAATTTATCCAATTTAAATTCGCCTCGTTCTTCGTATCCGTTTCCGCTCTTCGATTGGGATCCGGTTTTCGGATCGGGTCCCAACAAGAAGAGTCCACCACGAGCACTGACTTGCTATCCTTCTTGATAGCTTTCTCTGCTGTCTTGAGCAGATTGATCAGCTCTGGGATTGTCGTGGATATTTGGTTCATCCGATAGTTTAACACAAACTGTAAATAGCTATCAGACAATCCAACCAGAATTAAGTCAACACTTAATTCATAATCCATAACAAAACATAAGACGGCCAACCTCTCAATATACCCATTCATCTTCAGTGCATACTGCACTGCAGATGAACCTGGAGTCATCTTAGTAGTGAAAAGTAGCCTCGAGGTCTCGAACCTTTCAGACCGAGCTTTTTCATCAAAAAGTTCTCTAAGATGAAACACTATGGTATTAGCATCCATAGACTCATGCTGCTTCTGCAGCTCTGGTGACATAGATGCGAGCATAATACAGGTAGCCACGTCACTATCTTTGAGATTCTTACGATAAGCTTTCTGATCCTCATCAGAAGCATCAACAGCAGGTGGATCAGGAAGTGGAACATCTAGGACATAGCCCAGTTCCTCATATCTGAGAACAATTCTCATATTTCTCAGCCAATCGAGAAAATTGGGTCCAGTTAATTTATTAGAGTCCATAAGTGAGCGCAAATTCACACTAGAAGACATCTTCAATCAACCTAAAAAGAAAGAGAGAAAGAATGTTAGAATAGAATTACATGCATGTGTTAGAGTAGTGCCCTAAAGGCAATCCCCTTTAGCGCATTTTGTTCATAGTCATGTACAGACGTTATGAATAAATAAAGCAAAGGCATTTTTCATTTATTTGATATTCATTTTATTATGAATTGATAGTGATCTTTAATCAAATTTATGAAGTCCATGATATATGACATAGCATGAAGGAAATTATGATGTGATCATACTACTGAGATTCCTATCATGTGCAATTATGTCAGTATCTAAATTATCCCTAGTCATAGGATTAATGAGGTGGACATCGTTAATCCGGATAGACTAGCACATGTCAAATTCCTTGATTGGATCGGCGGTGGATCTCGAACAATTGTAAATATTGAGATATTTAGATTTGACATGTGGATGCTTACTAGTGGTAGTAAGTACATTGGATGACCTGCCATGAGATCATCACATGGATGTACTATTCAAATGTCGGTGATAATCTCATCATAGCAATGGTGCAAGTATCCTTAGACTTGAGGTACTCGAGGATATCTTGAATCTTGATTACATCTTTGACTCCATTCCTTGTTGCCTTTCGAGAGGTCGCTCGTAGGGTGGTGATTGGGTATAGCTTGAGGTATTGAAGGTAATTGAGTAGCCAATAGAGGATTCACCACTTCGTGATAGCGAGAAGAGATACCCGTGGCCTCTTATCGGGATCATTACTTTGAAGTCTCTCGGCCGAAGCATACATATGTCATGAAGATGGTCTTCATGGACATATAAAGTAATGAGTCCTGGGGCGAGATCTAATTACACTTGGACTAGATTTGATTTAATCGGTCTAGTAAGAGTTGACACATTGCCCATACTCAAACCAAGTGGGGTATAGCATGGTGAAAGGACGAATTGCACGGTAATTGTCTATGGAAGGGTTCGTGATATGGTTTCATTAGTCAAACCAATTACTTTCCGGTCAATTGGGGTCGTGATGTGTTGCTAGATACCGCTCATGACTTGCTCAGATTAAGTGTTAATCTAAGTGGCCAACATAACCGGAACCTAATGGGTCACACGATAAGAGTGACTCGGACAATCTGTAAAATAGTTTCGGACAGAGATCCGATATCTGGAGAGCAATAGGATTAAATGGATCCCGATGAGATTGGGATATGTCCCGATGTGATCGCGACATCGACATTCTTGAAAAGGGTCTCCGCGATTTTTAGCCGGGGGGCTGATAGAGGTGGTAGGACCGACCAGTTTGACTGGACCACTTCAGCAATTATATATATTAATTAATTAACTAAATAATTAATTAATTATATATATATAAAGATGATTTTCGGTGGAGACTAAAAAGTGGAGAGGATTAGTTAAGTTGAAAAGTCAAATGTAATCATCATTTATCATTTTAAGGCAATTTAATGCCTCTTACGTGGATAGCTCACATCCAAGCCTCATTTGTTTTGTTTAAGTGTTAAACATATATATATGAAGGTATGGAAGAGAGCATATACGGTTGGTGAAGTGAAGAGGAACGAAAATTTTGCTTAAGGTGTTAAGTTTTGAAGATTGTCTTCATCTCCTTCCTCTCATCATCTCAACTTGGCTTCCACTCTCCAAGGCCTCCACCAAGTCATCTCACTTGCTCTCCATAGAACAAGGTTAGTGCTAGCACACTTTTATCTTGTTCTAGCTATTCCCGGTCAAAAGAGTTTGTCCCGGTTAGGTTTTCCGACCTCTGCGTGGATCTGATTAGAGACGGTCTCCTTTGGTCGTTATGGTTTGATTGTGTATACATACACATGGATCCTGGCTTTTGAGAATGTCCGGGACTTAAAATTTTAATTCCGCACCCTGGGCATGTGATGTCCATCCGGGATTTTCCTACAGTGGTATCAGAGCCACTTGTGTTGTATAAGCAGTTAAAAGGATAACTAGGTGAATTCCTTTGAGAATTGAGCTGTGTTGCATGCTACTTCTGTGCAATTTCGATTCTGTATAGAATTGGGGTTTTCGAAATTTTCTTGTATAGACTTGCTCATTAGATGTTGCTGAATGTGTCTATGAAAGGAAAAATTTTATCGATGCCGATTGATAAGGTTTTGCTGATTTAATTCCCTAAGTTTCGGATGCTGTCTTGTTGAACGTTTCTGAAACAGCTATGCTTGCAAATTCGAGAATAAATTCTAGAAAAATCGTTTTTCAGATTGGTTTTCACCCACACGTCCCTAAGATGTTTGTGAATGTCTCTGTGGATGGAAAATTGTTTTCAAGGTGATTTACTATTTATTTCCGAATTTCTTGTGTGCTGATGGGAATGTCTGTGCTGGAGAACACAGATTCTGGTTTGGCTAGATTGCTGAGGTTCAATGCGTTTTGTTGGAAATAAATCCTGCAAAATTCATGGAGCATGTTTGGAACATGTTTTAACCTCTGTAATTTTCTCAGCATTTATTGAAAATGTTTCAATGATCATTTTGAGCAAAATGCATAGCTTGGCAGTTTTGAGAAACATGCTGGGGCTGTTTTGTTTGAAATGATTGGTTGTGTAATTCTCATTTCCAATGCCTTGAATCATTTTTATAGTGAGTAAAAATGTGTTATGTTGATGTGGTATGCATGCCAAGATGAGATTCTTGAATTTAGGGTTTCCAATAATTTTGGATGTCGAATAGGTCACTTTAGAGTCTCGTTAGCTTATTAGTTATCTTAGTTATTTTGGCCGTGCAATTTGTGTGACAAGTGCAAGTAATTTTGATAACGTGTAACCTACCTAGAGATACTTAGCATGATTATTTGGTGTCCTTGAATTATGTGGAAATCAAAATGATTAATAGTTGATTAATCGGTTTCAAGTTTTTCAAATATAGTTTGACTATATGGCATGCATGATTTGATGAAAAGTTTCATTAGCACATCAATATAATGTTTTATATACTTGGTATATTGGTATTGTGAATTGGGACTGCGAATTGAGAATTAGCCAACTAAAAGCAAGCCTAGCTCATTCCGATCATTGGGACTTGCTCGGTCATTGGAAAAGCATTCCATCGACTAGGAATTGCTCGGTCATTGGAAAGGAGCATTCCATCGACCAGATTTGTTCGATCATTGGAAGAAGGGTTCGATCGACTAGAACATGTCGGTCGATTGGGCGTCTGATAACCCCTTCCAATCGACTAGAACATGTTCGGTCATTGGAGCGTCTACGATAAGAGTAGTCGACAGAGCAAAGGTTCGGTCGGTGGCACATGTTCGATCGACCGAACTTGCTCCAGTCGACTATAAACACATTCTTTGGAGGGATGATGGATGATTTTAGGTATAAATTCAATATGATTGATACAATGCCCTAAATCAGTCCATATAGTCAAGATGACTATGATCCTTGGATGAGATTAATTTGATGAGACCTAAAATCCCTCAATTTAAATATGAAAACTAACGCCTTCCATTAATATGGTAAGAACCAGAGTTCTTATAGGGTTGGGTTGTTGAGCTAACCTCAAGCTCACTCTATACGAATATGTTCAAACCATGAAAATATGATTTTCGGATTAATGGGTCGGTTTTCCTAGAAGCGTTGATTTGTTGAGCTAACCTCAAGGTCGGCGTGGGATGAGGCGAAATTGGGTAGTGTACATCAGATGTATACGCATCAAGTGTTGATAACCCAATGTATGTGCATACATCAACTGTTGATAGCACTGAGCGATAGTTGCATTCGAGATGCAATTGGTATGACCGATACCTACCGATTGACCTAAGGTGATTTGTTGAGCTAACCTCAAGGTCATTCTTAGCAATGTCGGATATCGACCCACTAGGTCATTGTGCCATTTTGTTTCTTAGATTCACGATGAGGGTTATGGATTACTGTTGAAACTAGTGGGAGCCATATGTATGTCATTTAAGTCCTTATGATCATACATTTAATTCTATTCTAACTTCCTTTCTCTCTATGTTTAGGTTGATTCAAGATGTCGACTAGTGTGAATCTCGCTCACTAATGGATACAAACAAATTAAGCTGGACCGAATTTTCTTGGTAGGCTGCGAAATCGAGAATTGTTCTCGGATCGAAGATCTTGGATACATCCTTGATTTTCCGCTTCACGATCCACTACGAAGGAGCTTCGATGATGATCGAAGGCATATCGTAAGCATCTCAAAGACGGTGACATAGCTACATGCATTATGCTTGCATCGATGTCACCGAGCTGCGAAAGCGACGAGTCTATGGATGCTCACACGATAGTGTATCATCTACGAGTTGTTTGATGAGCAAGCTCGGTCCGAGCGGTTCGAGACCTCAAGATTGCTCTTTACAACGAAGATGACTCTGGTTCATCTGCGATGCAATATCGTTGAAGATGAATGGCTATATTGAGAGGTTGGCCGTCTTAGGTTTTGTGATGGATTCTGAGTTAAGTATAGACTTAATTCTTGTTGGTTTGTCAGATAGTTATTCACAATTTGTGTTGAACTATCGGATGAACCAAATATCCTCCACAATTCCCGAGCTGATCAACATGCTCAAGACAGCAGAACAAGCTGTCAAGCAACATAGCAAGGCGTTGCTATTGGTGGATTCTTCTTCCTCTACTTCCAAGAAAAGGAAACAGAAGAAGAAAAAGGAAGCCGAAAGGAAGTGCAGCGAAAGGCAAGAAGAAGACCAAAGATATCTGCACCAAAAGGTACTGCTTCCATTGCGGTAAGACCGGTCATTGGAGGCGAATCGCAAAGTCTATCTGGAACAAGCTGAAGCGAAGAAGGCATCGGATGCCTCGACTTCTTCGTGTATGTTTGTCATTGAGGTTATCTGTTTCGATCATAACATATGGGTATTAGATACCGGTTGTGGCTCACACATATGCAATGATATGCAGGCCTCGGGGACGATGGCGACTCATAAAGGAGAAATGGACTGCGTGTTGGCAATGGAGCAAGAGTTCTTTGCATTAGCCGTAGGAACTTATGTTTTGACACTCCCGGTGGGCTTGTACTTAACTTGGATGATTGTTATTTTGTACCCGTGTTAACAAAGAACATATTATACATTTCTTGTTTAAATAGATTTGGTTTCCATTTGTCTTTTGGTAACAATGGTTGTTCTATTAGCTCAAATGGAATGCTTTATGGTATTGGTACATTATGCAATGGAATATACATATTAGATATGTCACATCCGGTTATGAATGTCAATGACGCTAAAAGACATAAAGAGATAATTTAAAATCAACTTATTTATGGCATTGTCGCCTTGGCCATATAAATGAGAGACGACGCTAAGCTCCACAAGAGTGGAAGTTTAGGGTCATTTGATTATGAATCATATGACACATGTGAATCTTGTTTATTAGGCAAGATGACTAAGTTACCTTTAAGGAAAGGGTGAACGAGCGATCGGATTATTAGACCTAATACATTCGGATGTATGTGGTCCGATGTCCATCCATGCGAAATGGTTGTTGTTACTTCATTACCTTCATCGATGATTATTCTCGATATGGGTATCTGATCGATGAGATACAAATCAAGCGTTTGAAAAGTTCAAACAATTCAGAATGAAGTAGAAAACAACTTGGTAAAAGTATCAAAACATTACGATCCGATCGTGGTGGTGAATACTTAGACCAAGAGTTTTGGATTATCTCGAGATAATGGGATCTTATCTCGGTGGACTCCTCCTTACACCACAAAGACAATGGTGTGGCAGAAGGAGAAATCGAACCTTCTGGACATGGTTCGATCTATGATGGCTTTGCACGATTACCAAAATCCTTTGGGGATATGCACTTGAGACAAATTGTTTACTTGTTAAAGCGAGTTCCATCAAAGCAGTTGATGTTACTCCATATGAGATGTGGACTAACAAGAAACCTTATCTTTCTTATTTGAAAGTATGGGGTTGTCACGCTTATGTGAAGCGGACAAAGTCGATAAGCTTGAAGCAAAATCGACAAGTGTCTGCATTCATAGGATATCCTAAAGAAACAAGAGGATATCAATTCTACAATCTTGAGGAACAAAAGGTGTTTGTTTGATGCATGCTGTCTTTAGAGAAAGAGTTTCTTTTACAAGAAGGCGGTGGGAGCGAATTGAGCTTGAAGAAGTTCAAGATGCTCGGACGCACGAATCAGCTGCTGAACTGGCTGTATCTCATACTGGATGAGGTATGATTCAACCTTCTACTTCACACGAAATTGTAGGTCAAGTAGGATACGCCTGCTGTTCTAGAGATATGGATTTCTCGTGAGTGAACAGAATGACGATTGCTCATAGAGGATGATGAGCCTACCACTATGAAGAGGTTACGAAGAGTTCGAATCGAAAAATGGCTTCGTGCCATGAAATCAAATGGATTCCATGTATGAAAACCAAGTATGGACTTTGGTTGATGCACTGAAGGATAAAACCTATAGGGTGCAAATGGGTTTTCAAGAAGAAAGCGACATGGATGGTAATGTGATTACCTATAAAGCAAGGCTTGTGGTTAAAGGCTTTCGTCAAAGACAAGGAGTTGACTATGACGAGACCTTGATCGATGGCAATGCTTAAATCCATTAGGATACTCCTAGCCATTGCGCTCATTATGATTATGAGATATGGCAAATGGATGTGAAGACGACTTTCTGAATGGAAATCTGGTGAGGATGTGTCGTGACACAACCTGAGGGCTTCATTTCACGATGGCGAAAAGGTATGCAAGCTTCGAAATCCATTTATGGATTGAAGCAAGCATCCAGAGTTGGAATATCCGTTTGATGAGACGATCAAAGAGTTTGGTTTCTCACAAAATCCGGATGAACACCGTGTACAAGAAGGTTAATGGGCTGCAATCGTATTCCTTGTGTTATATGTAGATGACATATTGTTGCTAGGAAACGATGTCTCAATGTTGCAATCAAGTAAAAGTTTGGTTGTCAAACACTTTGCCATGAAAGACCTTGGAGAAGCAACTTATATCCTTGGGATAAAGATTTATAGAGATAGATCTAAGAGGTTGCTTGGTCTTTCACGATCAACGTACATAGACAAGGTGCTAAAGAGGTTTAGCATGGAGCAATCCAAGAGAGGTTTCTTCCCATTACTCATGGGATAACACTCGAAGTCTATGTGTCCTCGGACACGGGGCGAGAGGATGCGTATGAATATGATCCCGTATCGTCTGCGATAGGATCTATTATGTACGCAATGCTATGTACGAGACCCGATGTATCATATGCTCTAAGTGTTACGGCGGATACCAATCGGATCTGGTGAGGGTCTTTGGGTGGTGTCAAGAATATCCTTAAGTACTGCGAAGAACTAAGGATGTTTTCTTGATATATGGAGATGGAAATCTCCAGTGGCGGGCATCTGAGATGCGATTTTCAATCGATAAGGGCGACTCGAGTCCCAATCAAAGTTATGTTTTTTCTGCTTGAATGGCGGGCGGTCGGTTGGAAGAGTTCAAGCAAGAGACGATCTGGCGATTCAACGATCGAGGCGAGTACATTGCGGCATCGGATGCAAAGAAAGGCGGTTTGGATCGAAGTTCATTCTTGAACTTGGTGTGGTTCCTAATGTGATGGACCCATCTGATTGTATTGTGACAACAATGGAGCTATTCATGCAGCGAAGGAACCAAGGTCTCATCGGCGATCCAAACACGTACTCACCGATACCATTTGATTCGGAGATCATTGCTCGAGGTGATGTCTCGATAGAGAATTCCACGAGCGTAACATTCTTGATCCGTTGACGAAGCCGTTGTCCAGAAGAATTTTGATTCTCATGTACTCGCTTATGGTATTAGATACCAAGGCGATTGGCTTTAGGTCAAGTGGGAGATTGTTAGAGTAGTGCCCTAAAGGCAATCCCCTTTAGCGCATTTTGTTCATAGTCATGTACAGACGTTATGAATAAATAAAGCAAAGGCATTTTTCATTTATTTGATATTCATTTTATTATGAATTGATAGTGATCTTTAATCAAATTTATGAAGTCCATGATATATGACATAGCATGAAGGAAATTATGATGTGATCATACTACTGAGATTCCTATCATGTGCAATTATGTCAGTATCTAAATTATCCCTAGTCATAGGATTAATGAGACTGGACATCGTTAATCCGGATAGACTAGCACATGTCAAATTCCTTGATTGGATCAAGCAGTGGATCTCAGACAACTGTAAATATTGAGATATTTAGATTTGACATGTGGATGCTTACTAGTGGTAGTAAGTACATTGGATGACCTGCCATGAG
The DNA here is from genome assembly GCA_029891385.1 of Erythroxylum novogranatense. Classification (NCBI taxonomy): domain Eukaryota; kingdom Viridiplantae; phylum Streptophyta; class Magnoliopsida; order Malpighiales; family Erythroxylaceae; genus Erythroxylum; species Erythroxylum novogranatense. The sequence continues at coordinate 19,991,472 of CM057229.1, forward strand.
ATCATCACATGGATGTACTATTCAAATGTCAGTGATAATCTCATCATAGCAATGGTGCAAGTATCCTTAGACTCGAGGTACTCGAGGATATCTTGAATCTTGATTCATACTGACTCCATTCCTTGTTGCCTTTCAGAGGTCGCTCATAGGGTGGTGATTGGGTATAGCTTGAGGTATTCGAAGGTAATTGAGTAGCCAATAGAGGATTCACCACTTCTGTGATAGCAGAAGAGATACCCATGGCCTCTTATCAGGATCATTACTTTGAAGTCTCTGGCGCCGGAGCATACATATGTCATGAAGATGGTCTTCGTGGACATATAAAGTAATGAGTCCTAGGGCGAGATCTAATTACACTGGACTAGATTTGATTTAATCGGTCTAGTAAGAGTTGACACATTGCCCATACTCAAACCAAGTGGGGTATAGCATGGTGAAAGGACGAATTGCACGGTAATTGTCTATGGAAGGGTTCGTGATATGGTTTCATTAGTCAAACCAATTACTTTCCGGTCAATTGGGGTCGTGATGTGTTGCTAGATACCGCTCATGACTTGCTCAGATTAAGTGTTAATCTAAGTGGCCAACATAACCGGAACCTAATGGGTCACACGATAAGAGTGACTCGGACAATCAGTAAAATAGTTTGAGACGAGATCCGATATCCGGAGAGCAATAGGATTAAATGGATCCCGATGAGATTGGGATATGTCCCGATGTGATCGCGACATCGACATTCTTTGAAAAGGGTCTCCGGCGATTTTCACGCCGGGGCCTGAGAAGTAAGTAGGACCGACCCGATTTGATCGACCACTTCAGCAATTATATATATTAATTAATTAACTAAATAATTAATTAATTATATATATATAAAGATGATTTTCGTGGAGACTAAAAAGTGGAGAGGATTAGTTAAGTTGAAAAGTCAAATGTAATCATCATTTATCATTTTAAGGCAATTTAATGCCTCTTACGTGGATAGCTCACATCCAAGCCTCATTTGTTTTGTTTAAGTGTTAAACATATATATATGAAGGTATGGAAGAGAGCATATACGGTTGGTGAAGTGAAGAGGAACGAAAATTTTGCTTAAGGTGTTAAGTTTTTGAAGATTGTCTTCATCTCCTTCCTCTCATCATCTCAACTTGGCTTCCACTCTCCAAGGCCTCCACCAAGTCATCTCACTTGCTCTCCATAGAACAAGGTTAGTGCTAGCACACTCTTTATCTTGTTCTAGCTATTCCGGTCAAAGAGTTTGTCCGGTTAGGTTTTCCGACCTCTGCGTGGATCTGATTAGAGACGGTCTCCTTTGGTCGTTATGGTTTGATTGTGTATACATACACATGGATCACAGCTTTCGGAATGTCCGGGACTTAAAATTTTAATTCGCACCTGGGCATGTGATGTCCATCCCGGGATTTTCCTACAGCATGATCATAAGGACTTGCATGACATGCATATGGCTCCCACTAGTTTCAAAGAATCCATAACCCTCATTACGAATCCAAAAAACATTATGACAAAATGTCCTAGTGGGTCGATATCCGATATTGTTAAGGATGACCTTGGGTTTACCCAACAAGCCACCTTAGGTCAATCGGTAGGTATCAGTCATACCAATTGCATCATAGATATCCGACATTACTAAAATGACCTTGGGTTTACCCAATAAGCCACCTTAGATTAATCGACAGGTATCGGTCATACCAGTTACACCATAGGTGCAATTATTGACTAGTGCTATCAACTAGTGATGTATGCACACACATTGGGTTATCAACTCTTGATGCGCGTACATCTGATGTACACTACCCAATTTCGCCTCTGTCTACGTTAACCTTGAGTTTACTCAACAAATCAACGCTTCTAGTGAAAATCGACCCATTAATCCGAAAATCTCATTTCCATGGTTCGAACATATCCGTATAGAGTGAGCTTGGGTTTACCCAACAACCCGAACTCTATAAGAACTCTGGTTCTCCCCATATTAATGGAAGGCGTTAGTTTTCATATTATGTGTGAGGGATTTCATCTTTCTTCACTCTTCTTCTTCTCCAAGCTGTAGGATTATAGTCACCATGACTATATGGAATGATTTAGGGCATCAATCACATTGAATTTATACCTATAATCATCCATCATCCCACCTTTGCATGTATAAGTCGACTTATGCATGTGTAAGTCGACTTATGCTACTGTGCATGTATAAGTCGACTTGTCGGAACATGCAAGTCGACTTATGCTACTGTGCGCATGCACGTCTACTTATGCGTTTGTGCAAGTCGACTTATCTGACTATGCAAGTCGACTTGTGCGTGTATAAGTCGACTTATCTGACTATGCAAGTCGACTTATGCATGTGTAAGTCGACTTATGCTCAGAATTGCTCTCCTAATCGGCTAATTTCTCAATCCGTGCAGTTCTAATTCACAATACCAAGTGTAATATACTCTACTATGATGTACCAATGAAACACTTTCATTGTATCATGCTTACCATACATATAATCATATTATACATGAAAAACTTGAAATCGATGAATACACTACTATTCACTTAGATTTCTAAATAATTTGAGAATATCAAACTATCACCCTAAATATCTCTAGGTAGTCTATACTTTATCAAGACTACTTCGGCACTGGTCACAAAAATTGTGACGGCCAAAACAATCAAGACAACGAAATACACTAACGAGACGCTAATGTGACATATTTGACATCCGAAAATTTTTGAAAACCCAATTTCAAGAAGATCAGTTTGGCAAGCATACAAAATCAATGTAACATATTTTTAATCACATTAAAAATAATCCAAGGAATTGGAATTGAGAAATACATAATTAATCATTTCAAACAAAACAGCTCCAACAACTTTCTCAAAATTGCCAAGCTCTGTCTTTTGCTTGAAAAACTCATTGAAACAATTTCAATAAATTTTGATAAAATTACAGAGGTTACAACATGTTCACAAAATGCTCCATGAATTTTTTCAGGATTTATTTTCAACAAAAACTCAACCAACCTCAGCAACAAATCCAATGTTGAATCTGTGTTCCTCAACACAGTTATTCCCAGCAGCACACAATAAATTCTCAAATAAATAGTAAATCACCTCGAAAACATTTTTTCATTCTCATAGACATTCATAAACATCTTAGAGACATGTTGGTAAAAGAAAATCTGAAAAAAAAATTCTATAATTTATTCTTGAATTTATAAGCATGCCTGTTCAAGGATTGTGCACAAAGACAGCAACCAGAACATTAGGGAATAAATTAGCAAAACCATATCAAATCACATTGATAAATTCTGTTCTTTCACAGACATATTGAACAACATCTTATGAGCATATCTGGGCAAGAAAATTTCGAAAACAAGTTTTCCATACTGATTTCGAATTTAGCACAGTCAACATGCATCATCGTCACAACCACTAAGTAGCTCCAACCTTGTTATGATTTCTTTGTTATATACGACACAAGTGGCTCTGATACCACTGTAGGAAAATCCCAGTGTGTGCATCACATGCACACGGTGAGAAAAACAAAAATTTTTCTTTCCGAGACCTTCCCGAAAGCCAGGATCCATGTGTCTATATAACAAAGTCAAACCATAACGACCAAAAGAGACCATCTCTAACGGTATCCACGCAGAGATCGAAGAACCTAACCGGGGCAAACCCTTTGACCCGAGAATAGCTAGAACAAAAAAAAGACTGCTAGATCTTACCTTTGTTCTTGAAGAACTATTGGAGAAACGATGGTGAGAAGAAACTTGGAGAGAAGAGCTTGAAGATGATGCTCGTATGCTTCTAAAGAAAGCATTGAAAACCTTTCTTTTTCATCTTCTTCTTTTAAAACCAACGAACATCCACCTTCCTCTCACCCTTTGTCATTTGTCTTTAACTTTTAAAGGACATTAAATGCAAAGTAGAAAGGCTTTCCACGTTAGTCTCATATATATATATATATATATAAAGCTAAGTCTCCTCTCCTTCTTCCACGTTAATGACATATATATATATATATATTACTTAATTAATTAATAAGATATATATATATATATATAAATCTTCAAGTAGTCCAATCACACTAGGGTATATATATATATATATATATATATATATATATATATATATATATATATATATATATATATATATATATATATATATATACTTAATTAATTAATAAGATATATATATATATATATATATAAATGCTGAAGTAGTCCAGTCACACTAGGGTCGGTCCTACCGGCCTACAGGGTCCTGGTATGGAAAAACCACCGGAAACCTTCTTCAGCAATATCGATGTCGCGATCTCATCGGGACATATCTCGATCTCATCGGGATCCATTTAATTATATTGCTCTCCAAATATTGGATCTCTATCCAAAACTATTTTACAAATTCTCCGAATCACTCTTATGCGTGTGACCCATTAGGTTCCCGGTTATGTTGGCCACTTAGATTAACACTTAATCTGAGCAAGTCATGAGCTGTATCTAACAACACATCATGATCCCCAATTGACCGGAAAGTAATTGGTTTGACGAATGAACATATATTCATCATGAACCATATCACGAACCTTTCCATAGACAATTACTGTGCAATTCGTCCTTTCACCATGCTATACCCCACTTGGTTATAAGTATGGGCAGAGTGTCAACTCTTACTAGACTGACTACGTCAAATCTAGTCCAAGTGATATCAGTTCTTATCCTGGGACTCATTACTTTATATGTCACTGAAGACACTCTTCATGACATATGAACTCCAGCCAGAGATTTCCAAGTAATGACCCTGACAAGAAGCCATGGGTATCATCTTCTGTTATCACAGAAGTGGTGAATCCTCTATTGGCTACTCAATTACCTTCGAATACCTCAAGCTATACCCAAGCACCACCCTATGAGCGACCTCTGTAAGGCAACAAGGAATGGAGTCAAAGCACAGAATCAGTATCCAAGATATCCTTGAGTACCTCAAGTCTAAGGATACTTGCACCATTGCTATGATGAGATTATCACTGACATTAGAATAGGACATCCATGTGATGATCTCATAGCAGGTCATCCAATGTACTTACTACCTCTAGTAAGCATTCACATCTCAACCCTAAATATCTCATATTTACAGTTTCTGAGATCCACTGCTTGATCAAATCAAGGAGCTTGAAATGTGCTAGTCTTTCCGGACATCGATGTCCGGTTTGATAATCCTACGACTAGAATAATTCAGACATCTTGACATAATTGCACATGATAGGAATCTCAGTAGTATGATCACATCATAATTTCCTTCATACTATGTCATATATCATGGACTTCATTAATTTTCTTATAGATCAATATCAGTTCATAAATAATGAACATCAAATTAATGAAATATGCCTTTTTTATTTATTCATAAAGTCTGTACACAACTTTGTACAAAACGCGCTAAAGGCGATTGCCTTTAGGGCACTACTCTAACAAAATTTATTCTTGGAGAGCTTGGAATCAACGATGAAGAGAAGTGGAGAAGCTTTGAAAAGATAGCAGGAGAGCTTGAGAGATAATCGTGAGATTGAAGAAAGAGTTTCTTTCTCCAAGCTCACGATTATCTCTCAGTTCGTTGATCAGCTGAAAGAGTAAGAAACAGACTACGGTGTCTCGCTCTAGTTGTGAGGCTGAGTATAGGAGCATGGGCACTTTTATGTGTGAGCTTCAGTGGATTGCATATTTGCTCTAGGATTTTCAAGTGCAGGTTTCACTTCCGATTGATCTCTGGTGTAATAATCAATCCGCTCTCCATATCACGGCCAATCCCATGTTTCATGAGTGCACTAAGCATCTGGAGATTGATTGCCATATTGTGCGGAATAAATTCAAGGACGGGTTCATTCATCCTCGTTATGTTTCCATAAGAGAGCAGCTTGCTGATATTTTCACCAAGTCCTTAGCAGCTCCGCAATTCAACAGTAATGGCGTCAAGTTGGGATTGGTGTCTTCCCCATCTCCAACTCGAGGGGGGAGTGTAAAACATAACGTAGTTGTATAGTTAGTTCGTTATGTAGTTGTATCGTTAGTTTTACATTTTTAAAACGGTTACTAGCTTGTTCAAGCTGGTTCAGTTCCCTTATAAGAGAATAAAACCTCCATTTAGTCACTAAAAAAAGTTTAAGTTGAATGACCAATATGAAATTTTTTGAAAAAATTTAAAAATTATTAGCAGATGGATTTTAGTTTTTCAAATATAGGACAAAACATCTGTTTAAAATTATTTTCAGATCCTTAATTTTACATTTTTCACGATTATTGATAAAATTATACCCATATATTACAAAATTTTGTATTGTTGAAATAAGTTTGACATCATTTTGTAAATCTTTGTCTTGAACGAGAAGTAATTCATGTGCACCTTCTATTTTGAAGTCCTTCGTATCTAGGAAATTATGAAATCATTCTTATACACCTATTAACGTTGTTAATATGGAAGCATAATAACTCCAAATACGATACGTTGAATCTATATATACGTGGCTGGGAAGATGGATTGAAACTCCGACAAAGCAGGCCATTTGCAGATTGGACTCCGCAATGCCCAAATTATTAGTTCTTTGTGAGGAGCTATTTCTGTTTGGCATTTGGATAACACATATCGGGCAACCGTGGTAACCAACAGACTGATGCAGTTTCTGTTAGGACTTAGGAAAGAATACGCAACCGTGGTAAGTCAGATTATGCTGATAGAACCTTTACCACAGGTAAACAAGGTAATATTGACACTCTTTATATATTGATACGAGATCGGCAGAAATCACGTTTTCAACATTTAAAGAAAGAGGTAAATAGAAGCAAAACTAAGGATAAGTTTTGCATTATCACATCACACGTACTACAATACACGCTGAAACTTATTATTAGTAACCCACTACTTGTGAGGCCCTCCTAGCCTCATATATGCCTCACTGTTCTTCATTTTAACTCCTGGCTGAAACAGTCATACGATATCCTTCTCCAAATCCAAGAAGCAGAGACGTGCGAACAATTTCTCCTCCTTGACACTCCACCTGAGAAATCCAAGCGGTAGGAATATGGTTTGTTTTTAGGTTCATAGAATCTGAGCTCCTGCTAGACTAGCCAATTACAAGCAACTTTTGATTGAAAAGCAAATTTAAAATTCTAACAAATACCTGTACTTGGTGACTAGAAGATGAAGCAAAACTGCAAAAATAGCTTTGGTGAGCTCTGCTCCTGGACACTTCCTTATTCCTCCTCCAAAAGGCATGAAGTTCTTGTTCGTCAAGGAATCCTGTTAAGAGTTCTCATCCTCGTTAAGAACATATGTGTACAGCCGAGCTGCTTGCCTGGCAGTTTATGAGAGACATATAATTAACTATCCTAACTGGTTTACGGTTAATAAACTCATCACCTTCCATCGGGATGGATTGAATACAAGAGGATCTTCATAGTGCTCTGGACTCAAATGGGTACCATTAGCAGTAATCAAAATTACCCAGTCTTCTGGGATTGTGTAGCCTGTATATACCAGGTTGACAAGGTAAGCGACAATGTGAATAAATAAATAAATAAAAATCTCTGGTACTATATTATTATAAACTAGAGAGTATACCCTTGAAATTAACTTCCTTAATTGTTCTTCTCAAAATTGCTGCTACAGGACCAGCCGTACGTAGAATTTCATTTATAACCTACACCCGAAACAGTTAGAGAGCAAAAGGGAAAGGGTGACGTAAAAGTGAAAATAAATAGAACTGAGCGAATTATACTCACTTGCATGGTGTACCCCATTGATCTGTATTCATTCCAGGTCAATTCAGATTGCCCATTTTCTCTTTTTCTTATAATTTCTTCGCTTTCATTCTGATAAATGAAAAAACAGGAGAAGGGGAAAAAAAATAAACAATACAGATCCAAGAAAACTAGTCCCAAATATCATGCTAAAAGTGAATATAATTAGGAAAACATACCTGCAACTGTTCAAGCACTACCGGGTTTTGCTGAAGCATAACCATGCCAAAAGTAAAAGCCGATGCTGCTGACTCGGTGCCACCAAGCAAAAACCCAAAAAACACAATTGCAATGAATTCATCAGTTATGCGAGGATCGGTTTTCATGTGCTCGAGAACTTGATCAATGCAGTCCCCCTTACGCATTTCTTCAGGAACTTCCCTTCTCTCTTTTATCGTATTCATTAGGAAATCTATAATTTCCCTGTGAATCTGACAGTGAAGAATGGATTAAAGTTAGAATTGAATCGATTCAAGATGTAAAAATGACCTGAATTGGGTTCTTCTTGAGATGTGTTAGAACAGTAGAAGTAATCACCTTGAAGGCCCTGTAGAAGGGAGTGCCAGGGATGCGTACTGGAAATGACACTAATGCTTGCATCACCTCCGAGAACTTCTCCCACAATTTTACTTTGCACTTCTCAGGGTCATAACTAAAAAGATATTTTGCTGAGAATTCAAAGAACATCTGAAAGTAGAAGATTGGGCAAATAGTTTAGTATTTGAGACTGGATCTCTTGTGAATACCTCACCCCAGAAGACCAAAACTTTGGAAAAAGGACTTTGTACTGTACAGACCTTTGAAATTTCGGATCTCAGCTGAACATAATCCTTGGTTGACCAGGAGTTTACTGTCTTAATGCTCGTTTGCACAACGTCAGCAAAAAGTTTTTCTCTGACGGCTTCAGAGCCAAGGTGATCTAGGAACAGTCTCCTGTAGTACCTGTGATACTCTCCGCCTAAGCTGCTTGTACCACCATCCTTAGAGGAGCCTGTGTGGTTAATGAGCTTTGAATATGCGTCCATCATCCAAAATTCTACACACTTCTCTTCTTGCTGGAACAAGAAATTGTTGAATTCAGGATCAGTGGAAATGATAACTGATCGCCCCGCCAAGCTCGTCTTGAATATTGGCCCGTACCTGAAAGAATATCACACGTAATGACTAATGCCTCACGAAAGATAACACAAAAGGATGATAGACGCGGTAATTAAAAATGCTTCAAGTACTTCTCCATTCTAGTTTTTACGAAACGTGGCATGTCTGCAGATCTGCTGGGAATGGAGAATTGAATAGACTCTCCAATCAAAGGCAATCCCATAGAACCTGGAGGGAGTTTTCCTCTGCATGGTGGATTCCTCCACCTGTATATCCAGTAAGTTGTAGCTATGACTAAGAAGGACAGAATGTAAGGAAGTGTGGCCAACATATTGTTACTAGCTCGGGAAAGTAAGGAGGATGGAGAAGTGCGTTACCATTAGAGAAACCCGGGAGCATTTATAAGGTTGTCCAAGTGATACTTCCGATACTCGAGTTGAATTGTCAAAGATGGCCCGCAATAAAAATATTGAAATAAAAATAAAAATAAGAATTAAAATATAAGGGGGCGTTTGGTTTGAGCACGGGGTTAAATATGGATATGGGTATAATAGTAAAAGGGAATGGGAATGGGTATGGGTATGAAAAATAAAAAATGATATTTGATTTGTAACTTGGGTTTCTGTATTAATACTAATAATATTGTTTGGTTTGTTGCATTAATCTTAATAAAAGAAAATATAATATCATTTTTCATATCATATTTTCATATCATATTTATTATTATTATTATTACAAAATAGTAATAATAACAATAATATGATAATTAATTTCATATAATATAATTAATAATTAATAATAATAATAATAATAAGATAATTAATTTCATATAATAACATTAATAATAAAATAAAATAATAATAATAATAAGATAATTAATTTCAGTATAATAACAATAATGATGATGATGATGATGATGATGATGATGATAATAATAAGAATAATAAGGATAATAATAATAATAATAATAATAATAATAATATAATTTATAATTTATAATAATTATTATTATAATAATAACAATAATAATTATTATTAATAATAAGTTTAAAATTAATAATAATAATAATAACAATAGTAATAATAATAATAATAATAATAATAATAATAATAATAATAATAATAATAATAATAATAAAGATGATAATGATGAGTGATGAGTAAGAATAAAAATTACTTATGGTGGGGATGGGTATAAATAGTAACTACTATATTGGAATGAAAACTTGATACCCACCCTTTTGGGGGGTTTAGTAGATTCCCAAATTTAATGGAATAAATCCATTCCCTTGGAATTGAAAACCCTAAAGCAAACATTATTTTTTACTATTATTCAATTCCTTCATTCCCAAACTCTCAAATCAAACACCCCCTAAATAAAATTAGTAATTATGCGCGTTTATTAATTAATTTTTATACATTTTTCGATTTTGTTTAACATTTTTTTTTTACCGATAAAGAATAATGTATTCAAACCTAAGCGCGTTCTCCAGGTAAAAATTAGTATATTCAAATAGTTGTCATTTAATAATGCACACACCATCTTTGACTACCAGATTAAAAATGTTTTAAATGGTGGACATAATACTATATATAATTAACTATATAATACTAACTGTTGATATACAAAATGACTTATAAGGGCATGATTTTAAAAATATAATAAGAACATGAATATTATATTTCTTAATATTTCGTTGAATATTTTATAAGAATTTAGATTTAGATATTTAATTTTACATAAATCAAATTTATAATTTTAATAAAAAAATATCATCATCATCCTCTTCCTTTTCCAACGTTAAATTTTTATTAATATAAATGATAGGTGCTTTATTGTAATATATTGTGGATGCATGATTATAATCCATTAATAATTAAGAATGTTTTATTATTTTCACATAGTATGTATGTATTATATAATGCTTCATTTAAATGTTTGGAAGTAATACATGTATAATTGTACTATTATAGATATTTAACGTCATAATTTATAATAATTTAGATTTATTAATAAACAACTATTTTCAATATTTATTAATTAATTTTGATTTTTATAAAATATACATTTTCGATTTTGTTTAAAAGAAGGCAAATGAAATAGCATGGCTCAAAGGTTTCATTTTCAATCCTACCGAATAGTATATTCACTTTCTCTTGAAAAGCAAAACTGTTAAGGAATTATTTGAGCAAGGTTTCATTTTCAATCCTACGTAATAGTATATTAAAATAATACCTAACCCTTGAAACCTTAGCTTAAATAATTCCTTAACAATTTTGATTTTCAGCGTTACCCAGATAAAGAATAGTATATACAGAATAGTATGTTAAAATAATACATAACCCTTGAAACCTTAGCTTAAATAATTCCTTAACATTTTTGTTTTCTACCGTGACCCTTCAAGGAATGGTATATTCAAACCCAACCTTTTACCTTAGCTCAAATAATTCCTTAACATTTTTGTTTTTTACCGATAAAGAATAGGATATTCAAACCTAACCCCATTCTCCAGGTAAAAATTTGTATATTCAAATAGGTGTCATTTAATAATGCACACACCATCTTTGACTGCCAATTAAAAATGTTTTAAATAGTGGACATAATACTATATATAATTAACTATATAATACTAACTATTGATATACAAAATGATTTATTAGGGCATGATTTTAAAATAATAATAAGAACATAAATATTATATTTCTTAATATTTCGTTGAATATTTTATAAGAATTTAGATTTAGATATTTAATTTTACATAAATTAAGTTTATAATTTTAATAAAAAACATAATAATAATAATAATAATAATAATAATAATAATAATAATAATAATAATAATAATAATAATAATAATAATAATAATAATAATAATAAGCTTATTGAGGTTAAATAAGCTAACTAATAATTCATTCACCAAACACATCAATAACTTTTAAGATGGTTAAAAATTAACTTTCAGTCAACAAGTTAAAAGAAGCTGATAAATTGTTTACCAAATACGTCCAATATCAAACTAGTCAAAAGAAAGAATTAAGATTTAAAGATTTACTTGGTAATAAATTTATAAAATTGGTATATAATAAATAAGAAATTAAAGACTCATGAAAACTGAATTATATCCAAACAAAGTCAATAAAAAGAATTTTATTTTATTTTAACTTTTAATGTCCTTTAAATATATTTTATAGTTTAAATATTATTTTAATACATTTCAAATTATTTTAAGCAAAAACTACTCATATACTAATTAATAATTTAATTTATTAAACAAATTCATGATAAAATAATAATTAGTTTTAAATAATAATAATTAAAAATTTTCAATTAAAGTATAAATAGATAAATAAAGAACATAAAATTTGACAAATGTAATTTATTAACGAGATTCAATAAATTTACTAATTTTAGAATGAAATAGTAATCTATTTTTAATAATAATAATTAAAATATAACGAGATAAATAAAATAAAAATTTTAACATATAATTTATTAGTTAGATTGTGTTAAAGACCTTAAAAATGCAACTTTTATTCAAAAATTAAAAAAAATTCTAACATTAAAAATCTAAATTTTTGTCCAAAATCTTGATTGTACATTAATGATAGGCCAAAACTGTCAGAGTATGGATTGATGTGCCAGAAACCAGCCGGTTTATTACTTAAATAACCAATTTTTCTAACACGGGTTATAAAAACAAACTAGACAGAAAAATCAGGCTAGTTCGTATTTATTCTAGTCTAACCGGCCTATGTGATCCATTTTTAAAATCATTGATAATCTTGCATCGTAGTTCAAGTATATTTTTAATCGATATTAGCCTACAATAAGGCTTGTCTTTGATTCCCTTTTTTTCCTTAGTACTAATTGATAAGCTCGCTAAAAATATCTAAGGGAATGTGTCCTGATGTATGATAGGGTTTTGAAATTTCTCTTAGAAAGCAAAAATGTTAAGGAATTATTTGAGCTAATATTGAATAAGGTTTCAAGGGTTAGGTATTCTTTGAATATATTGTTCTTTATCTAGTTAACGGTGTCATTTAATAATGCACGCTTCTTTGACTAGACAAGCACCATCTTTAAGTAGTAGTATACCAACCTATTGATAATCTTACATTGTAGTTCTAGTGTATTTTTTTTAACGATATTGACCTACACTAAGGCTCTTCTTTAATTGCCTTTTGTTCGTAGTAATGATTGATAAGTTCATAAAATATATCTAAAGGAATATGTCTTGATGTATAATAGGGTTTTGAAATTTCTCTTGAAAAATAAAAATATTAAGGAATTATTTAAGCTAATATTGACTAAGGTTTCAAGGGTTAGATATTCTTTGAATAAATTGTTCTTTATCTAGGAATGTATTTATATTATTTTATTATTTTATGTTTATTTTACTTATTTATTTAGTTATTTTATTTTATTATTTTTGTTTGGCATATCTATGCACATCTATTTTTAATTTTCTAGTATCATTATGATACATTGCATGTAGGTCTATTAAAAATATTCTCTCTACTAAGTAGGGTAAGGCTGCATACTATCGGATCTTCTCATATTTCGTGCCTCAGCAAAACTTCAATTGGGTGTTGATGATGATTATTATTTTGGTGGATGAGACAAAAAAGGGTATCAATGTTAAGCTTTAAATTTGGAGTGATAGATTAGAGTTGAAGTGTTTTAGTTAAACATGATAAAGACTGAGCATATGAAGTGCAACTGTTTTAGGCCTAGGGTGGCTACCGATGTAAATGTAAAGATTGGTTCACAAGTTATATCACAAAATGAGTATTTTAAGTATCTATGATTTATCATCCAGAGCGATGAAGGAATTGATAAAGCCCTAGTTCACTGAATCATATCAAGTTAGCTTAAATAGAGAAGTACTTCAAAAGTTTTATATGATAAGAATAAACTATTTAAGTTTAAAAGTAAATTTATCATTTAGCGATTAAGTCAATCTTGCTCTATGGGACGGAGTGTTAGCATATCAAACGGGTGCATAGCTATAAGCCAATGATGACGGAGATGAGAATTCTTAATTAGATGTAAAACCTTACTAGAACAGACAAGTTCGTGGATATAAAGGTAAAAGGCAAATTAAAGGTGACTAATGTTACTGAAAAACTAAGAGAAACAAGCCTTAGGTGGTTTGTCTATGTTAAAAGGAGACACTCAGATACTCCAATAAGAAGATGTCAAAAGATTGTACTTAGAGATTGTAAGGGGGAAAAAAGGAAGGCCTAATAAGATTAGAGGGAGTTGATCAATAATGATATGACATTGCTGGACTTATTGAGGAAATGACTCGTAATAAAGAAATTTAATGTATTAGGATACAGATAGAGGATCTCTCGTTCTTATAGTTCTTTTAACATTTTCCTCTTATAGTTAGCATAAACTTTTAAGTATGTAGTACTTACCTTTTAGGGATTTAGCCTAAGCTGTTTCCTACCTAGCCTGATTATTATTGTTGTTGTTGTTGTTGTATTATTTAGTTGATTACTTATTTCATATTTATTTTTATGTGGGTTATTTAAAAATAGTCTCTCTATTAGTTAGGAGTAAGGCTACGTACTACTGAATCTCCTGAGATCCCATGATTTAACACATTTTTTACTAAATTATTTTCGTTATTATTGTAGTAGTTTAGGTGTATGTTTTAGACTTTCAGTTAAATAAGATTTTCATGAACACATATGCGAAAGGACAACTTGGCATAACAATTCACTGTACCGCTTGCAAATGTAATGTTGATATATAATACATATGGTCTGTCTCAAGGTACGACATTTCGTTGAATGTTGATTGTTTAGTAGATTTTTTTTGTTATTGTGTATATTCCAATGTTGTGAATATAATATCGATATCGGTATCAGATTGGGTTATGATACGACACTATACTAGTATAAGTCAATACAGAGTATCACTTCAGTAATTTTTAAATTTATGAAATAATCCTTAAATTATTTAAAATTTCAAAATAGTTCATTAGTATATTTTACAATATAGTTTATAATTTTACATCAATCACATCTACAAAATCATAATAATAAAATTTTAAAATAACAACAATTTATTTATTTTATTAACATTAATTTTCAAATATTTCACGAATAAATAATAACAATAATTAATATAAAAATCATTAAATCATCCTACAAATATAAAATTAATAACAATACAAAGTATTTAAAATATTACAATTTTATCATATGATAAATAATAATTACATCAAAAATCAAATGAAAAGAACAATAAATATTCCTAACTCTCTAACTGTTACAATTTACAACAAGAGATTATGATGAGAAAACAACCAACTAGAAGTGAAACCTGAAACAAAAATATTTACAATTACATTGCATATATAGAATTTAACATATACATCGACTATAAGTAAAATTAAAAGAAAAGATGAAATAAAAATTTGGAACTTCATTCAATCATCTAGGGGATACCCGCTATAATTGCATTGATCTCAATTCTTATTTGGTACAAAATTCTCATCATTCAGAGGAGCCTCATCATCACCATCATTCAAATTTATTGCACCAAATGACATGTCAATCACACTAATCTATCAAAACTAGTTTCTCAAAAACTCAATCCTCCAAATGATCGATATTATCAATACAAATTAAATTTACTGAACAACTTGTTCTATTGAAAGTCCTAGTAAACAAGAAAATTAAATTATTAAAAGTTATAAAAAATTATATCTAACTTAATAATGATAATAACATACATTTCTTTAAGCTTTAATTATATCGAATGTAGACTAAGTCATTTTGTGCTTCAATTTATTCCTTCTCTTGTAATGGATGAATTCAAATGCGTTCCAATTCTTTTCACAAAGTGTTACAATCACACATTGACTTAGAATTCGATTTGTAAACTTTTGCAAATCTGAAATACCACTTATAAATTGATCCCTCGAAAAAAATATAAGTTGTAAAACAATAAAACTAGCGTTATAAACAAAAAAAAGTAAAAATTAATTTTCAATAAGTAACAAAAGTGAAAAAATAACAATTGACATCCCAAAATCTTCAAAGACTCTTTATAAATCTCCACTTGTGAGCTTAGAAGATCTTACATCATCTTATGGCAACAATTTTCCTTACAAAACTTAGTCTAAAATAGACATTAGGATTCAAAAATTTCCTAGATGCAAATAATGCAACATCCCATTACCATAGGGTACATACCCAAACTTTCAGGAACATAACCTATGATAATGGTATATTAAAGCAAAACAATTCCAACTTACATATGGCATCAACTAACATCACTTAAAAGCTAGCAAATTTTAAAACCATTCATTGCATTCATCCACAAAATCTACACCATTTCCTTTAGACGAATATATATATAGTTCTGTTTGGCAATCGGTGATAATGATAGTGATTATATCATTGGTTTGACCAAATGGATTACATTATTATTTGTTAAAGATGTTTAGTAAAATTAGCTGTTTAGTATTAACTGTTTAAGTGTAAAATGACTTATAAGGACATGATTTTAAAAAATATAAAATATGAATATTATATTTTAGCATGTCAATAAATATTCTTATAAAATTTAGATTTTAGATATTTAATTCTACAAAATTAAGTTTATAATTTTAATAAAAACATAAAATATATTATTATTATTATTATTATTATTATTATTATTATTATTATTATTATTATTATTATTATTATTATTATTATTATTATTATTATTATTATTATTATTATTATAACAATAATAATAATAATTGTCAAACAATGTAAAAAGAAAATCATGACATGACAATTGAAACCGATTATTTCAAAATACATTGTAATGACTACATTTAGTTAGGCGATTGCATAAAAGCAGGATAATAACAACTTCATCGGGACAACGTAATAGGATTAGATACACAAGCTCGGGATTACAAACAAGAGAAGGAGAAGACTGGAGAATTCAAGACTTGAGACACAGACATGAGAGAGTTAAATGAGGACAAAATGAAGATTTTACCCAAAAAATTTCAGCTGATTGGAGAAAACGCTGCTATATGGAGCTGCTTGAAAATCAGCTGGTTGGGTTGAATCAGCCAACCCAACCAGCTTTTTACTAAACAAGCTTATAAGTTTTTTCTTAAAGTCAACAAGCTAAGATGAGTTGACCAGCTAAAAAATAACTGATCAGCTCTTTACCAAACACGCCCATAACCTTATACAGGTTCTAACAAAAATAACAAAATCCAAGATACAACACTTCTGGAGCCAGCTGAAAAACTTCTAAGGCATAACAAATCCAAAAGGTCCTTTAATCTTGTCTAAAGAACTAGGTCTCCTGTCTCGTACTTGAAAAATCACATTGCAATTTTTATGAGTTTTACGAACTCAATGAGTGAACTATCATTGATGATTTCACCGGATCACATATAAATAGTACATATTTTATAGACACTCATTCAAATCATAAACACATTCCAGATGTTCACACAACATGGAATATCACAAGATTACACAGTTCACATTGCTAAGTATAGCAAATAAATCACATTAATTTATCACTCATTTAACCTTCCAAATCATTCAATAAATTTCAATCTTATAAAGTCATATGCATGAGACTCACATTCTTTCTTATTATTGTGAACAAGTGCCTATCACAAACTTATACAAATACCGGCCTATAAGGCTCAATCAAACAGAATTACAGAGCATAGCTCTACGTGCAAAATCAAAATACGTAGAGCTTAGAATGGCAACTCAAGTTGAGCATGCATTTTATGAAAAGCAATAATTTTTGAATATCTCATATATCACAATCTTATATAAATGCTCGGACAAGATTTCACAATCATCGAACCTATGCCCGGCATTCAACTTTTGTTAAGAACCAAATGTCAAAATTCATATCAAATCAAAACACTCCCGATACATTCCCAACTATCAAACTCCTCGGACCTCAGGTCTGGAATCCAAAAATAACTCACAAACAGTTCAATAATATTAAAAGTTTAACAAATCGAATTAAATTCATCAAATTCATATCAAATCAAAACACTCTCAATACATGCCTAACTATTAAACTCCTCAGACCTCAGGTCCGAAATCCAAAAACAACTCACAAACAGTTCAATAATATTAGAAGTTTAACAAATCGAATTAAATTCATCAAATTCATATCAAATCAAAACACTCCCAATACATGCCTAACTATTAAACTCCTCGGACCTCAGGTCCGAAATCCAAAAACAACTCATAAACAATTCAATAATATTGGAAGTTTAACAAATCAAATTAAATTCAAATCAAATCAATCATAGGAAATCATCTAGGTTGACTTACAGTACGCTCCAAGAAGCTATTGCCTGAATGGTATGACAATATCTGATTGGCGTCCGATGGGATCCTCTAAAACATACACAACACATTCATAAATATCATATTTTTGCACAAATGTACAAGTGTTCTTTTACGCACATCAATGTGTAGAAAATATGCACAATGCATGTTCAATGATAATTTCGGGTATCTTATTGCAATTCTTATTATCAAATTGATCAGATATCAAAGCCCTCATTAACATCATTTGTATTTATATTTTGGACCATAATAAAGCAAATGTGAAATCCAATACATAACTTAATTGACCACTTCAGATTTTCTACCCACATGATTTCGGGTTAACTTTGCATAATTAAACTGATAAGGTAAATGACAAAATTAGGCAACATTTTCAGTTGTTCTAAACTATCTTAAGTTTCTAATGTCTCCAAGATCCTCCAATTTGATTCAGTATTCAATAAGGTATATGCAAAATACCACAAACTATGCACATTTGAACTTTTAGCTAGTACATGATCATACCATCTAATTGAACAACTCATATCTTTCATCTTAGATATCCAAAAATTACAAACTTTATACCAATTTAAATCTAAGAGAATAACCTACAACTTTGGTGAAAAAAACTCAGCCCAATTCAACCCACATCAATACAGTTTATTAAATAACCACAGGATATGATTTCTATGCCTAGTAATGTTATAGCTTAAGATAAAACTCAGTTTCATGCAAATTTTGAAAATCTTAAAGATAGAATTAAAATTCGACTTCTTCACAAAAGTTGTAGCCATAAAATTCAACTTCTTCACAAAAGTTGTAGCCTTATGTCTCTAGTTTAATATGAATTAAAAATCAACTCATTCAGAAATCTACAACTCAAATTATAATTAGAAAACCGAAGCATGATCATGAAAATTTCCAGTTCATAATATTCCAGAAGACTTCCACAATTTCATCCTATCAATCAGTTTCAAATCAATTCAGATAACTCTAAATTTTTATGGAGAGAAAGGAAAATGTCTTAGGAATCCATTGGTCTAAGTTTCAAGTTATTTGGAGCTTGGATGAAAACGTTATAGGTAACAGACTTAGGGATGTTCAATGAAATACTCCGTTCATAAACTTATTCAAACAGCTACTACCCTTTTACTGTAGAATCACGTTTTTGCACGTAATTCTCCACATTTTTGCAGCAACACTTCTCCATCTTCTTCCTCTCTTCTACTTAATTCCTCATCACAAACTTATACCATTATATTTATCCCTCTTATTCACTTTTACACCCATGCAACTTATCTTATGCTAAAACAACTCAAAATACAACATTAGTTACAAATACCAAAACCAGAAAATTTTCAATACTATTCATCATCTTCTTCACCAAACTACACTTCTTCTCTTTTTTCTTTTTTCTTGTTTAAGTTTCTTACTTCTAAACCATCCATTCTATATTTCCATATCTAGAAAAATCTTGGCAACAAGTTAGACTTAAATTATACTTTAAACATTTAACATCCGAAGTTTCATAAATTTCCTCTCTCTCTCTACTGCATTTTTCTAACTTCTGCATTTTTTTCTTCACTTTTCCACTTTTACACTTCATGGCTACTACATCCATTACATAAACCAGCTTTCCTACTCTCCTTTCAGCTCAATAACTCACAATAAAGCAAAAATTCAAGGTTCATACTTAATCATCAAAATCAGAAATTAACCTTCACTTTCTGCTTATTTCGTTTTGCCTCTATTACTGAAACTCTTCTTCCAACAACAATCACTCGTGTATTGATCCACAAGTATGAAAACATACACCATTCATGCATGCATCTATTAAAACATTAAAATATCAATGTAACTTACTTGGTTTATACTTCAACAAAATTCCAGAAATGGGGAGAGCAAATAAGAAGGAGAATGACGTAGATGGTTTCGGTGAAACCAAGGAAAACAGCTGCAAAAAAATTTTTTTTAGCCTAGGTGTTTCGTTATTGCTTTAACACATGACTCCAATGCATGTCTTCCACTTGTCCACTAGATAAGCTACCATTTGTCTCATAGCTATAGGTCCATATGTCACATATGATTTTATCCATTTGTCACACCATAATTTGTCCATTTGTCAATTAATTTCTAATACAATTGTCACACTTCTATTTATCCCTTATTTCAATATTTTTCCTAGCCTAAAATACCTTTTTTTAAATAAATTTCCAAAATATCCGAAACGTCTCCAAAAATGTGGAATAAATTCTAATACACACCAAATTTAATTTTCAAAATAATTAATCCATAATTCACCAAAAATTTTGAAATAATAACTATTATCACCAAATAAATTTTCAGCTCAAATAATTCACCAAAATTTTAAAATATCCAAAGTTGCTAAATCACAACTAATACATTCCAATTTAATCCACAATTTCTACTTATAAATCAAATTTACTTGGAAATGTCAATAAATGCATGCACAATCATATAAATGTGCAAAATAAATGTGTATGTCACAATTAACTTATGCGTGACATGCATTTTCCTCATTTCACAATATTTTCTCATAAATTACTACTCTAGCCTTAACATGGGTATCAACATGTTACAAATAATAGAAAGTAAAGTTGCCTTTTCCATCTCTCATTGATAACTACAAGATAAGGTGAGTATAAAGAAGGCCTATTTTTCAGATTGACTTTAATTGCTTCCTTCGCCCTTTCCATGACACCATAAAAATAACTCATCTTTGCTTTTTCATCACTATTGACCAAACGAAGCACCCTTACCAAAGACTCCAAACTTAGATGAAAAATTGACAACCAAAATTCAATATCTTCAATTATAATTCTAAAAACCTCCAATCTAGTATTAAACTTAGTATGCTGAGATGCAATCTACTTATCACTTGTAAATATCTATCTTAGCTCTTTTTTCATCATAATAAAACCCTAAAGTGATAAAAATTGCAAATATTGTAACAATAGGATGACACAAATTCCTACCATTGGTAAAATCCTTTCTCACTAAATTTAAGACAAATGCGGACTCATAGATGAACTTGATCACCTTTCTTGCTTTTTGCATAATCTTATCAATAATAAAAAATACCTAGTATCCCCTGTATTTTGTGGCATGAAGTTAATGCAGTGTAGAACACAAAGAGTCCAAAAAAAAAATTATACTTGCTTTGTAATCTCCTTCCCGCTGCTTTATAAGCAAAATTATTGTCGGTAATAAACTGAACAATATTTTCTAGGCCTACTTTATTCACAACTTCATCAAATATTTTTAATAAAGTATCGACATTCCTAACATCCCTAGATTCATCAATAGACTTTAAAAATATTGAGACTTTTGCATAATAAACCAAAAAATTAATAATACGCTCATGTCTCTCATTTGTCTAACCATAACATATAATTGAACACCCATATGCAGGCAAAGCCATTCTTCTTTCTTCTAAATAAATTTTAATTATATAAAAATAGCTACTCAAAAGGTTATCTCTATAGTCATCAATAAAGGTTATAACATATTCAACTAAGGCCCTTCGACTATAAGAGGCTATAACATCCACCATAGGCTAATAATATTAAGATTAAGAAGCACTGAATGCTACATCTAAATCATAAACCATCTAACCATTGACATATCTACATTGTGAGTTTCTTCTCTTGATTGTATGACAGTATGAATTGAAGGTTGTTCTCTATGAGTTGTTTGTGGTGCAACAAAATTTGATATCTGTCTTCTTCTTTTCTAACATTAGGTCTAGATGCAACATTCACTTCTTGCTAGGTAGGAATATCTTCATTTTCAACATTTCCATTATCATCCTGAACACCAATAAACAAACTTCCACTACCAATCTTATAATTCAATCTTTGCCTTTTATCTTTCTCGTGCTGATACTTTTCAAGCAAAGTTTTCATTTTTCACTTCGCATTATGACTCTTTTTTTCATAGTTCCTTTTCTCCTTTAACCCTAACAAAATCCTTCTTTCATCTAGTCATTCATCCACCTTTCAAATGTTTGTTACGGAATAAGCAAATAGCATGGTTCTTCATACAGGGGACTCATGCAACATGAGCCCAAGCTAGACTATTGTATCTTCCTAAAACGGTTGAATGATCTGGAGAACTTGAACTTTATTCTATTTATATGTAAAAATAAATGAATACATATATTTAAATAAAGAACATATAATTTCATTATCAACTCCTATAATAAAATATGTATTGTTTAACTCAAAGTATAAAGCAATACAATTACACAATACTCATATACATCTTATGTAATATAACTCATTTTGTATGATTACATCATACACAATTCAATTCATCTAACACAATTCACCAAGAAGTCAAAACTAACAATTTAAGTATTCAACATACACAATTACATTAAAAAACTTATATATCTTATATAATATTACTCATTTTATATGACTACATCACGCACAATTTATCAATAAGTCAAAACAAACAATTCAAGTATTCAACATATACAATTACATAATACGCATGTCTATCTTATAAAATATAACTCATTTTGTATGATTACATTATACACAATTCAATTTCATCTAACATAATTCACCAATAAGTCAAGAACTAACAATTCAATACATCTTATATAATATAACTCATTTTATATGATTACATCATCCAACCATAAACCAAAGACATACACTCACAATTATAACATATTCATCTTCAATCATAACTCACAACTATAATTTTACAACTACTTTATGTAATCTCATAATTCAACTATAAACTTTTTTTTACTTATACAATTCAATTTATAATGATTATAATTATTTTGTTTTCTTAGCTAATTTTTATCAATATTATTATTAAAATCGTAATTCCCAATTTTGATTTAACAAATTTTCATTCACCAATTTTAATCAACATTCTTAGTTTCTTACCCAAATTTTCCAACGCATTAATTTTTTAAAAAAACTGACAATGCTTAAAGCCCTTCTTTCAACAATTCCAAAGTGATTATATCATACCCTCCATCAGACTTGCTCCTTTGGAGACTAATTTCTTATGCTTGTAAAAGTCCTCTCTTAGCACTGTTCTCCTCTAGCTTTTGAGTTTTCAATTGGGTTAAGCCTTATAAGGCCTAGGTAATGGAGAAGCAGGGGGCTTCCAAACCCCCTCTTTTAACTTTCAAGGAATACCCAACACTATCAGCTGGGGTTAAAAGAAAAAAGGCTACAAATACTCCTGTTGTAGCAATTGGAGAAGAGATTCACAAACATGAACTAACCCAGAATCAAGGAGCCTGGTAAAGGTGGCTGTATATTCATCCTAAAAAGGTCTCACTCAAACACTATCCAAATGCACTGAAAGATGGAGTACTATCTCCTCCTAAAGAGTTACTCCAAACTGGAGCATAGGTATGGTTATCGACTTTCTGGGATTTTTTAAAAGTAAATGCCTATCATTTCCAGTAGTTAGTGCTTATGCTACTGTAAGGTAGGGAAAGAAGGGCCTTGAGAGAATGATGCTCACCTAGGATGGTAATTTTTTATTTAAATTCTCATATGATCAAAATCTTAATGAAATATTGGAGATGGGACCTTGGCATATAAGAGGCCAACCTATGTCTATATAGAAATAAAAGTCTAGCTTAGATTGGGATAGAGGAAGCATTCTGGGTTAATTTTCGTAGTATCCCTCTTGAGTTTTGTACATTAAAAGGCCTCAGTTATTTGGTAAGCTCATTAGGTAAATCACTATGCATGGACACTCAAATGATGGATATAGAGAGGATTTTCTTTGCTAAAAGTGTATTCAGGTAAGCAAAAATGCCGATATGCCAAATAAATAACCTATCTTGAAGATGGGAGAAGATGGTGAAGTCAAGCAAGTTGAAGTACCTATTTCATATCTGTGAAAGCCTAGTCTAACCAAATAATGTTGGAAGCCTACAGGAAAATTTTTCAAAACCGGATGGCATGTTGAATTGATTGGAGACATTACTAATGATGAATCTAAAGTTGATTATTTGGATACAACACAAGACATTAGTGAACCTATAAAAGAAAATCATTCAATACCCATCAAAGGTCAAAGTAACAATTTTAATGTAGACTAAATCACTATCGAGGTGGCTACAGAGTAGAATAATATGGGAGACTGTAATCAGTTGGAAGATGTCAATTTGAATGCTAATAACTGCAATACAAGAGGGCAAGAGGGGACAGCTGAAAACAGGATAGACCAAAAGATCTTAATGAAGTAGATGCATCCTCTAGTAGTAACACAGTCCAGAAGCCAATTAATGAACAATCTATAACTTTAACCAACCATAACCAAAGAAAATCAACTAGAAAGAAGGCCAGAAACAGAACAATAGGAAAGTCCCCATAATGATGCTAATATGGAATGTTAAAGAACTCAATGACCCTCTCAAAAAAACTATGGTCAAAGACCTTACTTTGGAAAGCAAACGTGTATAGTGGGCTTTTAGAAACAAAAAAAAGCTTATTAGCAATCTAACTTGTCTAATTTTTTAGGTGCAGACTGGTATGTCATTACTAACATATCTTCTCATTACAATGGAAGAATATTATGTTTCTATCATAATAATAGAGTTTCAGTGCAAACACAAAGGTAGAGTGATCAGCACATTCATTTTGTCTGTCAACTCATAAGTACCAATATGATGTTTGCTTTAACATTGATTTACGCTTCAAATTTTCAATTTCAAAGGGAGATATTATGGAACAATCTTTAGCAAATAGAACCTGCAAATTCAGATTCATGGATAGCAATCGGAGACTTTAACTATATTAGGTCTAATTTTGAAGCTAAAGGAGGGAGAGGTGTATATTCATCATTTGGAAGGGAACTTGAGAACTTTCTTCAAAAAGTGCAGCTGACAAAATTTGACAGCGCGTGTCAAGTGCACTGCAAAATTTACCTTACTCTGCACACTAAAATTTGTAATTGTGGTAAGTCGGGATCGAATCCACAGGGAATGTTCGGTTAATTTTTGTACTGAAAATAATTGATGCAAGAAAAGTATATGGGGGGTGTTTGGTTTTTGAACAATTTAGAAAATTAAAGAAAAATTAAACTATCGAAAATAAATTAAAACGAACAATCAAAAATGAGAAAAGTGTTGAGTATAAGTAAGTTCTGGTTCTAGGGTCAATCTCGGCCTAAGCACAATCAAGCATATTCCCTCATTTTAAAGTCTTCACAATTCTTTTCGGACTATTGATCTGAGACTAATAGAATGCTCTACAAATCTCGGTTTTCCCTCAAATTGAATTGAATCAAGATACGATCATTAATTAAACCTAACTACCGAATAACCTAGAATACGACCTCTAGATTTAATTTGGCAGCCGCATTATGAAATGAAAAACGATCAATATAGGCAGTAACCTTACACGCTCAGATTATCTAACATAAGTCATGTTGTTCTTAACGATTAACGATCGTTAGAAGCTACTCACAAATATCAAAAGTAACAATTACGGATTACAATCAATATTTTAGCAATAGGTTTGAAATAAAACGATCAAAATATTATATTAAGATCATTAATCTCAAACCATTCAAATCAATACCAACAACACAACAATCTGAAAATAAATCACAAATTTAAAATCACAAAAATAGCTTAACCGTGACTTGGCGTCGATATTCCCATTGAACCGGTATTGAAAAACTAGCCTGCCATCTTCATTTTTATGCTCTAGAAATGGGTCATATTTGTCATGTAAAACAGCAATCAAAGGTTACCTTCCTTTCCCTTTAATCCTCACGGTGAGACAGGTGAGATGTAGGAAACAAAGTCTCCAACAGCTCCTAACGTCGCCTCCACTGTCACGTAGCAATGTGCCAACACAGAAGCTTCTTGCCTTTTGCTCTTCGTTATTTTTCCTCTGCGTCAATTGCTTCTCCACGTTCTTCTCCTTGTTCTGCCGCCATTGTTCCTCTCAGCCTCCTCACTGTGCATCACCTTGCTTCTCCATGCCGACACTGTAGATGACAAGATAAATAAAAATCAGTCCTTTAAAAACCCTTCGTTTGTTCTCCAACGTTTTTAACAAAAACGCTTGAAGATATCTGTTCTTTGCGTTTCATCAACAAGAAGAATGTGAACATTGCATGAAACGCAGTGCACAGTAAACTCTGTTTTTGGTTTTTTTTAACTTGATAAATAATTATGCTCCCAGTTACTTTAGAAATTTTTGACTTTTTGGTCTAAAAAATATGTCAAGATTTTCAACCTAGCAGTCAACACAAATTGAACATTTTATCATAAAAATTGGATTGAAATCACTTGTAAATACATAAGATAATATAAGATAATTCAATCCTATCACAGATATTAGTTTTAATAGGAGGTTATTTACATAAACAAACAAGCAATAAGGTCAGTACATGATATACAAGAAACTAGATCAAGCACTAGTTAATCCCCCATGGCCAGCTGCTTATCCTTAATCCTTTACTCATTTTGGAGAAAATCTTATGCCATACTATTCATATATTCTCATCCAAAATTATTCAAACACAAATTACAGGGGTGCTTCATTCTGGTTTTATAATGGCTTAACACAACAATGTGGGTTTCTTGACTTAATGAGCAAATGCTGGAGCCAGCACACAGACAACTACAAACCCTACCAATTGATAAAAATTGTGCAAATTGAAATCTTCCCTGACAAGTTTTATGTGTTCCAATATGTAACAATTAAGGGATCTTAAAACTATGCTTAAGGAAGCCCAGGCTCATTGCTATAACTTTGTGGCAAGATGTTTAAGAAAAGTCATCTTTACGAAATGTACCATTTGGGGCAATCTATTTTTAAGTCATGAATTACATGTTATGTAGGTTTGTAGTGGTCCCCTAAGTTAAATCAAGTGCACTTTGATAAAAGACTTCTCCCGCCTGCTCGCTAGTAGCATGGAGCTCCTTCATGGACTCTCCTAAGTTCACGACTACACAAAACCACTATGTGGAAATGTATAGTACGTTCTATTTTAGATTCACCCGAATCATTTTGATGTGCTTATGTGTTTATTATTTGTGAACAAGTTGAAAAATGCATGAATTGTGTTGTTGGGGTTTTGATTACATAACAAGAATTTTGAGAAACATGTGTTTTATGATTCAATAAGAAATTTCTGTGAGAATGAACTTATTGAACAGTTTTGTTTGTTATTCGTTGTAAGCATGTTACTCACGAGCTTTTAATCTCACCCCCACTCTCTTTCCCCTATTCAGGTGATGAGCAAGAGATCAAGTGAAAGTGAATCAAGGCATAAATCCGAATTTGCATGTTTTGTGTGTTTTGGAGTAATTTATGTAAAACAAAGTTGTAATTACATTTCGAGCAATTATTATTCAATTGCCATGTGTAATTTAGGGATTTTGGAATATTAATGTAATATGGTTTGGAATTCCATTAAAGTTTGTAAAACTTTTAATTTATGATGTTAATGAAATATGGATTTGTGTATGGAGATGAAATGTGAATTTGTATATGGATGACGATGATGAATGTTGAGCATAAAGGGTTGGTATATATACATATATATTCACATAAGTGAGATGTTATGGAAAAGAAAGATAGGAATTATGAATGATGACATGTAGTTGAATATGAATAGTCAAATGAATTGCGTTTGAGAGTTTGACAAATTACAATTGGTAGTTAAAATCTTTATGAATGATGCTGCAATAAAGGAAGTGAAGTTGGGTTAATTTTCAAGTTTCTCATGGGGCCAAAATGTTTGTTCAGAATTTAGGAGAAAATTTGTATTAATCTAGGAGAAATTAAACAATGTTGTCTTCATGAAAGTTGTAGCTTATCCTTTAACTTTCCAATGGCATAAAGTATGCAATTTTTGGATATCGAAGTTGAGAGATATGATCGTTTAAGTAGGTGATGTTATATAAGACGTGTATCCCAAATAATTAGAGCATATGGAGTGATATCGCACTAGGATTGTTCGATTTGGAAAGATTATGAGTAAAAGGGATGTTAGGATGGGTTTAGGATTCATTGGAGGGGTCTTAGAAAGTGGAAAATTTTGTTTCACCCGAAGGTTACACGGTCAGGCCATGTAAAATCGCACAGATCGTGTATTCCTGATGCTGAAAAACTGCTAGACTTGAAAGTTACACGGTCTGCCCGTGTTGGATCACACGGTCAGTATTTTAACCCTCCAAATGATAAAATCTTGAACATTTCATTGCCTAGACTCAATAGTACTGTGCTATGCACCTTCTCCAAAATTTCATTCTTCTCCTCCGTCGATAGTTTCTCGGGCAGTTTACCTTCTCCATCTAATGTTGTCGAACATCCTTGTTAAACCAGAAGAGCCCTCATCTTAATCTTCCATATAATGAAATAGTTCAACCCATTGAATTTATCAACATCGAACTTATGAGTCGTCATCTTCCCAAATAGCAAACAAAACAGCCTCCAAAAAATTACAAGAAAATTCAAACTTTGAAAATAGAATCAACAATTATGAATCTTTTAAAACCTTGTTTTGATACCACTTGTTAGAAAAAAAAACAACGCAATAAAGAAAAAACATAAACGAAAAGCACACAAGATTTACATAGTTCAGCAAATGTGACCTATGTCTATGGGCAAGGGAAGAGCAATCTTATTTTGTCAAAGAGAACTGTTAAAACTGATAAAATCTAGAATTGAATACCTCATATATATACCTAATCAGTTTCGACAGCTCCAAAAAAATATACAAACTGAGCTACGTCTGTAAGCCCTCGCCCTGCTTGTACCACTGATATCTTTTTTTCCTCCTTTCGGGTCGAGCTCTCAAATATACAAGTTGGGTCATGATCTGTTTACAGTTCATAAAAATTCAAGGCACTCAATATTACCCTTGGTTGTTGGTACTGAATTGTGTAATGCAATACAAATATTTGCTGACCGATTGAGGAGTCAATAGAAATGTAGAGGACATGGAAGATGTTGATGGCATGATTTCTGCATTCGACTGTGTACGTGATGTACGCTAACTCCAAACCATTTGTAGCCAATTCTGATAAAACAACAAATTCACTGAAACGTGGATATATAATTATGGCAGGATTGTGTAACAATAATAAAGAAAGAGTGTATGATGAGAAATTGTCTTAACCTTTTATTGAAAGAAACAATGTATATATATATACACAGTATTGGAATGATCGAGTATCTATACAGCTGTGAATTTGTTACAATGCGATACAGAGAGGGATCCGAGAAGGGAAGACCATCGTGAAGTGATAGCTTGGACCCAGGGGTGATAGGAGTGGCACAAGGCTTGGCAGAGGACATGGTGGCGCGGTGGAGCAGATCACGTACGTACTGAGTCTGAGAGAGATAAAGCCTAGTCCCATTCCGGTAAGCCTCAAACCCTAGAAAATGATTGATGCTTCCTAAGGTGGTGAGAGCAAATTGAGAGTGTAGCTGAGTAATTAGGTCCCGTATAGCCTCCTGACTGTTCCCTGTAATAAGAATGTCATTAACATAGACTAAGGCAATAAGAAGTGAACCATTCTGTCAGTAGTAGTAGAGAGAGGTGTCAGACTTGGAGTTGATAAAACTCCAAGTGTTGAGGGCGGCTTTCAGAGTTTGAAACCATGCTCTAGGAGCCTGCTTCAAGCCATAGAGGGCTTTGGAAAGTCGACAGACATGAGTTGGGTGAGTAGGGCTTTCAAAACCCTGAGGTTGGCTGATGTAGACCACCTCCTATAGAGTACCATGAAGGAATGCATTGTTGACATCAATCTGTTGAATATCCCAGCCATGAGAGACTGCAAGAGAGAGAACCACTTTGATTGTAGAGGCCTTTACCACTGGGCTAAATGTCTCAGTGTAGTCAACACCAGGGGTTTGTTTGAACCCTTTAGCAACAAAACGGGCTTTAAACCTATCCACAGACCCATCAGCAGTATATTTGGTTCGAAAAATCCACTTAGTGGGTAGGATGTTCATGGTAGATTGATAGGGTACCAAGGTCCAGGTATGGTTTTTGTTGAGGGCATTAATTTCATCCTGCATGGCCTGAAACCACATAGGATCTTGAAGGGCCTGAGATACGGTGGTAGGTTCTGAATGAGGACAAGAGGATAGGATAGCAGAGTATGTTTTGGGCTTTAAAATGCCATGCTTTGATCTGGTTTGCATAGGATGGGTATTTTGGGATGTAGCAGGGTGGGTAGAAGAAAGAGGAGGAGGATGAGGCAGCTGCTCAGAGGACAATGAAGGAGAGGAGAGAGGAGAAGAAGTAGAAGAGGGAGGGAGAGAACTTACCCGAGAGTTATTACTGGTCCAAGGAGAGGGTGGAGGCAAACCTGCTGAGGAAGGAGTGCTGGGAGATGAATGCTGAGGATGAGTAGCAGAAGTGAGAACAGAGAGAGGTAAGCTATTAGAGGGCGAAGTAGAGGGCAATTTAGGGGGAAAAAGAGAAGGATAAGGAAATTCAGTTTCATTAAAGACCACATGTCTAGAGATGAAAACCTTACCAGATGGACTGAGACATTTGTACCCACGATGAGTAGGGCTGTACCCTAGAAAGACACACTTAGTGGTGTGAAAGTCAAGTTTGTGTGTTGAATAGTACCTTAAGTAGGGATAGCAGCTGCAACCAAAGGTTTTGAATAAGGTATAGTTAGGGCATTTTTGATAGAGAAGTTCAAAGGGGGATTTGTTATTAAGTCGAGGTGTGGGAAGATTGTTAATGAGGAAAACTGCTGTGGAAAAGGCTTCAAGCCAGAGGGTTAGTGGCATGTTGGCATGGGAAAAAAGGGTTAAACCAGTTTCTGTGATGTGACGGTGTTTCCTTTCAGAGACACCATTCTGCTAGTGAGTATAGGGGCAGCTGAGCCTATGATGTATTCCAGTTTGATGGAGAAAGGATAAAAAGGCCTTATATTCCCCCCCATTATCTGTATGAATTGATTTGATTTTGTGGTCAAGTTGTAATTCAATGTGATTTTTGAACCTGATGAAAGTGGCAAGGGCTTCAGATTTAAGTTTGAGAGGGTAGAACCATGTAAACCGGGAGTATGCATCAACAAATATAATATAATATCGATGACCATCACTTGATTGATGGGGGGAGGGTCCCCAAATGTCTGAGTATACAATCTTAAGAAGTTTGGTGGCAGTGATGTCATGTGTATCAAACGGAAGTTGATGAATTTTACCTTGCTGACAGGAATTACAAAACTGAAAAGTATTTGGATCAAACTTGAAATTCATTGATTTGGAAATTAAACTAAGTACATGTTTAGAGGGATGACCAAGTCTACTATGCCAAATATTGGCAGATTTGTGAACATTGTAGATTTCACATTTATTAAAGACATTAACAAAGGGTATTTAGAAGAAAGAGCCTTAGATGAATCATAGGAGGTAATGGAGGCTTCAGATTGTGATGGAGAGGGAGTAGGGATGCTGTAAAGTCCATCTCGAAGCACTCCTCTAAGTAGAAGGTTCCCTGACACCTTGTCCTTAAACAAGCAATAATTGTCAGTAAATTCCACAACAATTTGGTTATCTTTTGTGAGTTTAGAAATACTCAACAAATTCTTAGTTATGAGAGGAACATGAAGTACTTCTTTTAGGACTAATGGAGTATGATTGATATCAGGAACATGAAGAAAGGAGGAACCAGTATGAGTAATGGGAAGAGTGTTACCATTTCCCACAGTAAGTTAGTCCTTGTCTCCATAGGTTGAGCTGTCTGTGAGAGTATTCAGATTAGAGGTGACATGGTGAGTAGCACCACTGTCAACAAACCAGGTTGAGGCATGTCCAGGATCAGTTGGAGTGTATGAAGACGATTGGTTGTGAGTGAGAAAAGTCTGTGGACCAGTTCTCTGCTGCTGAAAGCTCTCTGGAGGAGTATGAGATTGATGTTGCCCGTTGGATCCTTGCCAGGTTTGGTCAAACCGCTTGTAGCATTTGAGAGCATCATGACCAGGCTTTTGGCACAATTGGCAGAAGATTCGTCCAGCCCCAGACCATCTACTATTCCTGCCTCTGCCTCTGCCTCTGGATCGGCCACCATGAAATTCTGTCTAGGAGGGTGATTGTGTGCAGTATGAGTGGCAATATTAGCAGTGGGTATACTAGCTGCATGCTGAGTGGAGAAAGTGTTAAGTTGCTCAATCCGTGTCTCATGCATCATTAACGTATATTGAGTGTCTTGTAAGGTAGAAGTTTTCATGGTATGAGTTAGAAACACAACTACTGGGTCATATTCATGGCCTAAGCCATTTAGGGCACTTAAAATAAGTTCATGTTCAGGAATATGATGTCCTGCAATTAATAGAGAGTCGCCAATTGATTTAATCTTCTGCATATAGTCTGAAATGCTAAGAGAACCTTTTTGTATTGTAGAAAGTTGATGTTTGAGCTGGAGAACCCACACCATGGAAGTTTGAGCATATAAGCGCTCAAGAGTTTGCCATACCTCAAGAGAAGTAGCTGCTGTGTTTACCTGTCCAATTACTTCATCACCAATAGTGGAGAACAGCCAGCAGAGGAGTAGCTGATCTGAACGTGTCCAGTCTCTGAATGCTGAATGTGATGAGGGTGGAGCTTCAGAGGAGGAGGAAGGCAGTACTGGATTTGGTGGTGCGAGACCTGGTGTGATGAATGCCTCAAGCTCCAAAGCACGAATGGCAGCCAGTACCTGTGCTCGCCAGTTGATAAAGTTATTTCTGTCAAGTTTAATGGGTAGGTTGAAGTTTAGAGTTTTAGCAAGGGCAGAGAAATCAAGAGATGGCATAGTTGTGTTGGAGGTTTGCGGTGGCTGGGAATCAGAAGGATGATTTGCAGAGGAGGATGCCCGTGAAACGTTAGTCATGGACGTTTGTCCTTATGGCTTTGATACCATGTAACAATAATAAAGAAAGAGTGTATGATGAGAAATTGTCTTAACCTTTTATTGAAAGAAACAATGTATATATATATACACAGTATTGGAATGATCGAGTATCTATACAGCTGTGAATTTGTTACAACAGAATGGGAGTTTGTATTGTCTATGTCTCAGGAGTATTTGGTATTGTGAGGGAGTTGTGCATATGGGCTGGATCTGGTCTGGGGCTTGTTGTATTTGTTTTATCATGTAGTGAGTCTGTATCTCTTACAGATTGGAGAGTTGTTGCTTTGGTTGGACTGCCTCATAAGGACGCGGTCTTTAAGACAAACTCTGTGAATCTGTTGGACTTTGAAAGGTTCCTTCTTTGGTAACTTCAAGCCTTGCTTTGGTCTTCCCTCCGTCGTTGAGAAATAAATGAACAAGGTAAACAGTTATATTTTATTATACCAAGTAAGCATAATTGTGAGAAACAAGCATCACGTTGACTTTGTTATTGACCATATGATTGTTTTAGGTTCATAGAATCTGAATTCCTGCTAGATATGCACAATTACGCATATGTCTCAGCTAACCATTTCGTGTTGCACTACCATCTATAAGATAATTGTGAAACTCATAGCGAACCGATCGAAATAGGCTCTAAAGGACGTGATCTCCCCAACACAAGGAGCATTCATAGCGGGAAGATCCAATAGGGAAAATATAATCGTGATGCAAGAACTTTTGAAAGAATACCATTCTGGGAGAAACATCAACGGTTGCATTTGGAAGATTGATTTTTATAAGGCATTTGATTTGATGCGCTGGCATTTTATTCAAGTTTGTTTGGAAGCATTGGAATTCCCCACAACTTTCAAGAACTTGATTTTAAGGTCTCTTCAAACTTCTTCATTTTGTATACTGGTCAATGGAGTACCCACAAAGCCTTTGAATTGTGTACAAGGTATCTGGCAAGGAGACCCTTTTGTCTCCTTATATATTTACACTTATCATGGAGGGGTTGTCTAGAATGCTCAATAAGTTGATAGCAAACAGTGGTAGGTTTCAGCATCACTACAAATGCAAAAAACGTCAACTGACTCCTTAGATGTTCACGGATGATCTTATGCTCCTCTTAGGGGCTGATGGATTTTCTGTCCAAATACTGAAGGATTTATTGAGAAAGTTCTCCGATTGGCCTGGAGAGTCAATACCTGAGAGTAAAGTATACTACTATTAGGAAACGCATCAACGAGTCGAACTTTCCAGAATACTTGGAATGGAGCTACACACGTTACCCTTCAGATATTTAGGAGTTCCAATATCGCAAACGAAGCTCAAATATGCAGATTGTATCCCTCTATTGGTGAAATACAAAGGAAGAATTTAAGTATGGAAAAATAAATTCCTACCATATGTGGCTTGTGAACTCTAATTATTTCAGCTCTTAGCGATCTACATCTTCACTGGATCAATTTTAATTAAAAGGACTATCAAGGAACTCGACCGAACCATCAAAATGTTCTTATGGTCTGGTTCACTCGATAACACTAAAAAGGCAAAACTGAAGTGGAATGAAGTCATTATGCCTAGACGATTTGGGAGATTCGGAATCATCTCTATCACTATCACATAAAAGCTATCATTATGTAAGAAAATTTGGAGACCTCAAATTGCTCGAAACGCAATGTGGATAAAGTGGATCCATGAAAACTACCTTAGCTCACATAGTTTCTGCCAACTCCCAATATGCAGAGAATTCTCTTGGACATTCACTTACACGTTACACTTGCCAGACACTATATATTTATGGATTTTTCACCAACTAGGAAGGGGAGACAATATCTGCTTATGGTATGACAATTGGACCTATTATAGCTCATTGATATAGAGAGAAGAGCTTGCATATTTAAGGAACAAATTCCCTCTCTATACATTAGTTTCTTCATACATAAATCATGGAAACTGGATAGGCAACCTACGTGGATTCAATTAGCTCATTCCCTACTTTCCACAATTAAACCAATGCTATACAAAGGATCGAGTTATCTGGAAACTCGATCCTAGTGGTTCTTCCACCAATAAATCCTGTTATAGAGCTCTCCAACTTGAGGGAGAGGAGTAGTCATGGTTTCAGCTATTATGGAAGAATATCTGAAGCCCAAGAGCTTCAATGGCCACTTGGCTTGCCTATAAAAATCGACTGAGTATTAAAAATCGTTGGTTCGATAATTATGATCCATATTGTGTGTTATGCACGTAGATAACCAAGGATAGGAATCATCTCTATTTCAATTGTGTATACTCGAAATCATTATAGAGTACGATCCAACACAAGTTAGAGAATTATGACACATCTTACGAATGCTATGAAACACTTAACTGGATCATAAGAGCCTTAAGACAACACAAGGAAGATGGATGCTTGTACAAAGCAGCTTTCACGCTTATAATCTACCATTTCTGGAGGGAAAGAACAGGAAAATTTATAAAGGGGAGGAAGTAACTAAATAGCTATTGGCTGAGAACATCATCCATGAAATTCGAGATTTAGCGATAGTGAAATCTTTAAATGAAGCCTTGTCAATAGGAATTAAGCAAAGATGGAACTTGTAACCTTTGCTCTTATTAAAAACATACCGAGCTAATCCTTGGGTTAAATTATTGTAAATTACATATTTAGTATTTTTTTTGGCAACTCATTATAATGTTGTAATATTTTTACTAGTGTTAATAGAAATTTCTTCAAATTAAAAAAAGTTCCAACAATTCTAATTTTAAAACAATTCTAATCATCATTGTTGGACCTCGAACTTTTCTTGAAAGTTAGAACTATTAAATGAGAAATTGTTGGTGTTTATTCATTGTAAAGAAAAGAAGAATTCTTGAATTTGAAATGAAGTAGAAAGGATAGTTGGGACAAGATGGGTTATATGTGAAATATTGGAAGTTATAAGTTGAAACATGTTCATTGAGTATTCTTCGGTGTTTTAGCCATAACTTTTTCTCTAGATATCCAAATGAGATGATTCTTAATTTGGACTAAACTAGAGAAATAGGGCTACAAATTATCTGATGAAATTGAGTTCTAATTTTGTCTTGAAGAATTTCAATTTTTGTATGAAAATTGAGCACATAATATTGTTTTAGTATAAGAATAGTCCAAAAATGTTTGGGGTATAACTTTCAGATTATGGAACCAAATTTAATTAGTTTGAAATCATTAGAAAATTTAGATAATGAGGAACATTTTTCTAGAAGGAAGTGTTATCAAATTCCTTCAATTATCTTATTAGAAAACGTCTGAATTTTTGGAAGGAGTTAGGCATGACTTAAATGAATTTTGAGGTATTGATATATTAACTATGAAATTTTTATGGAGTTAATTAGCATGTTAATGTGAGTAAGGTTTTATAACATAGGTTAATTGAATTATAGTGTTAAGGTGGTAAGATTGCATGAGATGCAAAATTGGCAAGTCACTTAAGCATTTAAGTTACAAGGCATATAAGAAAGGGTAGAAGGGTCTTTATACAATCATTAGTGGTATAAAAGGGAGAATAAAAGAGTGTCTTGCAATTGAAAGAAGCTAAAAACAAAATTGAAGAGGAAAGAGAGAGAAAGTGTCTTTGGAGAGATAAAAGATAGAAAGAAGAAGAGCAAGCTAGGTTTTGATTTTTCTTAGTTTTAAAGGAAGATTTTGAGAATGTTCAAGAAGGGAAAAAAGAAGAGGGAGATTAGATCTTCCATTGGAGCCAAGAAACACATTGTTTAGTGAAGAATCAAGATAAGAGCATTTTTTATTTGTTGGATTTTTGAAAGGGTTTTAGTTCATATAGCTTAAGAAATGTATGGTTTAAGACTTCTAGGATCAATTTTAGTGAATGTCTTATGGGTTTCTCAATTGGAATGCCTATTAATTTGGAAATTTTTGTTTATGTTGAAAAAAATCAAGAAAGGCAAGAGAAGCAAGAGTAAAGGCTTTTTGAGCAAGTTTATGAGCAAGGAAATAAGGTGGGTTTCATGTTTATAATTGAATAATGAGCCATTATGTTTTCCTTTAAGTCAAGAGATTAAAATGATTTCAAATTGCTTCATAATTGTTGCATTTACTGCTTTTGAATGATTTGAAAATTTTATGTATGAATTTGGTTGATGAATTATGAAATGATGGTGAAATGCATATGAAATATTTCATGTTTATGAAGAGTTGTGTTTCTGAAATGCGCTTTTGTGGCAAGATGTTTAAGAAAAGTCATGTTTACGAAATGTACCATTTGGGGCAATCTATTTTCAAGTCATAAATTACATGTTATATAGGTTTGTGGTAGTCCCCTAAGTTAAATCAAGTACACTTTGATAAAAGACTTCTCCCGTCTGCTCGCTAGTGGCATGGAGCTCCTTCATGGACTGTCCTAAGTTCACGACTACACAAGACCACTATGTGAAAATGCGTAGTACGTTCTGTTTTGGATTCACCCAAACCATTTCGATGTGCTTATGTGTTTATTATTTGTGAACAAGTTGAAAAATGCATGAATTGTGTTGTTGGGGTTTTGATTACATGACAAGAATTTTGAGAAACATGTGTTTTATGATTCAATAAGAAATTTCTGTGAGAATGAACTTTTTGAACAGTTTTGTTTGTTATTCGTTATAAGTATGTTACCCACAAGCTTTTAAGCTCATGAGTAAGAGATCAAGTGAAAGTAAATCAAGGCATAAATCTGAATTTGCATGTTTTGTGTGTTTTGGAGTAATTTATGTAAAACAAAGCTGTAATTGCATTTCAAGCAATTATTATTCAAGTGCCATGTGTAATTTAGGGATTTTGGAATATTAATGTAATATGGCTTGAAATTCCATTAAAGTTTGTAAAACTCTTAATTTATGATGTTAATGAAATATGGATTTGTGTATGGACATGAAATATGAATTTGTATATGGATAAACGGTTGGTATATATACATATATATTCACATAAGTGAGATTTTATGGAAAAGAAAGATAGGAATTATGAATGATGAGATGTAGTTGAATATGAAGAGTCAAATGAATTGCATTTGAGAGTTTGACGAATTCCAATTGGTAGTTAAAATCGTTATGAATGATGCTGCAATAAAGGAAGTGAAGTTGGGCTAATTTTCAAGTTTCTCATGAGGGCAAAATGTGTGTTCAGACTTCAGGAGAAAATTTGTATTAATCTAGGAGAAATTAAACAAAGTTGTCTTCATGAAAGTTGTAGCTTATCTTTTAACTTTCCAATGGCATAAAGTATGCAATTTTTGGATATCGAAGTTGAGATATATGATCATTTAAGTAGGTGATGTTGCATAGGACGTGTATCCCGAATAATTAGGGCATATGGAGTGATATTGCACTAGGATTGTTCGATTTGGAAAGATTATGAGTAAAAGGGATGTTAGGATGAGTTTAGGATTCATTGGAGGGGTCTTGGAGAGTGGAAATTTTCGTTTCACCCGAAGGTTACACGGTCAAGCCGTGTAAAATCACACAGATCGTGTATTCTTGATGTTGAAAAACTGCTAGACCCGAAAGTTACACGGTCTCCTCGTGTTGGATCACACGGTCAGCATTTTGACCCTCCAAATGATAAAATCTTGTTTTGAGTTCTTCACAAAATTTGTATATCTAGAAGTCCTCTTTCAAACGTCTAAGAATGAACTCAATCTGACATTTCTAATGAAAGTTATGCTAATTGTCCCAAGATAGGTTTAACATGATTGAGAACATGAGCATGGTTGATTTCTTTGGTTGTAACTTCATGACCCGACCTCCAAATTAAGTGATTCTTGAAGCAATAGATTCTCAAGACATTTAGCTATATTTCATAAAAATTATTAGCCTTTGGTGTTGAGTTCAAAAATATTGATGGAAAGAAAATAAGGGATCGGTTGGAAGAGCATGACAGGGTTATGAACGCACTTTGGATTTTCAAACATATCTTCATCTATAGAACTTCGATTGAGTTAGTTCTTACTGTAAAATAAACTAGAGACTAAATTTTGATTATTGTGATTCCGTTTTGTGGGCTTGCCTTTGTGGCTTGAGATGTTATGATAATGATGAGAGGGAACCGATGATGGCTAAAGAGATTCCATAAAATTAACCCTACGAGTTAATACGCTCACCTGTATGAATAGTTTCTGGATGTTGGGTTTCGAAAACAGGATCCAACATTGTATGGTATCGGATCAAGAGTTGG
The DNA here is from genome assembly GCA_029891385.1 of Erythroxylum novogranatense. Lineage (NCBI taxonomy): Eukaryota > Viridiplantae > Streptophyta > Magnoliopsida > Malpighiales > Erythroxylaceae > Erythroxylum > Erythroxylum novogranatense. Next base: position 20,030,796 of record CM057229.1, read on the forward strand.
ATTCTAGAAACAATGCCCAACAATCACAAAACAATACAATTGTTATTCAGATTTCAGAGCAAAAAACAAACCCAAAAAATTAGAAAATGTAATTAAATGTTGAATTTGTTTTGTTCAATTTGTGTCAGGTCGAGTTTGGATCTGGATCTGGAATATTGAAATTCCAGATATGGTGATTATGGCAATGGTGGACAGTTGGAAGTGGCACTGGGGAGCAGTGGTGGTTAGTCATGGCGTGGTTCAGCAACGGTAAGAAGTGGTGGCATAGTGGTGCAGCAGTGGTAAGGAGAGTTGTGCGGCAGTAGTGAAGATGGAGAGGAGAGTCATCCTCGAAGAGGGAGAGGAGAGTCATTATCCCTAACGAGGAGAACAAGAGAGAGAGTGAGAGCGTGAGATAATGAGGGGGAAATGAGAGAGGAAGGCAAAAGCAGTAGGGCTAGGGGAAAATGATTTTGTTAAAAAAATTTGTGAAAAGGTCTCCCAATTTTTCAACTTACGGTACCATCCAGTATTTGACTAATATTTTAAATACCGACTAGTATTAGCTAGTATCATGCATAATCGTTGGTACCGACTAATACCCAAGAGCATTTATACCATTTTCTAGTCGGTATAGTACGAAACTAAAAACATTAGTATATTCTTCGTAAAATTCAGTAAGTTGAACTAGAAAACCGTTTGAACTAGAAAACTGTGATCTCAATGGGTGTAATCCAGTGACATTCATAGATGGAATGTCTTTCCTAGGTGTACATTTCAAACCAATTAAAGAAATAATATACACTCTATAGTTACATTGCTTTAAGAAGTTATTGAAAAACCATAATTTTTGTCCTTTGTTTAATAAGGAGTAAAAATCATTATACAAATATTTCTTGTTGTTAAAACATACAACTCATGATTTATATTTTCAGTTATTAAAGAGAAAGTTAAGATGTTAAAGGAGATTGTGGCTTATTGTTTTTGTAAATAGGTTGTCGAATGTTTTGTTGTAATATACTCCTTGAAGGCTTTAAGATGGGATGTTGGACATTAAATGCCTACGTCTTTACTAAGGATAATGAACATAGATGGAATGTCTTTCCTAGGCCTACATTTCAAACTAATTAAAGAAATAGATATGCACTCTATAGTTACTGACAAACTCATAATAATTTTCTCGAGTTTGCTTTCATTGCTTTAAGAAGTTATTAAAAAACCATAAATTTTGTCCTTGTTTACTAAGGAGTAAAAATCATTATACAAATATTTGTTTTTGTTAAAACATACAACTCATTATTCATATTTTCGATTATTAAAGAGAAAGTTGAGATGCTAAAGGAGATTGTGGCTCGCTGTTTTTATAAATAGGTTGTGGCATGTTTTTGTTGTGATATACTCCTTGAAAGCTTGAAGATGGGATGTTAGACATTGAATGCCTAAGTCTTTACTAGGGATAATGATCATAGATGGAATGTCTTTCCTAGGTATACATTTCAAACCAATTAAAGAAATAGATATGCACTTTATAGTTACTGACAAACTCAAAATATTTTTCTCGATTCTGCTTTCATTGCTTTAAGAAGTTATTGAAAAAACATAATTTTTGTCCTTGTTTTATAAGGAGTAAAATTCATCATACAAATATTTCTTGTTATTAAGACACACAAATCTTTTTCATATTTTTAATTATTGAAGAGAAAGTTGAGATGCTAGAGGAGATTGTGGCTCACTGTTTTTGTACATAGGTTGTGGAATGTTTTTGTTGTAATATACTCCTTGAAGGCTTGAAGATGGGATGTTGGACATTGAATGCTTAAGTCTTTACTAGGGATAATGATCATACATGGAATGTCTTTCCTAGGTATACATTTCAAACCAATTAAAGAAATAGATATGCACTTTATAGTTACTGACAAACTATAATGCTTTTTCTCGAGTCTACTTTCATTGCTTGAAGAAGTTATTGAAAAAGCATAATTCTTGCCCTTTGTTTACTAAGGATTAAAAATCATCATACAAATATTTGTTGTTGTTAAAACATACAACTCATTTTTAAATTTTCAGATATTAAAAAGAAAGTTGAGATGTTAGAGGAGATTATGGATCACTATTCTGTAAATAGGTTGTGGAATGTTTTTGTTGTAATCTACTCCTTGAAGGCTTGAAGATGGGATGTTGGACATTGAATGCCTAAATAAGTCTTTGCTAGGGATAATGATCATAAATGGAATCCTATAGACTTAACCTAGGTCAAATCTTTGTCCTACAGATTTTCTAGCAAAAGACAGCTTTATGTTGCCATTTGGGTATTGTTTCACTTTTTTTATTTTGGTGTTTGGACTCAAAGGCACTTATGGACTCATATTCGTTACACCCTTAAGTATTCATTCCTCGGGCAGGTTGATGTCTTTTCACTTTACAGATTTTGGGACAACAACGTTAGATTTTCTTAAATCTGTTTGTAATAACAAAGTTTTACCTTTATAAATATGAATTAGGGCTTTAAATGCAAATGTAGTGTTCATGGCTTTATAATAGATTTTGTAAATCAAAGCTAAAAGGATAGATCTTGTTTTCATTTTGTAGTTGTGGGTTTTGATTTACGAAAATAAGACATATAAGATGTTTTTGTTTATGAGAAATTGTTAAATGTGGATAGCAATCAAATGATATTGGGCAATGCAAAAACTAGACCTTATTGAACTTAACAGGGAATCTTGAAAGTTGTAAAACCTAGTATATCTCAAAATCATAAGAATGGAAGTGATTAATCTTTCATTTATAAGGTCCTTCACTCCCACTTGCACTACTCCTATAGATAGATTTAAAACCTTTTTCTTTGTGTTTGTATATGGAGTTTTGGGTCAATAAATAGATAGTTGCAAAAGGTTTTAACAAAGGAATATCACATTGTTTGGTTTTAATGGCGTAATCCAATTTTTAAAAATTTTAAATTAACTTTGATTGTTGCTAGATTTGATATTTTTCACTTTAATAATCTTCTAGTTATCTATAGATTTTCCAAAGTTTTATATTATTAACTCTTTGTTATTCATTATCCTATTATTGATACTAGAGGTGGTTGCATTAAGGATAGATTTAAATCTCATAAAGAAATATCTCTCAAAATTTTCGACTCCTTCAATTATAAAAAGGATAAATCAACTAATTTTCACACCTCTTCCTAGGCTCAACTGCCAAGACCACCTACCTCAGTGAAAAAAAGTTAATAATCCTAAATTGATAAATTCAATACTAAAACTTTACCCTGTCTGGGACACTTGACTTTCATACCAATTAGGGGGAAGATAGAAAGTCCTAACTGGATAGGAACAATAATCAATTTGTGCTCGAATGATTTGTACCTGAGGATTAAATAAGAAGGAATGAGTAGAAAGCTTGGAAGGGATTTAAGGATAATTAAGGTTAATCCTTAATTTTTCAGCGGATCTCACCTAAAACAAAATCAAAGGTTTCACTTAAAAAAAGGAAAGTCTCATTTTTACAAATAGGTTTGTAGGATCAAATTGGATAAATTATAAGTAGATCTGTACGGTCTACTTAAGATATCTAATATGAAAAAAGTATTAAAAGCAAATATTAAATATGAAGTAAATTAAAACAAATAAGAACAAGTATTGAATATCATAACATGATGGGCAACAAAGCTAACCATTATAGGTTATAATACTCAACATCAATAATAATGCAAATATTAAAGGAAATAAATAATATCACACGTAGAAGGGTGGCAGTGCCAACTACCATAAGATGTAATATGCAAATATCAAATATTAATGCAAATATAAAAGCTTGACAGGCGATAGAGCTAGTCAACTACAAGTTATGCACTAAAGTAAATAAAAGTAAATAAACTCACATTAAACTCTCAAATAAATATTCTTACAACATGTGAAGCATTATAAAGGTTTTAAGGGTTTTGAAAAAGAAGAGAAGAGAAAAAAAAGCTTTTACAAAGGCTTTGGCTCAAATAGGTTGGTTGTTATAAATACAAAGCTTCGTGGAACCTGTGGTTTTTTGGGGCTTCGAGAAAGCTTTAAGGGGATTTTAGGCACTAGGCTAAGGCTTTAAAGAAGGAAGCTAGATGTTTAAGCTCTAAGAAGAGCAAAAACTATAAAGAACTTGGAGAAGAAAGCTTGGAAGAAGAAGTTCCCCCTCTTTGCTATAAAGTTCCTCCTTATATCATCTCCATTGTGTCCTTTTAGGTCTTTGCATGCCTTCAAATTGGTCTCCTTTGCAAAAGTCATATGTGGTTCCCTTTGGTGCATACTTTATGTCATGTCAAACAATTTTTGTTTTTTTTTCAATTGGTCTCTTTGAGTTTATATAAAAGTACAATAATTGGGCTCACATTTTCCAAAATATTTGGGCTCACATCTTTACAAGTTGATTATATTAATTTCTTGGTCTTCTAGCTTAAGTTCTTGGTCTTCATTGTTTTTTAAGTTTGTTGTGGAAGATCATGATTTTAGTAATTGCTTCATGATTTCAAAATATTCATCTTTTGTTTTTGTTGCGGCCAATAATGTTTGGGTTTTTAATTTTTTTTGCAAGAATAGAGTTGGTTCACTTTGTTTTAAAGGCAGAGAATGTTGGAGCCATCTTTTAAAGCCAACATATTCGCTTTATGTAAATACTTATGTAATTCATATATCTAGCCATCAATTATTCTAATAATATTCTAAACAACACATAAAACCAAGATAACTATGTTTGCATTAATCATTTACATATTGATTTCTTAAGTTTGATTTTAAACAAGCACTATAGTACATGGCATTATTAAACCACATGAATCAAGAAAACAAGTTTTCGCTGTGACTTTTAGTGCCTGTTTGGATGAATTTATATTAGTAGAGCTTTTGTTAATAGAGCTTTTGTCGGTAGAGCTTTTTTTAGAAGAGCTTTTCTAAAAAATCAAATGACTGTTTGGCTGTCAATTAAAAAATAACTTTTTAAAAAGAGTTTCATACAGTAGACTGTTTGGCAACATAAAAATAAAAATCACTTTTATTAATTTTAACTATATTTTATTTTATAATAAAATTATTTATACTAAATAATATTTAAAGTATACTAAACATGATACAAATTACAATATATTATATTAGGAAACAAAATTAATATGAGTTCTTCTGCTAACAAAATTTCATTAAGCTCTTCACTCTCTGTTTCATTTTCATTACATGATGAGAAAAACCCATCATCAATCTTAGCCCTGGGGACCCTTCGGGACTTGATACTAACAACTACATTGTGCATATCATAGACCTTTGCTTTCGATGGACCATCTCCATTTTCTCTTGCCGCCTCCTTGTTAACTGTGGCAGAAGAATATCCTGAGGCACATCAATCCTTGGCTTAAATATATTTGTCTGAGACATGGCAGCCACTTCTTTGTAGGAAAATCCCGGGAGGTACATCACATGTACCAGGTGCGGAAAACAAAAATTTTTGTTACCAGGACCTTCCCAAAGCCAGGATCCGTGTGTCTGTATGCAAACTCAAACCTAAACAGCCAATAGAGACTGTCTCTAAAGGTATCCACGCAGAGATCAGAAAATCTAACCGGGACAAACCCCTTTGACCCGGGAATAGCTAGAACAAATTAAAGCTTGCTAGAGCTTACCTTTGTCCTTGGAGAGCTTAAGATTGACGTTGGAACTTAGCTTGGAGAAGAGAGAAATCGTTGGTGTTGAAAAAGGAACACTTTAAAACCCTTTCAAAGTACCTTAACACTTAAGATTTGCTCTTCCTTTCTCAAACCCACGAACCATCATCGGCCATCATCTATCCACTAAGCCATCTCCTTATTTATATCTTTAACTATTAAAGAGTCCATAAGAGGCTTACATGGAGAAGAGAAGAGTCGACAGTGCTTAATAGGAAGAAGACATGAAACCATTTCTAATAACTTTTCATTTAAGCTATATTTCTTCTTCCCATTTTCAAAACCGACGACCTTCACTCTCAAGTTCCTTATTCATTAAGTCTTTAACTATTAAATGACTCAACCAAGGAACCATCAGATGGTTGCCAAGTGGAAAGCCTTATAACCTTTCATGATTTAAGTTAATAAACTAATGAAGTTTGACTTGTCAAAGGCTTATCTCCTCTCCTCTCTCATTTTCCAACGACACATACTAATAAATTTATATATTAATTAATTAATTATTTAGTTAATTAATCAATTAATATATAATTGCTAAGGTCCATTTAACCTGAGTCGGTCCTACTGACTACTCTGGGCCCCGTCTTTGAAACAATCATGAAACCTTTCTTAGCAATATCGATGTCGCGATCTCATCGGGACATATCCCAATCCCATTGGGATCCATTTAATCCTAATGCTCTCCATTAATTGGAACTATGTCCAATACTATTTTACAGATTCTCTGAAACACTCTTATGCGTGTGACCCTTTAGGTTCCCGGTTATGTTGGCCACTTAGATTAACAATTAATCTGAGCAAGTCATGAGCGGCGTCTAGCAACACATCATGACCCCCAATTGACCGAAAATTAATCAGTTTGATGAGTTCATCACGAACCCTTCCATAGACAATTACCGTGCAATTCGTCCTTTCACCATCCTATACCCCACTTGGTTCTGAGTATGGACAAAGTGTCAACTCTCACTAGACTGAGTCTAGCCCAAGTGATATTAGTTCCTGTCCAGGACTCATGACTTTATATGTCCATGAAGACACTCTTCATGACATAGTTATGCTTCGGCCGAAGACTTCAAGTAATGATCCTGACAAGAGATCAGGGTATCTCTTCTGTTATTTCAGAAGTGGTGAATTCTCTATTGGCTACTCAATTACCTTCGAATACCTCAAGCTGTACCCAAGCACCACCCTATGAGCGACCTCTGGAAGGCAACAAGGAATGGAGTCAAAGCACAGAATCAGTATCCAAGATATACTTGAGTACCTCAAGTCTAAGGATACTTGCACCATTGCTATGATGAGATTATCACTGACAATTAAATAGAATATCCATGTGATGATCTCATGACAGGTCATCCAATGTACTTACTACCCTTAGTAAGCATCCACATGTCAAATCTAAATATCTCAATATTTACGCTTCGAGATCCACCGCTTGATCCAATCAAGGAATATGACATGTGCTAGTCTATCCGGATTAACGATGTCCAGTCTCGTTAATCCTATGACTAGGGATAATTTAGATATTGACATAATTGCACATGATAGGAATCTCAGTAGTATGATCGCATCATAATTTCCTTCATGCTATGTCATATATCATGGACTTCATTAATTCGATTAAAGATCCATATCAATTCATAAACAATGTTCATGAACATCAAATTAATAAAATATGTCTTTCTTTATTTATTCATAAAGTCCGCATACGACTTTGAACAAAACGCGTTAAAGGGATTGCCTTTGGGCCGCAATATAAACAAGATCGTCCTTGCATAAGTCGACTTACCCATATACAAGTCGACTTATCGATCGAACACGTAAGTCGACTTACCCCATGTACAAGTCGACTTGCACTTACAAATCTCTCACTTGACCTAAAGCCAATCGCCTTAGTATCTAATACCAAAAGCGAGTACATAAGAATCACAATTCTCCTGTGACAATGGCTTTGTCATCGGATCAGCAACACTTTGCTCTGTGGGAATTCTCTCTATAAGGACATCATCTCGACCGATGATTTCCCGAATCAGATGGAATCGGTGGAGTATGTGTCTGGATCAATGATGAGACATTGGTTCTTCCTTTCCCTGCGCACTAGCCCCATTGTATCACAATACAATCCTATGGGCTCATCACAGCTAGGAACCACACCAAGTTCAGTAATGAACTGTTTGATCCAAACTGCTTCCTCTGCGCATCTCATGCGACAATGTACTCTGCCTCGGTTGTTGAATCGGCAGTTATCTCCTGTCTGGAACTCTTTCAAACTGACCGCCGCGCTATTCAGAGTGAATGTATATAACCTGATTGTGATTCAGAATCATCCTATCAGATTAAACATTAGCATCTGCATGCCCGCTCACTTGGAGATTTCCATCTCCAAATATCAAGAAAACATCCTTAGTTCTTCACAAGTACTTGAGGATATTCTTGACAGTCGCCTAGTGACCCTCACCAGGATCCGATTAGTATCTGCTCGTAACGCTTAGACCATATGATACATCGGGTCTCATACATAGTAATGCGTACATGATAGATCCTACTGCAGATGCATTCGGGATCATTCTCATGCGCATTCTCGATGGATTGCTCCATGCTAAACTTCTTTAGCATCTTGTCCATCTTGTCTATGACGTTGATGGTGAAAGACCAAGCAACCTTTGATTTATCTCTATAAATCTTTATTGCTTTACCAAGGTCTTTCATGGAAAATTGTTTGGACAACCAAATCTTTACTGATTATAGCATAGAGACATCGTTTTCTCAAGAATAATATGTCATCTACATATAACACAAGGAATACGATTGCGGTCCATGAACTTTCTTGTACACACAATATTCATCCGAATTTTGTGAGAAACCAAACTTTTGATTACCTCATCAAAACGGATAATCCAACTCGGATGCTTGCTTTAATCCATACATGGATTTCTAAAGCTTGCATACCTTTTCGCCATCAAAGGAGGTGAAGCCCTCTGGTTGTGTCATGTACACATCCTCGGCTAGATTTCCTCTCAGGAGATCTGTCTTCACATCCATTTGCCATATCTCATAATCATAATGAGCGGCAATGACTAGGAGTATCCGAATGGATTTAAGCATTGCTACTAGGCTGAAGGTCTCGTCATAGTCAACTCCTTGTCTCTAACGAAAACCCTTTGGCCATAAGCCTTGCTTTATAGGTAATCACATTACCATCCATGTCGGTTTTTCTTGTGAAAACCCTTTTGCACCCTATGGGTTCTATTCCTTTAGGTGCAACAACCAAAGTCCATACTTGGTTTTCATACATTGAATCCATTTCAGATTTCATGGCATGGCATGGAGCCATTTGTCAGACTCTGAACTCTTCAGAACCTCTTCATAGGTAGCAGGCTCATCATATTCTATGAGCAATACGTCATTCTGTTCACTCACGAGAAATCCACATTTCCAGGAACAATGCGTATCCTACTAAACCTACGAACTTTCTTGTGTAGTAGAAGGTTGAACTGTTACTTCATCTGTATGAATCACAGTTTCAGGTTCAGGCAGTTGATCTGTGTTTGTTCGAGCATCTTGAACTTCTCCAAGTTCAACTTTGCTCACACTGTCTTCTTGTAAAAGAAACTCTTTCTCTAAGAAAACAGCATGCTTTGAAACAAACAACTTTTTTTCCTCAGCAAGGTAGAATTGATATCCCATAATATCCTACGAACAAACACTTGTCAGCTTTTACATCAAATGTATCTGACTGTGTCCGCTTCATATAAGCAGGACAACCCCAAATTTTCAGATGAGAAAGACAGGGATTTCTGTTAGTCCACATCTTATATGGAGTAACATCAACTGTCTTTGATGGAACTCTGTTTAGCAAGTAAACAGCTGTCTCAAGCACATACCCTCAAAACTGTGCAAAACCTATCCTGAATCGCACCATGTCTAACAAGGTTCGATTTCTCCTTTTAGCCAGGTGTAAAAGGTGGAGTTCACTGAGCTAAAATCTCATTATCTCTGAGATAACCCAAAACCTGTTGGTTTAAGTATTCCCCACTACGATCGGATCGTAACGTTTTGATACTTTTACCAAGTTGGTTTTCTACTTCATTTCTGAATTGGTTTGAACTTTTCAAATGCTTCAGATTTGTATCTCATCAGATACAGGTACCGATATCGAGAACACTCAGCGATAAAGGCAATGAAGTAAAACAACCACTTCTGGCATGGATGGACATCGGACCATATACATCTCAATATATTAGGTCTAATACTCCAGTCACTCGTTCACCCTTTCCCTTAAAAGGTAACTTAGTCATCTTACCTAATAAACAAGATTCACATGTGTCATATGATTCATAATCAAATGACCCTAAACATCCACTCTTGGAGCTTAGTGATGTGTCTCTCATTTATATAGCCAAGGCGACAATGCCATAAGTAAGTTGAGTTTAAATTATCTCGATTATGTCTTTTCGAGTCATTGACATTCATAATTGGATGTAACATATCTAATATATCAATTCTGTTGCATAATGTACCAGTACCATAGAGCATTCCATTCGAACTAATAGAACAAATATTGCTACCAAAAGTTCAATGGAAACCAGCTCTATCTAAACAAGAAACAGACAATATGTTCTTTGTTAAAACAGGTACAAAATGACAATCATCCAATTTGAATACAAGCCCACTAGGGAGTGATAAGACATAAGTGTCTAAGGCCAATGTAGCAACACTTGCTTCATTACCTACACGAAGGTCAAGTTCTCCCTTTATGAGCTTTCATCATCCCCGAGGCCCGTGATATCATTGCATATGCGTGAGCCACATCCGGTATCACATACTCATATGTTTTGATCAGAAACAGTATTCACCTCAATGACAAACATATCTGAAGGAGTTGAGGCATCTGATGCCTTCTTCTGCTTCAGGAACTCCAGATAGATTTTACAGTTTCGCCTCCAGTAGCCAGTCTTGGCACAATGGAAGCAATATCCTTTTGGGGAAATTCTTTGGTTTTCTTTTGGCTGTACTTCCTACTTTCTGATCTCTATCAGAAACATCAACAGTAAGTGGAATATCCAGGACATAGTCCTGTTCCTCAGATCTGAGAACAATTCTCAGATTTCTTAGCCAATTGAGAAAATTAAGTCCAGAAGAGTGAGCGTAAAATCACACTGAAAAACGTCTTCAACCTAAACGCGATAGAGAGAAGGAATGTTAGAGTAGAAATGCCTGCATGATCATAAGGACTTACATGACATGCATATGGCTCCCACTAGTTTCTATGAATCCATAACCCTCTTTACGAATCCAAAGAAAATTATGACAAAATGTCCTATTAAGTCGATATCCGACATTGCTAAGAATGACCTTGGGTTTACCCAACAAGCCATACGTTAGGTCAATCGGTAGGTATTGGGCATACCAATTGTATCATCGATAACCGACTTTGAGAATGACCTTGGGTTTGCCCAACAAGCCACCTTAAGTCTCGGGAGGTATCAGACATACCAATTACATCTTAGATACAACTATCGCCCAGTGCTATCAACAGTTGATGTGGCACATACATTGGGTTATCAACACTTAACGCGCATACATCTGATGTATGCTACCCAATTTCGCCTCTGTACACGTTGACCTTGAGGTTAGCTCAACAAATCAACGCTTCTAGGAAAACCGACCCATTAATCCGAAAATCACATTTTCATGGTTCGAACATATTCGTATAGAGCGAGCTTGGGTTTACCCAACAACCCAACCCTATAAGAACTCTGGTTCTTGCCATATTAATGGAAGGCGTTAGTTTTCATATTCCGATGAGGGATTTAAAAATTTGGTCTCATCCAAGCTCTGGGATTATAGTCATCATGACTATATGGAATGATTTAGGTGTCATCAATCACATTGAATCTATCCTTAGAATCATCCATCATCCCACCTTAGCATGTTTAAGTCGAGTTACAGGACCTACAAGTCCAGTTACTCAACACACAAGTCGACTTACCAGGAATGGAAGTCAACTTATGCTCCTGCCCACGCACAAGTCGACTTGTATCTGCACAAGTCGACTTCTGCACATGTACAAGCACAAGTCGACTTATGTCCTTGTACAATCAAGTTGTCTTATTCCACAATAAGTCGACTTACCCTGTGATTTGCTATTATCTCTAATCGGCTAATTCCTCAATCCATGCAATCCCAATTCACAATACCAATTTACGTAAGGTAATATCTGTTCATTTGATGTACCAATGAACACTTCATTGTATCATGATTGCCTTATATGGTCAAACCATACATGAAAAGCTTGAAAACGAGTCATTACTCATAGATATTCAAACAATTTAGGAACACCAAATTATCACCCTAAACATCTCTAGCTAGTCTATACGTTATCAAAATCACTTCGGCACAAGCCACAAAAATTATGACGGCCAAAACAAACAAGATAATGAAATACACTAACGAGACGCTATTGTGACATATTCGGCATCCGAAAATTCTTGGAAAACCAATTTCAAACAATTCAGTTTGGAAAGCATACAACATCAAGATAACACATTTTCAATCACATTAAAAATGGTCCAAGGCATTGGAACTGAAAAATGCACATTCAATTATGCCAAGCAAAACAGTCCCAGCAAGTTTCACAAAACTGCCAAGTTCTGCATTTTGCTCGAAATGATCATTGAAGCAATTTCAATAAATTCTGAGAAAATTACATAGGTTACTAAATGTTTAGAAAATGCTTCATGAATTTTTCAGGATTTTTAGCCATCAAAAACTCAGTCAACCTAAGCAACAAAACCGATTCAAAATCTGTGTTCACCAACACAGTTATTCCCAACAGTATGCAATAAATTCGGAAATAAATAGTAAATCACCTTGAAAACATTTTTCCATCCACATGGATATTCAAAAATATCTTAGGTAGATCAGGGTGAAAACCAATCCGAAAAACGATTTTTCTAGAATTTATTCTCGCATTTATAAGCATACCTGTTTCAGAAACGTTCAACAAGACAGCATCCGAAACTTTAGGGAATAAATTAGCAAAACTATTTCAAATCAAATTGATAAATTCTCATATTTCACAGACATATTTTATAACATTTTATGAACAATTATGGGCAGGAAAATTTCAAAAAATATATCTCTATATAGAATCGAAATTCAAACAGCAAACATGCATCAACGTCAAATTCAATTAGGGTTTCTAATCTAGCTAGGATTTTAACTTCATACACGACACAAGTCGCTCTGATACCACTGTAGGAAAATCCCGGGAGGTACATCACATGTACCAGGTGCGGAAAACAAAAATTTTTGTTACCAGGACCTTCCCAAAGCCAGGATCCATGTGTCTATATGCAAACTCAAACCTAAACAACCAATAGAGACTGTCTCTAAAGGTATCCACGCAGAGATCAGAAAATCTAACCGGGACAAACCCCTTTGACCCGGGAATAGCTAGAACAAATTAAAGCCTGCTAGAGCTTACCTTTGTCCTTGGAGAGCTTAAGATTGACGTTGGAACTTAGCTTGGAGAAGAGAGAAATCGTTGGTGTTGAAAAAGGAACACTTTAAAACCCTTTCAAAGTACCTTAACACTTAAGATTTGCTCTTCCTTTCTCAAACCCACGAACCATCATCGGCCATCATCTATCCACTAAGTCATCTCCTTATTTATATCTTTAACTATTAAAGAGTCCATAAGAGGCTTACATGGAGAAGAGAAGAGTCGACAGTGCTTAATAGGAAGAAGACATGAAACCATTTCTAATAACTTTTCATTTAAGCTATATTTCTTCTTCCCATTTTCAAAACCGACGACCTTCACTCTCAAGTTCCTTATTCATTAAGTCTTTAACTATTAAATGACTCAACCAAGGAACCATCAGATGGTTGCCAAGTGGAAAGCCTTATAACCTTTCATGATTTAAGTTAATAAACTAATGAAGTTTGACTTGTCAAAGGCTTATCTCCTCTCCTCTCTCATTTTCCAACGACACATACTAATAAATTTATATATTAATTATTTATTTATTTATTTATTTAATCAATTAATATATAATTGCTAAGGTCCAGCCCAACTGGGGTCGGTCCTATCGGCCTACCGAGTCCCGGTGCTAAAACAGCTCCGGAAACCTTTCTTAGCAATATCGATGTCGCGATCTCATCGGGACATATCTCAATCCCATTGGGATCCATTTAATCCTAATGCTCTCCATTAATTGGAACTCTGTCCAATACTATTTTACAGATTCTCTGAAACACTCTTATGCGTGTGACCCTTTAGGTTCTCGGTTATGTTGGCCACTTAGATTAACAATTAATCTGAGCAAGTCATGAGCGGCGTCTAGCAACACATCATGACCTCCAAATGACCGGAAATTAATCGGTTTAATGAGTTCATCACGAACCCTTCCATAGACAATTACCGTGCAATTCGTCCTTTCACCATCCTATACCCCACTTGGTTCTGAATATGGACAAAGTGTCAACTCTCACTAGACTGAGTCTAGCCCAAGTGATATTAGTTCCTGTCCAGGACTCATTACTTTATATGTCCATGAAGACACTCTTCATGACATAGTTATGCTTCGGTCGAAGACTTCAAGTAATGATCCTGACAAGAGGCCAGGGTATCTCTTCTGCTATTTCAGAAGCGGTGAATTCTCTATTGGCTACTCAATTACCTTCGAATACCTCAAGCTGTACCCAAGCACCACCCTATGAGCGACCACTGGAAGGCAACAAGGAATGGAGTCAAAGCACAGAATCAGTATCCAAGATATCCTTGAGTACCTCAAGTCTAAGGATACTTGCACCATTACTATGATGAGATTATCACTGACAATTAAATAGAATATCCATGTGATGATCTCATGACAGGTCATCCAATGTACTTACTACCCTTAGTAAGCATCCACATGTCAAATCTAAATATCTCAATATTTACAGTTTCTGAGATCCACTGCTTGATCCAATCAAGGAATATGACATGTGCTAGTCTATCCGGATTAACGATGTCCAGTCTCGTTAATCCTATGACTAGGGATAATTTAGATATTGACATAATTGCACATGATAGGAATCTCAGTAGTATGATCGCATCATAATTTCCTTCATGCTATGTCATATATCATGGACTTCATTAATTCGATTAAAGATCCATATCAATTCATGAACATCAAATTAATGAAATATGCCTTTCTTTATTTATTCATAAAGTCTGCACACGACTTTGAACAAAACGCGCTAAAGGGGATTGCCTTTAGGGCACAATATAAACAGTACCGTCCTTGCATAAGTCGACTTACCCCATGTACAAGTCGACTTGCACTTACATTCTTGTCGTACCTCTTCTTCAGTAGCTAGAGAACCAGCACCGTCCAAAGCATTCATGACCTTTTTATCCTTATGTGAGATCATGCAAAGTACCCCAGGAGGAACTTTACCATCCTCAGACCCATCACCGAGGAAAAGGATACTTTGATCAGATTGCATAATCTTAAATCCATCAAATCTAGCCAAAGTCATATATGCTCTCAAATTTGCACCCCTCTTCCAAATTTTGTATGTATAAGAAGGAGCAATCCTTGAAATGAAAGGTATTACAGAACTCATAAAATGGAAAGTGATCTCCATGTAGAAGTCCCTCATCCTTCGCATGGTCCCCACTAGGCGAGGCAATCGCTTATACCATTTTGCCCATGTCAAAGGCTGGTAATGTCTAATAATGATCAAAGTGATTCCTTATTCTTTACTACAAATTGCCTCTTGAAGTACATTCCAACCTTGCTCGTTCTGCAAGCTCCAATATGAGCCAGAAACCATAAACATCTCAATAAAAATCTCATCGCCCATTTTGATAGTCAAGTGAAGAGGGGTGTCACGGTTAAGGACATCATGCCTATCAATCACAACAGAGATAGCATCAGCTTTCCCTTCTTCAGCGACAGAAGCTTCCTCATTCTGAATCTCAGCAAGATCACAAAGTCGTGGAAGACCCATAAGTATCTTCCTAAGACTAGCATAATGTCTTATGGCAATGGCTTTATGTACAGGACTGTGAGCATATCTCCAAATCTCTATACCCACCATGCCACAAGAGTATATGAAGATCCGCTTACACCAGTAACAGTATATCACAACTCAAACAAAACCATCAAACTACTAAGAGCCAATTGGATACGACTGGCAGCAATTTCCTAAACTAGAACCTGGTAGCATAAACCAAAATAATCATCAGGAATCAATTATTTGATCCTACAAACAACTTGATTACCTTTTATCAGTATGAAAAAGACAAAAGTTCATAATTGATCAACAAAAAAAGAGTACGATAATAGCTACTCTTTCTAAGGTAAGAATCAACCTAGTTTTGTTTACACCTGCACAAGACAAAAAGAAGAACAAACAAAAGCACAATTGAATGAAGAAAGTAGAAACTATAATCCAAATGGCTATGCTCAGAATATTTACAATCCGAAAGCAAACAAAAAAGCCAAAGAAGCCCAACCTTGTTCCGTTTCTTTCCTTAAGAAACCTAGAGATTCTCCGGATGCAATTCACACGCCAAAACCCTCACCATCCCCTCTCTGTCTCTGTCTCTCTCTCTCTCCCCCCTCTCCGGTGGGGAGAGAGATCCTTGCGATCCAATCTAGATCAGACAACCCCAAGTGTAAACTGAGAAGATGAGTTCTGCGTGTTTGAGAAGAAGAATTTTTGTAAAATGAGAAAACCAAAGAAACAAAAGAGTCCTCCTAAACTTTCAATATATACGTAAGTGACGGAAAAATGTCTACCCGAAAAAGCTAAAATTTAGGACTTTTCTGAAAAACTCCAAATTTAAGCTTTTGAAAAAGCTATATTCTAGCTTTTAAAAAAGCTATTTTTACTTTAAAAGTGTTTTTGAAGTTTACAGCCAAACATTCATTTTTTCTTTAAAATAGTTTTTGCAGTGAAAAAAAAGTACTTTTGAAGCTTTCAAAAGCTGAACCAAACAGGCTCTTAGGCTCGCAGAATTTGTCATCGATAAGCCTCATGGGAGCTACATCACGAATTTCTAGCCTATATACCATCCTAGGGGTTTATTATACATTGGATCATCCATAAGATTTCAAAATCATTACTTATACAGTAAATAATTATATAATTCATACATTTACTCATCAATGATTCAAACAAAACCCAAACATAAATACTTAGACTATTAAAGAAGAACATAAAAACTCATCAATGATTATAAGAATATTCTACACAACAACATAAAATCATGACCTTCTTTGCATTCACACAAAACCTAAACATATATAATCATACTATTAAAGCGACACATATGGTATTAGTTGGACGACTTACCTAGATGGACAAACAACCATAGATTACAAAGAAGAAGGATGAGCGATGCTCTTCAACACAAAATAGGGCCTGCAAAACAAAAAAATTCGTATTCAATATAATACACTTGTTCAATAGTTTTGTAATTATATCTGTTACATACAATGCCAAATATCACTATAAGCATTAACACTTGAAACTCTTATGATTCCATACAAAACATACCATCACTCTTTACAAATAAGACCACGTGCATTCATAGAAGTTTGTTGTTTTGTACTTTGATGACATTTTGGTATACAGTAGGGATTTTGATGAACATATGTGTCATTTATTAAAATTTTAAAGATCTAAGAACCAAATTAAAATAATAAAATAAATTAAAAGGCAATGGGTCTAGCTTTCCGAATCTTATCATAAGTCCTAATACCAAACCTATAAAAATTCGTAATATGCCATACACAAACCAAATATGATCAAATTTAACATAAATATCATAATGAAAATATGCATATGACTAAAACCTAATATAAAATATATAAAAATATAAAATTGCCTAAAGAACGTTGAGTAAAAACTTGAACATAAATAATATGAAAACCTACAATATTAATCTCTAAAGCTTTACATTTTCTAATCATTATAAAAGACTAAAAATAAGGAACTAACGATGACACATAAAAATCAAGTATCAAAACTTGATAACATGATGCAATAAACATAAATAAAAATAAAGCTTAAAAGATCAATACTGAGGAAACACAAAGAAATAAAGTGTAATCTTGAACCTTAAATCATTCAAAAATTCACAAAATTTAAAAATTATTGTGAAATATTAACAAAGACATAAATACTAGTAAACTAAATATGTATTATAATCTAAAAGGAAATAAGAATGACTAATAGAAAGAGGACAAGCCAACAATCATACTTGCTAAAGAAAACTAATGTTCTTAATCTTAAGAAGCTTATTCTATTATCTTAAAATTTTCCTACTGAAACAAATTCAATTATGAAAACCAAGAACATGAATTTAAAATAACAAAGTATCTTTTAGAGGAATAATAATAGTAACTCTAACTTATTAGAAAGACAAATGAAATGATACATTTTCAAACAGGGTGGTTTTTCTAGGTTAGAGACTAAATGTAAGTCTTCAAGTTTAAGGGAGGATTTTTTTGAAGTCACCATGATATTTTTCCTAGTATTGATAGATTCTTATTAATTTCTATTAAGTGTAAACAAATCGATTCAAATTTTGTATTTCTAGGTTTATATGTGATACATTTTTTCTTCCTTTTATGCTTAATATGTGAAATTTTAATGCATTCCCAAAGTGAGGAAAAGAAAAGAAGAGAGCGATCATAATTATAAAAATGAAGCGTGTTAATAATTAATGGTAAATGAATAAAATAAAAGCCTAATTCATCTAAGTGAAATTCAATCTTAAGCCTTGATTTAATTTCAAATTATCCAAGCTAAATATTCAACCAAATTCAAAATGCAAAATCATTAAAAGCCCTAGGTACCGAATCACTAAACCTTAAGCATTCCCCATTTTTATTTAAAATCTAAAATTTGCTCAAGCTTCAAAATCCAACATAAAATATGCATGAACATGGGGTTAGACTAAATTTTTTATCTTTTAAATTTAAACCAACATATAAGATCGTTATTGAAATTCAAAAGTTTTAATGTTAAACTTATCTCCTAATATTAAATCATTTTGGTTATTTAGCACAAGCCTAAATACCAGGTTAAAAGAATAATTGAGTTTAAGACAATGAAAAGGTTACCATTAAACAAAACATTTTCTACCAACCACTACTTACAAGCTATTCTTAATATCTGTAACCTTATTTTCAATTCCTTATATAGATTAACGATCAAGACAACGAGGCCAAGATCAACATAAGAAACTTTACACCTTAGTAGTTTGAAAGTAGTAATCATTATCCAATACATTACTTTCACATTAAAATACGAAATGTTGATATGGTGATATACAACAATTTTATCTAAACAATTTCCATATCACTCAAATAGGACCTTTCTCAAATTTTAGTCATTTATAGTATTGCAGCTATATATTTTTTATATTTTAATTATTAATAAATAAAATTTGACATACACGAAAGATAAATATTGTACAATTTGATTTAGAAACAAGTCATAGAAAACTTATGTTACTTCCCCTTAAAATTGATAACTACCCGTGGATTGAATTAAGTAGCAAGAAGATGACGGTAACTCAACGTCCATTAAATTCGAGTTATGTATGGAGAACAAAAGGAGATGCTTCATGCTTGTCTAAATAAGCACTCAAAAATCGAGTCAAGCTTAATTTTAGCAGTTGTGATTACTGGCATAACATAAAATATGCATAAACAACATTTCACAAAATGGGTATAAAATTCATCCTCTCATATATAAGAAGCAGAAAACATAAGGGAGGACAAAACCCACCTTAACCGACAGTGACAAGGGCAAAGACGAGGACGGTGATAGGGACTAGGACGGCGATAGGGAGGAAGAAATAGATGGCAATAGGGAGGAAGAAATCGATGGTGATAGGGAGGAGAAAATGATAAAAACCAAATGACAATGGAGGGGGTTTGGTAGCTTTTAGGTTGAACAAATACGACATCGTTTGGTATTAAACTAAGTGACATCATTTTCATTTTATTAAAAAAATTGAAGTTGAAACAAATGATGACGTATAATTTTAAATTTTACCTACGGATTAATGATTACGTTGGAATATATTTCCGTAGATACACCCTAACGTTTATTTATGCCATTAAGCATTTTTGCCTATTTTATCAATGGACAATGCCCTTATGCCACTATATTTCATCAAAAAATTGTTGAGATAATTTTCCTCCACTTTTACTGACAAATATTTTATCAGTCATAAAATACAATTTTTCTTAACAATGTTGCCAATGAAAATTCATTTTTTGTCAATAATTTATTACGGCTTTTTTTTTTGGTAATTTTTCATTGCTAATTTGTATTTTTTTAGTACCGATTTATCAAGTAATATATGCTTTTCCTTTCATATAAATTTATATGTTTGCATTACTAATTATATTTACTAGAAAATATAAGGGCCTAATTTTATAGATTGACTAACACTAGTGTATGGACACTCTAGAATAGGGAATTCTTATTCTAGTAATGCATCAAAAGTAGATCTTAAAAGAAAAAAGAAGTTAATGTCAAAATTGGGACAATCAAAAAAATAATACGGGAGGGAGAAAAGGAGACAGAGTCAACGATGCACATTAGATGCTGAGGAAATAATCAAAAGGAAAGGATTATTTCTAATGAAAGGAAATGTTTTAGAGCAAAAAATGCTTGTTTAGAAATTGATACACATTCAAAGAGGAGGAAGAGAAAAACAAGAAAAATTAACAACATATCAATTTGAGATAGTAATAAACAAAAAAGAAGAGGAAAAAGAGAAGAAAAATTAACTGATGCTAATTTGAGATAGATAGAAGAAAAAAAATAACTCTAATATAGGATAGTCTAAAATAGTAAAAAAGAGAAGAAGAGTTACGAAAGGAGATTATTGTCTTGAGATAAACATTAAAATAAACTTAACAGTAGAGTTACCAAGGATTCAATTAACTATTATTAGTTAAAAGAAGTTGCTCATACTTGATGTCAATAGCATTATGGCTTACATTATTCCATATTCTCCTAGCATCAGGCTAATATAGTTGTCCCAAAAAATTTGGATGAACATCCATATATGGTTCTAATGCGATTTCAAATCTTTTATGTTGCATTTGACTTTTTATCTTCAATTTTGAAGAGGGCTTCTAATATGACTTTGTTTAGTTTTGCTTCCAAAAATATAATGTTAGTATCTGATCATCAAGAATAAAGTAACGTGCCAATGACAATCTTATGTTTGAATGTTTTTTTTTCTAGATTTTTTGGACAAGAATAAATGCTATGATTTCTATAGTACTCTTTTACAACCAATATCCATTAACCTTAACTATATGTCCTTTTAATGCTAAAGCAATTTAAACATACTGATTGATTTTCTCTTTGGAGAATCAAAAGGAAAATTATTTTATTTTGTTAGGAAAGTTTAATTACAAAGTTAGAAATAACATTTTAATCATCTCTTTAGAATCAAATCTACTATGACCTATATTTAATTATTTGTTATTCCAATAAAGGTAGGCATTAAACTAGTGAACAGTCTTATAAAATTTAGGCTATGCAAATACTGAGATTTTTGTTTAATTATCCACATATGTTAAATTAATGAAATGTATATCATTGATGGAGAATGATTATTGCTTTAATGCATGATCCAACTCATTGTAGTGTTACAGGTTGCACAACTATTGAAAATAAGAGAAATTTTTATTTTAAAGGAACTGAGAAAATATGAAGAAAAAAAAAAGTGTTATCCTTACCTTCCTTGAAATTATAGAGGTTACAACAAATCAAATACATTATTTTTGGATGACTCGTTGTACATCACTTTTCAAAATCCACCACATTTAATTACCATATGTCTTCTATCATTATTTTAGAAGTCAAATTGATTTCTTAGTTCCAAACTCTTGACATCATTCTATGCATATCTCAATGTCTTTGTTCAGACACATACTAGAGTATTTCCACACACATACTACTACCAGGAAATTAATGATTCTTCCTTAGATGAGATGTCTAATATCATACTTATTTTGTTTAATTTTTTACCATTTAATTTTATCAATGCTTCCATCCTTATCTTGCATCTTTATTCGTTTACTTACATGTTTTAATTGGATCTATTAGTGATCTTCAGACGTATTTAGATTGATTGGTAAAGGCACTCAATGTGATTGATAATGTTGCTCATAATTCTTATAGTCAATCAACCATTACATAAACAAATCCTTTTGGAGTATTTCTCAGAGGATTATAAGTGATTGATGTAGCTATTCCTAATATATGCTCATTCATGTAACTTTAGTACTAAAATTATAGGTTCTACTAAGGTTTTGTCATATGTAAATTTATGATTGATCCAAAGATTCTATTGTTAGCTTTATGCTAAGTGTTTCCAAGTCAACTAACCTTTTTATATTGCAAGCTAGTTTAATCTCTTTTGAATATAAATAGCATTAATGCAACATCAGTCCCTAAGTTATAATGGTTGGTATTTTTAACCCTTTAATTATCCTTACCTTAACATCTAACTAGTGTAGCTCACATAATTCATTAATTTGAATTTATAATGAAAATGAAAATTTTACAATCTTTTATAATTTTAATCTATAATTTAAACTATATGAAATCAAATATGAAAACAAACTTACATTACTATATTAAATGATGTTCATGTATATAATTGCAATAACGAAAGATACTATAATAGAGGAGAAAACAAACTCGTCAATTTTTATTTTACTCTATTCTTCTTGGTTCATTAGATAAAGAGAGATTAAAATTGTGGTTATTGATATCCAATATGGGCAAAACAACCACTTATATCCTTTTCCATCTAGTCTAACTGGCCATCTTGACCTTTTTAGAGTTTTTAAATCTATTTAGTATTTACCTATGCTTTTGTAAATCTTGAAAGATCCTTCTCTAATCCTTTTATGTCCTCTAAAACTTTTTGTAAAGATGGCAAACAAGCATTCTCGTTGGTTGATTCCTCATTGTTATAGTGTTATACTTACTTGTCAATCGTCCTATTTGCATCATCTTCCATCCTTTCCTTATCACCACCAACATCAACATCTTCAACACTAGTGAAGGACCTTCACTGAGCTTATGTCGCATAACTTTAATATCAATGTTCGATATTATATATGCAATTTTTATCTGGGGAAGCTTATCAAGTAGTTTTAAGTTCCTTGCTTAGTGCATGATATGCAACTCTCCATATACTTCCCCTTTTTCTTGATGCCATCATATCTAAATAACTTACAAAATAGAAAGTCAAATTGTAACAACAATGCTCAATAAAGCATGACAAGTAGAACAAACCACATTAAGTAAACATTCCCATATTCTTCCTCCTCCCGAAAATGGTGCAGGTAATCACTCCATGTAAAAAAACGCAAGAGTGGATTTTATATATGAACTCTTTGTTTTTGTTTTTATTGTATTTACAACTTCTATATAAGATTTACATCAAAATTCTATACATGTATATATGTATTTAAGGAAGTCAATTATAGAAATTCAATATGCAAATGTTTCTAATTACCAAGAAAGTAAAACCTACATTTGACACTAAATTGCGAAATTAATATTGAGAAATCTATTCCACCTATCTAAAACCTAATTCTATTCAAATCATCCTAGGTAACATCTCCAACTCGAATGTTGGCAAAGTTTTGAGGGTCAATTTGTATATACATCTTCATATATGTTAATTACTTTTTTCATATTAAACAACTCAAAAGCCAAAACTAATTTGTACAATAGTATACAATCAAAGAAGCCTATTAGGTAATAAACCTCTACTTTTAAGGATATAAGACCTTGTCAATTGGCCTTTATTGTCGAAGCATAACATAAGATGTTCAGAGTCTTTAGTGGTTGACCTTTATTATTTGAGCCTTCCATTATATTCCCAACACCTTAAGTCTTACTAGAAGATGGTTTTTTTATTCATTTTTACAAAAGTTCTACAATCACAATATTCCAAACGAATCAACAATAATATGTTCTAAATGTGAAAATTCCTAAATCTTTCATTCTAAATGTTAGGGTTTAAATTTAAGATAGGATGTGCTCATATAAATGAGTGCATCATAAGATTCAATTGTTTAGGAAATTGTTATCTATATGTAATGGGATGATGAAATTTTTATATAGGTGTGGTATGAAGTGTATTATGTTATGGTATAGATTGTATTAAAGCTTGATATTTTTGTACTCAGTTATAATATCTCATATTAAAGTTTAGCGTTACTTATTTCTAATAAGTGATGGTATTTTGGTATGTAAATGTGATAGTGAATGTGTGAAATCTTATTATAAATTATATTTCACCATCCAAAGATACTTATAATGGATACAATTTTATATACATATGTTTTTCAATTCATATCATTCATATTGTCCCTTATAAATTATAACATAAATATGATTTAATATTACGTATATTCGCTTAGTCATGTCTAACTAAACTTTTTAGACACAATTTGGTATATAATTGTGTAACAATACTTATCCTATATTATTTACTTATCTGTAATAAACGATAGTATTTTTTATAAATACGGTGACATGGGATGTATATAGTCCTAATATAGTGTGCATTGATTTATTATTTATCCTTGGTAAGTTTTTCCTATATTAAAGTTTAAGGTTATTCTTATATGTAATTAGTAATGGTTTTTTATATATAAATGTGTGGTACTAGAATATAATATCCTAGTATAACTTGTATTAAAGTATGGTATTATTCTCATATAAATCATGATATTCTCATATAAAAGTGAAATTGTTACTTATTTTAAATAAGTGATGATATTTTCGTACATATGTATGATATTAGATGCATAGAGTCCTAATATAGTTTGTATTGAAGTATGATTTTCTTTGAATTCAGTCATACTATTCCCACTTTAAAGTGTAAGTATTACTTGTCTAGAATGAATTATGGTCTTTTATATGTAAATACTATTGGATGTATTATAGTTTGTATAAGGTATGGCATTCTTTGTACTTGGTCATAGTATCTCATTTTAAAGTGTAAGTGGTATTCATTTTTAATGAGATAGCATTTTTGTTCATAGGATAAGTATTACATGTATTAGGTCTTGATGTAATTTATTTTGAAGTGTGATAAGTCATAGTATTCCTGTATAAAAGTAAAGCTATTACTATTTTTAAATGAGTTATGGTATTGTTATAACATATGCATCATATGGAATGTAAGGAGGCATGATACTATTTGTGATATTTTTATAAGATAATCATATTTTAAAGTTAGAGCATTACTAATGTGTAGGAAGTTAAGTGATGCTATTTTTTTACAATGTCTTTCTACAAATTTCCTTGTGTGGTGTTAATATTTTTAAAGGCTTATGATTTTTGAAATTTGGAGAAGTAGTATTTAAATTTTAAACTCAAGGATTTTTAATTTGATAGTTACAATACCAGTCAAATTGGATCATGTTAATCACTATACAACATTTATATACAATTTTTTTACAAAAAACCTCTCAAATTTTGCATCTTATTTCACACACCAATATTATTACTTCAAATAAATTTATATGCAACTTTCAAATTTTATCATACCAAAATCATTAGCAAGATTTTATCATAAAGACGTTGTTTTGTATAAGATTTGCTTATAGTTATAATACTTGATTGCAAAAAGTAAATTCAGAAAATATAACTCAAATCATAATACTCCTACCAAAAACAATAAAAATGTAAAAAAATAATTATTTTCATGCCTTAGTCACGGGCTTGCTTGTTAGATAATAAACAATATCTCATAACAAATGATAAAATACAAAAGTATAAAGTTATGTTGCATATAAAAAATAGTAATTCTCAAACTTTAATAAAATGATAAATGTTTATTATTAAGATAGAGGAAATAAAGGAAGATTTGTTTATTAATAGACTAGTAACTTAGTCTTTAGTTAATTGATATATTTTTCTTATTTTATCAATTACTATTATTTCCATCACATATTAGCAAATTAACAACAAATTATTCAGTTTTTTATTATTTTTAAATGAGCACTCACTATTCTACAAAGTAATTTCCATTTAAATATTGTTATTCTTGATCTATTAACATAAACATCTAAGTTAGATGAATTTTTATAATTCAGTCTCAACTAGTTTCTGATTATTTCAAAGAAAATATATATAAGTGACTCGAACCTTGACATGTTTTTATTGAAAGTGCATGTACACCATTAACCATTTGAAATCGGCATCACTGCAAGTAACGTGAAATTTGCATGGAATAATTTGTGATTGTCGCTAGGCCTTGTATTCGATATGGCGATGACTAGTAATATCAGAAGCAGAAGAGGATGGTGACGCTGCATGTACTGCACCAGCAATTCTGTCCTCTGCCTTGGCATGCAAAGCTTCGCCAACCTTTTCAATTTCATCCTTCCTCACAACTTCATCAACATGAACGTCTTCCTCAATCTCCAATACCACCGCTTGTGACCCGTGAGGACCCCGCACAATGGTCTCTTTCACCTTCATATGCTCATCAACGTGCTCAAGTTCCGTTTCATGAATTGGCTTCTTTTTCTTCTTCTTGATGCAAAAACAGAGAGCAGCTAAAAGGGAGGCAACCAACAAAAATCCGCCAAATGAAACAAACACAACAATGATGATTGTGTGGTTGCTTGGCGAAGGGGCAGGCGGTACTGGTGATGATGGTGGTGGCGGAAGAAAGTGAGGAGGAGGCGGGTGCAGGTGAGGAGGACGGGGTGGCAATGCGTGAGGCGGTGGTGGCGGAAGCAAGTGAGGAGGAGGAGGGCGCACGTGCGGAGGTGAAGGAGGACGGGGTGGCAACGGTTGAGGAGGTGGTGGACTTGCATATGAAGGTGTTGGTGGTGGGTGAAAGGGGTGACTTGGTGGGGGAGGGAAATAAGGGAATCCAAAGTTGCTTGGAGAGGCCATCTCAAAGACTCAAGCAGAGATTTGAATTTTGATGTGGAAAGTGGCAGTTCTCTTTGCATATTTGTAGTGAGAAGTTGGAATGGAAACTGCGGTGAAATGAAAGGCGTAACAAGCTTCTAGTGACTTTACCCTCATGCCAAGATTCGTGGTATGAGTTTGTTTGCATTGGAAAACACTTCTCAGTTTCCTTACAATCCTTCTGCCAGGCTTATTTTTCCATGATATGGGTTATTTACCTAACATGACTCCCTCCCAGTCCAGGGAGATCATATACCCAACCTCTGTTGAAAAAGAAGAGCTCTTCCCAGTAAATGGGAACGGCACAATTCATTTTGTACGTTTGTTCTGTTTATTATGATTCAAAGCTATAAGAATCTCATAGTGCAAGGATCCATATACTGCAGAGGTTCCATACCGCAAACAGATCAAAGACTCAGAATTTAAAAGACTGATGTCATTTTTCTTTTCTAATTGCTGATGCTTCTATTGCAAATAACAAATTAACATATATGATAAGGACATCATTCCTTCAATAACCAAGGCCATAGAAATTTACGGGTAACATAACATGATGCGAGAAACAACTATCAATTGCAAACAACCGCTTATAATTGAGAGTACTGGAAATTCAGTATTTATCCAACCCATGGAGGGCAACAATTGTCTGCTCTTCAAATCCTCCAGTCTGTAAACATAATATGAACAAGAAATCAGCTCAATGAGCTTGAGAATAAAATTAACGGAGTTAAACGGGTCAACACATTTGGTGTTTATGATTGAAGATCTGACGACAAATGAAACCAATCCTTAAAGCAGATGTGACAAGAGAATTTCATTCCACATGTCAGGTACGCCAGGTAGACACCAATGGCTACAATCAGGCACGGATGGATTATCACTCCAGACACCAACATGTGCATCGCTCCGAAATGCCACCATTGGTGTCACATGCAGAACAGTCACTGGCACTGACATTTCTTTCGCGGCCCTGATTATGATATCTGAAATTGGGCTCCGGTCCCTGCCTCCAGTTTTTGATGAAGGATGCTGAGTCACTTTGCAAGAAAGGCGACTTCGGCCACTAGTTTATGATCAAGTAATATGTAAGAGATACATATGTAAATGAAGCTACAAATCGGCTAATGTCAAAACCAGATTAGGTAACAAGTTATATGTAGAAAGAGACAGTTACAGCTTTTTTTCTCCTATCAACACCAAAAACTGCTCTATTCTGTCAAAAATAACCAGAAAGAAGGGGCTTAAAAGCTAATGACTCCAGAAACACCGAATGCAATACGGTGAAGCCCAAGCAAAACAGAAAGCCAAGCATTTCTTAGTTATTGTCAGGTGAACCAGCTGAGGTAGACTTATGTGAGACTTTCAAGTCCATTCTGCATGCAATTAATATTTGAGTAATGCAAATAGCAAGGATAACATACCTCCAATGCGAAGACTCAAAGGTCCGGAAGAAAACACTTGTTCTATTTGGATTTATGTTAGTATCAGCCCAGGACGCCCATGTATTTAATGCTGTTCTGAAGCCAGTAGTGATAGGCATTCCAAGCTTCAGTGAACCGTTTACAGAAAAATAACGACCCCTGTCTGAAAAAGCATGTTAGGATCGTTTTGCAGTCAACAGATGCAGCAAATGAGAAAAGACATGATGTTCAAAATACACGCATATCACTGAAATGATAAATTAGTTATTTGTATTTATCTCTTAATTATTAGTAGTTATCTCTTGTATTTATCACTTATAGCCTATGTATTTATCTCATGTATATCGATATTATAAATAGAGTGGCCATGCCCGTATCAGGGTAAGCCTATTAATTCTCTTCAATCTTTAATCACAACCTAATCATAAACCCGTAAGAACTGTTTTGGACAGACCTTATAGTCATTAAAATGATATTTTGAAGAAACCGAGTTGAACATAAGATCTCGCTCTCTGAAAATTTAAGGCACATATATGCCAATAACACCAAATTCGCATGTTACAGCCATAATATGCTCATGTTCTGGCATGTACTAGGATAATATCAAGTATTTGACCTTCAAGAGTACTTACTATATAATGCATCCTGGAACTCATTACCATTGCTTGTTGAAGCACTTTCAAAACTTACTAGACGTTTTCAGACCAATGTGAAATGCTTAGTACACAATTAAAGCATTCATCTTTAAGACAAAAGAATTTGCTATGATCGAAAACAGAAGCACTACTTGACTTCTGATAGATGCATTAAGATGCAAGTCCTGAAACACATTATAAGAAGTTAAATGTGAAATATATGCCACGAAGGTAGAAAAATGAAAACTTAACTAGGATCAAATCAAGAAAATATAGTGACAACAAGGACGTCTGGAATTGCACATTGATTCTGAAATTAACTTAAATGGTTCATCCAAGTTTCATATAAAATTTTGGATGCACAATTATAGAAATACAAAAACTTACAGTTCAAAGAGTTTGCTTGGCGTCCACCAATGCCCTGAATTAAATATTAGAACATCAGAATTAATCCACTCTTTGCTTATGCCATCCAACTTATCAAGTTTGAGTGTTGACTTGACCCTCTTGGGCGCACGCCAAGACACTGAGCTTGGCTGCACCAGGAACACTGAACGATAGAAATCAACTCTCAAATCAAATGAACCAAACCTTACACCTAAAAACCTAATTTGTTTTGTTATCTTATTCCTATTAACTTCATAAACACTTTTCTTATCCTCAACACCAGTCATCAGCATGCATATCAAAGACTCCCACTGTGATCTACCCAGTGAATCACCAACAAAAACAATCCGTTTGCCGCGTAGTTTTTCAAGAACTTGATGAACATCAAACTTTGGAATGTCACAATTCTTAGGCCTCCACCTCCATTTTATGTACCCTTGATCTCTTCTCCCATTAGCCAAACAATTAAATCCACGTTCAGCAAAAGGGCACAGTGACGAATTATATAAGGGATAGCTTTCATCTTGAATCCAGCTTCCTTCAAACACATTGCACAGCTTAATCGAACCGTTAGTCTTTGGAATCTCAATATTATGTATAACTGGTTGAAATATTGGGGGTAGAAGCAAATACGCACATACTAAAAGCAAAGCGACGAACGAGCTAATGGCCATAACTCCAGGGGGCGATTGAAAGATCCAGAATTTACAATGACCCTTCATTATAGCCTTTCCAAAATTGAAAATGACCATGTACAAGGGCCGGAAATGGACAAATAAAAACCGGTTAACACCAGCAACCATCTCAATCATCTATTCTGAAAACGCACGGCCACGAGCAACTTCAACGTACCATCAAATGAAGCGTGAAACAGAAACAAACCCAGAATCCAAATAGCAGCATGGAACAAGATTTGAAACTTGAAAGTGAAATGAACACTTGTATACCATCTTAAACTCAAGTAGATGAGCAACAACAATCCAAATCAAGATCAAAACTTAAACGACCAAGGATGATGAGAGACAGGCTTAAAGAGAAGCTTGAAAAGCCACAAGCTAAATAGAGTAGTAATGAGAATATTGGCACTTACAATACAATCAACGAATGAAGGAACAAGGTACAATTACTTCCAACTAAGTTGCCCGAGAAAAAAATAAAGCTTGGCGGTTGAAACTTGAAAGCATTAACTAGACCGGTGGAGCTAGACAAAGTGCCTGATTGAACAGGGGAACTAAAGGACTGCCTTTGGTTACTCGAAGAAACACGTGTACCAGCAAGAGTGGCTGGGTGCTTTGCGTCGGACAAGGGTATTCGCGAGAATTTGTCGGTGACTTTGGTAAGACCACAGAATAAACAAATCTCTAATTCCGGATACGTGTTTGAATTTGGTTGGTTTGTCATGGAAAAATTCAGCTTATCAACCAAGCAGGCCTAACGCTTCCATCACAAGGCTTCGAGCTCAGCTATGATTGATTGCACATGATTACTCCAAGGTCCGCTTGAATACCAGAAGATAATAACAAGCTAACAAGAAGTGTGACAAGGAATTAAATATAGGCAAACTGATCAACGAAAAGACTGTGGGACATTGATGTCCAAACCTCTTCGATATCCGACGGGCAAATTGGTCAATGAATAAACTATTCCAGGGACATTGATGCCCAAACCTCCTCGATGTCTTAATTGAACGGTACCTAAAACTTAAAACACAAGAAGAGTCCGTTGGGATCGAAAGGAATATGATGAACGGCTCGAACTTATTGAACGGCACCTGAAACTTAAAACACAAGAAGAGTCCGTTGGGATCGAAAGGAATATGATGAACGGCTCGAACTTATACTTACTTTTACAGAGTAAGATTGGGGTCAAACAGCGCCTTGCTAGCTTCTATTTTTATTTATTTTTTTATAACTTATAAATTATAACAAATAAATTTGATTTTCCATTTTCACTATTATCATTATATTAAATAAATTTTTTTCTTAATCATTTAGAATTTAATATAATTTAATTTCTCAATAAATATGTAGCATTCCCTCATCCCAGAATAAGCACCGAAATATTCAGAGGTCATTCCGATACATATCCTACAATAAGGACGAGCTACGTTTGATCACTACACTCACTTCAACTGACATCGTATAATTTATCACTTTTAAAACATCAATAAAAAATTACAATATTTTTAAAACCAACTTTTTCCTCATTTCATTTTTCAAATTAAAAGTCTACATTGTGTCTTTCAATCTTCTCTACACGTACATTCACAAAATCTAGTACAAAAGAACTATATGAAAGAGGAAAATACATCAAATCTAGCTAAGTCATTCAAAATCCTAGCTGACCGACCTTTGAGTCATGACTTCTCTTGTTAAAACACAATTCACACGGCAGTGAAGCCTCTCAATAGTTCGGGTCGTCTCTCGGTCCTGAAAAGACAACGTTACAATTTTGATGAGTTTTGCGAACTCAATGAGGTAACCATCATCGATGATTCACTCAATTCATGCAATACATCAATTCACATAGCAATTATTTCACAATTTTGCAATTCACATAAGTATTACATTTTCACTTAAGCAGAAGCAAATTATACATTTCAATCAATCATACTTACATAATCAAATGCATATGAAATGATCATGAGACTCCTTTTCAATGTTTATGTTGTTGTGACTGAGTGCCTGAACTGTCTCGTATCTATTTTGGATATCGAGCTCATTAACAATTGTCCCTTATCCGTGGAGAATACATGACTCATTATACGTTGAACCTGAGGCTCTGAAACACTTTTGAGCTCGAGACTCATTTCCACACATTGAGTTTTAAACTCTAATCGTTGACTACTCTAGTTACAACTTCCATTATCTAAATTTGCATGCATGAATGGAATGCACGTAACACGATCATTCCCTTGATAAAACATATAGGTCTACACATTCACATTCAAGCAACATTTCATTATCTCAACTCTCATCGCACAGTCATCGGACCTTCTGTCCATAATCTAAAATCCAATCTCATTCATTCATTACTCAAATCATAATTATAAGCAAACAATAATTGAGAGAAACCGTCTAGGTTACTCAAAAGTTTCTTCCGAAGTTAATGCTGGAAGATTCAGCAACATCTAGAGGCTGACGTTCTAGTCGCTCCTCTATAACAAATAATATACACAATGTCACAATCTCTTCAATCATAAGTATCCAATGATGCACGTGTATGAAATAACTTATGTATAATGAATGTTCATGACAATCCCGGGTATCGTTTCCTTATTCCGATCACATTACCAGTCTTATATCCGAAACTCATCTAAGTATGATTCATGCTTAGGTTTATGCCTCATTAAAACTATTGAAATCACAATTCATTATTCATTTTGAATCCTATAGATCTAGACATAATCGAAACACTGAAGTATGTTCAGTGGAATATTCATATAATGCAAGGGTGCACTCACCGTACCTGTTCCACATTTCTCACTCAATCTTTTTTAACTCATTTCAGATGACTATGATTTTTAGGTGGAGATGTAGGGTAATGTCTTACGAGTCCAATGGTTCAAGAAATAATTGATTTGGACTCCTATAGAAGAAGTTATGGCCAAGCGGAGAAAGACATAAGAAGCCAAAACACAGAAGAAACAAGACCCAGAAGAAACAAACCCCAGAAGAAGACACATCAATAAAACACAAAATAAATCAAAACATAAAAAGAAAAAAACACAGAAGAAAGAAAACTCAGAAAAAGCGAAACTCAGAAGGAACCAAAACACAGAAGGAATAAAACACAAAAGGAAGAAAACTCAGAAGAAGCGAAACTCATAAGGAACCAAAACACAAAAGGAATAAAATACAGAAGGAAGAAAACTTAGAAGAAGCGAAACTCAGAAGGAACCAAAACACAGAAGGAGTTCATGAATAGTAA
Source organism: Erythroxylum novogranatense (assembly GCA_029891385.1). Lineage (NCBI taxonomy): Eukaryota > Viridiplantae > Streptophyta > Magnoliopsida > Malpighiales > Erythroxylaceae > Erythroxylum > Erythroxylum novogranatense. The sequence goes on from CM057229.1 coordinate 20,063,837, forward strand.
CACAGAAAGAGTTCATGAACAATAACACAAAATGAGTGAAACTTAGACGATACAAAACATGAAAGAAGATGACGTCATCAATGACGTTATCACAGAAGAAGCAAAAAGACAGAAGAAGTATATTTCACTTTTGAACATCTTCCCTTATAAGGACCCTGACTTTCAACTCAAATGTTCATAGTTTTCATATTATATACTGTTGGGAAGATGAAATGGAAGATTTATAACTTTCACAAAGGCATTTTAACAAATCTATCTAGATTGGTACAAAAGTTTCACGGAAGCTTCAGATCAAGTTATTTCTATTTCCACTCCAACTTCACTTTTACATCACCAAAACACTAAAAATCTTTCAAAAACTAATTCTACACTATAACTTCTTAACTTTCTTTCGTAAATCACCAACTCTAGCGGATTTATTCACTGCTTACCTGTTGGAAACTCCAAAATTTTCAAACTCTAAACTTCATGCAATTTACGTACTTCACTGAAGATAATGACCAACTTCTATTTTTTTCTTTTTTTAGGCGGGTAGAAGACAAGAATAGCAACGTGAATTTGGTGTAGGAAGGAAAAACAGAGAAATCATTTAGAAGATGTTATAGGGAAAACTCTGTGGGCGGGAAGAACATTTAAAGAAGATCTCAATGAAGAATGGACTTAGACATATAACTTAACCTTTCAACTCTCAGTGAACAGTAGCCGACTTCTAGTAGAAATACATAAACTTAAGTGACATTTGTCATTTCACTCACATCTAAGCTCTAACTTAGTTTTTTTTAAACTAACTCCCTAAAACTCTCATCTTTACAATCAACTATTTCAAAGTCTTCATTTGATGTCTTTTCCTATTTGTATAATTTTTCCAAAATCTACGCCTACATTTACCCAAATTTACAAATACAATACTCTTACTGTCTAATAGAATTTCCAACATAAATAAATTCAAAATTCTCAAAATAGTCAAAAATCACAATTCAATCTAATTATATCCAGAATTATTCATGAATGCATGTACAATTATTTTCAAATGCAACAATTTTACTATTCACATATATGTGTATGTCACATTATATATGAGCATGCACAAACATTTCTAAACTCTCATTGTTTACTCATATTTATTATTCTAACATTCCATAAGTAATGGGATGTTACAAAATATTTATCTTTAAATTAAAATTATTTATAATTTTAGAAATAATTAGTTATTAATAAAATAGTAAAAGATATAAACCTCTTGAAGATTAAGAAATTTTAGACAAATCTTTAAATTTTTTCAAAAAGAACTCCTAATTTTTAGATTTTTCATAAAATCCTCTTCTTTTAAATTTTAATTAAAAAACAACAAAATATATGTTGTATGGATATAAAACGTGAACTAATTAAATACTATTAATATAACTATTCAACTCAATTCTAAAACTAATTAAATCTTACCCAAATAATTAATTTATTGATATTATCTTAAATTATTAATTTAAATAGGAATTGATTCGAGTATAAAACTGAGTTGTCTTATCATATTAATAACATTTGATTAGTCTTTAATTGATATTTATACCATATGTATTTTGTCGTTATTTTTAAACTAGAAGGAATTTTAAGAGATTTTTTCAAATTTTCTTAAACCATAGGAGAAGTCTATATTTATAAAATATTTTATATTTAGTTTTAAACAATACAATCTTAAGTAAATAAATATTAGTTCCCAAAAATTTCGTGCTTATATAATAATTCATTTTAATAAAAGTATGATAAATTTTACTGAATTAATTCATATTTTGTATTTTTTTACTTAACATTTTACTGTATTCATATTTTAATCAACTACATTAACACCAAAATCAAAACTCTTAATTAATTAAAATACATAACAGTCATTTTTGCTTCAATTTAACATATAGCGATAAATTAATACACATCAAATTTTAGAATAAAATTGTAGTGTTTCTTAATCTATCATTTTGCACTCTTCTTGTTCATACATATAAAAAGACAATATTTACCTTTCTACAATGGCAAATTTTGGTAATACTTGTCTTTTACGATACATAATCCTTTATTCTATTTTTCATGTCCTAATTATATTCTATTTTTTCTCAGCCATCTATTTTTGTGAGACCTATAATTGAGATAAAATGAGATAGAGGATCTGAGGGGTATTTTTATCCCCATAGATCAAACTTCGGACAATTTAATGCTTATCTTCATTTATGGCTTTTAAAAAATTGTTTTCATGAACTAGACATTCAATTAAAGGCTTTACTTTTACCCCATATGTGTGGCCAGAGTCTAAATAAATTCCCACAAAACTGACTCTATGTACTATGCGATACAAGACCAACATAATCACTGTGTCTTTGAATTGTCTGCAATGAATCGAATAACAATTCTACAATTGTTAAGCCTACGTCTTTGCAATTATTATTGCCAGAAAGTTGGGATTCAATGATGCTCTTATTGCATTGAACCTACGGAATTCTTTTATGGCCATATGTCCTAATTAGAAGCCCATTGGAGTGCGAGTTCTGTTAGGCAATCTGCGGCCACGAGCAAATGAACTGAACAGATGCAGAGCTCTTGATGGCTGTGCATATGGCACCATATGAGAAGAGCCCCTCACAGTTGCAAAAGTCAGCATATTTCCGTACTCTGTTTGCCACCCTCCCACCTATCAAAATCATCAAATCGAAACAAGTTAGTGTGTTGACGACAGAGACAAGTGATTGAAGTTCATTGTCAGTACCTGCTGTTTGTGAAACCAAGATCCGTATGGGACAGTGATCTCGAGCTTCATATCTTCAGCTAGTTCTCTAACAAGCGTTCTGGAGCCGAGCAGCGGCACAACTGAATCTTGATCACCACTACATTGCATTTCATTACTAATTAACCAATTTGTAGAAATGATCCAAAACATAATATAATATATCCTAGTAACTTGCCTGTATACCCAGACAGGAATGTGATTTTGAATGATCTTCTTCAGAATTGGAAGTATGTCAATATTGCCATCAACGTCGGTGTAATTTAGAACACTGTTAAAACAGACGCCGTGCATTGTACAGAACAATCATAGCCTGGCTCGTATGCTTGGCAAGCACAATATAATAAATAAATATCACTTTATCACTTTACCTGCTGCACATAGACCATGAATAAGGTAGCTTAGTTCGATTTGCATGAAGAGCCTTCTGAACCTCAGGAAGGTTGAAATAGAATTTTCTTTCAAAGCTCATACAAACATCAACCCCCACACTGATTTTGGTAGCCTGCATATATTTGGATTACCTTGTTATAAGAGCTGAAGAGGAAATTATGTGCTTAAAGAATGAATAATGGAAGTGCAAACTCTGCATACCAATTTTCTCAAGCGCAGTTCTTGCTCTACTATAGATGGGTAGCAGACATCAAGGAGGACATCATAACCGTTAACGTAATCACTAACCATTTCATTAGCTGCTGACGTCGCTTCGTTGCACGAAGCACTCACGTTATGTGGTTCTTGGAAAGTGTAATCATTAAAATCACACTCACTCATGATCTTCTGACCAACTTCATCAGAAATAATCCCATGAGACCATAAGAATTCGTATTGAGAAGGAGCATCTCGATCAAGTCTAAGGAGGGGGTTCCCAATCTAACCAGAAGAAACCAAAGTGAAAGGTTAAATGAGAACACGGAAGAATAACTCCGGAGACAGAAAGTTTTAGACCCTTGTTTACTTACAGCTACTCCTTTGATATTGAACTTGAAACCAGTTGATTTGGCGTTGTGGTCCAAAAGAACGTCAGCAAGCTGTGGTATGTAGTGCCCTATATGACATTATTCACCCAAAAGCAAGTTTCTTTTGTGAGCTTCATATAGAGATACAGACAATCTTCTGGCATCCTTTAATCTACTTTCATTTAAATCAGATACACACAGTCAGTATTCATACCTGCATAACTTTCTCCTGTAAGGAAAAAATCTCTGGATTTGAATTGAGGGAACTTCTCAAACCAATTCAATAAGAAGACATACATATCATTAGCTGCCGCAGACAACAGTTGGAGATGGAGTTAATCAACTTGAATTGTGAGAGAGGAAAAAGAAACCTTTTCCATCAAACAAATGAACTTTGATCCTTCGTCACATGTTATGAACAGTAATCAAAAGAGCTTTTGTTGCACCTGTTTTGGCATCCCCGATGACATAGTCAGAAGTTGTGTTCGAGTATGACCATCCTACTCCAGCAGGGGATTCAACAAAGAGGAGATTTGATACTGCAAAAGGAATTTAAGCATAGGAATCCAAATCCAACACAAACGAAATGCAAAAATCTGATTTCTTATGCCCGCTGTACGCTTACCCCTGTTCCAAGACATCTTATTTCTCCGGAGGCCTCTTCCATCGCCTGTGGGAAAAAATGGACCCAACTCCGTGAAGGCACCACCACCAATGGAGGAGCAACCTGGGCCTGAAGTTAATAAGAATAAAAAAGACCCTCAGAATCAATTACTTTACTATGAGAACCAGACAATGAAGTAGTGCCCTCAAAGGTTGTTTCCATAATTGGCATTATTTAGTCATTGAACTCCCAAGATACTTATAAGCTTCCCCAAGACAACAGGAACCGGCATCTGAAAGAAAGTACAATCATATGTGCACATGTTTCGGAACTGCTTAGAACTAAAGGAGTGCGCAATTTAGGATCGCGAAGCTAAAGAAGTTTAATCAGAGAGTTATCCGTATCTGCAGTTGGCAAGGAAAGCCAAAAAATTTGCACTTGCCGAGGCATGCAAGTCAAAAGAACACGGATTTTCTTAGAATGGGATCCAGAAGTGAACATTCCAAGATTTTCCAAGTGAAAAGAATAGGGAAAAGAAAATGAATCTCCAGCATAGAAGGAAAGACAAGACAGCTAGCAAGTACAGTAGAAAAGAACATCTAGATCTGAAAGTTACGGAGAACGAGAAACAGACGAACCCCCGTCAAACAGACAAAACCGTACACACATAATCAAATGATGAAACACAGAAAACTTAATGAAAATCTTAGAAAGATAGAAGCAAACCTCCATTGAGCCAGAGAGTGAGGGGCTTATTGTTGGGGTCTTTATCGGCTTCAACAAAGTAATAAAACAAGCTCTTCCCAGTCTTGACATCAACATCGATGTAACCAGCATATTGCTTGAATCTAACCTCTGGCTGACCAGGCAACTTCACGACTAGATCGTCGTCAGGGGAATTTGCCACTACATTGCTCAATAACCAGCCAGCAGCAAGCAGAGCAATAAATGCCTCACCAAACCAACACCTACCCATCTCACAAAAACTGACAACCCGAACCTCTCATCCACTTCCAACCAATTCTCTCTGTTATATAGTAACTACAACACCAAAAGCACACTCAAAAGTATCATTAAAAAAAACAAGAATTCTTGATGATAATAACAGGATACAAATGCATACGTAGTAGACTTTCTAAATTCTTTTGCAAAGGCACGTGAATCAACTTACTGTAACATAAAGGCATCTACATATTTATAGCCCAAGATCCGGTTTCTATAGTATTTATCATATGGCTAACTGCAGATGAAGAGAGACTGACTTTTGTTCCTTTCTTTCTTTTAGTACAAATACATGCATACATCCCTCCTAAACATGGATTCAAAAGAAAGACAGAGCAAAAGATAGCGTTGTTGGGAGTATAAACTGGCCACATTTTCTGACTCTTCCGTTAAGAGGATCTCATTTGGTATCTTCCAAAAGATGGTGACCTAACAGCTCACTACAGTCAAATAAGTCAAGAACGTACTCTTAAAAGACGCCATTAAAATTGCATACAATATTATAAACAAGTATCTTTTTCTTTGTTTGACTAGTAATTAAAGATACAAATAGCTGGTGTAACGAGTGATGAAGGTGGCTATCAATATAGCTGTAAATATTGAATTCTTTTCTTTGTTGAACAAGGAAAAAGGACCTCGGATTCACTCGGCGCCTGGGAAGAATCCTGTTGTAGCTAAAGTTGAGATACAAATCCTATCTGGTGGAAGAATCCTCTAATGCGCGCTTGTTTTTCTTATCTTGTCTATGGCAGGTGAGTTTGTCAGGAATTCGTAAGAGGCTCTCTTGATTTAAGTGAGATCGTGAGTTTGAACTCTCTGTATATACAGCTGTTTAAAATTTGAAATTAGACCTTTGTCTCAGAAACCTAACTAATTCAAGAGGGATTAGTACGGGTATAGATAATTTAATGATGTCTTTCTATAGTTGAAATTCCCCTAAGACTTCGTGGACAATAAAAAAAAAAAGCAAAAAATAGTTTTTTTTTTTTAGCGGGCAAGAAAATAGTAATTAATAATGATGATTAAGAATAAATATCTTTAGATCTCGCAGAGAATCCCCTGAAGATCGACTGAAGTAGTATTTCCCAATTCTTACGAACAGCTAACTGACGATAAATGTGTTATCCTCAAGTCTGAAGAATAGTAACCATTTACCAAGCATCATTAAGTAGTAAAATGTAAGACCTTTACGGCTAATTTGCAAAAACAGGAACAAAAATAACTCCTAATTGCCCCCAAAAGGGTTGGAGTTATGGAAAGGAGGTAGGTCCTGGTGTAATAGACGTGCGGGGGAGTCGGTAACATTTGAATCTTATCCACGATTTCGTATGGAAAGTGTGTAGCGACAAAAGGAGCCGCCCTCATTGGCTGCATCACTTAAAAAACCATTGGACCCATTCTCTTTTCATTGAGATGCGCACGCTCGGGGCTCAAACGGTCAAACCACAAAATTACCCTTCCTACAACCAGTGTAATTAAGCTGACGCAAAACCAATGTTGTTTCAAACTACAATATCATAGTTTAAGTAGTAGATAATGCCCGCACGAGTAATTCAGTTGATAATTTAGCAGAGTAAATTGGGACAAAAATTTGGGTTTGATTCTTGACAACAGGAATACATGAGCCACTCTGTTAAGCAGTCGACCGAGATAAATCGTGGTTTATCCTCCTCACAACCTGGTCGAGCTCAGGTGTGGGACAGTTGAGGTGGCTGATTCCACCTTTTAGGACAAAGTAGTAGACAATATAATGATTAATATGTTAAATTTTAAAATCATGGAGGACAACTCGTGTTATACAAAACTTTAGATGGATAAATGAGTAATAAAAGTTCTATCGTTTCTTTAATTTATATAACAAAAGGCATACAAATTCACAAATATATATATATATATATATATATAAAACGAGGCTTATAACCTTCTTGACCGATTATTCTGAGTCTCCACAAGTTCATTTGGTTATTTTTCTTCAATCTCCATTAGAGGTCTCAAAGTGAAGACCATGATCTTGTTGATTTTGGAATATGCATAAAGCTGTCACGACTTAGGCATTTGTTATTTGTCTATTATCTGTCTTTATTTACAAAGCAGCACACCGAGCAATATCTGTGTTTTTTAATGGCGGCGTGAAGTAAAAGTGCAAATTCGCTACTACAGCCTCCACAATAACCATACTGATATAATATATTGTTGAAATGAACGGAAGAGTCTTGGATACTGGGCACACATCCTGATTGGTGGGTTTCATTTTTACATGGCCATTGTTAACTTACTTCAAGGCACCCATGCATGATGCCTTGCTCTTTTCTGTTCTCCTCTAGTCTCCCCCACTTTTGGTTGGCTTTGAAAGAAAAGGAGAATAAGATAAATAAGGTGGTTCAGTATATGAACGCTTCAGTAATTAGTGTAATGAACTAATGATCTACAATATTCATATCATAAACACCCATCCCTAATTTTGACGTGTCATTGAACTGCGAGGTCTGTTAAAATGTTCTCTAAAATATTAATGTTTCTACGTACAGAAGATTGTCCCACCCCGAAAAAGAACAAAAACAAATTCAGTAGTCTTAATTGTGGACTTCAGAGACTAAAGCAATCCAAATTTCCAACGCCTCTCGCATGGTTGGTGGCCTCTCTTTATCAAAGTTCTCTCTCAAATTGTTTTTATTTGTAGCATTACCGTTGGATCGTCTTGCTGTATAACAATCTTGAATATTTCAAATTAAACGGAAGGAATTAAAAAAAACATTCAAAAACATTATAATATTAACTTTTTATTATATTCGGGCCAAATTGATGAAACAGGGGTAGGTATCAATGTTATGAATACCGCATCGTTTCTCATCGGATTGAGTTTGAAATGAATCGCACTTGCAATGCGGTTAAGATCGAACCGCTTTTTTAATTTATAAAATAATCTCTAAAATTTTTAAAAATTGCAAAATAGTTCATATTCTAGTTTAGTATTTACATCAACCATGCTTTCAAAAATCTTAATAATAAATAATAATGACAATTAATATGAAATAACAATTGGTTCACGGATTTCGATGAGTAGCGTAACGTCATTTTGGATCCATAATCCGCCATCTTCGGGATGATCGCGACGTGAAAGTACTCGCAAAACAAAGGAAGGCACACCGGGGGTTGTGTCAAATTAAGCCTCTCGACGCCAAAGTCTTTGGTAAAGGTTGGATTGTTGTAAAAGCTGAGAGAACTAAGTTATGATTATGCGTACCTTTGTTACAATGAAATTATACCTTATATATAGGACGGATGCTAGAGTTAAGTCTTTACGTGTGCATGAGAGTCTCTTACATGCGGATGGGCTGAGAAGAGCATGGATCGGACTTGGGTTAACCAATGGGCATGAGACCCGTCTTTTAAGAGATCGACTGATCGGCCCGTGGATTATTACGATTGGGCTTGGGCCCAATTCGACCGACCCGACCATAAGCCCCCCTACTCATCGAGTCTGAGCGAAGAGAAGGGTCGAAGGAGTATGACAGGATTTGATAGCTCGTCTGGGAAATTGCTCGTAAGGTGGACGATCAGTCGGGCATTGACGTTGTAGGTCGGTATGAGGCAGCTCGTACTTGATCCGATCGATCGGATATTGGGATGTAGTCCGTCTGCAGTCTTATAGCTCGTCAGTAAGATAGCTCGAGGTAGGCCTGATTGGTCGAATATTGACGGGTAGTACGTAACTGCTCGTATTGGTATCGGTCGGCTAATTGTCTCTGGTCGGTTTGCATTGGCGTACTTTGCACGATAGCCCGCGCCTAAGTAGGTCGGGAAGTCATCATTAGTGAGTGTGCGGAGCATTTATTGTCGACGGCGCGTGCCTTCTGACAACTTTTCAGAATCTGAAACGGATCGTCCTTGTAACCGTTGTACAACTGCCATGGACGTCCTTTCAACTGCCGCGCCGCTCCAACCTTTTAAACAAACCCTAATTTACCTCGGCTCGGATTCTTCCGAGTGTTCGAGCTCGTTCGGATTTTCTCTGCGTGTCACGCTTTGGTTGGAATGTCCGTTTAGCTGATCTGTTATAAATGTTCAGGATCGATATGTTGTGAGTTTTCTTCATGCTTGTTTCGTTCTTGCTTTCTTTCTACCTTCATCTACTCTTTCTTGCTCCCAGTTCCCGGAAATTTCTGTCAACTGTCGTTCGATTTCTCTTTCTCCGTTCACTAAATAGGTACGTCCTTCCTTCCCCTAAGTTTTTCTTATTAAAAACCTCCTCTTGGTAAACATGTCGACTACCAGTGCTAGAAGTATAGTGGAGGGTATTGAGGAAATATCGACGAGGGAGAGAAATGATGGGTTGGTTGTGGAGGCGCCGCCACGGGAAGCATCGACGATAACCGTAAAAGAGTTGAATCGGTTGATACTCAGATATAACATTCTCGTGTCCTGGGGACCTCGGCTGGCTTTGGGAAACGAACGTATCCACAGCAACTTTAGTGGATATTTCGCCGTTTCCGATAGTTTCTTCTCGGTAGGTGGCATGAGGCTTCCATATGCCCCGATCATTGATGAAGTGTGCGCGGCCTATCAGTTGATGCCGAGCCAGATTCCTCCAAATAGCTGGAGGTTTCTTAATGGACTGGCGCTGCTGTGTCATCAATTCGGTTGTTTGCCCACGATTGACATCTTGCGTCATTTCTTGAGGATGAGCCATAGTCCGAGCTTTGGAGCTGGGATTCCCTTTCTACAGTATAGAGACATCAAATATCGACCGGCTAAGACACCTTCGAAAATTTCTTCCTGGCGAACTAAATATTTCTTTGTGAAACCTCCAGGATTCTCTTCGGAGTGTCGGCCATGGAGGTATCCTTTGGCCGAGCAGTGGAACGATTTATCGAGTGTATCCCTCAGTAGGGAGGAGTGGGGGGTGGTCTGGCGTATTAAAGCGCTCGGTCGGTACGACTTCGCTCGGCTCGTCCAGAGCTATTTCGGGGAGGCCTCGGTCGATTCTTTTCTTCTCGACCCCTCACCAAGGATTAACGGGCTAGGAGAGGAAGCCGCCCCGTCTGGTTGAACCCGCGTAGTTCAGCTACTTACTGCATGTTTTGATTATTGCTATCTCCCTCTGACTTATGTTTGTTACTGTGCAGCTATGGCGAGGATAAGCAGTTTTGACGGTCCTGCCTCCCCCCCTAAATCCAAAAAACAGATCGAAAGGAAGAAGCGGAAAGAGGCAGGAACCAGCGGAGGCGCCCCTGCAGTGACGGAGCCTGACCGCTCTATCATGGTGTTGGCCCCTACGACATCTGAAAGTCGTCCTGAGGTATCGACATCTTTGCCGATCGTGCGGTCGGGCGTGGGTTGCTCGGGTTCCGAAGAGGACGAAGAGGACGCGGGGCCTCTCCTTAAAAGGAAGAGACTTGTTCGGCTCGGCGATCTTCCATCCATCCCACCTAGCCAAGGCGGGAAAGGGAAAGAAAAGAGGAGCGAAGGGAAAGGGCGAGCTGCCATTGCCGAGCAATGGGAGTCCACAATTAAGCTGCCAAAAACTGCTTTGATCTGGGACCTCACGGTGTCCCGTCATATTGCAGAAAGGATTACTCCTCCCGCGGACGAGTGGATTATGGACAATACGAGTCATAAGGAGCTGGGGCCCCAACTCATTTGCATCGGCATACGGAACGCGTCGATGTCCTTCGCAGTGGTGCAGCGTTTTGAGGCTTTGGATCAGGAGGTCCAGGACCTCCATGAGCGGGTGAAGGCCCTGAAAGACGAGCTTGAGGAGGTTAAAGAGGGGAGAAACCTTCTCCGGGGGCAAAACTCTTCCTTAGAGGAGGAGAGGAAAGCCTGGGAGGAAACAACGAATGCTTTGAGGGCTCAATTATCGACGGGGGAGGAGGAGAGGAGCCAGCTGAGGAAGATGGTGGAGAAGGAACAGGAACAAAGTAGAAAATTCCGCCATGATTGTCAAACCGCGGTGGAGGGCCATCACAGGACCCAGGATATACTGAGGGAGTTGCGCGACTCCATTAAAAGACAGAGGGTCGAGGCGATCAGACGCTGGCAGAGGCGGTTCCTCCGTGGGGAATGCCTTGAGTATGCTTGCGACCTAGGCCTTTCGCTTCTGAGGAGCTGCTATGAGGCTCATGTTCCTGAGGAGTCGACGTGCCCTTCATTTGAAGAGTATGCCGAGGCGAAACTCCCCTCTGGTCTCGGGCTCTCTTTGCAAGGAATGATGGAGATGGTCGAGGGGGAGCCGGTGCAGGTTCCAGATGAGGAGGTGGACTTGAGCTCTGAGGAGGGCGAGGATGCTCCTCCAGTGATTTTCCCCAGCGTGCATGTCGATCTCTGCTCTCCCGACTCAGGTGCGGGTCCTTCCTCTGCTGCCGATCCGGTTGCTCCTGTTGCTGGTCCTTCTTCTCCTCCTGATCCGGTCGCTCCCGTTGTTAGCCCTTCTTCTCCTCCAGTGGAATGAGAAATGATTGTTTTGTTTTATGTAAGACTCACCTGGTTGGGCTTGTGGCCAGGGCCTTCACTTATAATGAACGAAAATGTGTTTTTCGCTACCTATTTTGCATTTAATGTTAAACTATTCCTTTAAGTAGCACTTGTGCGCGAGTGTATTCGTTGTGTATCGAACGAGTGACTTTGGTCGAGCGATTATACGGCCGGACGATTCCGGGTTTTATCTGAGGATCCTTGGCCGAGTGTTAGTGGTGTCAATCGATGGTTCCAAGGATCTTGCCTCGGCAATTTAGTTAATCTGCACTAGGGGCCGAGCTACGGTCCCAAGGATCTTGTCTTGGCGACCCGACCGACCGTAGTTGATCTATGGAGAGGGCGAGCAATGGCGAACGAGGGTCCCAAGGATCTTGTCTTGGCGATCCGACCGACCGTAGTCGATCTTTGGAGATGCTGAGCGATGGCGAACGAGGGTCCCAAGGATCTTGTCTTGGCGACCCGACCGACCGTAGTCGATCTTGGGAGATACCGAGCGATGGCGAATGAGGGTCCCAAGGATCTTGTCTTGGCGACCCGACCGACCGTAGTCGATCTTTGGAGATGCCGAGCGATGGCGAACGAGGATCCCAAAGATCTTGTCTTGGCGACCCGACCGATCGTAGTCGATCTTGGGAGATACCGAGCGATGGCGAACGAGGATCCCAAGGATCTTGTCTTGGCGACCCGACCGACCGTAGTCGATCTTGGGAGATACCGAGCGATGGCGAACGAGGGTCCCAAGGATCTTGTCTTGGCGACCCGACCGACCGTAGTCGATCTTGGGAGATACTGAGCGATGGCGAACGAGGGTCCCAAGGATCTTGTCTTGGCGACCCGACCGACCGTAGTCGATCTTGGGAGATACCGAGCGATGGCGAACGAGGGTCCCAAGGATCTTGTCTTGGTGACTCGACCGACCGTAGTCGATCTTTGGAGATGGCGAGCGATGGCGAACGAGGGTCCCAAGGATCTTGTCTTGGCGACCCGACCGACTGTAGTCGATCTTGGGAGATACCGAGCGATGGCGAACGAGGGTCCCAAGGATCTTGTCTTGGCGACCCGACCGACCGTAGTCGATCTTGGGAGATACCGAGCGATGGCAAACGAGGGTCTCAAGGATCTTGTCTTGGCGACCCGATCGACCGTAGTCGATCTTTAGAGATGCCGAGCGATGGCGAACGAGGGTCCCAAGGATCTTGTCTTGGCGACCCGACCGACCGTAGTCAATCTTGGGAGATACCGAGCGATGGCGAACGAGGGTCCCAAGGATCTTATCTTGGCGACCCGACCGACCGTAGTCAATCTTTGGAGATGCCGAGCGATGGGGAACGAGGGTCCCAAGGATCTTGTTTTGGCGACCCGACAGACTGTAGTCGATCTTTGGAGATGCCGAACGAGGCGATTTTTTACTCTTTGCCACATATGATGGAACTTTCATTGCCAAGAAATCTGAAAATTCCTTTATTGATGATAATGAGGGCGTGGGCCGTTAAAAAACCTGTCTGGCAGGTACAGGAAAAAGGTTCTCACGTGTTGTATACAAAAACGGTAATAAGCAACAACTAACGAAAATAGAACTTATCTATTGGTAGAGCACCTTCAAGTTTCAAGAGCAGCCTCCCTTTCTCTGTCTTCACTGAGGAGAACGAGTTCCGCTCTGCGGGCTTCATCATTTCGTTTGTCTTCATAGCCCGACGCCCTCTGATTACGAGTCATCCTGTCCATCTCCTTGTCGGCTCTCACATCAAGGGAGCTCGCCAGGACTACCGCCCCGTCTAATGTTTTCGTTTTCTCTACGTAGTACTCCCTTGCGATTCTCTGATGGCCCCTGATAGTACCGATTCCATGAGGCGTTGGGAATTTCATCGCTTGGTAGTAGGGAGAGACGACTGCTCTAAGGGCGTTCTGGGTAGCTCGTCCGATTATTGCATTATACGCCCCTTGAAACTTCACGACTAGGAACTCAACGTCCCTTTCTATTTGACTCGGTTTTTGTCCGAACTTCACTTTTAAAAAGATTCGGGCGAACGGGTAGGCCGATGCTCCAATTACTCCTTTAATGGGTCCGTCTATAGGCAAAAGCCGATCTTCAGGTACCTTCATCTGCTTGAAGGCCTCATAATACAATAAGTCGAATCGAAATTGCCAGTATCAATCATCACTGCTTCACCTCGTAGCCATCCATGTTCAGATTTACAACGGAGGCGTCATCACGAGGGTAACTTACTCCTCGCGTCGACTCATCGAACGATATCATCCCGCCGCTCTCCTTCGCCTTTTGGTTCTTTGAATCTCTCACGACCGCTGACATATCTTTTTCTCCCTTTAACAAGAGATCCCCGCCACGCTTCCTCCGAATATCGTATTATCGATTCGGGTCGATCGATGCTCAAGAGTATGAACAAGAAGAGCCTCTATGATTGAAGAAATTACATGGTACAGTAGTTGTACTTTTGTTGCGAGGAGAGACGGCGATACTGTTCTCAAATATAATATATTCATGGTGCCAGCCAAACTTTATTCACAGCTCATTGCCATAAAACCAAAGACAAAGTGAATCTTTAGCGACGTCAGTCTGCATTGATCTATGTTACATGTTGCCTCCTTGTTATTTATGAAACCTGCTTCGACTCATAGTTTACACGTCAATTTCAATGAACTATATAATCTTATTAATATTATTTCAGTCACTTTTGCGTCTACTTTACAATTTTACTTCATGCCGTACATGAAAGGTCCAATACATAAACTACAATTTACGAAGACAAAAGGTCACTGCCATCTTTAACTTATACAGGTCGCAATTTGGACCGACATCACTGTGTAGGACGGTCACTATGCGATGTTTCTTATGAACTTCCAAGGAGATGCATGCATCCAATTCAACACCAGTGTTTAGAGACTGAAGAGCCATTGTCCTTTTATCCGTACATTACATGAGTTGTTACTTTTGGAAGATGCGAAGATATAATACGTCTAATTAAATAAGGGTGCGACCTAGATGGCGTGTGGAATTATTTATGCCATTTGTTTTTATTTAATTCTTATTATACCATTAAAAATTCGTTAAAAATTAAACAAAACTGAAAATTTTAAAAATGAAGAAAAATATTACTTTATCTATTAAAAATTTTAAATTTTAATTAAAAATAAGACTAGTAAACAAAACTGATTAGTTTTGTTTAATTTATAAAATTAACTATCTTTAAAAAATTGATTGATTAATTAATTGGTTGACCAATTTTAATGTTAACAACAAAATTATTAAATCAAATCAATCAAAAATTGTAAACTAAAGTCCAGTTGGTTCTACTTATTTATTTCAATTTTTGTTTTAGTTTTTGTTCAATAAAAAATTTGTTTCATTGTTAATGTTAATATAGTTATAGTTTTATTATTGATAATAATTACATTTTAGATAAAACTTAAAGATAAATTATTTTAAATTGAATAAATTTATTTAATCTCTTATATAATATTTATTAACAAATTATTAATAAAAAAATTAAAGGAGTTATCATTTAGACTTTTTGAGTTTTTAATTTATGGGTTTTCTAAGGTTTAGTTGATTGATGTGTGTGTCTGGCTTTTCCTTATTGAATAGTATATTTGATATGAGAATGAGGTTATGCGTGATGATTTGAGAATTTTGTTTTTGGATTTTGATTTACAGAGTTATATCAATAATATGTTGATGCTTGATTGGAGACTTGTAGGAAATTTTAGATTTTCTATGATTTGGGTTTCTCAAATTTATCTTGGCTTCTTTCTATATCGTGGGTTATATGAATTTAGGCAATTTACGTTCATATGATTTATGTGAGGAGGAGATTTATTAAGTTTGATTATGATTCATTGAATGCATTTTTGAGGTTTTTGAATTTAATTAGTCGTATGCGGATGGCTTTGACGTAAGTAATGATATGTTAGCTAGTGTTTTCATTGATAGTAAATTGTCATCTTGATGTGCTTATAATTCTTCCGTTGCACCTACTATTGATTTTTATGCTTCTTTATTCGCTGAGATTGATTGCATTGAAGACATTCTTAGTCTTGTTTAATTTTGACATCTTTTTGTCCTAATGAGGAGAAATTTGGATGATTGAATAATTGTTTATTTGGAATTATTGTTCCTTTAGATGTTTCTTAAACTTGACGAATTTGATGTTATTTGGAACTCGATGTTCAATTAAAGGGGAGTTCCTATATGTTATATTGACTTGATGTTATGGTCTAATTATCTTCTTAAGAGGGAGTTTCAGTATGTGAAAAATAATGCCAAAAAAGGGGAGATTGTTAAGATATATGTTATGATATCTTATTATGTAATTTTTGGGCATTATTTAAAACTGGACTTAGTTGGACTTACGTAGGACTTTTTCAAGATAAGGTTGATTAGGTTTAAAATTTTAATCAAGATGGGATTAAGTTTATAGCCTATTTAGGGGATAATGACTATCTAAGGTAGCAAAATTTTTTGAGATTTGTTTTGACCATTGTAGTTGCCTTTAGTTATGTTTCACGTGATGTGTGGGCTAAAGTAGTGGGATTTTATGTGGAGGAACAATGGGCATATGATGTCTTGGTAGCTAAGATTTTTGGGCTATTTTGGATAATATTTTTGCAGCTAATTTCATGGGGATATAATCCTGACTTGCTGCTGCATTTTTTCTGTCAAGGTTTCATGACTTTGCTAGGATGTTCTTTGTTGATTGGGTGTGATTTTGTAGCTATGCTTTCTCCAACCTTTGAATGACTATTGTGGGTTGTGTTGATTGTTGAATGTGTTAATCTTATGCAACCAAGTTTACATTGATTATTAATCCATATATTGCTGCTATATGTTATGTTCTTAGGTGATTTGATAGCTACTCATTCTTCTATTTTGAACATCTATTGAGGGTGATTTAGTAGCTAACTTTTCTCTTTGTATTTGCATGATTGTGTAGAATCTTTGCAGCTGTGTATTCTCTATCTCTTGAAAGACAACAATAAGCTATGTAGAAGTTTTGTGGCTGTTGATAGTGGTGGTAGTGTGAGAAAAATTCCAGCAACTGTTATGGTTATTATAGCCCCAATACTTATATAGTTTTGGTGAAGAAACATTCACGTGTGTTGGAAATTTGTTTGTTGCTATGTATGTGATGTTACGGTGATAATCTTGAAAGACTACATTAGATTTATTGATAGATAACTTTCCAATCTTTCATTAAAGACATTGGAATTATTAGGGATGATTTTTTCCTTATCTAAAGTGTTTTCGTTGATATTGAATTTTGTTTAATCACTTGAATTGTTTATTTCATATCATTATTGAGAAAATCCTTTGTTGAGGTTTGTAGAGTTGGTCGTGTTATTGGGTGTGAAATACTTTCACAGGTTGTGAGGACGAGGGATAGTGTCAAAGGTTGAGTGAGTCCACTTAGTAAAGCCTTGTATAAAATTATTATCGTTAGTGAACGTATTAAGCTGGGTAAGGGTTTCGCAGACATAGGCAAGATATGTCAAACTACATTAACAAATTTTGAGCATTAATTTTTTATTTTGTGTTTAACTTTTTTGTTTTTGTTTATGCTGAAAAATTGACAGTATATAGTTCAAATCAACTACAGTAGAATCATAATTTTATGAAATATATCCTTTAGGATTTTCAGAGGGGTTGTTAAACGTTGCTCCAACAAATACTTAAGACTTTGATGATTTGTCTTAACCACAAAGGGTTTACAACTCAAGTAATGATGTCAATATTTGATTGCTTTAATCACAAATAAGAATTCTTTCTCATATATAGATAGCCCCTGGTGTCTTCTAGCTAGTGATTTGCTGAGGAAGGCAATTGTGTGAAATCTCTATTGTAGAACTGCCCTTATTTGCACCCTACTCACATCTGCTTCCACTATGAATGGTTATGAGAAGCCAAAAAGAGCTAATACTAAAGCTGATGATATCGCATTCTTCAGTTTTCAAACGCCTCCCTTTCCTTTTGTTGTCATTCCCAGTGGGCTAACTTGTCTTACTTCAACGAATTTTATTAAAGGTTCAGCAATCAATCCATACCCCTTTATAAACCTTTGATAATAAACCGTAATCCCCAAAAGACCACGAAGCTCTTTAGCATTTTTGGGTTTTGGCCATTATATGATAGTCCTCACGTTTTTTAAATCATTCGCTACTCCTCCCTCTGAAATAGAATAACCTAAGTATTCAATTTGTCAAGCTCCAAATACACACTTACTCCCTTGTAAATACAGTTCATTGTTCTTCAGAATGTGAATGGTTATGGTGATATGTTCTACATGAAGTTGTAAGTATTGGTTGTATATTAAAATGTCATTAAAAAGTACCAAGATAAAATGCCTCAAATATGGTTTAAATAGCTCGCTCATTAGTCGTTGAAATGTTGATGGGGGTATTTGTTAAACCGAATAGCATGACTAGATATTCATAATGGTCATTGTGTGTTTTGAATACCGTTTTTGTTATGTCCTCCAGTTGCATCCTAATCTAATGATACCTTGATCATAAATCTAACTGAGTAACCAACTAGCTTCGTGTAACTCATCCAGTAATTCTTAAATTAGTGGTATTGGAAACTTATCCTTGACTATGTGTTTGTTTAACTCCCGATAATCTACACATATGTTCCATGAATTATCTTTTTTTTCACGAGTACAACTGGTGATGCATAGGGACCATAGCTATGACGGATATATCCTTGCTTCATAAGTTCCTTCATCTACTGTTCAATTACATCCTCTGTGTTCCTCAATAACGATATGGTCATATGTTAATAGTGTTAAGGATGTCGACCCGGCCTGATCAGGTTGATATGTCTACACTTTTAAAAAAAAATTGAAAAAAATGATGTCATTTTTTTACCTTCTCTTCGAGCCACAAGCCAGTCAGGGTAGGGACAACCTCCACTCGATCACTAAATAGTATCAACGCCTTCCTTCAAGAGAATTTGGTGGTTGAATTTGCTGTCAAGTGGAAGACAGTTCTATTATTGGAAAATCAAAGCATATTCAGCCAGAACTACATTGATTTCATCTAATGCACTCCATTGCCCATCATTCGTCTTCATTTGTTGCAACTAAAACTCAACAGGAATAGTTAGTTACATCATCAATAGTTTCCCACTTTTTGAACATTACAGAGTTATTTGGAAGTCCTTGCATGACAACACTAGTGACTTGCCCCCAATTTTTCCATTCAACGTTAATAACTATCCATTCCAACTAAAGGCCATTGTTTGTTCCTTAAAATTACACAATACATCATTTAAACCTGCCAACCACTGCACACCCAGAATTACATCACAAACCCCCTAATGATAAGACCAATGAACTCATAGTAAATTGTGTCTCTTGCATGATCCATTCAAAATTCTCGCAACACTATCGACATTCTAGCTGCAACCCTCGACCCATTGTTATATAGAT
The DNA here is from genome assembly GCA_029891385.1 of Erythroxylum novogranatense. Lineage (NCBI taxonomy): Eukaryota > Viridiplantae > Streptophyta > Magnoliopsida > Malpighiales > Erythroxylaceae > Erythroxylum > Erythroxylum novogranatense. The sequence goes on from CM057229.1 coordinate 20,083,088, forward strand.
TGGTTTAATTTCCCGAAGAACATAGCTCCCCTTCCTTACGACTTAAGTATCCATAAAGTTGTGAGTGCTACCGTCATCAATCATAATGTGAATTAATTTCCTCCAATGTATTCCCACTAATCTCATAAACTCGTCTTCCGATATTCCCAGCATCGCCTACATTGAAACACTTGGATAGACTTCATCTCTTGATATCTCCTCAATTTCTTCCTCATCACCTTTGAAAATTGTCTTCCCATCGTCGTCATCCTTTGTGACAACATGACACTACATCTGTCTCTTTTTACATTTGTGACATATGCTATATTTCTCATCACACCAAAAACAGAGACATCTGCTTCTCTTATCGTCAAAATCCTTACTGCTAATTTGTTTAGAGGGTTTAAAAGATCTTATAAATGATGAATGAAACGTTGAGGTGGGTGTTGGTAATATGTCATCAAGTGTTGAGCTTCTATATGTGTTTGTTAGATATTGCAATCTCGGGACGACATTCAGGTTACCCTAATTGCCCACGTTCTTTATGATAGTTCCTCGATTTAACATGGTGCTTTCATTAGACATTATTATAGCCTCTTGTTTACGAGCTAGCAAATAAGCTTGATGTAAAGAATTTGGTTCATGCAATTTCACAGTCAAGCCAATCTCTGGTTTAAGTCCTTTAATGAAGAAGCCAATCAAGTACTCCTCTGCGATAACCTATTGGAATGATGGTCAAATTGAGCACAATAATCCAACATCGTTCCTTCTTGTCTTAATTCCTGGAAATCCCCTACTGGATCATCAAAAATATCTTTGTCAAATCTCTCTTTGAGGGCCCTGGTTAACTCCTCCTAGTTGATTATTTTTGCCTTTTGACAATTTTTGATGTGTAGCCGATACCAATACTATTGAGACATTTCATCCATATGCAAAATCGCTATATGTAACTTTGTTTTCTTTGGAGATTGATCCAGTTGGAAAAATTATTCACAGCGTTACAACCATAATTTAACATTTTCACCATCAAATAAAGGGAACTCAATCTTGAGCAACCTCATCGATGTGAAGTTGTCATCACGACTCCTACCTTTGGTGACTACTCTAAGAAGTGGGATGTGAGTGATTTGACAAAGTCTCTTTTAATATTTTCCCTTGTTTTTGTAATAATTGTAAGAACATAGCTCGTAGCTTTAACATTTCCTTCTCTATCTTCTTAGCTCTGTTTTGAATTTTTAAGAACATTTTCTAACTTCTCTTTTGCATTTCCACTAAGTTCCTCACATTTTCATCTAGCCTCCACATCTCCGTAATTCTTGTTCCTTCAATCATTGTTTCTCCCTGAATTGTTGCTCTGATATCAAGTGTTGTTAGATATATTCGTGTTGACAAGAGATTTCCAAAGTAACCCTTATGAAAGGGGACAGAAAAGGCAGGGTCGTTCCTATCGTTTTATAGGCCCTGGGCTAATAAAAAAAGGGCCCCAATAAATCTTCAATATACTTAAGTTTACATATTTATATAAAACATAAATGACTCAATTTACAAGTTTACATAATCAACTAAATATTAAATGATCATAATACTAACAAATATACTAAGGATCATGATTTATGAAAAACAATTCTTCGTGCATTTCTAGATGTAAAATCATTAATAATATTATCAAAATCAATATTGTCCAACATATCCTTCTTAATACATAACATAGCTAAACCATTTTCTATAGCTAATCTCTTCATTAGTCAAATTTATATAATAATAAGAATATGAAAAATAATGAGAGGTATTGTCTAAAGGAAACATAAGATTCAACTATCTTGCAGGCCCTTTTTTAACTAAAATATCTCTTGCTTTATTATCAAGATTATCCCAATTCCTAGGATTATAAATATCCAATTTAGGGCTTACTTGCTCATCTGCCTTTAAATTTTCTGAAGTGGATGCATTTGGTATATGATCATCCTCACTCAGATTTCTAATATCCTCGTGAATATGAGTCTCATCACTTAAGTTTTCTTTATGTTGTTCAAAACCATCTTTACTTAATTTCTCAGGACTCTTACTAGAGGAGCCTACTCTTTTAATAAATTTATTAATTGCTCCTTTTTGAGATTCTATCAACTATGCTACTTGTTTTTTTTTCTCCATTTTTTCATTTCCAGACAAATGCTTTTTAAGCAACATAATATAAATCAATTATAACACAGTTGGATTAGAAAAAGAATAAAAGTACCTGTATGGAACTGGAAGAAGTATGCAGGCACAATCAAACTCCAACAACTTCACAATATCACAAAGATATATAAATGACATTATATATGTGGTAGAGGAAAAAAATAAATAACAAAATTTAATATCTAATTTTAAAAATAAAAAACAAAGAGCAAAAATACATTAAAATTAGAAATTTATTTTTAAATTATACTCAAAACTTAAAAGACAAAATTGTAAAATTTTTTGTTGCTAATATTTGAGTTGAAGTACTTTAAATACATATATTGTTGAAAATAAAGAAATTAGAAGATAAAAGTACACTTAAATATTTCAAGACTGTTTATAAGCATGACATGTTAACTTAATCACAAGATCCACCGTCCGTAACGTTAACTTATAACGTTATTACGTTAAATCACTCTTATAACTTACCCTCAACTAACATTTTAATTTTAACTTTTCAAAACATCAACTACACTAACGTTAAAATCATTTATTACTACCTGTAGCTGCGGCCTAGATAACGTTTAAGCCTTAGAGAGGCTTTTTTATTTTGCCTTGGGAATAAGCAATAGCGTAGGACATGAGAGGATTTGTGATATGCAGTAATCATATTATCAAGACATTTGTCTGGAAGTGATGTGCAGGTGAGTCAAAATTTCGGGGGGCTCTTCTCATGGTGAGCCTTGGGCTGCTGCCCTGTTGGCCCTTGTCCAGGGCGAGAAAAGGAAGAAAGGGAGAAGAATCACATAGTAGAATTCTGAAAAGGGCACAACGGTATTCTATTATAGCATATCAATATAGTTGTTGGAGGCTGGTAATATACAGGTGATAGTAAGATTTAGTATTTCCTAGTGCACTACTACATCTCTGGATATTATTTAATACGCTGCGTGTTATGTTTACTGCTGCGTCACCGTTTCAGTCGTCATTTACGTTGCTCCCCGCGTTGAGTCGTCTTCTTTCTTTATTCTGTAACACCAAACCGATTGTGGTCATCACAAGCACAGAAAAAGCAAAATAGGAGTGACTGTTACTTTTAGGATCGCTGATTAATCATATTCTAAGGAGAAATTTTCAGTTTTTAGTTGGGACATGTATTACTTTTTAACATTTAGTTAGCAGTAAATTAACATGTATGTTTTCCGAGCGATTCCATATAGTGGTTGCGTTCATAGTTAGTATCGATCCTTAGCCAACTGTAAACGCCAGTTGATCCAAACAAAATCTGACTACTACATAGAAACAGAATAATGTGTGGGCGTGGGATGGACGTTGTCATTTAACTAATTGTAGAACAAAGTGTTTTCAGATGGGTACCACTGGCTTGCTGACTGCTCGTCACAGAAAAGACATGTCGTAATAACCACAAGCAGGTACTGGGACATACCAATAAGCAAAACCAATGATATGGTAATTCGCTGCATAAAGTTTAGCCTAATGGTCCCACTGCAAATGGATGATTACGGAACGCTGGAGACATTATGATTCATCGAGTACTGCTCAATTCTGGACACCATGTGGGAATTTATAAACTAGAGCAAAATTTAAGATGAAAGTCTTGCGATTAAAATAAAAATAATTTAAAAAAATTTGTAATCGATAATCATCGGTTGGGAGAAGAGCTAAGATGAAATAACTTTCTTTCAGATAAGATAAAATAATTTACAATGTTTTCAAGAAGGATTAGTCAATTCAGATACTCCAAGAAGAATTATGGAATTGGTAAGTGAAATTTAATCGAGTTGAAATGACATCAACCGAATCGCTTTAAATAAAGAAGAACAAGAACATGCTCAAAGAAGCAAAAATACGCTCAAGTAGTAAGACGTTGAAAAGCGCATTTAAAGAAGAAGAACGGATTTAAAGTTCAAAAGTAGATGAAAGCAAAAGCTTGTTATAATCGATAGATAATCTAGTGGAAAATCTTCAACAAAGCGTACGTAGTATAAAAGCAGACGCAGACGCTAATACTAAAGGCACGCAGATGCAAATAGTAAAAATGACGAAGACGTGAATAATGACGCAGGAGAAGAATCAAGAAATGATGCAAGAGTCGGCTCGAAGTTAGTTAGGAAGTCAACCGATTAACTGCTTCAGAAGATTCAAGAAAGAAGAATCAAGAAGCGCTTGAAAGCATTGAGTGTGGAAAATGGTGGAAAGAATCGCATCAAGCAGAGACGCAAAAATAAGATTCAAAGCCTGTTTGAGTATGAAGATTGTGTACAAAAAGAAGCAGATTCTAAGAAAATAGCAAGACCGAATGAAGAATGTTGTTATATCGATGATAATCTAATGGAAAGATTGTAATAATGTTGATCTTTCTTGTAGTCATTCATAATGTGTGAATCGGTTTTGGGTAAGAGCTATTGAAAAAGGTAGGGAACTTCAATGTAAGACTGAGTGAACAGAGAGGAGTTGGCATTCTCTTCCTTGTACATATATTTTTTCATGTCGAAGGAACCTCTATCAAAGCAGAGGTTCGAGGATTATCGTGAGGAATCATCTAGTTTAAGACATATCGCTTGTAAAGTTTTATGCTCTAACTTTTGTGCTTTATGTCTTACTTGAGTCCGCATTTTAATTTTCAATATCTCAATTTGGTCGTTTCACTTCTATCGCCTCGCTTAATTGGGAGGTGATTTGTTTATTCTATCGCCCCGCTTGTTAATTCTGGACGTGATTTGCTCGTTGGTTTTCCATCGCCGCTTTTCCTCACTCTAACACACTAACTTGACAAGACAGAGGAAGCAGAGAAAAATGATGGAGTTGAGAAAGTAGATTTAACTTAAAAATAGATGGAATTGAAAAAGTAGACGGTTATAAATATAGACGGAGATGAAAAAGTAGACGGTTAAAATATACGGAGTTGAAAAAGTAGACGGTTAACAATATGATTTGACAATAAGAAAATTAGATTTAAGATATAAAGATGTATTTAAAAGCGCATTTAAGCACAAAAGCAGAGGAATCGTAAAAGGCATTTGAAGTTCAATTTTCTTTCGAGAGAAGTAATGAGCTTTGATTTAAATACATCAAATTTGCTATAAAACATAATGGATAATCGGAGTAGGAAGCATTCATCTAAATTGAACTTGAACAAGGCAACATCCCGTAACTAATTAGCATGGAGAATACAAACGCCGATTTAAGACATAAAGATGCATTTAGAAGCGGGCATTTATACGTAACACAAATGTATTTAAGCACAAAAGGCATTTAATGAGAAAAGGCATTTGAAGCTCAATTTTCTTGTCGAGAAGTAACGAGCTTTGATTTAACTACATCGATTTGCTATAAAACATTATGGGCACTTGAGTAGGAAACTCAATTGTAATAGAATTGACCTCGATATTAGGAAAACAATGGAGGACGGCGACTTCGTGATTTCAGATTGGATGTTAATGTAAATTGAACTTGAACATGATGTCGAGGAACCGAAACGAGACGAAGCAAGCTATTTATATTATGCTATCTATTATTACAATTCTTCAAAGTAAATTACACGTTAATATATCGAGCAATAATATGATCAAGATGCACAAGAAGGCGGGTTGAATTGTGATAAACTTATCGTTAACCCTTTAGAGATATGACTTGTTCTCTCAAACACTTATCGAAGTCAATGTGTAACTAGTTTAAAACTTGTTAATATGAAAAGTACGATTTAGATAAAGTAAGGGTTAGAGAGAGAAACACAACAATTGATTCCGCTCGATTTTTTGTATCGGCCGCTTTCGCTCCTAAGGCTTCCGCCTCGCTTTTGTAAATGCTTCCGCCTCGCTTTTTCAAAAAGCTCCGCCTGCTTTTTGCTTAGCTTCGCCCGCTGTAAAAGCTTCCGCCTGCTTTTTGCTTAGCTTGCCTCGTTTTTCTTTTAGCTCATCGCCTTTTTCAGAAATGGTTCCGCTCTTTTTTTTAGCTTCCTCCGCCTTTCGAAAGTGCTTCCGCTCGCTTTTCTTTTTAGCTTCCGTCTGCCTTTCGTAAAGTGCTTCCGCTCGCTTTTTCTTTTAGCTTTCTGCTTTTTCGTAAAATGCTTCCGCCTCGCTTTTCTTTTAGCTTCCGCTCCGCTTTTCTTCCTTTCACTGATTTTTCTCACGCGCATTACTTTTCATTTGTATATTTTCTTTGTTGTATAGTTCTCTTTGTTTGTCATCAAAATTATTTAATACGTGAAGTCCGGTTTGACCGAACATTCTCCCCTTTTGATGATAACAAATACTGTGAATTAGAGAAATATGAAAAGTATCAAAATATACAAGTATATTAAGAGATCGTAAATAACTTCGCTTTTACAAAATATTCGCTTCGCTTTTCCTTTCAAATTGATTCTTCTTTCGATTCTTCCTTCTCCCTATTTGTTATTAATCAAAAATCTATTTCCCAATCTGCTTCATCAACTTTTTCAGCATCTTCTTAATTTTCTTCATATCCTTATCAAGTTTCGAACTTGCTTCTTTAAAGTTGATGATTCATTGCAATGAGGATTCCGCCTCAACAACTTGCTTTTCAACAATAGCAACCGTTGTTGATAAGCTTCCTCTTTGAGACATTTGATTCAATGATTTGTAGGAGAGGTGGAGGAACATATACATTTTGTTCAGAATATCAAGATCAAAGGGATCACGATACGAGAATGTTGCTTCCAAACCATGGCATAGCTTCAGAATTGAGTTGATCTCCACAGAGGTCGATTTCGCAGAATGTTCTCGTAAAATAGTATAACAACATTCTCGAGTTGCCAATCGAAGTGAGCAATATTGACCTTTCTCGATAAGTGCCTCCCGTGGATCATCTCAGTAGCCCTCGTTTGGCTTGATCCTCGATCTTGATAAACGCAGATAGAGGTACCACTTCTTTTCTTTTCACATGCTTCATCAATCGCCACCGCTTCGCAACTGATCAAGTCATGTCATCCAAGACCGGCCGTGGTTGAACTTTCACTTCATTTTCTCATACTGAGTTCAAAAATTTGGTGGTTGTAAATCGTACCACCTTGATCACCAGATCGCCCAAGATTGATAAGAAGTGAGACGCCTCCAAATGGCTCGTGGATATGGTTCTTTGCAACTCTTCGCTTGATCATAAAAGTTTTGTAGCCCCTATCTAATGTATGTAAAATGCCATTATCATATTCAATCGATTTGAAGAAGGCTTTGACAAATCTTTTGGTTTGTCTTGATGATAACAGATTTGGTCTTCTTCTCCTCTCAGAATAACCAATCTATGTTCCCAACTTCTCTTCAAAGGTTAAATACTTGATGGAACATTGGTCATTACATTCACAACTTTTTAGTAGCCTTCGTCCCATAACATGTGTAGCAACTTGTTTATGGACAATTGAAGACCGAAAAGTAGTAGAAACTACTTCTTCAAAAATGTATTATTAAGGACATGTGAGAATCCTTAATATTACCCGTAATAACTTCCACACTATCTTCAAGAGCGCTTCCACATTAGCTTCAAGAAATCAACAAGATCAACAATAGATCGTTTCTAGCCTTGCATTCTTAGACTCGCCTCTGTTGTTGAAGTTTCTTCTTTCTTGCACTCATCTTCTTTAACCTCGTGACCTTTTAGATTGCATTTTTCTTCTCGTGTTCTTCTTTTCTTTTCTTCCACTTCCTTGAGATTGAGTTTCAATCTTTCAAGGATTGATGACAAATGACTTTGTAGCTTTTGATCTCGCCTTCATAATGCTTTGAATGGCTTGATTGTGTGGATTGAGTGGCTTCTTTTTGTCGCACGCTTCAGCTCTGGTGACCTTTTGCTTGCTTTGGAATGTCACTCACAGAGGTTCCCTTTACGCTTTAAGTTACCCGATTCAAAGAATCGAACACTTCTCGACTTTGGTTCCGAGAATGTGATGTTGTTCCTTCATAGAGGATTTCTTCAGTATTGGCTCCCCTCGCTTGTTGGTTTTCTTGGTGCTTCGCCTTTTCTATCTGAAAATCTCGCACCCATTTTGGCAATCGATGTTGAATCTATGTAGCTTCTAATGATACCTTCCGTCGAACTCCCCAATCCAACTGATGCCGCCTTCTAAATATTCTTGTCAACAACATCCCATACTAAGGGTGTTCAGATCCTTTATTGATTTTACCATATAGTTAAAAATCGAAATGGTAAATCTATTGGTTGATGATTCAAGATGAAGGATACATTGTTCATCCAGTAGTGACTGATGTCGTGAACCTATTCTAGGTAACACACAACCACAAAGAACCGCGAACAATACCTTGCTTTTGGTACCACCAAGAGGCTCTCCTTTCATTGGGTTGTTCGTCCATAAAGTTGACGAGTAACTTCATCTTCGCTCATCTTCAACTTAGTCATCCATTTCACCATGTTAAAAGGTTGAACTCCACTCCTGACATTCAAAGGACTTTCTCCACTAACTCCTTCACATTATAACAGGTGTGTTTCTACATATGACACGATCAGATCGCCCATCGCTTTAGTATTCTTCCGTAACTCATAAACTTCTTTGAGATAGACTTGATCTCGTATTTGAAAGAAGTTTCTCCAACCCGCCGCTATTATCTCTCGGCTCTATATCCATTTGTTCCTTTCTTAGTTCTTCAAGTTTACCAATCTTCCCGCTTGTTCTCGGATCAACTCGCAAAATAGGCTTGACATTCATCTTGCTGATTCTCGATTGAGTAGGAACTTGGTTGAAAAGAAGAGATTTCAGAGAAGCAGCAATTTCGATTCGTAGAAATCCCAAAAAGCTTTTGAGGGATTTTATGGCAAATTCTAGAACGATTGTACTTCTCGATGATCCGATGCCTTTTTCCTCTTAAATTTTTCCTCAGGAAAGAAGTTTTAAGTCCGAAACCGCCTAACGTTGTTAATTCCACTGCTCCACTGCCTTGTCTTTAAAAAGAAAACCGATGAATGGTCCGTTAACTCCTCCGCTCTGTCTGCCTTGTCTTTATAAAAAACAGATGGATGGTCCGTTAACTCCTCCGTCTCGTCTGCCTTGTCTTTATGAAAACCGATGGATGGTCCGTTAACATCATCATATCGAGGTTGCGCTCGATTTCTTTAAAGCGATCTTCACTTAGTCGGGTCTTCAACTGCTTTGAATATGTGCTTCTTGAATCTTGAAAGAAACGGTTATTCAGCTTGAGTCCAGAATTCAACTAAAACTTATGTTTCTTTGTTCCGCCTCGATTTTTGTATCGGCCGCTTTTCTTCCGCTCGCTTTTCACTTGTAAAGCTTCCGCTCGCTTTTTTTTTTATGAAGCTTCCGCCCGCTTTTTCTTATAAAGCCTGGCCCGCTTTTGTTGTAAAGCTTCGTCGTGTTTGCTTCAGCTTGATTTTTAACTTCTACTGTTTTTTGCTTCACTGATTTTTCTTTCACTGTTTTTTGCTTCACGATTTTTCTCGCTCAAATTTTTTTGCTTCGCTGATTTTTCTCCTTCATTGTTTGTTACTTTCTTCAAGGCCCATCTACTTTTCATTTGTTCATGCGCTCATCTACTTTTCATCAGATATTTCTTTGTTTGTCATCAAAATTATTAAATACGTGAAGTGTGGTTTGACTTAACAATCTCCCCTTTTGATGATAACAAATATTTTGATATAATAGAGGAATATGAAAAGTTTCAAATATACGTAAGTATGAGTAAATAAAAAATAACTTCGCTTTCATCTTTCGTCCGCTTTTTCCTTCCAAATTGATTCTTCCTCATTCTTCCTTCTCCCGCTATTTGTTATTAATCAAAATTATTTCCTAATCGCTTCACCAACTTTTTCAAAGATCTTCTTAACCTTCTTCATATCCTTATCAAGTTTCAACTTGTTTGTTTAGAGTCGATTTATTCACCGCAATGAGGATTCTGCCTCAACACTTGTTTTTCAACAACAAAGAATCGTTGTCAGATAAGCTTCCACGCTTGAGACATGTGTTTCAATAATTTGTAGGAGAGGCGAGGAACATATACAACTCGATCAGAATATCAAGATCATAGGAGTCAAGTATACGTAGATATGTACTTCCAAGCCAAGGCATAGCTTCGAATTGAGTTGATCTCCCATGAGGTCGATTTTGCGTAATGTTGCGTGAAACAATAAGAACATTTTAACTTGCCAATCGTAAAAGAACAATATCGACCTTTTCGATAGTACCTCCTCGTGGATCATCCGTCAGAGCCTTAGTTTGGCTTGTTCTCGGATCTTGATAAATGCGATAGAACTTCGACTTCTTTTTCTTCACATGCTTCATCAATCAATTGCACCGCTTCGCAACTGATCCAAGTCATGTCATCCAAAATCGGTTCGCTGAACTTTCATTTCAGCTTTCTTCACGCGCTGCTCCACAAAATTTGGTGGTTGTAAATCGTACCACCTTGATTATCAGATCGTCCAAGATTGGATAAGAAGTCGACGCTCCAAATGGTTCTCGTGGATATGGTTCTCGCAACTCTTTTCGCTTGATCATAGAAATTTTGTAACCCCTATCCAATGATGTAGAATGTCAGAATCAAATTCAAGTGATTTGAAGAAGGCTTTCACAAATCTCTTTGGTTTGTCTTGATGATGAGAGATTTGGTCTTCTTCTCCTCTCAGAATAACCAATCTGTGTTCCCAACTTTCTTTGAAAAGTTAAAGATTCGGATGGAACACTAGTCATCACACTTACTACTTTCTCGAGTAACCTTTGTCTCATAACATGTGTAGCAATTTGTTTCAGGACAATGAAGACCGAAAAGTAGTAGAAACTACTTCTTCAAAATTGGATTGTCAAGGACGGTGTGAGTATCCTTGAGATTACCAAGAATAACTTCGACATTAACTTCAAAGAATATCACCAGATCATCAATGTGACATTTGTTTAGTATCAACAATGCCTTTTCTTGTCTTGCCTTCTTAGACTTTGGTTTTGTTGTTGACTTCCTTCCTTTCTGACTCATTTTCTTTCGCTTGGTGACCTTTTTAGGTTGCGCTTTCATCTTTCCGTGTTCTTCTTTCCTTTTCCTCCAGCTCCTCGAGATCGAAGTTTCAATCATTTTCAAGGATTGATGATGTGGACTTTGTAGCTCTTGATCCTCAGTTGAGAATGCTCGATTGGCTTGAGTCTTTGATTTATCGGCTTTTTCGCTTCGTAGTTTTCGCCTGGGTAACCTTCTTGCTTTCTTTGAATGTCACTCGGTAGAGGTTCCCTTTACGCTCAAGTCACCGATTCAAAAATCGAACACCTCTCGACTTTGATTCCTGAATGTGAACTTTGTTTCCTTCATAGAGATCGCTTCAGATACGCCGCCTCAATCGTTGCTTTTCTTGGCGATTTCGCTTCCTTTTTCGTCTCGAAAGTCTCGCACCCATTTTCGCAATTGATGTTGAATCGATGTAGCTTCTAATAGATATCTTTCGCCTAATCGCCTAATCCAACTGATGCCGATTCTCTCAACACTCTTGTCAACAAAGATCCCATACGGACTAGTGTTTGATCCTTTATTGATTTTACCATGTACTGAAAAATCAAAATGGTAAATCTATTGGGTGATGATTCAAGATGAAAATACATTGTTCATCCAGGTAGTGACTTGATGTCGTGAACCTAATCTAGGTAAACACAAACCACATGTAACCGCGAACAATACCTCGCTTTTGGTACCACCAAGAGGCTCTCCTTTCACTGGGTTATTTTGTCCATAAAGTTGACGACTAACTTCATCTTCGCTCATCTTAAGCTTAGTCATCCATTTCGCCATGTTAGTGAGTCGAACTCCATCCATCTGACATTCATCGACTTTCTCCAAGAACTCCTTCACATTATAACCGAAAGTGTGTGTCTACATACGACACGATTGTATCATCTATCGATTTAGTATTCTTCCGTAACTCATAAACTTCTCTCGAGATAGACTTCATCTCGCATTTCAAAGAAGTTTTCCAACCCGCCGCGATTATCTCGCGCTCTATATCCATCTCTTCGCTTCGAAGTTGTTCAAGTTTACCAATCTTCCCGATCCTCGATCCCGGATCAAGTCGCAAAATAGGCTTGACATTCATCTTGCCGATTCTCGATTGAGTAGGAACTTTGCTTGAAGAAATATCACAGAGATTTAAGAGAACTAACAATTTGTGAATTCGCGTAAATCCCAAAGGTCGCTTTTAGGATTTTATAGTGAATTCTAGAACGATTCTACTTCTCGATGATTTGACAGTTTTTCCCGCTAAAACTCTTTTTGTCAAAGAAGTTTTATATCCAAACCGTAACGCCCTTAACTCCACCGTCTGCCTTTGTTGTCTTCATGAAAACCGATGAATGCCCCGTTAACTCCTCCGCTCATCTCGTCGGGTCTTCATGAAAACCGATGAATGGTCCGTTAGCATCACCATATTGAGGTTGCGCTCGATTTTTTTAAAGGGATCTTCACTTAGTGGTTTTGTGAAGAAACCACCGATCGATATTTTGTTTCCACGAATCGTAGATCGACGACTTTCCTCTCGAACGTAATCTCTCAAGAAATGATGTCGACTTCTATGTGCTTGACCTTGAATGTTGTATTGATTCTTTCGTAAGTCGATGGCGGTGGTGTTGTCGCAGATATTGGAATCTCTTCCTCTCAGTATTGAGTAGTCCTCCAATTGATACTTGATCCACAATATTTGTGAACAACAACTCATGCGTATATATATTCACTTTAGCATTGATAATGCAATCGAGCTTTGTCTCTTGCTTGACCATGACACTAGGTTTGGTCCAAGAAAGTGACAGCCACCACTGCACTCATCTTTGTTTCGACTTCACAAAAGTTTTGGTTGAATGTAACTTCGTAACTAGAATCACATAATTGACTAATACTTATCAAGTTATGCTTTAGACCATCAACTAATAGTACGTTGTTAATGCATGCATGGGAATTCTTATCAATCTTATTTAATGTCCGTTTTTTCTAGTGAATCAAATCCCATAGATTTACCCGGTGGTGTTTGTGAGGAAGATCATGGTTTCTTCTATGCCGGTAACATTTCGCTTTTCTTTTGTTTATTCTATTTCGTAATCAAATTTCACATTTTACTTTGTTATTTTACGCCTAATTCACTGAATGGATAATTCAAGTGGTGAGGATGACAGCTTGGTATCAACGAACTCTTTCGAGGTACTTGTTCCTTTTAAAGGAGTGCAAAGGTTGATCGTGTTTCACGAGAAGTTCTTTGAAATCTTCCAGGTCAACAGCTCTTCTAACTCCATACAGGAACTAGTGTATCGATTCTATCCCGAAAATATATGGTGAGGGGTCGCTTTGCATTCTTGAATCCATGAATATGGTTGATCATGAGAAGATGCAAAATATTGCGGTTTACTTTTGAAACGCTTAGACGCCTATCATTAGACTATGAGCATTTTGTCAAGGTGTAAAGGAATTCATACACCTCTCATCTAAACTTGCTCAAATAGAGGGGTCTATGGCTAAGACCGTGTTTTGAAAAGCTCATTGACATCTATGATAGCAAGAAGATGCTATTTGACAATGATTCTCGCCAACACAAAGCAAGCAAGAGCTACTTTTGAGGTTTCGAGAACCGCTTTAAGTCAAGAAAAGAAGAAGTATGACGAACTAAAGAGATGCTTTCAGGCTAGAGAAGGTGTTACTGTCAGGAGGCTAAGACATTGAAACCGCAGTTTCAGGAAGAGTTTGGTGAAGATGCATTGAGTCGAGAGAAGCATGGATGCCGCTTATAACGAAATGGTAAAAGCCATGGATCGAATAGCGTATGAAACGCGGTGGAAGCATTGAAGACAAAGACCGGAGACATGAAGGGTTCACCTGTGTTTCCAACTATGTTAAGTTGTAATAATATTGTTGATGTAGAATCAGAATCGTATTTATCAATTAATGATGTTGATGTTTTGTAAACAAAATAAAAGGTGTCGCTTTGTGTTTCCAAGTTCTAGGATGGGCCATTTTAGAATCTTCTACTAGAGTTCTTGCATTATCTAGATCGAAAGCTAAAGTTCTATCCATTGTAAGTCTTACTAATGACAAAGGTTTGGGTGCATTTCGATCTGTATTTTCCTTTCCCGTGGTTACCAAATTTTACCGAAATGTCGGTGTTCACTGTGGTGCTCTTCTTCTAATTCGCTCATGTTTGCTTACTTTTGAATACGCTTTGGCAAGAATCGACATTATTATACCGCTTAGAACATTATTCGATACAAGAAAAACAGTCTTCCGTTCATACATTTTGGGGTTAGCGTGTCTTTCCTTGCCACAATTAAAAATTATGACGGTCTCACCTATGAATTAAAGCGTTAATCTCTTTTCTCGTGTTTATTTCGTAATACCAGATTGATAAAGGTTTGACATTATGCCTATTAATTGAACGTCAATCTACCCGATGTAAGAAATCAGTGCGCTTAAAAAGAAGAGATTTTAAGTCTAAACGACTTGACATAAATGATGTTGATAAAGTACAAATAATGATGAAAACAAGACGGAATTTTAAAAGCAAACTCAAGTTGAAAAGCGATGGAAGCAAAACCGACGGAAGTTTAAAGGCATTTAAAGTGTGCAAAAGTAGACGGAGTAAAAGGCACGATGGAAAGCAGAGGAAAGCAAAGCACGGTGAATTAAGAATCAGTTTGAGTTAGTTACAAAAGTCAATTGAATAACCGGTTCTTTCAAGATTCAAGCAATCTCTGCTCGCCGCCTTCATCTTCATGGAAAATGTAAAATAATTGTAGAAGGTCAATCTGTCAGGAGTAGTACGTGAGAAACCTATTAGCTATGAATTGAAACGTCACTGGCATTTGGCAGAATTGCCATTATCATAATAGTTAGAAGATTATTGGATACAGAAAAAACAGATGTGAAAGTGATCAAGTTGTGGTTTTTGCTTTTGCTTCCGTCTACTTTTGCTTTCGTCTGCTTTTCAACTTCCGTCTGTTTTCCTTCTCTGGTCCACTTGTCACTTTTCGTCTGCATTTCAAGTTTACGAATATGAATTTATTGGCCTAGAAATATTGCCCTTTGGTTTTGATTTTATAATATATTTAACTATGTTGAGATTTCGTTTGATTTCGCTCAACCGTTCTTCACTGAATGGTTTAATGGGCCGTAATCAAAGTTAAAAGAGCGCCCGAGTAACGGCTGCTCGTAATAAAGAAGTTACACCGTAACTTCAGGAACAAGGAAAGTTCAAGGAAAATTTATGTTCGTAATCCCAACGAGTCTAGAGCACGCCGACAAGACCCTTTATATAACCTCAAATCGTAAACGGTTCGAGTACCATTAGCCTTGAGGCGCTTGATCTCTCTCGCTCTCAAAATCCTATCGAACGAGATAACCATCAAGAACAGAGTATCTGAATCATTTTCAAATCGAAGCAATGGAAGGAGCTATGATGTATGGAAGGCATGTGGACTTCAATCTCTACGAAGAGATACAATGGATATCGAACCGTAGATTATGGAGCCGGTTGGAGAAATTTCTTCGCAATCCGAGAGGATGTGTATCCAAATCGTATTTGATTTTGGAAGTATGCACAGATGGTGGAAAAGACTATTGTGTCAACTAGAGACTGAGTTACCATTATTGTTACAATGGACTTAATTGAGAAGTCGATCGGATGTTCACCGCTGGAGAAAAGCTTTCACCAATCCAAAATGGATAACAATGGGCGGTTTAAAGGAAACAGATGTTAGTAAGCAACTTTATGGAGTGAATGACCCATCGGAAAGGAAGACATCAAGTCCGGTGCCGAAAGCTAGGGTTCTTCATGCGATTCATTGCAGATCGCATCGCATCAAGAACGAAGTTCAAGACACTTGGTAACTACCTTCATGAGCAAAGGCTTATTCTATCTCACGAACCACACACCATTAAATTTACTATTTCGATATTTCATTATATGGTGAAACAAATGAAACATACAACTATTTATCCGCACGGCATGCTATTGACAAGAATTTTAAGAGAATCGGAATTGCCTCGAAGTGGAAAACCTCGAGTGCCCGTAAAAGCACTATCAATTTAGTACTATAAATGTAATTGACTTGAAGATTCTCAACAAGAGAAATGAAGATTTCGAGAACAAAGTTAGGAATGACGGGAGGAGTTACAGAAGAAGTCTCCCGCAACAAGTTGCGATCTCAAGTGAGCTCACACGCGGATCAATGGAAGGAGAAAATCATGGAGGACCTTCGCTGAAAGAGTTTATGCGCCAAGAAGAAGTTAGGCTTGTTCAAGATAATGTAGGTGGGTCAAAAGGAAAGCAGAGGACTACATCCAATCGCCGACGATATGATACTACACTTACGCCTCTAGAACTCGTAGCAGATGATGATTGCTTCTTTGCCTTCCGACGCGCATAATGAAGTACAAAGTTTACGCCAAGAAGTCAAAGAATGAAGGAAATAATGAATCGAATGGAGAAGATGATGATGTATATGCAGCCGTGATGATAGATATGCGTAAGATGCCGATGTAATTTATGCAGAGTCATCACCGTTAATCGCTTCTTATTATAACAAATAGGGAGAAGAAGAAGTTGTTATTGTATTTCTATGTTTTGTTTTTGTTGTCTAATTTGTTATCATATATATATATATATATATGGGTACGATTTATGCGGATGTCTTCTATTGATCATCTTGAAGCTTCTTCTTCTCAAGATTCGCCCATCATCTTCGCAAGCTCTCAAGAACAAGGTAAGAGTCAATCAATAACTGCTTTTTCAAGATTCAAGAAGAAAGAATAAATAAGCAGCTATGCATTTAAAGTTATACATACAAGTCTAAATCAAGATTAATTTTTTGTGAGTTACATGTAATAAGCTAAATTACAATTAAAGGAACAAAAGTTTGTCCGAAAGACGATCGTATTTAATTAGTCGATAAACTGCTGCTATTTTTATCAGAAACTGCTCCAAACATTCTTTTAAGAAAGTTATATGTTCTTTGCTGGTTGAAATAGATGACGAAGTTTAATTGTTGTTATGTTCTTGCAATGAAGGATATGATGTATATACGCTAAAGAAGAAGAAGACCAAGAATGTGGTAGGAATTGTTTGATCAAGTTAAGAGGAGAAAGGTTTGAAAGTTTAGATATAGAGGTATCGAGAGGGCGGGGCAAGATCGCAAGATGATAAAGTGAAACAGAAGGATTTATGCTGAGATAGGTTTAAAATAGTTTACATGTGTAAAGAATAGTTTCAAAGAAGGATTAGTCAATTCAGATACTCCAAGGAATCGTAAATCAAATTTAAAACGAGTTGAAATGACATCAAGTGAATCGCTTAAATAAAGAAGAACAAGAGGAAGTTAAAAGAAGCAAACATAATTTGTGCGAAGAGAAACCGAGAAGAAAACGAAAGCAAGAGCGATTTGTCGCTGAATCATCATCCATATTACTTAAGAAGAATGTCATATATCGATGATAATTTTAGGCAAAATCTTCAACACCTCGTTGATTGTCATTATTTCGCTAAGGTGTCAAGACTTTTCAAGAGATCATCCGTCAGAATGTTTGCAGGACACTCATCTTCATGATGATAGTTGCCAACCCCATAAGGAAGATGACATGGTGAGTGGCAAGGTTCAAAGAAATTAGATGATATAATAGAAACTCCATCATCGTGAACCGAGTAAGATGACGCTGAGGATTTTCCAGATACCGCAGTATTGAAAAAGATTGAAGTATAGGAGTTCGATCCGTAAGATCTAATTATTGAGAGACTCACAAAGAAGACGAAGCTTGATTTTATCGATGCAAGAGAAAACAGAGGGAGTTGAAAATACATGAAGTTGAAAAATAGATTTAACTCGTAAAAATGTATTTAAGTTGAAAAATAGACGAAGTCGTAAAAGGCATTTAAGTATGCGAAGAAATACAAACATAGACGGTTGACAAAGACACACGAAGTCGAGAACGCAGACGGTTAACAACACGTATTTAAGTTCACAACACCGACTAAGTTTACAACACGTACGGTTAACAACACGTACGGTTAACAACACAAATGAACCCGATAAAGCACACTAAGCATATGCAAGAATGAGTTTGAGTTAGCTATGCACTCCATCGAATAAGCATTTCTTTCAACATTAAAGAAGAAAGAATGAAGAAGCGCTAGAGACAAAAGTTTTAAATACAAGTCGAAAGTTATGAGAATCTGGTTTTTCCTATTACGACGAGTATCTCATAGCAGATCAGGCGCCCGATCATGCGGCGCATATTCGCCGCCATCGACAAAGCTTATCCATTTGTGACGGCAAGTGGTATTCAAAGATCGGAAACCTTTTTCGAGACATAGTTTAGCTGATGAAGAAGATTCAGGATTTTTTCCTAAAATATCAAAATCAATATATATTAAGCAAGTTTATATAAGGGAGATGAATTGAAACTAAATGGCACATACGTAAATAATTAAAGATGATGTTATAGATAAAATCAAGATAAAGTAAGAATAAAAGCACCGAGAGTGGTGAAACCGAGCTCTCAGTAGTTCATCAAGATCAATTTTCCTAAGAAGAACAACAAGAATCGCTGCACCCGATTCGCAGACCGAAAGTGTTCATCGGCTTCACGGAGAAGAAAGGTATCGCTTCAATCAGGCGAGACTTTCCAAGGAAGATCCATGTTCTTATAACGAGAAGAAAAATGTCCATTGTCGTGAAATAACTAGTTGAAAATATTTCGGCCGATTAAACCGAAATGTACATGAAAGAAGGAAGGAAAATATAACCTCATTGTAATATTTCATTGCTTCAACGGCGTTAAGTTTAATAGTTTTCAATGAGGTCGCCAAAATAGAAGCCGTTATAGTTCCGTGTCATCGGTCAAATCCATGTCGACAAGATCCGCTCAATAAAGTAAGAATAGTAGGTAGGCAAAAAAAAGCAAAGTATATGGAAGTAAAAAGTCATGCGAAAAATATGGAATAGACACGAAAGGAATAAGCAACAAATCAAGATTGCAAATAAAGGCAGAAACCTTGGCTCATTGCATGCTTTTCTCACAAGAATTACAAGTAAAGAGAACTCCAGATGCAAAGAATTGAGACCTAAGCATTTGTTGCATGCCATATACCAAAATTTTGTAAATGTGCCGAAAGGAAATTTTGGCTTCAATCCATGATATCTAAGGAAAAGTTGATAACAATGTTCGAGGAAGAAGTTTCAAATTCAATATGTCACCGAATATGCAGATGTGATTACCTTAGGGTAGAATCTAAAGACATGATCTTGGTGATATGTCGGTGAGATCCGTAAGATATACGGGATTATATGTAAAGTAAGATTTTCCACCGACGAGGTTTTTGATGTGGTTGTTATTTCGTTGTGCCTCAGAATATAATATTTATATAGGCGACAAAAGAAAGACATTTTAAAATTCCTATATAATTTGTAACAAAATGTTAGAAAGGTTGTACGTAATATAATGGATTACCAATTTTGAGATCGGCAACTTCAGTATGGGTGGCTCAACGAGGATGGTCGAGTCGAACCACGCTGACAATGCAATGCCTAACATTTCAAAATGATTTTTTAGATAGAATGAAAAGGACAGAGTAAGATGTGTTATTATGAGCAAGGAACAAATACCGTTAAAGAAATTAACTTTGAGATTCGTGCAAACAATAATCGGATGAGAGTGAAGTAATTCCATAATCTTTCGCCCTCGCTCAACAAAACAATTCCAAAGCGATAGTATAACCGCTTGTTCCTAAAAAACAAGAGATAACGAGAAGATGTAAAATTTGTTCATCTCGACACAAAATAGTAACAAAGATACAGAGTGAGAATTACTCTTTATTTATGATAACAAATTTTGGACAATGAAGCTTTTCCGCTCTCGACGACATCTTTTTTTCCAACACTTCAACGATTTACTCGCTATAATATCTATCATGTGTTAAACATTAATGTAATCACAAAGTGGAAAGTTTTGTAAGATTGTATGAAAAATATATTAAGCATCTAACCACAGATTTTTGCTTGTCGTCCACATAATCCATAAGACTTTGGAAAGGCGTGAAGTTGAAAATCGAGGATGATTGCATCGCCTTGTGTGACAGTTCGATGACCGTATGATTTGTGAGAATCCATCGATGTTCAAATTTTCAGTTTGATATCAAGGGGAATTGATTTGACAATTGCATTAGAAATGATATATTCTTGACACTACCGTAAGATGTCTCCAATTTTTTGTATATCATTGTTGAATATGATACCTCAACTTCATGCATCCTCGTTAATTATAAAGAAATTATTGATAGGTAAGTTGATAAAATGTGAAAGGAAAAAGTGTAATTGATATACCGAGAATCGCAGAAGACAAACTTTTGTCTTTTAGTCGGTGAATTAACCAAGCAACGACTGTTGTTTTGTTGGACCATCACTGACAAGACCATGATTGCGCCTGTGCAAAATATTCTTCATCAATAAACGATTATCCATGCCGAAAGAAAATGTTGGATGGTCAAGTCAAGACAAATAATTATGCCTATAAAATCAAATCATGTGAACCGAGACAACAAACAAATAATATACCTTGTCTTGTGAGGAAATTTGATGTTTTATTATTTGACTAATTCAAAATTTCACGGAAAACAATATTCCTTGTCTTTTTTCAAGTCTAAAGATTGAAAAGTTCCAGAATAATAAGAACTTTAATCGATTCAGAGTTCGCGCTTGACAGAGCTACATATAATTGTCCGTGTGAGAATACAGTTGACGGAGATAAATTCCAACATGATCAAGTGTTTGACCTGGGATTTGTTTATAGTCATTGCAAAACATGTATTTAATTGAAATTGTGTTCGATAAAAGGAATTCCATTTTTTCGCTCTCCTGAGATTGCAAGGAATCTTAGGTATAAAATGATTTTTCCTTTCAGGAGGTCCAAAACAATTTCAGCTGAAATTGTATGATCTTTTAGCCGTCTCGATATCAACCTTGTTCCATTGCATAATCCTTCCGTTGATTTAAATTTCTCAAGCATAATTGGAGAGCCTTCTTTCAAAGAAAAGTTTATGAGGAGGTAGTCCTTAGGTTCAAAGAATCGAGAAAATCTTGATAATCACTTGATGTCTCGCGATCAACCGCCTTGTCAAAACTCACATATGAATGCAAATCTCCGTTAATTTTGAATCATGATGTCATTAATTTCATCAACACAATTATTCGTTGGACATAGCACGATCCGCTTATCATCCGACACGGTCGGATGAATATAAGCTTAGGTCAGGAAAACATTTTCCAAAGAACCTAGTAAGCACAATCAGATATTAGGAAAGTATAATCGTAATGCAAAAAAGATTAGTATGTAATTTAATGAAAAAGAAGCAACCTATGAAATGATTCATCCTTGTTGTCGTAAGGAATAATGAGTTCATCCGTAAACATATTTGATCTTGTTCATCCATCGTTCGTGAGCCTTCTCCAACCCGCAATAAGAAATCACAAAATGTGGATTTGAGATAGCTCTCATATTTGTCGTTAAATGTAGTTTAGAGATATGCCGCCAGAGATGTGAATTTAGAAGACTTGAATCAATGAGTTGTTGTTTCGCTGTTTGGTGAATAATCGCAATGTTTCGCTAAAGTCACCACCAAATACAACAATTTTACCTCCAAAAGGCTGATCGAGTTCATTATATCTTGTAGTAAACCATTAAATGCTTCGATGGCTTCGCTTTGCCATGGAAGCCTCGTCCCATAAAATAAGGCTGGATTCAAATATCAATTTTGCAACACTGCTTTGTTTGCTCAACTGACAAACTTTTTGCTTTGATAAATCAAGGGGGATTTTAAATCTTGAGTGAGCTGTCCTACCGCCCGGAAGAATTGACGCAGCAACGCCTGATGTCGCCACTGCTATTGCAATGTGTCTCGTGATCGAATTTGCAAGAAGAGCTCGATATAAGAAAGTTTTACCTGTTCCCCCGGGACCATCGATAAAATAACTTGCACTCGTTGAAGTGAGAACTGATTTCATTATTAAATCAAATACGTGCTTTTGCTGGCTGTTTAGTTTTGATTGTAATAAGAAGTCCTGTTCATCAATCTCTATATTCATCTCACTTTCTACCTCCTTATTTTGCCGCCGGCGGTAATCAGTAAGAAATTCATGTTCAGTGAAATGATAATCAGCTAAGCTTTTTCCCATTTGTTCCAGAGATTTATTGATATCTTGAAGAGCCATTTTTGTAATATCATCATATGTATACGTATTAGAGGATGAATAAGCATATAGGTAGTCAGAGCAGAGGTGGTCTCTGAAAGTTTCCCAGAGTTCCCTAGGATTTGCCGGTGAACAATAGAACAAGAGTGTAGCAAATAACAATCTGAGGGATGTTGGCATTTGAAATATGACACTTCACAAGTGTTTGTTGATGTAAGAGTCGATGCTAGCAATCCTAATTGCAGCAAAGATCCCTCAAATAGCTTCACCTTTTCACCATCAACAGCTAACAAGTTGTCAAACGACGTTGGTCCTCTAACATTTATGAGCAATAATCTCAAGTAATACCTTTCTCCTTCTCGAGGGTCAACAAAGGACTAATCGTCCTATCACTTTTCTCCGCTTTCTTT
Organism: Erythroxylum novogranatense; assembly: GCA_029891385.1. NCBI lineage: Eukaryota > Viridiplantae > Streptophyta > Magnoliopsida > Malpighiales > Erythroxylaceae > Erythroxylum > Erythroxylum novogranatense. The sequence goes on from CM057229.1 coordinate 20,105,831, forward strand.
CCGACCACGCCCTTGTTTTTGATTCCAAACAAAATGTTGAGGGAAACCGATACGTACATTTCATTTCGCAGCCTTTTGATTTGTTGAATGGTCCAAAAATTCGTAAGCATTGTTTTGGAGAAGTCAAAATTCCTCAATAAATAAGACAAATTAGCATCTTTAGCTAAGGAAACAGATTGTTGATCCGAAGGTGAACTTGGAGTATATAGATGGATGGATTAATCTCGCAAGGCGGAATTCATATATGCGCCTATAAAGCTTCGGGGTGAAATCCAACGCCTTCTTGAAATTTGTGATTTCGCCAATATCGCACTCGGTTTCTTGGTCGTTGACGCTAAAGTTGACAAGGTCGTGGCCCTTAAATACATATTTGTATAAATATTTAACAAGCTTCACAAAGGAACATATTTCAACATTAATGTGGCGCAAGCAACATCGAAGGTACGGGTTATGAGGAACCACCCATCTATTATCAACCTCATGTCCGGATATTTTAACTTTTCTTCCATTATCTCTACGCCTATAGCACGGATAACGTCTTCGCCATGGACAAAGGAAAGGAGTAAAACTTGGGGTAATGACTTTGCATACACCATTTCTCATGCAAGGGCATCGCTTGTTCATAAAACCACAAGGACCGTGGATCATGTGCTTAATGACAAGAGAATATAACTGAATTATCATCGATTAGGTATTTCACCGATATGATTTGATCATAGGAATCTGGATTCAACAAATTAAATTGTGGTCAAGTATTGAAGCAAGTGAGCATGAGGGAATCCACGCTTTTGAAATTCAATTACGTAAACAAATGCGCAACATCTCCAAATATTCCTTTTTGATCGTTGATTTTCGAATTTCAAATTTCGCCTCAACACTCGCACAATAAACTGGTCTCTCTTGTGCTTTTTCATGGAATTTAAGATTCTCAGTATTTCCTTCCACATAGGTCGCAAGTCATAGTGAGAAAAAATCTGGTTTGCCATATTTTTGCACCAGAGCCATTGCATCTAGATAGCGCTGCTTCATGTCCTCGGGTCACCGATAAATGAAGATGGAGGACAACTCACGCCAATTGTAGAAGCTTCAGCTTGACCAATATTAACGCTATCTAAAACACCCCGCAAAATTTCTCGATCGATTTCGCTCGCTTTTTCCTATGGAATTCAAGCCGTGATGTTTCAATCTTTATATAAGAACCAACAACGAATTGTTGTAGTAGTCTTAAGTCGTGGATAAGCATGGATTCATCATAACTTCTCATTTGAAGTCGATGGCGTAATACTCTCGCAGATACTACGCCATGTTTGCAATCCGTCCTCGAGTAATTAGTAATAGTAAGAAAAATGATAAATTAGTTTTGCCCAATTAGACAATATGTCGGAACCAAGGTAATAAGCGCATAACCAACCTATGTTTTCGAGAGCAAATAATTCACCGCTGAGTAAAAGTGTTTAAAGGAGCACCGCTTGTTTGATCGTAACCATTGGTGCCGCTTTGTTTGAGAATTTAACCGCTTAATGCGAGGATGCCATCCCGATTCACCCCGTGGAAATGTAGTGGGTATTGAAGCGGTCGTAGTATGCATAATAAGATTGAATTCTATAGTTCGACCGAAAGGATCAGAGACTTGGATATGAGGAGATTTATCATGTCGTTCATCATCGCCATCCATATAGCAGCCTACTGGGATGCAGTTGAAGATTGTAAACGCTACCGATCAAGACCCGGATAACATCTCGTAACAACTGGTGATTTTCAAGGAAGGAATATCTTTAAGACGGCGAAAGAACCTAGCATAAGGGTTATCTTCAAGAATTGTCATAATCGCCTTCAAGGTACTTTCACGAAGTTTATCACAACCGCCGAGCCTTTGTTGTAGTTCTTCATCGGTATCAAAGAAATAAAGTTGATTCCAGATACTTTATTGCTTGTCGACACTAAACTGTCAAGGAAATGGTAAACTTGTCCTTGAACACGGAATGTATAAACTCCCATTGTGTTTTTTGTCACCACGATCATATCCGCTCCATAGAAGTGAAAGCTACATTGTTATTATATGTACGAACATTCTTTCAAATGTTCGGATTCTTCGTCGCTATTTAGAAACAAAGACTTTAAAGCATAAGGCATCCGAGGAGCAATAATAGAAATTTGTCCCGACGAACAACAAAACGATGGAGGTTCAAGGTAAAATCGCTTTATGCTATAATATTGACAATCTTCAACAAAAGGGAGCCGTTCACTTCAACCGTAAATTTCAGAATAATGTTAATGTTGTAGGAGATGTGCGATGATTTATCCCTTGAAACGATATAAAAGGACATTATAATGATGTGGAGTAATTAGGTTGGAAATAGTTTCGATATATTGTAAAACAGCTTACCTTCATTTATGTAAGAGGGTTCATAACTTGAAGTTGACCGTGGAAGGTTCGATATTAATGAAAGATTCCTTCGTTGAGGAGTAATTTTTGTCAAGTGTAGATGAAGTGGAAGATGTGTTTTGGCAGCTCGATTTTCTACGCCGTCGCAACAATTCTTGTTTTTTTCATTTGGCATTCGAGCATAATTTTGACGCCTTTTAGCATTTCTATCCATATGTAAATACCGAGGAATCGACATAATATAAACGCCCTCGATCTATCCATTCATGATCTTCGTGTATCACAAAGGAACATTAATAAATAAACATTATGTTTATGACCTAATAAACAATATGTCGAGCAAACATGAATACAAACCATTTAAACAACTAAAGCAGTAATTTATATAAAAAATTATTTAATTTAACTACAAAAATAGAGTATACATGCAGCCACAACGTAGAAAGGAGAATATGCTCTATTCAGTTAATAAATAACAACAAAGAGAATTTTGACTCAAAATTTATTTTACCTAAACATATATACCTTAGTACTCCAAGAATGCAGCAGAGAATAAGCACGGAACCGAAAAAATGGAGTATAAATGCGCTTAGAATCTAGAACGGTGAATTTGATAACTAAAAGAAGAGGGTAGTTGAGAGAAGTAAAGTTTGGGTGGAGAAAATGTTTCAATGGTTGGGATAGATTTGGTTTAAGGATTAAGAGAGGAGAACAGTAAGAAGTTAGAATATAAAGGTGTCACGGAGTGCGGATTTACGATCAAATATCGCTCTAAGTTATTTTGATGCCAAAGAAATTGCTCTTGAATGATTGATTGACAAAGGATGCAAAAGGCAAGCTTCTAAGAAAAGGAAATGATTGTAGAAGACCCGTCAGAAGAAACGAAAGGCAAACAACGATAGTAATTTCCAAGAAGAGAAAATAATTGTAGAAGGTCAACTCGTCCCGAGTAGCACGTATAATAATTTTATCACCTATGAATTGAAACGCCGATCTCACTGTGGTGCTCTTCTTCTAATTCGCTCATGTTTGCTTACTTCTACAATATGTTTTTGGGTGAATCGACATTATTATACTAGTTAGAAGATTATTCCATACAAGAAAAGCACGCCTTCCGTTCAAACATTTTGGGCAAGCTACTGTGTCTTTCCTTGCCACAAGTAAAAATTATGACGGTCTCGACCTATGAATTAAAACGTTAATCTCGTTTCGCGCTATCAGAATACGTCGCCGGGCAAGGTTTGACATTATACGATTAATTGAAACGTCAATCCAAATTGACACAAGAAACTTCGCAGCTTAAAAGGAAGAGATTGTTAAGTCAAAACAACTTGACATCAATGATTTCGATGAAGTACAAATAATGATGAAAAGGAGACGATGAAAACAAGACGGAAGTTCAAAAGCAAACACAAGTTGAAAAGCGATGGAAGCAAAACCGACGGAAGCAAAAGGCATTTAAAGTCAGGCAAAAGTAGACCGAGTAAAAGCAGACGGTCAAAAGCGCATTTAAAGCAAACCACGGTGAATTACTTAATCAGTTTATGACCTATGAATTGAAACGTCAATCATATGGTCCTCTTCTTGTCTTTGTAGTCCTCATTTTGCTTATTTCGAATAGGTTATTGGCATTTGGTCGAATCGAGATTATCATAGAAGCTAGAAGATTATTGGATACAAGACAAAGAGATGTGAAAATGATTCATACATTTTGGGAGTAACCGTAAAGCGCATGCGATGATAAAATTTCGTTCTAAGTTATTTTGATGCCAAAGAAATGGCCCTTGAATGATTGATTGATAAAGGGATGCAAAAGCCGAGCTTCAAAGAAGAGCAAATGATCGTAGAAGGTGAACCCGCCACGAAGAAAAGTAAAGGAAAACAATGATAGTAATTTCGAAGAAGAGAAAATAATTGTAGAAGGTCAACTCGTCCCGAGTAGGACGGTATAATAATTTTATCGCCTATGAATTGAAACGCCGATCTCTACTCCGTGCTCTTCTTCTCTATTTCGCTCATGTTTGCTTACTTCTTCAATACGTTTTGGTGAATCGACATTATTATACCGCTAGAACATTATTCCATACAAGAAAAGGTGTCTTCTTAATCTCGCCTCGGTGTTTACTTCGCAATACGCTATTGGAAGTGTTTGACATTACCTATTAATTCAACGTCAATCTACCCGATGTAAGAAATCGCAGCTAAAAGGAGGAGATTGTTAAGTCAAAACGACTTAACATAAATGATTTCGATGAAGTACAAATAATTATGAAAAGGAGACGATGAAAACAAGACGGAAGTTGAAAAGCAAACACAAGTTCAAAAGCGATGGAAGCAAAAGGCATTTAAAGTCAGGCAAAAGTAGACGGCAAGAAAAATGACGATGCAAAATGATTTAAACCAAAGCACGGTGAATTATTTAATCGTTTGAGTTAGTTACATAACTCAATTGAATAACATGTTCGTCAAGAATCAAGCAATCTCGTTATGGTCGCTTTCTCTCGCGAAAAAATGTAAAATAATTGTAGAAGGTCAACTCGTCAGAGTAGCAGTAAGAAATCTTTCACCTATGAATTGAATCGTCAATCTCGTTATGGTCCTCTCTTTGCAAGTCCCGATTTTGCTTACTCGAATACGTGATTGGTATTTGGCAGAATTGACATTATCATACCGCTTAGAAGATTATTGCATAGAAGAAATACAGATGTCAAACTGTTGTGTCAACAATTACAATCTCGCTCGTCGCCTTCCTCTCGCGAAAAACATAAAATAATTGTAGAAGGTAAACCCGTCAAGTAAAGGTAAGAAATCTATCACCTATGAATTGAAACGTCAACTGTGTTCGTCCTCTCTCTTTGCAATTCCTCATTTTGCATACTTGTGGAATACGTTATTGGTATTTGGCAGAATCGACATTATCATACCGCTAGAAGATTATTGCATAGAAGAAAACAGCTTCGAGAGTCATTCATACATTTTGGGGTTACGTGTATTTCTTGCCACAAATAAATCAATATGACGGTGTCGAGAAGTCTTATCACGTATGAATTGAAACGTGAATCGTGTTTCGTTTACTCTCGCAACACGCTATTGGCAAGTGTTTGACATTATTATAGCGGCTAGAAGATTGTACCTATTAATTGAAAACTCAATCTACGCGAGAGAAAAATCTATGCAGATTTTAACCTATTGAATCGCATGTTAAGTAAAAACGACTTGACATATATGATTTGAATGAAAACAAACGAACAAAAAAGACGGAGAATGCGAAAGCATAAATAATATGTTGACTTCGACTTTTATTTATAACCTTCGTGTTCAACCGCTTGTCCACCCATCCAGTAGTAGCATTGTCTCGAGAAATTTAGACATAAAAGACGATATGTTCAGCCATGCAAAGGACGCATTTAAATAAAGAAGACGAAAAGAATAAAGAATTCAAGAAAAGTGTCAGCCCAAAATATTTTTTTAAAATTAAGCATGATTAGATTGATTAAGTAAGTTGTTAGCATTATTTTGGAATTCATGTGGGTAGATGGATGATGTAAGTTTAAGTGAGATTATAGCATGTTGAGAGTGGAGTGGATGACTTGAGAGGTTTAGAAGATAAAGAAATATGTTAGAATCCAATGCTTCAAGAATCGGGTCATTTGGAGCTCTATAGCTCAAGTTATCCCGAAAACACCGATCTATGCACTGACGCTTTCTTTCAAATTGATTTTTATTTCATTGATTTTCGCTTCATTGGTTTTCGCTTCATTGATTTTCCTTCACTGATTTTTGCTTCAATTGATTTTTGCTTCACTGATTTTCGCTTCAATTTTTTTTTGTTTCATTGATTTTCCTTCACCTGATTTTTGCTTCATTGGTTTTCGCTTCACTGATTTTTGTTTCAATTGATTTTCTGCTCAATTGATTTTTGTTTCAATTGATTTTCGTTCAATTGATTTTCTGCTCATTGATTTTTGTTTCACTGATTTTCCTTCACTGAATTTTTTTCACTGATTTTCGCTTCACTGATTTTCTTTCATTGATTTTCGCTTCAAATTGATTTTCCTTCAGTGATTTTTCATTCAAAGATAAGTGGAGACGTTAGTCAAGTGTTTTGGGTATAGTTAGAGGTCAATCTCATTTTTCAGTCTTCATGAGAGTTGTATATCTAGATGTACAAATGCATGAGTTAATGAAAACAGATTACATCGTCTGCTTTTTGTTCGCAGCAGCTCGTCATTCTGCCTTTATGTCTTCGCCTCACTTTTGTATACTCCGTCAGATTGTTAACTTCGCTCTACTTTTTGAACTCCGCTTATATTTTAAACTTCACAACTTTTTAAACTCCGCTCTATATTTAAGACTTCGCCTACTTTTTCAATCCATCGATTTTGAACTTCGCCTACTTTCTCAACTCCCATCCCAATACACACGTAGTAGATTATGGGGTCCAAAACATGTCTTTAAAGTACTTGCAGAGGACAAGGTAAAATTAGTTACTTACTTTCTATATGAGATTTTTCACTTGTGTATCGATATTATCTTGAGAAAATATAAATTGCAAAGCTTTGAACTTATGGTCCGTTATCGTCAGATCGCCCGCTTTTCTGCCTTTATGTCTTCGCCTCGACTTTTGTATTCTCCGTGTATTGTTAACTTGGTATACTTTTTCAACCCCTTTATATTTTTAACTTCGTCAACTTTTTCAAGTCCATCGATTTTTAAGTTCGTCTACTTTTTCAAGTCCGTCTATATTTAGAACTTCGCCAACTTTTTCAACTGCAGCGATTTTTAACTTCGCCCGTTTTTTCCTTCTTCGTCTGTTAGAGGTGAGAAAAGCAGACGATTGAAAGCAAAGCAAAGCAAATCACCTCCGAATTAAGAAGCCAGACGATAGAAGAAGCAAATCACCTCTCAATTAAGAAGCGAGACCATAGAAGTGAAACGATGAAAGTAAGATACTGAAAAGTTAAAACCCCGTCTGCTTTTCAGATTCGCTCGCCAGGCTTCGGCCTGCTTTTTCTTCAGATCGTCGCGCTTTCATTCTGCCTTTATGTCTTCGCCACTTTTGTATTCTCCGTCTCGATTGTTAACTTCGCCTACTTTTTCAACTCCTGTTATATTTTAAACTTCGCCTACTTTTTCAACTCGGTTATATTAAAACTTCGCTCACTTTTTCAACTCCGGTTATATTTTACACTTCGTCTGTTAGAGGTGAGAAAAGGCACGATGGAAAGCAAAGCAAATAACCTCCAATTCGTAGTTTAGACGATACAGTGAAACGATCAAAGTGAGATATTGAAAAGTGAAAAGCACATCAAGTAAGACATAAAGCGTAAAAGTTGCAAAGAATCAAACTAAGATATAAAACTTAATGGGATAGATTGATGCTCGCTCCATCCCATTCGCCTAATATATATACGTAATAAAACTTTTCAAAGTGCGCAGCCTTCAGAAGTTATATGGACAAAGATCGACGATGAATCGCCATATCCAAGTCTCGCACTATGCCTTCTTTGTTGAACGATCCATTTTCGATTAAAGCGATGATTCCGGTGATAATCGAAACTTCGCTTTCACAGAGGAGTTCGCTTCGATATGAGAAAATATATGTACAAGGAAAGAGGATGATGGTGGTGAAGTAATGTTTTGCAATTTATGATAAATCTCCTCATAGCTAAGTCCGACTACGCCTTCGCGTTGGGGCACTCTTTTCGTAAGTCTCGACCACGATTCTTATTCGAGCCATCCGTGTTACAGATGGCAACATGAAAATCTCCTCATATCCAAGTCCGTTGTAGCCCTCGAAAAACATCTCAGACACACCAAAACCTCCGACGCAACAGAAAACCTTAAACAACCTTATGCTTCAAGACTACTTCACGGTGAAGTAGCAGCTTTGCAATTTATGAAGCTACAATATCCGATAAATATCCTCATATCCAAGTCTCGCACTACAAAGAAAAATAGCCAAATACGAAACCATCAGACAAAAAAAAACCTTATGCTTCAAGACTACGCCTTCTCACGGTGAAGTAGCAATTTTGCAATTTATGAAGCTACAATATCCGATAAATATCCTCATATCCAAGTCTCGCACTACAAAGAAAAATAGCCAAATACGGAAACTATCAGACAAACAAAAAAAATCCTAAAAGAAGATTTACAAGTAACAAAGGACAAAAGCAACATGAAGCAACTCTTTCGACAAAGAACAACAAATTCACAAGAACGATCAAACAACAATTTATGACAACCACGATATCGACACGTAGATAAGAGAGGATAAGAAAACGCTAAGAAGATTTACAAGTAACACGGTTAAACCTAAGACCAACCGGAAACCGTAATTTGTAAATCTTCTTTACGCAGCTTCTCATCTTCTCTTATCTCAGGATATTGTCGTGGTCATCGCAGTTTATTGTTCTCGCGAAAGAGTATCGTTGTTCACCAATCAACAAAGAACAACAAACTAGACAACAGAACAGAGGAAACCATCGATACTCTTTCGACAACAACAGCCACGATAACACGAACGGAGGAAACCATCGATACTCTTTCGACAACAACAATGGAAAAGGAGAAAGCGTAGAGGAACGCAAGAGAGAGAGAGGAAAACAAAGAGAGAGAAAGGACACAACATGAATGAAGAGATATGAACACATATAAGAAGAAAGATGAAGAGGCACGATTGGCAAGAAACAACATTCAATCGATGCGGATTAAATAAATGGACGAAGAAGGAGATCGATCGAATATAGCCGTCGATTCGACAAAATATTACAATGTAAGATTGCGCTCAAGATTGAAGCCGATTAAATGTCGAAGATGGATGTATATTCGCTCCAAGAAACAACATTCAATTAAATGGACGATTAAATAAATGGACAGTAATATCTGTAAAAGAAGGAGATCCCACATGGTGATCAATATATTGCCGCCAATGGAGATCAATCAAAAAGTCGTCAAAGAAAATGTAAATCAGTGGTGGATTAAATGGATGAGGGAAGGAGATCCGATCAATATAAAACTTGCACTCGATGAAAAATGAACGAATGGGATGGATTGTATGGTCGCAAAATGGAGACCGCCCAACACAAGAACAACATCCCATTCGCTTTGCACGGTTTATAATTTAATACCATAGTTGCTGTATAACCTCAAAACTAATGCAGCTGTCCAGCTTATTTTCTCTCATCAATACTATAGTAGAAAGTGAAAAGGACAACTTGTATCGTGAACAAAATTCAGAATGGGGACGGTAGAAATTTATTCAAGCAAGTGGAGAATTTTACTCTTGCATAGCAAGCAAGTTGCACCGCACTGCAATGTCAGTGTACTGGACGTGTTGGACAATACATAGTGAGCTGTATGAAGTACGCACAGTTTTTGGGTCCCCACCCTTCCTATATATTCCGCTAGAGCCAGGATTGAACGCGTGAAAGGAGTTGTTGAGTGCGGCGTAATGGTAGGAAATATCTGGTGTGGAGGAATTTAAAAAAGCTAACGAGCGTTGTGGGACTTGCACTGTGAATTCCTACCGCTAGGATGGGACAAGTACGGTGTTTTATTTTATTTCATAAATTTTATTTATTTATTTATATAAATTATGCGTTTATTTATATAAAATTTATAAATAAATTATTAAAATTTATAGAACAAAATAAAACATTATAATATTAAATAAAAATTTCAAAAAATTAAGATGCTGCATATATCAGCTAGACCTTGGAACTGACGTGCGTATACCCACTTGGGCTGTTGGGCTAACATGATTTCTTTACGAGATACCTTCCGGGAATTTATAACTCGATCCAGGATATTAAAAATAAAATTCTTTAAACTAATAAATTTATGACTGTTTTATGATGTATAGCATTCCAAGAAGGGAATGGACGTTTTGTCTTCAGCCAAATCGTAGAACTGCTGAACTGATCGTAGAAATATCTTGGGTAGTGATCACAAGCATTCATTGACGATGTCGCACTGAAATTGTTGATTCTCACAAGCAAACTGGAACAACCAAGCTTTTAGTTTAATCCAGGAATGAATGAAACGAAAGATAAGACATGTTAAATTACTATTTTCCGGGTTCTACAATTGTAATCCCAAAAGCTCGCATATATGAAAATGAAAATACAGATTAATCCAAATTTTTATTCAGATATCAGAATACAGTCGAACTAAACGCAAGGAATCAAAGGGTGTGCTCAAACGCCACTCCTTTTGCTTTTTGCTGAGTGGCCTTCCCTTCCCAGCCTTTTCTCTATTTACTCGCACATTTGCCAAACCCCAACTGCATGATTTTGCTTCCATGTCAATAGAGATGAGACTGAAAACGCCTTCACTTTCTGAGGATAAATTCAATGCAGCTCCCTCATTCACATATTTCACATACAAAGGCCTATCCTTGAATCGATCCACCTCTTCTGGAATCTGAACCACCCTTTCAACACCAGGAGATGATACCTGAGGTTAACATACCCTTTCAGACCTTAGCAAATTAATGCTAGTATCATACAAGTATCAATTGTAAAGCATTGCTATGTTAACCCACATGTCCCTATCGATGAAAAAGCAGGGATCAACCTAAGGACCAGAAGCCATAAATAACATAACATAACATAACATTTGAGACTAACATGAGAAAGGGGGGAAGAGAAAGAGATCCTTTGGGTATCACCAAATTCATCCATGATTAGAAGAAGTTGTGGCCCTTCTCCGCACTAACTAGTTCTGAAGACAAATTAAGTGCATAGAGAACTAGTTACAAAAGCTTCACCTCCAGAGCTATATTGTCAGGAATAGTTTTAGCAAGCCCTGCTTCATCCAACCGAATTCTATAGGTTGTTGAAAAAGCTTCAATATCTTCCATGTTTGGGGAGCCAGACCTTCGATGTTGTGAATTAAACCCAAAAAGTTATCAGCAGAAGGATAACAACTAACGGAGAAGAAAAACAAACAGATAATAGAAAAGACTGCCAGAAACAATTAAGAAAGGAAATATGTATCCAAATAAAAGACACTGTAGTAGATATAGAATTGCCTTCACCACAGCAGATTTTTAAGAACTATTGATTGTTTAGACTAGCTCTAAGTTGGTTGCTAGACAAACTTTGTCTATTTTCCACACACTGTCTAAGTTAGGGAAGTGAATTTCTAACGTTCAAGTAGATGCCTAAGATAGTTTTGATAGTCTGAAGAATAGAATCTACATATACAAACAACATCGACAAAGATTTTTAACATACTGAAATTTATCCAAACAACCAAATATAATTATCAATCCAGGTAGAACTGCACCTGAAGGTTCTGAGATTGCTAACACTCAATATCAGAAAAGGAACAAGAGAGAGTTTGTGACAAAGAGAGGAACAATTGGAAACAAATAACATATTCTCTTGAAAGAAATACCATGTTAGTAAGAAAAAAAGCATAAGCAATCTAACCTGCAAGTTATGAACTATGCTGTTAGAAATAATTTGTATAGCATCAAAGTCAACTTCTAGATCTTTTCCATCATCAAAAGAATTATGGGAAGGAAAAACTTTCGCATAACATTCTCTCTTCGATGAAAATTTGGGAAAAAAAAAAAAGAACTTGAGACATTTTTTTTTGACATTTTGATTACAAGATATGCATCCAAGACCCATTTGGTAGAAGATGAGAACAGATATCATTCATCTGTTGACTTTGGACTTTTGGGAGCAAGATCAGTAGACAACAAAGCTTTTAGGATGTGATGCAATAGACAACAAAAATCTTTAATTTAGAGAGATAATTGAACAATCGCTAGTTTCATGATTAGAAGTTACAACAACTCAACAAGACTTCTTTCCACCTCATCCCTGCCTATAATTTACAACATTTGTATTATCATGATATATCAAGAATTTAAGAACTTCATTTGAAACACTATCTAAATTCTCAAAAGAGCATAATCATGTAGGGGATTGATGAGAACAGACATCAGTCATCTATGCAAATGCAATTAGATATTCTTACTTATCAGTAAGCCTTTCAATCCGCACTCGAATGGTGGAATTTGTCAATGTCTTAAAAGCATATATTTTCAGCTCACCATCAAAGGACGAGCAAACTTCTTCTGCTATTGCTAATGCTTCTTTGTCCCACCATGTCCCAGCAAGGGCAATTCCACCTCCTCCAGCTCCATCCCCAACCTTCAGGAAGGATGAAAAATATGTGACCGTACTATCTAATTATACCTATAAGACTAAGGACACAAGAAACACTCATAGAAGCTTACATAGAGCTCTGCTTCATCTTCCAGTAACTCATCGTCGAAATCATCATCATCATCATCACCATCTATCAATGTCTCTATGTGATCAAGAGTTCACTTAGAAGGCTGGCATATTACCGTAAAAGTGTATTTAAAAAGCCAAGGCAAAAGAGAGGAAAGTAGCATCACAGAGACTGCATGGTTCATCCATTAGTTCTGCAAGCAAAATAATCCTTAAGGATCCATATTAGCAAGTTATATCATTTGAATCACATAATTATGTGATATATACTAAAATGCGGATTCACATTCCTACTGAATCACGATATGGTTTTTGATGAATTAGAAAATCTATATAAGATTAAACTTGCTTGTTTAAAACGTGGAATACAAATACTCAACTGGGTTTGCTGACAATCAAAGGAAAAAGGTTTGCAGCTTAACCAATAAGCTCATTAGCTAATATTTTAATGAGAAACGCCAAAATGACGATAACAAAACTTCAATGATAAGCAGTTGCTGATAAGTTGGACGCCCCTAATTCCTTAAGATCAATATAAACAATAGTAGGATACGAAATTTATTAATGTTTCATGTCACAAACTAATTACTTTGCCCCCTTAACTGCATCAGAACTATCTGAATTCTTTTTTTCATCCTCCAAACTTTCCGAAAACTAAAATTAACAACTTTACCACCTTAACTATCTTAAGAAAAATAAATAAATTCCATGGAAAAACATCAGATTCAAAATAAAAAGTGAGAACATAAAACTAGAAAGAAAACAGAAGAAAAGAACTTTAGGCTCGCTGTAAAGAGAATAAAGAGGACAGCCAACGAAAGTACCATCTTCAAAGTCATCAAAAAGAAGCAGCTCTTCTTCTTCATCGTCATTATCAAAAGATACTTCTTCAACTAATGAAGGCTCGAGAGTTGGGTCAGTCTGCGATTTTCTTTTCCTGGCACGAAGTAGACAAGGCTTAACTGGAATTTTATGAGCCGGGTATGTCCAAAACGGAAATCGGTAGACAAGGTTTCGAATAGAAGGCCTAAAGGAGAAAGCATTCACTGTTGGAACCGAGACTACACCAACTCCGGAGTTCCAACTTGATACTAGCTCCATAATTTTCAGCTCTAGAGAAACCAAAAATAAATAAATAAAAACAAAGAAAGTATTGAACTTAAAGGTTTTGGGATTTCCTATTGAAGTGAATACGAAAAACGAATGCAAATTGCCCGGAGACGGAGAAACGGTTCTGTTGCCTCTTACAGCGGGTGGCAAGAGACGGTTGCGGTGGAGCTGCAGACAGCTCGGCGTAATTTCTACTTCGTGACTTTGGCAAACGTCGTCGTCCGTGAGAACTTTCTAGCTTCTAATTACAGTTAAATTGAGAATAAATTGTAAAAATTTTAAATAATTTGTAATTGAACATTTATGAGAATTACTATAAATTTTGAAAAATAATAATTCTGACCTATTACTTTCTTGCTGCTACTCAATGGTTTATTTACAATTATTTTTATAAAAGATTCAACAAAATCTTACTAATATATTTATAAAACGAAACAAATTAAATATCCAGTAATAAAATGAGGCTTAATCTTTTAATCACATAATTTTAAACTAATATTTAGTTTAATATTCTTCCCTAAATTGTATGTGATATAAATGTTATAATAAAAGACAAATTTATTTAAGGAAAAAAGAATTATAAGTTTAATTTTGCTTTATTAGAAAATAAAATATTTATATTTTATATTAATTTTGGGTAATTAAAGAATAATAACAATCTTTGTACAAAGTTTAGTAATTTTGATTAGGTTCCATAACTTTTCACTGTATAATTCCAAAAATATAAATCTTTTAATCAAAATTAAAATTTTAATTAAATTATACAATTATTAAATTTATATTGATTATTTTCTAAAATTCATATATTGAAATTTCAAAACAAGAACATACAAATTCTTTTAATCTTTGTCTTGTATCACTTATATTTAACAATAATAAAATTATAATTAATTTATTAGAGAATAATTTTTAAAGTTACTATTTATATTAGGTTTCTATAACTTTTTGATTATTTTTAATAAAATAAGATTTTTAATACAAAATCTGAGTTTCAATCAAGATGCGTTACGCTCTGAAAGAATATTTCTTGGACTTTAGGACTAATTCTTAAAATTATTCGTTTATTGTTTTCTTTTGAAATTATGATAATTTCAATTAAAGATTCTACTTACCTTAATCTATTACTTATTAAAATTCAAAAAATATTTAGACATTAAATTTGAATCTAAATTCTGACAAATTAAACTTTTTAAATTTGTGTTTTGACAACTACTAAATATTTCTCCTATTTATCAATAAATAAAATTATGATTATTTGAGAGTCTAAAAGATGTTACAATATCCAAAAAATAAAAAAATAATAAAAAAATTACCAAAAAAAGATGTTACAATATAATATATACAACTTTAATAGATATTATATAGAATAGATACATCTTAAATGTATTATTCTCTATCATAACCTAAACTTTATTCATTATATCTTTAATCCAAAGGTTAAAATTTCCTTAAGTTCAAATATTTTTACAAGTAATGAAATTAAATTTATAATATTTTAAATGATTTATATTCTAAAATTAAGGCACGTATATTGATAACTATACAATTTTAAACATAAAAATCATATTTAAATGAATTTACTTTCAATTCAAGTAAATTTGAAATAATCGGGTATAGTTCACTTTGATTCTTAATCTAAATATCATAAAATATTCATAATTGTATTGGTCCATGTAAAAAAAATTACCAACACCCACTGTAATATTTATCAAAATAGTGTTGCTTGCATCAATCAGGTCAACAAGTGTAAAAAGCGAGTGAAACAGCGCAGCTGATTATGTGACAATTTTAATCTTTACCATTAAATCTCATAAATGCTTCCTGGAAAGGAACCCCATGAATCTGTTGCCCTTTCCCATAGGACATTACCTATTTGGCAAAATTCGATTCGTGTATACTAAAGTATAAAAGAATAACCAATTACAAAGATGGAAGAGACTGAGTGGTGATAATGGAAGGTGGTGAAGTAGCAGTTGAATTATCTGTCCAATTCTTTTCACCCCAGTGCCATAGCATGCTTTCCCAGAAACAGAACTCCTCGAAGCAAGTTTCCAGACGTTTGTCTTTTATCTTAATCTTCCAATGCCCATCAGTATAATTGGCTTTCTCAGCTTGTCTCCGATCCCACTCTAATGCTGCCTTCTGCTTCGACCTAAGCAAGCAATACTTATGTAGGTTTTCTGGCATGGCATCATGCACCTTCCACCATGTTTTGTGAGCAACATTACTAGCGAACTCCTGCAGAATGTCCACATTCCAGTTGCAGTCATAGTCCCTGAAGCACAACCATGGTTTATAACCCAAATAGTGGATAACATAAAGGATTGGAGGATCAGCTCCAAAGAGATGAGTTTTCATCTGTTTCTTCTCTTCCTCATCACCCTCCCAATAGTGTTTCAAGAAGTTCATGTGTTTAGGGATACGGTGCCACCATGTGAAGATCTCGTTCAAATACCCCTGGTCCCCACCATTGTAGGACTCAATCTCATTTATGTGATCCATTAACAACTGAAATGTACAATTCGATGGTTCAATTACCATTACACCCGAGTTGAACAGGGTAGCATTATTCCCTATAGCAGTTATCTCAGGCATCTCAAACAAGAAATCAATATTTCTCAGTATAAGCAGGTCTGCATCAATGAATATAATCTTGTCATAGTCTGTCAACTGCCACAGACGAAACTTGCTGTAGTTCCATTCATTATAAGCATCTTTTTCAGCTTTTGGGTTTCTAATTCTTTTGATTATATGAACTTTCCAACCTGCAGCCTCTAAACCTCCCCTATGATACTCACTAATCGAGTTATCAACCAGTATGACAAGATCACGGGTTGAACCAGACATGCGAATACTTTGAGCAGCCACAATGGCTCCACAAACATACACATGTGCAGAGTGCAAGATTGTTGCATAAGCTTCTCTGTTGGCTCGTCCTGAGTAGAAATATTCTGTTCGGAAAATATTCAGTAAGATTGACTTCTGAGTTTTACTTAATAAAACCAGAACATAACACACTTCAAAATCAGGATCACACAACTCAATGTTTCTCAAATAGTTTAACCGATCATTCAAGATGCACTATGTTTTTGGATCTACACACCTAAAGAAGTAGCCAAATACCTCAGATTACTACTTTCATCCACATGATCAAGCAGATAAGTGTAAATTTAACTAGCTAAGAAAAGCTAATCTCACTAAGGACAAGGGACCCATTGCAGCATAAAGCCCCGAGGGACAAAATCAAGACCAGTCAGATTCCAATGTACAACAAGAGGAGATGAAATAACGGGGAAAAGGCACCAAATAAAATATAAGGAGAATTGATAAAAGTTAATTGACTGACCTTTAGCTTTCATTGGAACTGCAAGTTCACACGACCCTGCTGGGAGTTGTAGCTTTGCTCTCAATGTATTGAGATCAGGTTCATACAACCAGACATTGCCTTCATGCAAAATAAGTTCCTTGCAGGTGAACAAATTCGGGGTTGGTAGGCAATCAGTCACCAAGAGCACACGCACTGGACGATAGCTTTTAGCTGAAGCAGCAACCCCTGCTGCAGCTAACTGCAAATGTAAACGGGCTACATCTCTTGACCATCTTCCTGCGTTGTTGCATGGAAGCTTGACAGCAATAAGATCAATCCGTGGTTTTCCAGGAGCTTTAACACTGGGTAAAGAAGGACAAGTTGGAACCTCGAATGCTTCATCTTCATCTATCCATTCAGGGTATAGGGATTCCCACGTTATATTTTTTGCTGCATGGTTCAGGTTCAGAACAACATGCTCAATATCTGGTAGGAACTGGCCCCAGTTATCAATCTCACTGGAATTAAAATTTAACAAGCCAATTCCTTGATAGTCTTTGGTGTCATTAAGTCGGTCGATAATATCGGAAATCTGGTCCCAATCAACCTCCGAAGTTGAGGTATAACGAGGATCCGAAGCAACACCATCCCTCACAAAACTCGCCCTGATTGCATTGAAATTTTAATTTCAACATAACACAAAGATACGAAAAATACCAATTCCATCATGCCTTGTATCTAGAATTCATTCAGAAGACTCGTCAAAATTACAAGATATGCGCATAAGGGTAAGAACTAATTGGAAACCCCAGTAAAGAAAGAAAAGAGAAAAAAGAAACAATTGACAAGTGAAATTAGAAGAATTTAAAATATAGCGAACCGGGCAACGGAGGAGGAAGGATGATCTGCAACGTAGACAGGTGGAGAATGGTAGAGCGTAACTAAAGTCCCCAATGCAATGATTAGGAGCACAAGCTTCAAAGTAGAAACCTTGCAAATAAGATTCTTATATTGAGAAGGAAACTGAATGGCCTTTTCAACATCTCTAAGATCCCTATCTCTTAAAGACCTCCTTCCGCCATCTTCACTGTATGTCAGAATTGCATAAATCACTCATTTCAAGTACTTCTTTACACACAAAAAAAAAAGTGAATTCGTAAACTAGGTCATGATGAGATCACTGAAACAACACAACTGAAAATAACGAAAAAGAGAGAGAAGAGAGGGACGGACCTAATATTAGAAGTAGAAGAAGTGAGTCGGTGTCTGGGCTCAACAGAGCTGGGGGAGGTGGCGCCTCTCATCGTTCGAGGAATGTTGCGTAATTTCTACTTCTATCTCATTTCTTTCACCTGCTCATTGTTGACGTTATTATTTCGCAACCAAACTTCAATTTTCTACCCTGACTTAGAGGAGAGATTCGCGGGTCTCTGGTCTGGGAATAAATGAGCTGTGGAAATCTGAACCCTTTAGATTCTCTCTCTGGTTAATTCGGCGTTACTTGCGAGGCTGCGAGAGGGCCGGTGGCGCACTTTAAGACGCAAGAAAATCAGACGACTTGGATTTTGCAGTAAAACATATTAAAACTTCTCTTCCTAGCGAAGGGCTCAACAGTCAACAATGCCTTTTTTGTTGTTGTTAATCTTTAGTTTTTTTTTTTCTTAAAAGGATTAGTCCGGCACTAATTCCTCTACAGTAGAAACATCTCAAATTAAGGAGGACTACCGCTAACTTTAAGAATTTGCTACATTCTTAAGAATTAAACCCTCAACTTCTTAATTAAGCGACAAAAATATGTGTCATTTATGCCAACCCTTCGGGTTATATTTAGTTATTTGAATGACAGAGACGGAGTAGCATTTGGGTAAGTCAAGGTAGGTTGGAGTTTGGTGGGTGTGAGCTATTCAAAGGAAAGGAAGGGGTCTAATCATCGCCATGGGATAGATATAATCGCGGTTAGGAGCATTATTATGCAACTGGGGATCAGATCGTACCCAATCCGGTGGGACCACCAAAACAATAATAACTCTGTCTAATTTTTAAATTCAACAAAAATTTGTATAGTTGATTTTTATTTTCATAATTTATGAAACTATAAAATTGAATTTCATTTTCTGCCATAATATAATTTTATTATTAATTAAATGATAATATTAATTATTTATAATAATAATTTATTTTATTTATTTTAAAATTTAAAATAAAATACTTTAAACTTGACAGTTATCTAATAAATATACCAAATTCCAAAATACATAAAATGTTAAGAATGAGTATTAATTTTAAATATTTAATTATAAATAATTTAAGAATAAAAGTATATATTAATAAATAAATATTATTTTATAATAAAATTACAATTTATTATTTATTCTTAAACAAAATATTCAATTTATTAATAAATACTTTGGAAGAGACTCAAATAAAATTAATTATTGAACTAATTTATATTTAATATTTTATTATTAATAGCAAAAGAGATAATGATTTTGTAACTCTGTCTTAATATTAATTTAAAATTTTAAAACTATTTGTAATCTGTCTACTTTTTATTATGGAAAACATAGTAAGACCTTCTGGAATAATTTATAATCTGTCTACTTTTTATGAAGGAAGTTATAAGTGTTGCTTTCAGAAGTTATGCATGCATTCTTATAGCTAATTATTGTTTGAATTTCTAATTTTGTCATTCCAACTTCATCTTACGTTAAAAGATGGCAATGATAATGTCACGCATTATCCATTTGCATAAAATACAATTGTTATCACCCGTTGCTAAGTCATAACAAGCGTAACTTTCTAAAATTTATATTGAAGTCCAAAACAGATAAATGTTTTGAGTTATCAGCTCTTGAACTGTCTTCCTCTATTGTTAATATATCTTCACGTACTTGATTGATACATCTTCCTCAATTTGTTAGATGTCTCAATCATTTTTTGGAGTATTGTTTTATTATATGCCTCAGCTCTTGTATTCTTAACAACTCCATGGTGATGCTGTCGCCTGCAACCAAATATAAAAGAAATCACTTCCGTCAAAACAAATTAATGTAGTAGCGGTAGCGGATATCGCTTCACGGCGAATCTTTAACAGTAAAGGTTAGCTAGTTCAGACGGACAAATAACAAAAGTAAAGAGGGGGTTTTGTCACGCAATATCGTAAAATCAATAGAAAATCACAAATCAAAAGCAATAATTAAATCTCAAAATCAATGAGAAAATACCTTGGTTTTGGGTCACCCAGTATACCATGCTATTATGGATCCTCGATAAAAGTGTAATTATTAATGAACATTCATTGAGGGAATTTTCTATGAATTGTATTGACTAGAAACATGTATTCTAGCAATCTTATTAAACAATAACCTAGATACGATCATAGGTAAATTGAATAATAGCATTAAGAATCAAGAACCAATGACAAGTGATAAACATGTACGACATGATATCAATCAGTGGATATTTTCTTAGAATTTTCCGACTCTAACGTAGAGAGGTTAATCCTAATTGCTACTTATGATTATCGAAACTGAACGTCATATTTCGTTAACCTAGCGGTTGAATCAATTAATCTCTAGTAGCGCTCCTAGAAACCAACAAATCCAATTAAAAAGATAGATCTGAAAATATCCAATGTTCATTAACAATCATGACAAACATCCAAATAATCTCACCAAAATAACATGTAACATGGATCCCTCAACCAAGATAACAAAATTAATTACTCATACTTTGAATTGAAATCAAAGAAAATAATAAAAGAAATTGTCTCCATAACTAGTCTTTAATGAAAAATAATGAAAATCCCTAATAATAGTTTGCAGAAAACATGAAGAAAAGAAAACAACAAAGTGCAGCCCTAACCTACGATAATACTACTCCTAGAAAAGTGCAGAACGTGAAATAGAAAACCAGCAGAACAAGAAAATGCCGACCCCAAGAGAGGACCCTACGAAGATACTACTTGAAAAGTGACAGAGAAACAAGATACAAAGGTGCGGTATTCAAGAAGAAAACCCTAACCTAAATCTATCCTAATCTACGACAGCCTCCCCATGCTTCCCCCCTAATACATGTATAAATATGCGGCAATCACCAAAGAAGTTCCTCTTCCATTGAATCTCTCTCTATCTTGATTTGATATTGTCCAGATTAGGTGGTGTTTCAATTTCGGTAGAAGATATCTTGAAAAGAAATCCAGCAGATCTTGGGAGATTGTGTTTTAATTGGAAACGATTTCTGGAAAATCTGCAGTTTTAAGATTCCGTCCTTAGGCGTGCCCACGCCTAATCTCTGAATTTCGGCCAATCTAAAAATTTCAGATTTCTTGCCTTCTTTTACGCCTTTTTGGTCCTTTTTCGTCCTTAGAGTGTTGAAAACCATCTGTAAATATTTATAAAACAATTCCATCAATTTAGGATACCAATTTCAACACATCAATCAAAATTAAGTCCGAAATGTATGTATTTTAATTGACTTATCAAATTCCCCCACACCGAGCCTTTGCTCGCCCTCGAGCAACACATTAAACCATTAAACTCAATCAATTCATCCTTCGAAACGGCACACACAATCCATCAACTTGGACTAATAAGATTCAATTTGCAACACATATCATGACCGCTTTTTACCAATGCAGATAAACAAAGCCAAAATTATGCATCTTTGTTCAAAAGTAAACATGAAATTAAAGTGAATTCTTCTCACAGCTTTCGCTCTTACGCTCAAGTGTTTGTGGGTAAGGTGTTTCTCTCAAATCTCATTCTATCATGTTGCACTACCATAGGCTTGCAGTTTCACCAATTATCGTTCATTCCAATCACATAGGTCGATAGATCATGAGGACTTAATGACGGGTTGTAATGGGGCTAGGTTCATAGGTGAGGTAAAAGAGACGGTAAAAAGGTTGATCATAAGTTTTCACACAAAGATTAAGTAAAAGGAACACATAATTTCAGATTCGAGCTAAACATATGACATAAAAGACAACTACTCATACTCTTTTCTTTTCTTCTTTTCTTTCTTTCTTTCTCTTTTTTTCTGTTTTTTTTTCTTTTCTTTTCTTTTTTTTCGAATAACACTAAGAACAAGGGAAAACAATAAACACATGAGTAGAAGCACCAATAAAAATATCTCAGAATAAAATACAAAACAAAAGTCCCAAATTATCTAATGCTTCATTCAACTTGTGAAGGGGAAAGGCTAATGGGGTCTTTGGTTCTAATGCGAGGTGATTAATTGAAAAACAAGGATAGGGCTCAAAAGTGTTTGCAAAGGGCAATTGAATAGGTGGGTCAATGTTTAGGCTAAAGGTGTAAAATCAAGGAAGGCCTTAATCACTTCTATAGCCCATGTGATCAAATAAATTCAAACCGGTTCCATGCAAGTTCTGAAGGCAACATGAATAGAGGAGCATCGCTAATTCAAACAAATAATATGACATAAAGATAATGTCATTTAGGCTCAAGTGCGCTCACAGGTTGATGTTAAGAATTCACCTTAATTCCACACTTTACTTCCTCACTCACATGTCAAAATTTTGACCAAGCCAATAGGATCAGCTATTGCAATTAATCAACATGTTCCATCTTAAAACTTACTTAGCCCAAATTAATTTCATGTATGTACCCAATCTCATCCAAACTAATATGACCAAGTGTTATGGCTCAACATGCAACTCCAAACAAAAATCGCCAAAACAGCCGCAACAATCCAAAAATATTCACACAAAAGCCAAAAATTTTCCACATCAAAAGTCTAAAGTTCCTCCCCCACACCTAAACCAACATTGTCCTCAATGTTAAAGAAGCATAAAAATTAAAGAGAAAGAGTTAAGAAATGCTTCTCTATTGACGAAGTGCCCAATCAAAGAGTTGCAAATTTGTGGTGGAGAAAAGTCAGCCGCAAGTTAGATGGACGTGGCAAGCCTTCGGGAGTGACTTTTCTTCCTGAGCATTGTTCCCATCTGTGGAAAACAACCTGCAAAATCAGAACTTAACACACACGAAAATAGCAGAAAGAGGGGTTGTCTTAAATGGGTATTGGACAAAGGGATTTGGGGATTGAATAATCACAAGCTTAAAACGACAATAGCACAATCAGAGTTGCAAATTAAATGACTGCACAACAATTTAAATGAGACATCACGCATCAAAGTCAAGTGAGAAATGACAACGCTATAAGGAAATTCACGAAGAGACGCAATACACCAGCATTTTGGAGGAGCAAATTAAATTAGAGGAATAAATCAACAGGAGACTAGCGTGACCAAGTGTGGCAGCGTGTAGAACATTAGCGACAAAGAATAAGGGGGGGGTAGCTCTTGAAGTCAATTCACTTCCTAGCAAGTGTGCTAATGGCGTGGAAGACCACCGCAAGAGAGAAAGACAATAACGCAGATCTTAAAAGCACAAGTTATGGTAGTGGGTGAGTAGGCAATGAAAATGAGAGTTGCGTGGGTGAATGCATGGTGGGAAAATGAAATTGATTGGCTAAGGTGGGTGTAAGGAATCGGTAATGGAGAGAGAGGATAAGAGAGGACTTTGGGCAAAACAAAGTGGGGAAAATAAAGAGGGAAAGAAGGGAATGGCAGAACTATTTTTTTTAATTTTCGGTTTCTTCAAATAAACAAGATGAAAATTAAAATTGCAGCATGAAAAATATGAAATTAAATTCCTAATTAAACTGAATTAAACATAAAATAAAATAAAAGAAAATTGCCAAAATATAAAAGAAAGGATACGAATGGGGTGCCTCCCATTAAGCGCTTATCGAAGGTCATAAGCTGGACCCTTGGCATATGTTCGTCATCCATTATCGAATGGATGTTTGAGTCCAACAGGAAACATGTTCAAACTCCTTGAGGGGCCTAGAACAACTACCTTTGAATGCTGCTCCTTGTCAGCACGATGCTCCATGACTTCTGATGAGTGGAACTTTATCGCTTCACCGTCATACTCTAATGTCCACTCATCTGTTTGGGCATCGCCTTCTCACACCAGATGGTCTTTGTAAAAGTAACGCCAATGGTCAGGAGACTCAACATCTCGCTTGTTACCTTCGGTCTTCGTTCACTCGCCTACGGCTCTCCTAAAATTGTACTCCTTGCGGCTCTTCCTCGTTTCTTCTTCTTCTTGTACTGTAAATAACTAGGAAAAGGAAACGAAATTTGGTTAGCAATAACATGAATCGCATCACTTACCATAGGAGGTTGCACTTCCTCCATCTTTTCTCGAATCGTAATCTCTTCCTCTTCTAACTCGCTGGAAAGTTTTCAAAACTTTGTGCTTCCATTCGATTAACGACAACCGCAATTTGGCTTAGCTGGTTTTCTAAATTCCTTTGTTGATTTTCCAAATTTGGAGACTTGTTTCAAAGATTCATTTGAAACATCAAAGTGTTAGCTGTCAAAGTTTGCAACATAATTTCCAAAGAAGACTTACCTTCGGCATTTGATGTCATATTCGGATTTTGTCGAGGCAAGTACTGCTCTTCATAGTAACTCGGTGGAGAAGTGTATCTGTACTTTATATTCTGCAAACAGGAACGCATACAAGAAGAATAACCAAAAAATGAGCAAACATCACATACCTTAGCTTGTTGGTCATCTCTCGGTATTTAGCGACTAAGGTGTGAAATCGCCACTGACGGTCAAACCTGGAAGATGGAAACTCATTATCATAATAAGAATAATATGGATAATCTGAATTAAAAGCGTACTGATAGTGAGCCATGCCGCTAAAAGATCGAAAAACCAGAAAGAGCTGTGAAACTGGAACAAACAGAAGACAAGGTAACCAATAGCAACGAAACCAAAATCACAAACTAAACAAAAACATCACTAACAAAAACCGTTAAGAAATTCCCAAGAATGGCGCCAAAATTTGGTGATCTCACCGCAACCAAATATAAAAGAAATCACTCACAAAACAAATTAATGTAGTAGCGGAAGCGGATATCGTTCCCACGAGGAATCTTTAACGGTAAAGGTTAGCTAGTTCAGACGGACAAATAACAAAAGTAAAGAGGGGGTTTTGTCACGGCAATATCGAAAATCAATAGAAAATCACAAATCAAAAGCAATAATTAAATCTCAAAATCAATGAGAAAATACCTTGGTTTTGGGTCACCCAGATTACCATGTTATTATGG
Organism: Erythroxylum novogranatense; assembly: GCA_029891385.1. Taxonomy (NCBI): domain Eukaryota; kingdom Viridiplantae; phylum Streptophyta; class Magnoliopsida; order Malpighiales; family Erythroxylaceae; genus Erythroxylum; species Erythroxylum novogranatense. Next base: position 20,131,041 of record CM057229.1, read on the forward strand.
ATCCTCGATAAAAGTGTAATTATTAATGAACATTCATTGAGGGAATTTTCTATGAATTGTATTGACTAGAAACATGTATTCTAGCAATCTTATTAAACAATAACCTAGATACGATCATAGGTAAATTGAATAATAGCATTAAGAATCAAGAACCAATGACAAGTAATAAACATGTATTTACATGATATCAATCAGTGGATATCTTCTTAGAATTTTCCGACTCTAACGTAGAGAGGTTAATCCTAATTGCTACTTATGATTATCGAAACTGAACGTCATATTTCGTTAACCTAGCGGTTGAATCAATTAATCTCTAGTAAGCCCTAGAAACCAACAAATCCAATTAAAAGATAGATCCGAAAATATCCAATGTTCATTAACAATCATGACAAACATCCAAATAATCTCACCAAAATAACATGTAACATGGATCCCTCAACCAAGATAACAAAATTAATTACTCATACTTGAATTGAAATCAAAGAAAATAATAAAAGAAATTGTCTCCATAACTAGTCTTTAATGAAAATAATGAAAATCCCTAATAACGGTATAGAAAACATGAAGAAAAGAAAACAGCAAAGTGCAGCCCTAACCCACGATAATACTACTCCTAGAAAAGTGCAGTAACGTGAAATAGAAAACCAGCAGAACAAGAAAATGCCATGACCCCAAGAGAGGACCCTACGAAGATACTACTTGAAAAGTGACAGAGAAACAAGATACAAAGGTGCGGTACCCAAGAAGAAAACCCTAACCTAAATCTATCCTAATCTACGACAGCCTCCCCATGCTTCCCCCCTAATACATGTATAAATATGTGCGGCAATCACCAAAGAAGTTCCCTCTTTCCATTGAATCTCTCTCCTATCTTGATTTGATATTGTCCAGATTAGGTGGTGTTTCAATTTCGGTAGAAGATATCTTGAAAAGAAATCCAGCAGATCTTGGGAGATTGTGTTTTAATTGGAAACGATTTCTGAAAAATCTGCAGTTTTAAGATTCCGTCCTTAGGCGTGCCCACGCCTAATCTCTGAATTTCGGCCAATCTAGAAATTTCGGATTTCTTGCCTTCTTTTACGCCTTTTTGGTCCTTTTTCGTCCTTAGAGTGTTGAAAACCATCTGTAAATATTTATAAAACAATTCCATCAATTTAGGATACCAATTTCAACACATCAATCAAAATTAAGTCCGAAATGTATGTATTTTAATTGACTTATCACTCCAACAACATAATCATCTTGTCTTCTTTTGTAATAATAGATGATCATGAAAAATACACAAGCAAGTATTCATATCCATCAAATTAAATAGTAAATTACAAACGTAACCATTGATTATTGAGTTTGATATTGCCAAAAAGTTTACTTTAAGGCATCCTTAAGTAGATGCTTTTTTTGTAACCGTGATTGTAACATAATTATCATGACCTTTAGCTTCTATTATTTGACATCTTCCAATTCTTGGATTTTCTCCTTAATCCTTTCTTCTATTGATCTTGGATTTACTAAACATTTTCTTCTAAAGTGGTGAATGTAATGGAACAAATGATTTCTTAGGGCAAAACTTAGGTTTATTCATTGTATTCATCATGAAGTTTTTGCATATGTGGAAATTAGATTCTATCTTTTTTTGAGACTGCTACTATAATCAAATTGTTTGTATGTAGGGTAACGTAAGCTGCTGGAGTTCGATCTCATTCCCTGTGTTATATTTACTATGATGAAAACACTTTTTTGGCAAAGAGACCTGGAAAGATCAAGGTTGTCCCCAAAACTCTTGTATTGTTATTGTCTTAAGAACTTTTTGATATAAGCGAGGGACAACGATAATGGCAAGAGACAACGATAGAGAGGGACAGTGGCGAGAGTGCTAGGCTCTACATCTGACGACACCAATACGAGGGGGAGCAAGGAAGGTTCCTCTCCTTCTCACAACCCAGCTTCAACTCCATATCCGACAACAGTGACCCAATTGCACCTCCAGATCTGACCCATTCAATTTCAGATCTAACCCATTCAGTTCTAGATCTGACCCAGCTCGCACCCAAGCTTACCCATGCGAGCTTCAAATAAACTTGATACGACTCAGGTCTACTTTCTAAGACCCACGTGAGCTCTACGACAATGTCCACAGAGTTGGGTTCATCCCCCTTTTGAAAGATGATTTTTCAGCTCTCCAAAGAAGTGCTCCTTGGCTCACGGAATGGCAAGAACCTTGAAAATTAGGTGTTATCGGGACAAACTCGACTAGCTCTTGAAGTGAGGGTGATTGATAAAACAAGTTACACATTCAACATCACAAGGGTACTCTCAAATATTATCAAAATGTTTTGAAGGATAGAGTATTAACATCTTCGATTGAGATCTTTTAAGGTCGGATCACAAGTATGGTTGTGGGTCTTGATTGAGTTTTTTTTTTAAATTCAAACAATCAACCTTTCCTGTAGCATCCCACTCCCACGAGACCCGAACCCGACATCGACGGTGATATCCGAGCCCGTGACCCGCGAGGGTGGTATGCTAGAGCGCCAATGCGCTTTAAAACTCGGTAATACATTTTTTTTCGAACCAATCGAGTGCGCAAACATTTTCAATCGAAATATTCTTTCAAGACTATATTACAAATCTTGGGCCCTTTACATTAACAAGACAAATCAGCGGAAATACAATTTATACATAATTCAAAATGATACAAATGCGCAGGCGTGAACTCGATCCCGACTCCAAACACCGACTTTCTTGTCAGAATCATACTCCCATCTCATCGACGGGTACTCTTCAATTCCTGAAAAATAGTTGCAATGTTGGGTGAGTTTGCGAACTCGGTGAGAAACCATCATCGATGGTTCACTCAACTCATGCATAGTCAATCAAGATACCAATTATCATACATGATCACAATTCATAAATGCAATACAATTCACATTAATCATACCACTTATGCAATGCACATGAGACCCTTTCCATTTTATTACGTTGTTGTGACGTGCGCTGAAATCGCCCCGAAGGACGGCACATTGCGTTGAGCCGATGGCTCGAAAACATGGGCTTGAAGCCACGATACATTGAGCTCGAGGCTCTAAATACGCTGGACCGAGGTCTCGTGCGCTGAAGTGAAAGCTCATATACGTTAGGCGTGATATGCCCCCGATACGGTGGCTGCCCGGCCACAACCGCCTTTATCTCGATCATACCTTTATGCATGAATGCCTATGCTCCAATTCCCATTTGATCGATTATAATTCAATGACCACGTTTCCATTTATATGTCAATGCTATTTGCCCTTTCTTGTATCATACCATATCATATTAAAGACACATCCAATGTATAGAAACCAACAATTAACACTTCAATATCGACATTTATTCCTCGGACCTTTGGTCCGAGATCCCCATTCACAAACAGCTACACACAAGTAGCACTTCTTTATCTCATTCCAAATATTTGATACACCTATGGTCCAAATCAATCACAATCAACACACATAAACCTTCCATTATCTCCACATGGCATAATTGCAAAATCGTAAACACATAAAGGTCGAGGAACCAACTAGGTTACTCACCAGCATTTCCAAGCTAATGCCGGAAGTCTAAACAACGTCGGTAGGTCGACGCCCAACTGCATTCTCTATAATAAATGTAAAAGAAATCGATCACTAACTCTTCAATCCGAATCTAGTAATAATGCATATGCGTGATAAATGCATGTTCATGAGATTCCCGACCCTAATCCAGTATTTTCTATCAGAAAAATCCGCTTAAAATAAGAAATTCTGTTTGGCCGACGGCTAAATTTGGACCTCTATAGTCCCCAATTAAATAAAACAGTGAGTAAAGGCTCCATTACGGGCCCACGCCAATTTCCGTCCAAAATTCCCAATTTCTTACAAAATGAAATTCAATATTTTACAAACCGATGCCTCTAGAATCAGGTCAATCGGACGGACGGAAAAGAAATTGACAAAAGAAACCAAAATTCAAATTAACCAATTAACCAATAAAATAAATAAAAAAATGGAAAAGCAGCGTCGCTGAGGCGTAGATGTCGCCTCAGCGGCGACTCATGTTGTCACCAGGGCGACGCGTCGCCTGGTGACGCTAAGCCCTCGTTACTGTGGCGACGCTGTCGCTCGGTGACCGACTTCACCCATTCCTCTTCCCTTTTTTTCCTGATTTCAATCCAAATTTCCAACTCCTATAATTCTTAGCATACAATTCGGAAAATACAAGTCATAGCTTGTTGGAAAGATCATGAAAAGCTCTATAATTCTCAAGAAGACCATGAAAATCAATTTCACCCCTAAAGGTGTCAAAAATCCAATCACACCAACCGCCTACACAAAACCTATCACAACAGGACAGTACCTTACCAATTCCATAACTCACTGATTCTTTAGTTAAAAATTACCACAAAAATATGAGCAATCAGTTCACAATGTTATCTACAACTCTCATGAACAACCCAACATCAAATTCGATTATTAACTATATCATACAATTCCATAAACAATCTGTCTTCTGAAATCAACCAATCTGGACAGTAATTTTCCATTCAACATATATCATAGCACAAATGTCACAAAAATCACAACCTTATGTTCCTGAAAAGATAAGATCCCAAACTTCAATGTTCATGAAGAACTCAAACTCCAATTCGATTTCTAACATTTTCAAATCTGTCATGCAAGTTTCTGACCTAAACAACACTTAACATCACAATGTAGGTCCAGATTTTGAAATTCCATATCTCCCACATCTGATTTCCAAATATTATAAGCCATATATAATTTTCAAGATCAATCTGTTATCTAGAACTCTTCAGTACAATGCAAACTCCAAATCAAATTACAAAAATTCCTAAAATTCCTCCAAACCCGAATGTGCACTAAATGTGCCAATCCAGCTAAGTTTCAGCCAATGCATAAAAACAGTCATCAGTACCCAGGTCATATCTCCCAATATACAACTCGAAAAATAGCAAGATCAGTGGCAATGGAAAGCTAACTCAATAGGCTACAACTTTCATGAAGACCATTTTCCCTAATTCCATACCAATTAATTTAGAAAAATTAGCAAAACTCATTTGACCTATTTGCGGGTACTGTTCCCAGACCCAAAAACAGAAACTTTCCATGCCAATTTTCGACCTTCTAACATTAAAATTTACCAACACCTATTTCACACTAAAATGAAGCCAACATCCCAAAGTTTCAGTGGGCACAAACCTCACCTCATTTGCTCACCTATACAATTTATTATGATCAAAACAGTACCATAGGTTCAAAACTCAATTTCCAGCATTCAACATTAACTTAACTCCTATCACTTCTAACTTCAATAACACATCACTAAGCATTCAATTATACCTCTAATTCAGCCACAAAACCATCACAACACTTATTTGTATACTTACACAAACTTGGGCAGCACCTACACAATTATCTTCCTAAGTCTTCCAATCATTTAACCTTACAAACTCAATCCAAAACCAAGCCAAAAATCACTTAAAACTATTGTCATTCACTCATCTATACACAAGCATATATTTACACCCATTAAAACTTACCCCTATGATGCTCAAGTACATATATAAATAGTCTTCATGCATGCTTCTACCTACCAAAAGAAGGCATATAACCATACTACTTACCTTAAACAAGTTCAAACTTCTTAAATCTCCAAGTCTTTAAACTCTCCACTCTTCCTACTTTAACACCTCACCCACGGCTATGTCACTACACAAGCACAACATCACCTTCTCAAGGTGTAAGGAGAGTCTTGGCTGTGGCTAGTGCAGAAACAAACAAGTAGCAACTTAAGGAAGAGAGGAAACCAACCAAAGAAGAAGGAGGAAGAAGCATCCACGATGGAGAAGAACTTTGAAGGAGAGAACAAAACCAACACACCAAAGGAAAGGAGGAGCAAGTTTCGGATGAATCAAGAACAAAGCCTTCCAAATGGTTTTATAATAACAAAGCAATGAAAAGTCGTATATACTTGAGTATAAAATGACAAAATTATTAAAGCATGAGCCATTTAGGTTTTTAGGAATGGAAAAGTCAAAATTAGTTAATCTAAGTTAATTAACTTACTTTAATCCTAATCTCTTCTTAATCTCACTTAAACACTAATCATGACTCTAAAATAATTCTTAACATTATTTATCCACTAATCTCATGTCATTAGTCAATCCTGTTCAATACAAAAAGCCCACTCGGTCAAATTTCGTTGAAATTCTCTATCCGCAACTAACCCAAAAATTCAGAAAAATTTTCATAAATCTCCAAAATGGAAAACACTTTATGGCGACTCCAAATAATTTTCAAACACGAAACCACATTTTCCAAACAAAAACACCTTTAGGCCATAGGCGCGTTTTTGCGGTTGGGAATTTTCTAGGAAAATTCCAGAAAATTCTGAAAATCCCATAAAATATAAAACAATTTTTTAGCGACCAATAAGTTTTCAAATACAAGTATCCCATAAATTTCACAAAAGATCTCAAGTTGAAACCTAAGCCGGGAAATGTCATGAATGCATGTACTGTAATTTCATGTGCACAATTGCTACTGTGTAGCAATCCTATTATCATGAAAGCAATCCTATGCAATCTCAATCTATCCCATCCTATGCCAATTTTACCATTTTACCCTTCCAGTAGGGGGTGGGATGTTACAATTCCCCCCTCCTTATAAAAAATTTCGTCCTCGAAATTCTCAATCAAATTCTCAATCAATGGTTCAGTATGATAGTAATCATATGTTCCTGCATGTCCCATACACTTTTCCATTCCATAATTCATTATCACTCGTCATGATAAACATACCCCACAAGACTGTCGGTTGGCGATCTCACTTTCTTAACTATATCACTTACCATTTTCGATTAGCTATACCCTTTGTTCGATGTTATGATTCATTTCCTTATTTCCGAACCCGTTCACTTATCACGTTTTATTCATCCAGTCTAGATTACTAATATTATCTTATTCTCACTACCATCCAATACCTTTTTCTCCAGTAATATACAGACTAATTCATATTCCATTGAGTACATTTGTTCAAGGTGTTACTTACAATAACATCATTTATCTTGTCCTTGTCCCTTCACTTTCCTTTTGATACTAAGACGATGACACTTAGCTCCATTTTGATCAAACCAGTGGTAATTTACCTACTGCAGTCATTCTTTATAGTCTATTGACTTTCTGTTCAATTTCAACTCTCCTTAGACAATTCATTGTTCTATGGTATTCATACACTCTATTCGAATATGTACTTTACGCTAATTCATTTGTCCGATCCGGTTTTACCTCCACTAACCCATTCAGTTTTCCTAAGTTACTTTCCTTTGTCTCTCACATCACGCCTCAAATCCATATTGGTCTTTGACTCCCGTTAAGCATTGTGCGGTGTAGCAAGATTTCCTACAAGAAATCGTAACTCTATAACATGGTTATAACCCTATGATTATAAACAATTTCACTTTTCACATATGATTACTAGAATGTCTAACTTTGACTATTCACTTTCTTATTCATTTTTTTTTAGTCTAGCACTTTTATCTGCACACATACCTTTTCTTTGAATCATTCGATATTGTAATTCGATTTGACTTGCATATTCACTACTTAAACTCCTTCACTCTTAACCATTCTTACCCTTATCCAAGATCCCCATTTTCCGTAAACACCGCACACTTACCCATTATCTACTTTAAGTTTAGTGGGCGTAATTTTTCGCTTATTTCAAAATTGTAGTCATTTATGCCCATCTTTTCCTCGAATTAACACAATGTATCCTTATAGGAATCTAAAGTCTCCAATACCTTTTATCAACGCGGCTTAATTTATCTTAATCATTATCACTATACGATCATGGCTACCTCTAAACACATTTGCATTTAATAGAGTCTCCAATTTTTCCAAACAATATATTTCAATCACTAGTCACAAAGCAGCCCATGCGATTATACTTGTCCCTATGCACACAAAATCACTTCACACAATTTCATCGATCAGATCATAACATTTATCGAACATTTCTATACAGATTGCCAAGTCTCCAGATTGAAGCGATACAATCAATACTCAATTTATAAATTTTTTCCAAATGTCTCCTTTACAATTATCAATCTTATAACTCATACGCTTTTCCTCCAATATTTTGAGCTGCAACTTCGGATGTATCCATTTATAACCAATCCAAGTAACTCCAAATTCCATATATATATATATATTCCTTACGACTTCGCAATTTATTTCATTTAATCTCCCAATATGCCATGTTCAAACACTAATTCATCCACAAATTGTATTGATCCAACTAGAATTCACTTTGCAATAGGATCACCTCTAATCAACATTCCATTTCTGTCATTAAATACTTTACATTTCCGTACACACAGTGCATAAAACCTCAGTAGTATGCCTAAGTCTCCTCTTGAGACATGACTCCAATTCACATTTTGATTTAATACACACATACTCTCGTTTTATTCTAGTCATTAACATACGTCTTGCTACCGTCATAATACTGTTCACAAAATCTCATCAGCCAATTAGTGTCCCTATTGCTTTTCAATCATTCTTGAGCACTACCTCAATCAGAACACTTTTATGCCATATTAAAGATCAAAACATTCCTTGCACTAAGGTCCCATGCGACAGTCACCTAAACACTTCTTCAACACTTATTCAGTAATTTACACATCACCAGAACATATTTCATCTTATCCGGAGACCAATTAGTAACCTATACCCTTTAGACTTTCACCAAACTCCTCTCTATATATGTTGATCCTCAAATAGAGGACTGATTCCATAATTATTCTTTATTTCTTCTTATACTTTAATCCATTATAACCCTTACACTTATAACCACTATACTCACCACCGATCATCTCCTCTATGTTTTCCATGTATCTTCACATAACGTTTCATTCATCACAATTGACTTTACTATCCAATAGATACTCTCAACGATAAATGCGACAACTCTTTTCATATATCACTATCATTGTTTCATTTTCCACGTATCATTGAACTATATGTCTCATCATTTTATTTTCATATCCGTCACACGCAGCTTGATCTTGTAAGGTCATTACGACTTGACTCATACATCGTCATTTCCTTATTACTACGTATCTCTTTATTTTCCTCAGATTCATAATCCCCAATACCTAACAAATCCGTACATTTCGTGTCCAAATCCACATATTCAACTAATCCAAAATTTCCCAATATACAATCAAGAAGAATTGTCGGTTTATCTTTTTCCTTACGATTTTATTATACTGATTTCCAAACCCTTATCACAATATTCAGATAACCATTTCAGTCTCACGCTTATGCGCCATAATCATAACCGTTTCACGAGTTCATTTCATCATCCGCATATTTTGATCTCACCATGTCTACTTTTTCTTACCCTACTAGGTACTCTTTCGATTCTAGGTAAACCATTACGGTATTCTCTATGATATCTCATCGATGTCTTACACCAATAGTGTAATACAATGAATCAATATTTGCCTAATCGCACCATCTACGTTTTACTTAGTTTCAATATTTCCCAGTTCATCGCATTTACAATCAAAGCTCTCATTCCCGAACTTTAACTTTTACTACGGCCTATAACCAATATACTTCTCATATTTCCAATGGACCTCTCCCGATTCTAGACATATTCGCTCTCCGTCGTCGTAATCTTTCCTTAATCACCATACACACCACAATACATTAAAATTCTCATTAATTACGCTTCCTTTTCCCATTCCTCATTGCTCAAACACATTCATGGGTTCACTTTCTAATACGGTCTCACTTTTCTCTCACTTAGTCACTTAACACATATGCACACGTAGGATTTATCCTCGTGCGTCTCATACTAGGGATCGATTATCACGATGCGCAACGACACGACTCAAATGCATGCAATTTGACCTATGTTTTTTGATCGCGCCGGATACATTACGCACTCATCGGGCTCGATACCATTAAATGTAGCATCCACTCCCACGAGACCCGAACCCGACATCGACGGTGATATCCGAGCCCGTGACCCGAGGGTGGTATGCTAGAGCGATCAATGCAGCTTTAAAACTCGGTAATACATTTTTTTTTCGAACCAATCGAAAGCGCAAACATTTTCAATCGAAATATTCTTTCAAGACTATATTACAAATCTTGGGCCCTTTACATTAATAAAGACAAATCAGCGGAAATACAATTTATACATAATTCAAAATGATACAAATGCGACGTGAACCGATCCCGACTCCAAACACCGACTTTCTTCAGTAAATCATACTCCCATCTCACCGACGGGTACTCTTCAATTCTGAAAAATAGTTGCAATGTTGGGTGAGTTTGCGAACTCGGTGAGAAACCATCATCGATGGTTCACTCAACTCATGCATAGTCAATCAAGATACCAATTATCATACATGATCACAATTCATAAATGCAATACAATTCACATTAATCATACCACTTATGCAATGCACATGAGACCCTTTCCATTTTATTACGTTGTTGTGACTGTGCGCCAAATCGCCCCGATGACGGGCACATTGCGCTGAGCCGTGGCTCGAAAACATTGGGCTTGAAGCCTCGATACATCGAGCCCGAGGCTCTAAATACGCTGGACCGAGGTCTGTGCGCTGAGCTGAAAGCTCTCATATACGTTAGGCGTGATATGCCTCGATACGGTGGTCGCCCGGCCACAATCGCTTTTATCTCGATCATACCTTTATGCATGAATGCCTATGCTCCAATTCCCATTTACGATCGATTATAATTCAATGACCACGCTTCCATTTATATGTCAATGCTATTTGCCCTTTCAGTATCATACCATATCATATTAAAGACACATCCAATGTATAGAAACCAACAATTAACACTTCAATATCGACACCCATTCCTCGGACCTTTGGTCCGAGATCCCCATTCACAAAAATTACACACAAGTAGCACTTCTTTATCTCATTCCAAATATTTGATAACCTATGGTCCAAATCAATCACAATCAACACACATAAACCTTCCATTATCTCCACATGGCATAATTGCAAAATCGTAAACACATAAAGGTCGAGGAACCAACTAGGTTACTCACCGCATTTCCAAGCTAATGCCGGAAGTCTCGCAACGTCGGTAGGTCGACGCCCAACTGCACTCTATAATAAATGTAAAAGAAATCGATCACTAACTCTTCAATCCGAACTAGTAATAATGCACGTATGCGTGATAAATGCATGTTCATGAGATTCCCGACCCTAATCCAGTATTTTCTATCGAAAATCCGCTTAAAAATAAGAAATTGCCTTTGCCGACGGCGCTAAATTTGGACCTCTATAGTCCCCAATTAAATAAAATAAAGGAGTAAAGGCTCCGTTATTCGGGCCCACGCCAATTTCCGTCCAAAATTCCCAATTTCTTACAAAATGAAATTCAATATTTTACAAACCGATGCCTCTAGAATCAGGTCAATCGACGACGGACGGAAAAGAAATTGACAAAAGAAACCAAAATTCAAATTAACCAATTAACCAATAAAATAAATAAAAAATGGAAAAGCAGCGTCGCTGGGGCGAGATGTCGCCTCACGGCGACCTCATGTTGTCACCAGGGCGACGCTGTCGCTCTGGTGACGCTTAACCCTCGTTACTGTATGACGCGTCGCATCGTGACCGCTTCGACCCATTCCTCTTCCCTTTTTTTTCCTGATTTCAATCCAAATTTCCAACTCCTATAATTCTTAGCATACAATTCGAAAATACAAGTCATAGCTTGTTGGAAAGATCATGAAAAGCTCTATAATTCTCAAGAAGACCATGAAAATCAATTTCACCCTAAAGGTGTCAAAATCCAATCACACCAACCGCCTACACAAAACCTATCACAACAGGACAGTACCTTACCAATTCCATAACTCACTGATTCTTTAGTTAAAATTACCACAAAAATATGAGCAATCAGTTCACAATGTTATCTACAACTCTCATGAACAACCCAACATCAAATTCGATTATTAACTATATCATACAATTCCATAAACAATCTGTCTTCTGAAATCAACCAATCTGGACAGTAATTTTCCATTCAACATATATCATAGCACAAATGTCACAAAATCACAACCTTATGTTCCTGAAAAGATAAGATCCCAAACTTCAATGTTCATGAAGAACTCAAACTCCAATTCGATTTCTAACATTTTCAAATCTGTCATGCAAGTTTCTGACCTAAACAACACTTAACATCACAATGTAGGTCCAGATTTTGAAATTCCATATCTCCCACATCTGATTTCCAAATATTATAAGCCATATATAATTTTCAAGATCAATCTGTTATCTAGAACTCTTCAGTACAATGCAAACCCAAATCAAATTACAAAATTCCTAAAATTCCTCCAAACCTGAATGTGCACTAAATGTGCCAATCCAGCTAAGTTTCAGCCAATGCATAAAACAGTCATCAGTACCCAGGTCATATCTCCCAATATACAACTCGAAAATAGCAAGATCAGTGGCAATGGAAAGCTAACTCAATAGGCTACAACTTTCATGAAGACCATTTTCCTAATTCCATACCAATTAATTTAGAAAAATTAGCAAAACTCATTTGACCTATTTGCGGGTACTGTTCCCAGACCCAAAACAGAAACTTTCCATGCCAATTTTCGACCTTCTAACATTAAAATTTACCAACACCTATTTCACACTAAAATGAAGCCAACATCCCAAAGTTTCAGTGGGCACAAACCTCACCTCATTTGCTCACCTATACAATTTATTATGATCAAAACAGTACCATAGGTTCAAAACTCAATTTCCAGCATTCAACATTAACTTAACTCCTATCACTTCTAACTTCAATAACACATCACTAAGCATTCAATTATACCTCTAATTCAGCCACAAAACCATCACAACACTTATTTGTATACTTACACAAACTTGGGCAGCACCTACACAATTATCTTCCTAAGTCTTCCAATCATTTAACCTTACAAACTCAATCCAAAACCAAGCCAAAAATCACTTAAAACTATTGTCATTCACTCATCTATACACAAGCATATATTTACACCCATTAAAACTTACCCCTATGATGCTCAAGTACATATATAAATAGTCTTCATGCATGCTTCTACCTACCAAAAGAAGGCATATAACCATACTACTTACCTTAAACAAGTTCAAACTTCTTAAATCTCCAAGTCTTTAAACTCTCCACTCTTCCTACTTTAACACCTCACCCACGGCTATGTCACTACACAAGCACAACATCACCTTCTCAAGGTGTAAGGAGAGTCTTGGCTGTGGCTAGTGCAGAAACAAACAAGTAGCAACTTAAGGAAGAGAGGAAACCAACCAAAGAAGAAGGGAGGAAGAAGCATCCACGATGGAGAAGAACTTTGAAGGAGAGAACAAAACCAACACACCAAAGGAAAGGAGGAGCAAGTTTGGATGAATCAAGAACAAAGCCTTCCAAATGGTTTTATAATAACAAAGCAATGAAAAGTCGATATACTTGAGTATAAAATGACAAAATTATTAAAGCATGAGCCATTTAGGTTTTAGGAATGGAAAAGTCAAAATTAGTTAATCTAAGTTAATTAACTTACTTTAATCCTAATCTCTTCTTAATCTCACTTAAACACTAATCATGACTCTAAAATAATTCTTAACATTATTTATCCACTAATCTCATGTCATTAGTCAATCCTGCTCAGTACAAAAAGCCCACTCAACAAATTTCGTTGAAATTCTCCTATCCGCAACTAACCCAAAAATTCCAGAAAAATTTTCATAAATCTCCAAAATGGAAAACACTTTATGGACTCCAAATAATTTTTCAAACACGAAAACCACATTTTCCAAACAAAACACCTTTAGGCCATAGACCTATTTTTTGCGGTTTGGGAATTTTCTCCTAAAATTCAGAAAAATTCTGAAAATCCCATAAAATATAAAACAATTTTATGACCAATAAGTTTTCAAATACAAGTATCCCATAAATTTCACAAAAGATCTCAAGTTGAAACCTAAGCCGGGAAATGTCATGAATGCATGTACTGTAATTTCATGTGCACAATTGCTACTGTGTAGCAATCCTATTATGCATGAGCAGTCCTATGCAATCTCAATCTATCCCATCCTATGCCAATTTTACCATTTTACCCTTCCAGTAGGGGGTGGGATGTTACATTTCCTGTGGTGAATGCCTGGGCCATGGCTAGATGAGGCAAGAAAGGGCTACAGAAAGTTATGTTAAGTAAAGATGATAGGTTATAATTCAAAATTTTTGATGATTTTTACTTAAATGAGATTGTGGAATAGGGTCCATGGCATTTTGGCGACCAACTATTATTTCTTTAGAAGTGGTGACTGAGAATGGAGATAGATGGGGGTTACTTCGATGCTCTCCCTATGTGGGTTTAGTTTCACAACTTGTCGTTGGAATTTTGGATGGTGGAAGGTTTAAGCTACTTGGCTAGTTCATTGGGGAAGATAGGGTGTATGGTCACACAAACTGCCTCCATGGAAAGGATTTGTTATGTGAAACTCTATATTAAAATACCGAAGAATGCTCCACTGCCAGTTTACCTTCGTGTTCTTCGACTAGGAGATAATAGAGAGTTGGAGAGAGTTGAAATACAAATTAGTTATCTATGGAACCTTAGCAATTCGGCTAGGAAATGGGTTCTTACAGGTAGAATCTTTCAATCGAGGTGTCACAATGATCTTCTTTATCATACCAAATTTGGTACTCCAAAGGAACATGCGAGTCTTACAGGACCTATCTCTAATGGGATGGAGTTATACGCATTGATGGTGAAGTTAGCCCACGAGTTCCTGCTGAAAAACTGGCACAGGTTGTAGACAAATGGTAAGTAATTAGTTGTTTTGAGGATTGAAAATGTTGTTGCAAATACTTCTCAGTCTTCGGAAAATTGTCAAATAGATTGTGCTCAGATGAAGAATACTTTAGAACATATTTAGACAACTAAAATTGTTGTTGCTAAAGCATCTTTGGATTAGCTTGCAAATGCAGAACAACCAGCTATGGATAGCTCCATTGTAGACAATGTTGAGAGTCTAGACAATGAAGTGGATCACTTCTCCTCATAATATTTGGAGCATTATTAGATGGATTGGGCCAACATGTTGACTCCATTAACAACCGTTGAGCAAAATGAGAATTTTAAGGCTAGACACGAGTATAAAGAATAGACAACAATGGTAAACTTCAGTGATAACTGTGTGGCTAGTTAGGGGACTAGGGATATCATCTCTTGGAATACAAAACAAAAAATAATTTCCCCTCAGAAAAATAGTCTAGATTTGACAATAGAGGATAGTAATTCTCCATCAGATGCAACCTAAGTCCCTAACATTCTAGGAGATTTTTGTTTGCAGTCAAAAATTACAAAAAGGAAATCAGCAAGGAAGAAAAATAAAAATCTCAAATACCAACAATAAGGGGTTAAATGACCCTACTCATCCTATTTCCCAATTTGTATCTTGGCATGCAACATCCAACCCAATCTTACCATGGAGATGAAGTATAAGTGGTCTTTAGTTGTTTCTTGTTGTTAACTATTTCGCAAACAGATATACTGCCTTACTTAGGGAGTTATTTGATCATATTGTCAATATGATGATAGGCTTAATGCCTTAAAAGAGTCATGTAGTTATAGTTTTAACTATAGTAAAAATTCTTTTTCATTAATTTTTTTTTGCATATGTACTTTGGTTTTACCACTCATGAATATAATGCCAAAATGTTATTATTTGTAATAAATTACAATAATTGCATGATAACAAGGAAAGTTTTAAATATCATAATTACAATTACTGTAGCGCTCCCTTACCGTAGAGTACGCACCGGAACGCCTGTAGGTCGTTCCGATACATATCCTACAATAAGGGAGAACTATGTTCGGTCACTTCACTACTCTCATGGCATCGCATAAATAAATTCACAATATAAGATCACTAAATTTTTGAAACCGAAAAAAAAAAGCTTTTTCATATCATTTCATCAAAGCAGAAATTTACATGCCTAACAGGTTTTTCACTGTCTATATACATTACTCCAAAAGAAAACTGATACAAAAGTCCACTAGGTCATCCACAAAATCCTCAGCTGACCCACCTGGGTGCCATGACTTCTCTTGCCAACCCGATCAACACGGCAGGAAAAGTCTCTCTGGAGCTAGGAGTCTACTCTCTCGATCCTGAAAAATAATTTGCAATTTTGGGTGAGTTTGTGAACTCAATGAGAAACCATCATCGATGGTTCACTCAATTCATGCATTACGCAAATAGCGTACAGATTATCACAATAACACATTCAGAATATCACATAGCAATTTACAGGTTTTCACAATGGCATATTCAGAAAGATTACAAAGTAGTATTATATAGATGCAAGGCATTTTGCCTCTTTCCCAAATCAAGATTCAATCAAATGTAGAAAACATGAATACGTGGCATTTTTCCTTTTTATTTCGGTGTTGTGACTGAGCGCCTACACTGTCCCAATCTGGGCACATTAATCAGTAAGCCTGAGGCTCTAAACTGTCCCTTTTCGAGCACATTAAACGTTGAGCATTTAGCTCTGAACTGTCCCTTTTCGGGCTCATTAAGCGTTAAAAGCGTCTTAGGGGTAGGAGAGCCCTCTGAGTATGCACTAGTCCCTCTCGAGCTCGAGGCTCTTTTTCAGTAGTCGAGCTTGTAGCTCTGATCAGTGGCTGCTCCACTCACAACTGTTATTATCAGTTCATGTGGTCTTTTTGTATGAAATGCATATGTCCAATTTCACAGTCAATGAATCGCATACAGTGAACGTGTCACATCAGAGGCAAAACAGTTGATCACATGAATAGCAAGCAATTGACCACACTAATAGCAAGCAATTTTACAATTATCACATCATGAACACTTCTATGTCAGATCTCCCAATCCTTCGGACCTTCGGTCTGGGATTTCAAACACAACAATTTACACATACCCGCCATTATTCTCCACAGAATTCTAAGTACAGAACATTAAACAATCAAAGATTGAGGAACCAACTAGGTTACTCACCTATAACTTCCGAGCTACTGCCTGGAAGTCCCAGCAATATCCGTGGAACGACGTTCCAACTGTGACTCTATAACAGTCAAAGCAATCCCACAATACTAAATGTACAACCAGAAAGATTCAATAATGCACATGTCGCAAGTAAAAGATGTATGATGCATGTTCATGACATTCTGGCGCTAATTCCCAATTTTCCTTTCTTTTATCTCGAAACCAACTTTTCATACTATATACACCACAACATTTGGATAATACCCTTAAATTTGCAAGAAAACCTCAAAGCCAATGTTGCTATTTACAAGATCAAATTCACCTATTATAGACTCCAAAAGCATTGAATGTATATCAGAAGCCTCAAACTTATACTCCAATTATCATACAACAACCCTTAAGTTGAAATAGAAAACTATCCTCAACTTTCATTCAATAAGAGAGAACTAATTTGAATTAAAACTTTCTTTCTTCTCATCAATTGTAGACCTCTATCTCTAGTTTATAACGAATCAAAAATTACTTCATTTAGAGGTCTACACCATTAGTTATGACTCAAAAACTAAAACACATCAATTCAGAAAAACTAGTCTCGCTGCGACCAAAGAACGCTCGCCGCGGCGACATGGAAAGTTTGGAGGCTCGCCGCGACGAATTTCAATAAGCTCGCCGCGGCGAGGCCCTCACACACGCCGCGGCGAGAACATAAATTCTCGCCGCGACGTGCGGCCTCCAGTTCGTCTTCTCCGAAAAATTTTCACTCTTTTCTCATCTAAATTCAGCCATAAATCAAACTCAACTACCACAATCTTTCACATTTAAAACCATAAATGCATTAAACCATTAAATACACCACATAAAAGCAATTTACTTACCAAATCAAGCTTCCACTCTTCAAAACTCTAAAACTTCTCTAACCCCTTCAACACCAACGACCCTCTCTCAAAATCTAACCAATCTTCATCTTCTCAAGGTGTAGGGTTATCTTAAACAACAAAGGAGGAGCAAGCAAATGGAGCACAAAAGATCATGAAGGGAGGAGGAACAAGAATCACTCGAAGGAAGAAGAAAGCATGCCCTAGGATGGGGAGATAAGTTTACTGCCAAAGTGATTTCGGTAACTCTCAAGGGGAAAAGTCAAAAACCTAAGGCATTAAGGGTTGCTCAAACATTTATCAAACCTAGGAACTTGCTATTTGTCTTTTCCTCAAATTCTTTTAAATCTCTTTTTTTTTTTGAAATTCATCTCTAGTCCAAGTTGTCCCCAAATTCAAATGGCTCAATATTAAAATTCCTAAAATCAATATCAAATTTTCCCATTGCCATTTGACAGTTATTCCAGTACTATAAGGTCAATCAGTCCGTCACTTAGAAAATTCTCCGGTCCGGACTTTTTTTCTCCCAAAATTCCAGAAATAAATCTAAGGGTCACTAACAACCGAGAATTACTCCTAAGCATTTCCAATTCAGATTTTCAAACACAAATTTCTCATAATTCACAAAACAAATCATATTCACACATAAATGCCGAAAAATATCATGAATGCATATACATATATGTGCATGTGCAAAATGTCCCATTCCTCTCTATATCGAGAGGCCAAATGTATGAACAAATCAAAATATGAATTCCACTCCTAGCCCGTCCTAATTTACCAATTTACCCTTCCCATCGGTGATGGGATGTTACAATTCTCCCCTCCTAATAACAATTTCGCCCTCGAAATTTCATACCTGTATGATCGAATAGATAATGGTACTGTCTCCTTATATGCTCCTCAGTCTCCCAAGTTGCCTCTTCAGTTGAGTGGTTTCTCCATAAGACTTTTACCAATGGAATAACCCTGTTCCTCAACTGCTTGACCCGTGATCCCACAATCTGTACCGGTTCCTCAACATAACTCAAATTACTAGCCACCTCAATCTCCTGAACTAGAATCACATGCGTCGGATCCGATCGATACCTTCAGAGCATACTCACATGAAACACATTATGTAAATGGGACATCCCGCTCGGCAATGCCAATTTATATGCCAACGGTCATATCCTCTCGAGAATCTCATACGGACCAATGTGCCTAGGGCTTAACTTGCCCTTCTTGCCAAATCTCAATACTCCTCTCCATGGATACACTCGAAGGAAAACTTTGTCTCCCACATTATCCTCCATCTCTCTTCTGTGCTGATCTAAATAACTCTTCTGTTTATCCTGAGCTGCTTTAATGCGACTCCGAATCAGTTTTACCTTATCCACAGTATCTTGAATCAGCTCTGGGCCCTAAATCATCCTCACACCCTCTTCATCCCAATACAGAGGCGATATACACGGCCTCCCATATAAAGCCTCATATGGTGCCATCCCGATGCTGCTATGATAATGATTATTATATGCAAACTCAATCAGAGCGAAATACTGATCCCATGCTCCTCTAAAATCTAATACATATGCCCGAAGCATATCCTCAGCAGTCTTAATCGTCCTCTCACTCTGCCCATCTGTCTGAGGATGGAATGATGTGCTGAAACTCAATCGAGTACCCATAGCAGACTGCAGACTCTTCCAGAACCTCGAAGTAAATTTAGGATCCCTGTCTGAGACTATAGACACCGGGACCCCATGCAATCACACTATCTCTGATACATACTTCTGGGCCAACTGATCAAGTGTATTGTTCTCCCTCACTTGTAAGAAATGGGCTGATTTAGTTAACCGGTCTACTATGACCCAGATAGCATCATACTGCCTCGGCGTCCTAGGCAGCCCCATAATAAAATCCATAGTAATTCATTCCCATTTTCACTCCGGAATGGGCAACGAATGTAGTTTATCCACTGGAGCTTGGTGCTCAGCCTTAACCTGTTGGCACATCATACATCTAGAAACAAACTCTGCCACCTGCTTTTTCATGCCAGGCTACCAGAAATGTGGCTTAAGAGTGTTATACATCTTGGTAGTACCAGGATGCATAGCATAGGCGGCCATATGCGCCTCCTCCAGAATCTCACGTCTCAAATCATTCACATCAGGAACACAAAGCCTCTGACCCATCCATAATGTCCCATCTCTCAACTCAAAATCAGAGATCAGATCAGACTTCACTTTATCAATCAATTTCACCAAAGCAGGATCCTTGTCCTGAACTCTCCTGATCCTGTCATGTAGCATCAGTCTGAGCCTCAGAGTAGCTGCCAAAGCCCCATTCTGATTCAAATCTATCTGCACATTCAAGGCTTTCAACTGAATCAAATTAGGCAATTTCCCAATCTGAATCTGAGCTGCACTGATGTGAGACTTCCTGCTCAACGCATCTGCCATTACATTGGCCTTCCCTGGATGATACTCAATCGTACAATCATAGTCCATTAGCAGCTCTATCCATCTCCCCTGTCTCAAATTCAACTCTCTCTAACTCAGCAAATACCTCAAACTCTTATGATCAGTGAAAATCTAAAATGTCTTCCCATACAAGTAATGTCTCCAAATCTTCAGGGCAAAAACTACTGCAGCTAACTCCAAATCATGCACTGGATAGTTTGCCTCATGAGATCTCAACTGTCTCGAGGCATAGGCAATCACTTTATCATGCTGCATCAACACACACCCCAATCCCTGATGTGAAGCATCGCTATATACCTCATAACCTCCAGTCCCAGATGGAATGTTCAACACCGGTGCAGTAGTCAACCAATGTTTCAACTTCTCAAAGCTCTCCTGGCACTCCTCAGTCCATCTGAATGGTACATTCTTCCTCAGAAGTTTTGTCAGAGGGGCTGAGATCAATAAAAATCCCTCGACAAACCTCCGGTAATAACCTGCCAATCCTAAGAAACTCCGAATCTTAGACACATTCCGAGGAGCCTCCCACTTCAACACTGCCTCAATCTTGTGAGGATCCACCTGAATACCCTCTCCAGTCACTATGTGCCCCAGAAATACTACCTCATCCAGCCAAAATTCACATTTATTGAATTTGGCATAAAGCTGCTTCTCTCTCATTACCTGTAAAACAGTCCTCAAATGCTCAGCATGCTCCTGTCTACTCCTCGAGTACACCAAGATGTCATCAATAAGCACAATCACAAACTGATCTAGGTAGGGCTGAAAAACCTTATTCATCAAGGCCATAAAAGCTGTCGGGGCATTGGTCAACCCAAACAGCATCACTAAGAACTCGAAATGTCCATACCTGCTCCTGAAAGTACTCTTAGGTACATCAGCCTCTGCTATCTTCAGCTGATAATACCCAGATCTCAGATCTAACTTAGTGAACACCTTAGCCCCCTGCAACTAATCAAACAAGTCATCGATCCTAGGCAATGGATACTTATTCTTCACTGTCACCCAATTCAGCTGCCTATAATCGATACACAGTCTCAGAGTCCCATCCTGTAGTGCCCCCTTACCGTAGGGTACGCACCGAAACGCCCGTGGGTCATTTCGACGCATATCCCACAATAAGGGAGAGCTACGAGCAGAAACTCACTACAATACTCTCATGGCATCAATCTTATAAAACCGAAATATAAAAATCACTATATTTTAAAATCCAAAAGCTTTCTCATTTCATTCATCAAGATCAACAATTTACAAGACTATCAGTTTTTCACTATCTATATACATTACTTTAAAAAGGAAACTGATACAGAAGTCTATCCAGGTCATCCACTAAACAATCCCAGCTGACCGACCTGAGTGCCATGACTTCTCTTGCCAACCTGATCAACACGGCAGAAAAAGTCTATCTCTGGAGCTAAGAGTCTACTCTCTCGATCCTGAAAAAAATATTTGCAATTTTGGGTGAGTTTGTGAACTCAGTGAGAAACCATCATCGATGGTTCACTCAATTCATGCATTACGCAATTAGCGTACAAATTATCATAATAGTGCATTCAGAATCAGAATATCATATAGCAATTTATAGATTTTCACAATAGCGTATTCTCAATCAATTTACAGATTCTCACATACTAGCAGAACTCAGAAATTTCGCAAATCAGTTATTAAACAATTATAAGCATTAGACCCTTTTTTAAGTCCACAATTCAATCAATAAGCATAATAATAGACACATGACAATTTCTCATTATTTTCCATTTTTATTTTGTTGTGATTTGCTACAGATCGCCTCAATTTCAAGATTGATCGGTGAGCCTACAGCTCTAGTTTGTCCCAGTATGGGTGCATTAACATTGAGCTTATAGCTCTGTACTGTCCCTTTTCGGGTGCATTAAACGTTGAGCCTGAGGCTCTAAACTGTCCCAAAACGGGCGCATTAACATTAAGCATATAGCTCTGAACTGTCCCTTTTCGGGCTCATTAAGCGGTATACGCGTCTTAGAGGTAGGAGAGCCCTCTGGGTATACGCTACTTCCCATGCATCTGAGGAATAGGAGAGCCCTCTGGGTATGCACTATTCTCATTCGAGCGCAAGGCTCTTTTCCAGTAATCGAGCTTGTAGCTCTCGGTGGCAAATCCAGTCACAACCGTTATTATTCAATCGTTCATGGAATTCATTTATCACATGCAATCAGATCCACTTTTATCGAAACAGTCATATCGCTCTCAATTTCACACTACCATACATTCACAGTTTATTACTTTGAAGCTTGCACATCTAGTTACATTTACATATCAAAACACTCAATCCCTCGGACCTTCGGTCCGAGATTTCAAACATAACAATTCACATATACCCATCATTATTTTCCACAAAATTCTAAGCACAGAACATTTAACAATCAAAGATTGAGGAACCAACTAGGTTACTTACCTGTAACTTCCGAGCTACTGCCTGGAAGTCCCAGCAATGTCCGTGGAATGTCGATCCAACGATGCCTCTATAACAGTCAAATAATTACCCATTACTAAATGCTTAATCATAAAGATTCAATGATGCACATGTCTTAAATAAAGGATGTACGATGCATGTTCATGACCTTCCCGGCGAAATTTCCCAAATTCCACTTTCTTTTGTCTCGAAACCAATTTCTCATACTATAAACACTATCACATTCAGAAAATGCCCTTAAATTCTCAAGAAAGACCTCAAAGCCAAATTTCTATTTACTATTCATTTGGTCAATTTCTCCCACTTCATTAAATGAAACATTTGATTTCAATATGCTGACCTGAACTCCACAAGTTTCATTTCTACTATGCAGTTCCATTTGCCAAATCATATACACTAAACTAATCTCAAGAAAACCTTAAAACCAATGTCATCTTGAGCTAGATCAAGATCACTCATTGCAGACTTCAAAAGCATTGAATTTTTTTCAGAATTCTCACAAGTATACTCTAATTATCAAGAAACTATCTTTAGGTCGAAATAGAATCTATACTCAATTTCTTTCAAGATTTGAGATCTTAAAAACCTGAATTCAAACTTCCATTCTCCCCATCAATTGTAGACCTCTTTCTCTAGTTTATAACGAATCAAGAATCACTTCAAATGGAGGTCTACATCATTAGTTATGACACAAAAACTAAACTACATCAATTCAGAAAAATCATCCTCGTCATGCAAAGTGGACACTCGCCATGACGCCTATACTGAGGGTTCGTCAGGACGATAAACTCGCTCGTCGCGACGTCCAATTTATTGCTTGTCGTGACGTCCTGCTCGTTCATGGGCGAACCGCCGTCGCGACGATAAACAATCGCCGTCATGACGAGTAATTACTCGCCGTCATGACGCAAGGGCTCCGGTTCATCTTCTCCGATTCTCTTTTCACATTTCTCTCTCTAAATTTAACCATAACTCACTCAACTATCCCAATCTTTTACATTTAAACCCATAAATGCATCAAACTAGCAAATTAAACAACATAAAAGCAATTCCTTACCAAATCAAGCTTTCAATCTTCAAACTTCCGAAAATCTTCTCCCACTCTTAACACCTACGGCTCACTCACAAAACCTCCACAATCTTCATCTTCTCATGGATTAGGGTTGATCTTAACAATAAGGAAGGAGCAAGCAAGCTAATGATCAAGCAAGGGTCTTGTAGGGGATTGAAAATTACCAAAGGAAGAAGAAGCAAGCATGCCCTAGGATGAAGGAAAAGAGTTTACTGTCAAATTTAAAACCTAAGGCATTTAAAGGGTTTCTCTCTTTTCCTCAAACACTCTTTAACTCTCTTCCTCCTTTCAAAATCATTTCCGGTCTAAGTTTTCTATAAATTCCAATGGCTCGACATTTTTATTTCTAAGATCATAAATCTAAATTTCCCATTGCCATTGGACAGTTATTCAGTACTATATAGTCAATCAGTCCATCACCTGTAAAATTCTTCGGTCCGGACTTTTTCTCCCCATTTGTCAGAAAATTTCTAAGAATCACTCTAACAACTGAAAATCACTCCTAAGACATTCCAAATCACATTTTCAAACATAAGTATCTCAGAATTCACAAATCACATCACAGTCATAAATAAACGCCGGGAAATGCCATGAATGCATGTACATATATGTGCATGTGCAGAATGGCTCATTCCTCTAAAATTAGAGGTCAAAAGAATGCTTAAATCAAAATATGCAACAAGACCTACTAGCCCGTCCCAATTTACCCAAAATAACCTTCTCATCGGTGATGGGATGTTACACATCCTTCTTCTTTACAAACAATACTGGCGCTCCCCAAGGCGAAACACTGGGTCTGATAAACCCTTTCTCCAATAACTCCTGAAGCTGAGCCTTCAGCTCCCTCAGTTTCACAGGTGCCATCCTATATGGAGGTATAGATATATGAGCGGTACCTGGAACGAGGTCAATGGTGAACTCCGTCTTTCGATCCGGCGGTAAACTCGGTAACTCATCAGGAAACACATCCGAGAATTCCCTAATCACGGGAATGTCCTGCAGACTCTGCCCCACTCTAGTGTCAATAACATGGGACAGATAGGCCTCACATCCTCCCTGCATCAACCTCAGGGCATTAAGAAAAGAAATCATCCAGCCGACACCGCCGACTAACTCCTCAAACATCGCTTCAGTCGATCAGAGATTCTAACTCGACCTCCTTGGTATAACAGTCCATGATGACCCTATGTGCAGTAAGCCAATCCATCCCCAAAATCACATCTATCTCTCTCAAAGGCAATACAATAAGGTCTATGCGTAAAACTGCTTGATCAATCTGGATCGAGCACCCCTTGTAGTCCTCCCCCAATGCAGTAGTACTACCTAGATGTGTACTCACCTCTAGCCCATACAGTAATCTCTCCCTATCCCCATGCAATCTAAATGCCAAATGTGGTGCAACAAAAGAATGTGTGGATCCAGGATCCAACAATGCAAAAACCTTAATGTCAGAAATCAGAAACGTACCAGCTACCACATCTGGAGAATCCTGAGTCACCTGCTGAGTCATGGCATAGACTCTAGCTTGGGACTGCGGTCGGTTGCTGATCCTCTCGTCTCACCACGGATCCTCACCGCCTTTGGCCCTTAGTCCAGATCCACCTCCCCGACTCTACTGTACCGTAGTGTTGCTGCCTAATCTCCTAATCATAGTTGACTGAGCTCCGACTATAGTAGGGCAATCCTTGATCTGATGCTCCATGGAGCCACACTTAAGGCAGGATCCAGTCAATCGCCAGCACTCTCTACTGTGTCTCCTCTCACAATGCTCACACACCGGAGGAATCTGCCCTGAACCTCTACCACTGCCACTGCCACTGCCAGTCTGAACAAATCTCCCTCTCTACCCAAATCTAGACTGTCTAGATCCTCCAAATGACCTAAAGGTCCTACTCTGGCGCTTGCCATACCCTCTGCTAGAACTGCCCTGGCTATCACTCATCCTCTTACCCTCGACCTCGACTGCACTCGCCTCAGGTCTATCTCAAAGAATCGCCCACTCGAACAAATAGTTGCCTCAACTCAATAAATGTGCCCATATCAGATCGGGTCAATCGAGTGCGGATCTTCAAATTAAGGTCACTCTCAAACCTCCGGCACCTATCTGCCTCAGTGGAAATCAGAGCAGTAGCATATCCCATAAGCTCGTTAAATCTCACCTCATACTCTGCTACTGTCATCCGACCCTGCCTCAACTCTAAAAACTCCTGCATCTTCATCTCCAAATAAACCTTGGGCATATAATTGTCTCTGAAAGCCCTCAAGAAATCCTCCCATATTAGTAAACAAGGCCTGATGGTACTGTTCGGGACAGTCTTCTACCACTGATAAGCTGAACCCTAAAGAAGAGAGACTGCATAATCAAAACGCTCCTCTAAATCACAGTCCATTTGGTCGAAGACTCTCTCAGTCCTCTCCAGCCATCCCTCAGCCTCAGCGGGGTCTATGCTGCCATAAAAGTCCATAGTCCCCTGCTTATACAGTCTATCATACCTCCTCTCCCGTCTCACGGGAACACTAGGAGGCAGCTCCTCTAAACGAGGTAACGGTGACTCCTTACTAGCTCTGACTGATCCTTGGTCAGCTAGTTGATCAATTTGATCACCAAGAACGGATGACCTATAATAAAACAATAATTCTGATCAATTTATGCTTTTCTCACTATAATTCAAGCCTAAATAAACAACTAGTCCCAACAGATACCAAACCACGCTCTGATATCACTAAATGTAGCACCCCTTACTATAGAGTACGCACCGGAACGCCCGTAGGTTGTTCCGATACATATCCTACAATAAGGGAGAACTACGTTCGGTCACTTCACTACTCTCATGGCATCGCATAAATAAATCCACAATATAAGATCACTAAATTTTTGAAACCGAAAAAAAAAGCTTTTCATATCATTTCATCAAAGCAGAAATTTACATGCCTAACAGGTTTTTCACTGTCTATATACATTACTCCAAAAGAAAACTGATACAAAAGTCCACTAGGTCATCCACAAAATCCTCAATGACCCACGAAAGTGCCATGACTTCTCTTGCCAACCCGATCAACACGGCAGGAAAAGTCTCTCTGGAGCTAGGAGTCTACTCTCTCGATCCTGAAAAATAATTTGCAATTTTGGGTGAGTTTGTGAACTCAATGAGAAACCATCATCGATGGTTCACTCAATTCATACATTACGCAAATAGCGTACAGATTATCACAATAGAACATTCAGAATATCACATAGCAATTTACAGGTTTTCACAATAGCATATTCAGAAAGATTACAAAGTAGTATTACATAGATGCAAAGCATTTTGCCTCTTTCCCAAATCAAGATTCAATCAAATGCAGAAAACATGAATACGTGGCATTTTTCCTTTTTATTTTAGTGTTGTGACTGAGCACCTACACTGTCCCAATCTGGGCACATTAATCAGTGAGCTTGAGGCTCTAAACTGTCCCTTTTAGGGCACATTAAACGCTGAGCATTTAGCTCTGAACTGACCCTTTTTGGGCTCATTAAGTGTTAAACGCCTCCTCCAGAATCTCACGTCTCAGATCATCGACATTGGGCACACACAACCTCTGACCCATCCATAATGTCCCATCTTTCAACTCAAAATTAGAACTCAAATCAGACTTTACTCTCCTAAACAGTCTTACCATAGCAAGATCCTTGTCCTGAACTCGCCTGATCCTATCATGCAACATCGACCTAAGCCTCAGAGTGGCTATCAAAGCCCCATCCTGATCCAAATCCATCTGCACATTCAGAGCTCTCAACTGAATCAAATTAGGCAATCTCGATACCTGAATCTGAGCTGCACTAATATGAGATTTCCTGCTCAACGTGTCTGCCACCACATTGGCCTTCCCTGGATGGTACTCAATCGTACAGTCATAGTCCTTAAGCAGCTCTATCCATCTCCTTTGTCTCAGATACAACTCTCTCTTACTCAACAGATACCTCAAACTCTTATGATCAGTGTAAATCTGAAATGTCTCGCCATATAAGTAATGTCTCTAAATTTTCAAAGCAAAGACAACTGCAGCTAACTCCAAATCATGCACTAGATGATTTGCCTCGTGAGATCTTAACTGTCTCGAGGCATAAGCGATCACTCTACCATGCTGCATCAAGACACATCCCAATCCCTGCTACGAAGCATCACTATATACCTCATAACCTCCAGTCCCAGATGGAATACCTAACACCGGTGCAGTAGTCAACCGATGTTTCAGCTCCTCAAAGCTCTCCTGGCACTCCTTAGTCCATCTAAACGACACATTCTTCCTCAAAAGTTTTTTCAGAGGGGCTGAGATCAGAGAGAACCCCTCGACAAAGCTCCGGTAATAACCTGCCAATCCTAGGAAACTCTGGATCTCAGACACATTCCTAGGAGCCTCCCAATTCAACACTGCCTCAATCTTGTGAGGATCTACCTGGATACCCTCACCAGTCACAATGTGCCCTAGAAATACTACCTCATCGAGCCAAAATTCACATTTGCTGAATTTGGCATACAACTGTTTCTCCCTCATAACCTGCAACACAGTCCTCAAATGCTCAGCGTGCTCCTATCTACTCCTCGAATACACCAATATGTCATTAATGAAAACCATCACAAACTGATCCAGGTAGGGCTGAAAGACTTTATTCATCAAGGCCATAAAAGTTGCTGGAGCATTAGTCAACCCAAACGGCATCACCATAAACTCGAAATGCCCATACCTGCTCCTAAAAGCACTCTTAGGTACATCGGCCTCTGCTATCTTCAACTGATAATAACCCGATCTCAAATCCAGCTTAGTGAACACCTGAGCTCCTTACAACTGATCAAACAAGTCATCGATCCTAGGCAGTGGATACTTATTCTTCACTGTCACCCGATTGAACTGCCTATAGTCAATACACAGTCTCAAAGTCCCATCCTTCTTCTTCACTAACAAAACTGGAGCACCCCACGGCGAAACATTGGGCCTGATAAATCCCTTCTCCAACAACTCCTGTAGTTGAGCCTTAAGCTCCCTCAGTTTCACTGGTGCCATCCTATATGGAGGTATGGATATAGGAGCGGTACCTAGAACGAGGTCAATCGTGAACTCCGTCTCCCGATCTAGCGGTAAACCCGGTAACTCATCGGCCTTGGGGAACACATCCGAGAATTCCCTAATCACGGGAATATCTTGCTAACTCTGCCCAACTCTGGTATTAATAACGTGGGCTAGATAGGCCTCACATCCTCCCTGCATCAACCTCAGGGCACTCAGAAAAGAAATCACGCGGCTGGTATCGCTCGACTAACTCCTCGAATATCGCCTGGGTCGACCAGAGACTTTAATACAACCTCCTTGGTATAGCAGTCCATGACGGCCCTATGTGCAGTAAGCCGGTCCATCCCCAAAATCACATCAATCTCTCTCATCGGCAATACAATAAGATCTGCATTCAATACAGCTTGATCAATCTGGATCGAGCACCCCTTGCAGATCTCTCCCAATGCAGTAGTACTACCTAGAGGTGTACTCACCTCTAGCCCATAAAATAATCTCTCCCTATCCCCATGCAGTCTACATGCCAAATGCGGTGCAATAAACGAATGCGTGGATCCAGGATCCAACAATGCATAAGCCTCAAAATCAGAAATCAGAAGCGTACCAGCTACCACATCTGGGGAGTCCTGAGCCTCCTACCGAGTCATGGCATAGACTCTAGCCTGGGACTGCGGTCTTCTGCTCAGTCCCTCTATCCTCACAACAGATCCCTCAGCTCTGCCACGGCCTCTACCTCGGCCTCTAAATCCAGATCTACCTCCTCGACTCTGCTGTACTATGGTGTTGCTGCCTGATCTCCTAGTCATAGTAGACTGAGCTCCCACAGTAGAGCGACAATCCCTGATCTGATGCTCCATGGAGTCAGCTTTGAGGCAGACTCGGTCCACCTCAAGACTCCCATCGTGCCTCCTCTCACAATGCTCACACACTGGAGGAATCAGGCCTGAACCTCTGCCTCTGCCACTGCTACTACCAGTCTGAACAAATCTCCCTTTCTGCCCAAATCCAGACTGTCTAGCTCCTCCAGATGACCTGAAGGTCCTACTCTGGCGCTTGCTATATCCCCTGCCAGAACTACCCTGGCTATCACTCATCCTCTTGCCTCTGGACCCCTGACCAGACTCAGCCTGGGTCTGTCTCAGCAGCTGCTCAACTCGAACTGCAGCAGCCCTCAACTCGACAAATGTACCTATATCAGATTTG
Source organism: Erythroxylum novogranatense (assembly GCA_029891385.1). Lineage (NCBI taxonomy): Eukaryota > Viridiplantae > Streptophyta > Magnoliopsida > Malpighiales > Erythroxylaceae > Erythroxylum > Erythroxylum novogranatense. Next base: position 20,161,257 of record CM057229.1, read on the forward strand.
GCCAATCTGGTGCGAATCTTTAAGTTGAGGCCATTCTCAAACCTCCGGCACCGATCAGCCTTAGTAGAAATCAGGGCAGTAGCATATCCTATGAGCTCGTTGAATCTCACCTCATAATCCGCCACTGTGATCCGACCCTACCTCAACTCAAGAAACTCCTGTATCTTCATCTCCATATAGACCTTGGGCATGTAATTATCTCTGAAAGCCCTCAAGAAATCATTCTATGTCAGAATACAGGGTCTGGTGGCACTTTCCGGGACAGTCTTCCACCATTGATAAGCTGGACCCTGCAGGAGAGAGACTGCATAATTGAAACGCTCATCAGAGTCGCAGTCATCTGGTCGAAGACTCTCTCAGTTCTCTCCAGCCATCCCTCAGCCTCAGTGGGGTCTGTGCTGTCATAGAAATCAACAGCCTCCTGCTTGCACAGTCTGTCATACCTCCTCTCCTGTCTCACGAAAACTCTAGGAGGCAACTCCTCAGAACGAGGTATCGGTGACTCCCTACTAGCTCCGACTGATCCTTAGTCAGCTGGTTGATCTATCTGATCTCCAAAAATGGATGACCTATAATAAAACAAGAATTCTGATCAATTTCTGCTTTTCTCACTGTAATTCAAGCCTAATTATACACTATGCCCAACAGATGCCAAACTATGCTCTGATACGACCTAAATGTAGCGCCCCCTTACTTTAGGGTACACATCGGAACGCCCGTGGGTTATTTCGACACATATCCCACAATAAGGGAGAGCTACGAGCAGACACTCACTACAATACTCTCATGACATCAATCTTATAAAACCGAAATATAAAAATCACTATATTTTAAAATCCAAAAGCTTTCTCATTTCATTCATCAAGAGCAACAATTTACAAGACTATCAGTTTTCTACTCTCTATATACATTACTCCAAAAAGGAAACTGATACAGAAGTCTATCTAGGTCGTCCACTAAACAATCCCAGCTGACCAACCTGAGTGCCATGACTTCTCTTGCCAACCCGATCAACACGGCAGGAAAAGTCTATCTCTGGAGCTAGGAGTCTACTCTCGATCCCGAAAAAATATTTGCAATTTCAAAGAGTTTATAACTCAATAAGAAACCATCATCGATGGTTCACTCAATTCATGCATTACGCAATTAGCGTACAGATTATCATAATAGCGCATTCAGAATCAGAATATCATATAACAATTTACAGATTTTCACAATAGCGTAGTCTCAATCAATTTACAGATTCTCACATACTAGCAGAACTCAGAAATTTCGCAAATCAGTTATCAAACAATTATAAGCATTATACCCTTTTTCCAGTCCACAATTCAATCAATAAGCATAATAATAGGCACATGACAATTTCTCATTATTTTCCATTTTTATTTTAAGTTGATTTGGCGCTCAGATCTTCTCGAATTGGGCGCATTGATCGGTGAGCTCATAGTTCTATCGTCCCAAGATGGGCGCATTAACATTGAGCTTATAGCTTTGTACTGTCCCTTTTCGGGTGCATTAAACGTTGAGCCTGAGGCTCTAAACTGTCCCAAAACGGGCGCATTAACATTGAGCATATAGCTCTGAACTGTCCTTTTTGGGCTCATTAAGCGGTATACGCGTCTTAGAGGTAGGAGAGCCCTCTGGGTATACACTACTTCCCACACATCTGAGGAATAGGAGAGCCCTCTGGGTATGCACTATTCTCATTCGAGCGCGAGGCTCTTTTCCAGTAATCGAGCTTGTAGCTCTCGGTGGCAGCTCCAATCACAACCTTTATTATTCAATCGTTCATGGAATTTATTTATCACATGCAATCAGATCCACTTTTATTGAAATTGTCATATCGCTCTCAATTTCACACTACCATACATTCACAGTTTATTACTTTGAAGCTTGCACATCCAGTTACATTTACATATCAAAACACTCAATCCCTCGGACCTTCGGTCAAAGATTTCAAACATAACAATTCACATATACCCATCATTATTTTCCAAAAAATTCTAAGCACATCAAAGATTGAGGAACCAATTAGGTTACTCACCTGTAACTTCCGAGCTACTGCCTGGAAGTCCCAGCAATGTCCATGGAATGTCGATCCAACGATGCCTCTATAACAGTAAAATAATTACCCATTACTAAATGCTTAATCAGAAAGATTCAATGATGCACATGTCTTAAATAAAGGATGCACGATGCACGTTCATGACCTTCCCGGCGCAATTTTCCAAATTCTACTTTCTTTTGTCTCGAAACCAATTTCTCATACTATAAACACTATCACATTCAGACAATGCCCTTAAATTCTCAATAAAGACCTCAAAGCCAAATTTCTATTTACTATTCATTTGGTCAATTTCTCCCATTTCATCAAATGAAACATTTGATTTCAATATGCTGACCTGAACTCCACAAGTTTCATTTCTACTATGCAGTTCCATTTGCCAAATCATATACACTAAACTAATCTCAAGAAAACCTCAAAACCAATGTCATCTTGAACTAGATCAAGATCACTCATTGCATACTTCAAAAGCATTGAATTTTTTTCAGAATTCTCACAAGCATACTCCAATTATCAAGAAACTATCTTTAGGCCGAAATAGAATATATACTCAATTTCTTTCAAGATTTGAGATCTTAAAAACCTAGATTCAAACTTTCATTCTCCCCATCAATTGTAGACCTCTTTCTCTAGTTTATAACGAATCAAGAATCACTTCAAATGGAGGTCTACATCATTAGTTATGACACAAAAACTTAACTACATCAATTCAGAAAAATCATCCTCGTTGCGGCGAAGGGACGCTCGCCGCGGCGTCTATACAGTGGCTCATCGTGATGCATAAACTCGCTCGTCGCGACGTCCAATTTATTGCTTGTCGCGACGTCCTGCTCGTTGTGGCGAACCGCTCGTCGCGATGAATAAACAGTCGCTCGTCACGACGAGTAATTACCTGCTCGTCGCGACGTGCGGGCTCCTAGTTCATCTTCTCCGATTCTCTTTTCACATTTCTCTCTCTAAATTTAACCATAACTCACTCAACTATCCCAATCTTTTACATTTAAACCCATAAATGCATCAAACTAGCAAATTAAACAACATAAAAGCAATTCCTTACCAAATCAAGCTTTCAATCTTCAAACTTCCGAAAATCTTCTCCCACTCTTAACACCTACGGCTCACTCACAAAACCTCCACAATCTTCATCTTCTCATGGATTAGGGTTGATCTTAACAACAAGGAAGGAGCAAGCAAGCTAATGATCAAGCAAGGGTCTTGTAGGGGATTGAAAATTACCAAAGGAAGAAGAAGCAAGCATGCCCTAGGATGAAGGAAAAGAGTTTACTGTCAAATTTAAAACCTAAGGCATTTAAAGGGTTTCTCTTTTTTCCTCAAACACTCTTTAACTCTCTTCCTCCTTTCAAAATCATTTCTGGTCTAAGTTTTCTCTAAATTCCAATGGCTCGACATTTTTATTCCTAAGATCATAAATCTAAATTTCCCATTGCCATTGGACAGTTATTCAGTACTATATAGTCAATCAGTCCATCACCTGTAAAATTCTTCGGTCCGAAATTTTTCTCCCCATTTGCAGAAAATTTTTAAGAATCACTCTAACAACTGAAAATCACTCCTAAGACATTCCAAATCACATTTTCAAACATAAGTATCTCAGAATTCACAAATCACATCACAGTCATAAATAAATGTCGAGAAATGCCATGAATGCATGTACATATATGTGCATGTGCAGAATGGCTCATTCCTCTAAAATTAAATGTCAAAAGAATGCTTAAATCAAAATATGCAATAAGACCTACTAACCCGTCCCAATTTACCCAAAATAACCTTCTCATCGGTGATGGGATGTTACACATCCTTCTTCTTTACAAACAATACTGGCGCTCCCCAAGGCGAAACACTGGGTCTGATAAACCCCTTCTCCAATAACTCCTGAAGCTGAGTCTTCAGCTCCCTCAGTTCCACAGGTGCCATCCTATATGGAGGTATGGATATAGGAGCGGTACCTGAAACGAGGTCAATGGTGAACTCCGTCTTTCGATCCGGTGGTAAACCCGGTAACTCATCGGGAAACACATCTGGGAATTCCCTAACTACGGGAATGTCCTGCTAACTCTACCCCACTCTAGTGTCAATAACATGGGCCAGATAGGCCTCACATCCTCCCTGCATCAACCTCAAGACACTAAGAAAAGAAATCATCCGGGCTGGCACTACCTGACTAACTCCTCGAAACACTGCTCTAGGCTGACCAGGAGATTCTAACTCGACCTCCTTGGTATAACAATCCATGATGACCCTATGTGCAGTAAGCCAATCCATCCCCAAAATCACATCTATCTCTTTCAAAGGCAATACAATAAGGTCTGCACGTAAAACTGCTTGATCAATCTAGATCGAACACCCATTGCAGACCTCTCCCAATGCAGTAGTACTACCTAGATGTGTACTCATCTCTAGCCCATACAGTAATCTCTCCCTATCCCCATGTAATCTACATGCCAAATGTGGTGTAACAAAAGAATGCGTGGATCCAGGATCCAACAATGCAAAAACCTCAATGTCAGAAATCAGAAGCGTACCAGCTACAACATCTGGGGAATTCTGAGCCTCCTGCCGAGTCATGACATAGACTCTAGCTTAGGGCTGCGGTTGGCTGCCCAGTCCCTCTGTCCTCACCACGGATCCCTCAGCTCTGCCTTGGCCCCTTAGTCCAGATCCACCTCCCCAACTCTACTGTACCGTAGTGTTGCTGCCTGATCTCCCAATCATAGTTGATCGAGCTCCCACTGTAGCAGGGCAATCCCTGATCTGATGCTCCATGGAGCCGCACCTGAGGGAGGCTCTAGTCAATCGCCAGCCCTCTCCACTGTGTCTCCTCTCACAATGCTCACACACCGGAGGAATCTGCCCTGAATGTCTACCACTGCCACTACCACTGCCACTGCCAGTCTGAACAAATCTCCCTCTCTGCCTAAATCCAGACTGTCTAGATCCTCCAAATGACCTAAAGGTCCTACTCTGGCGCTTGCCATACCCTCTACTAGAACTGCCCTGGCTATCACTCATCCTCTTACCTGGACCCCGACCGGACTCGATGCAGGTCTATCTCAAAGAATCGCTCCACTCGAACAAAGAAATGCCTCACCAATAAATGTGCCCATATCAGATCGGGTCAATCGAGTGCGGATCTCCAAATTAAGGTCACTCTCGAACCTCCGGCACCTATCTGCCTCAGTGGAAATTAGAGCAGTAGCATATCCCATAAGCTCGTTAAATCTCACCTCACACTCTACCACTATCATCCGACCCTGCCTTAACTCTAAAAACTCCTGCATCTTCATCTCCAAATAAACTTTGGGCATATAATTGTCTCTGAAAGCCCTCAAGAAATCCTCCCATGTCAGTAAACAGGGCCTGATGGTACTGGCCGAGACAGTCTTCCACCACTGATAAGCTGGACCCTGAAGAAGAGAGATTGCATAATCAAAACGCTCTTCTGGATCACAGTCCATCTGGTCGAAGACTCTCTCAGTCCTCTCCAGCCATCCCTCAGCCTCAGCGGGTTCTATGCTACTATAAAAGTCCATATCCCCCTGCTTACGCAGTCTATCATACCTCCTCTCCCGTCTCACGAGAACACTAGGAGGCACCTCCTCTAAACGAGGTAACGGTGACTCCTTACTAGCTCCGACTAATCCTTGGTCAGCTGGTTGATCAATCTAATCATCAAGAACGGATGACCTATAATAAAACAATAATTCTAATCAATTTCTACTTTTCTCACTATAATTCAAGCCTAAATAAACAACTAGTCCCAACAGATGCCAAACCACGCTCTGATATCACTAAATGTAGTGCCCCCTTACTGTAAAGTACGCACCGGAACGCCCGTAGGTCATTTCGATACATATCCTACATTAAGGGAGAACTACGTTCGGTCACTTCACTACTCTCATGGCATCGCATAAATAAATCCACAATATAAGATCACTAAATTTTTGAAACTGAAAAAAAAGCTTTCTCATATCATTTCATCAAAGCAGAAATTTACATGCCTAACAGGTTTTTCACTGTCTATACACATTACTCTAAAAGAAAACTGATACAAAAGTCTACTAGGTCATCCACAAAAATCCCAACTGACCCACCTGTGTGCCATGACTTCTCTTGCCAACCCGATCAATACGGCAGGAAAAATCTCTCTGGAGCTAGGAGTCTAATCTCTCGATCCTGAAAAATAATTTGCAATTTTGGGTGAGTTTGCAAACTCAATAAAAAACCATCATCGATGGTTCACTCAATTCATGCATTACGCAAATAGCGTACAGATTATCACAATAAAACATTCAGAATATCACATAGCAATTTCCAGGTTTTCACAATAGCATATTCAGAAAGATTACAAAGTAGTATTACATAGATGCAAGGCATTTTGCCTCTTTCCTAAATCAAGATTCAATCAAATGCAAAAAACATGAATACGTGGCATTTTCCCTTTTTATTTCAGTGTTGTGATTGAGCGCCTGCACTGTCCCAATCTGGGCACATTAATCAATGAGCCTGAGGCTCTAAACTGTCCCTTTGCGGGCACATTAAACGCTGAGCATTTAGCTCTGAACTGTCCCTTTTCAGGCTCATTAAGTGTTAAACGCGTCTTAGGGGTAGGAGAGCCCTCTGGGTATGCACTACTCCCTCTCGAGCTCGAGGCTCTTTTTCAGTAGTCGAGCTTGTAGCTCTGATCGGTGGCTGCTCCGGTCACAACTGTTATTATCAGTTCATGTGGTCTTTTTGTATGAAATGCATATGTCCAATTTCACAGTCAATGAATCGCATACAGTGAACGTGTCACATCAGAGGTAAAACAGTTGATCACATGAATAACAAGCAATTGACCACACTAATAGCAAGCAATTTCACAATTATCACATCATGAACACTTCTATGTCAGATCTCCCAATCCTTCGGACCTTCGGTTCGGGATTTCAAACATAATATTTACACATACCCACCATTATTCTCCACAGAATTCTAAGTACAAAACATTAAACAATCAAAGATTGAGGAACCAACTAGGTTACTCACCTATAACTTCCGAGCTACTGCCTAGAAGTCCCAGCAATGTCCGTGGAACGGCGTTCCAACTGTGCCTCTATAAAATTCAAAGCAATCCCATAGTACTAAATGTATAATCAGAAAGATTCAATAATGCACATGTCGCAGATAAAAGATGTACGATGCATGTTCATGACATTCCGGCGCTAATTCCTAATTTTCCTTTTTTTGTCTCGAAACCAACTTTTCATACTATATACACCACAACATTTGGATAATACCCTTAAATTCGCAAGAAAACCTTAAAGCCAATGTTGCTAGTTACAAGATCAAATTCACCTATTACAGACTCCAAAAGCATTGAATGTATATCAGAAGTCTCAAACTTATACTCCAATTATCATACAACAACCCCTAAGTTGAAATAGAAAACTATCCTTAACTTTCATTCAATAAGAGAGAACTAATTTGAATTCAAACTTTCTTTCTTCTCATCAATTGTAGACCTCTATCTCTAGTTTATAATGAATCAAAAATCACTTCATTTGGAGGTCTACACCATTAGTTATGACTCAAAAACTAAAACACATCAATTCAGAAAAACCAGTATCGCCGCGGCGTATGGAGGAAGCTCGCCGCGGCGTGGAAAGTTTGGAGGCTCGCCGCGGCAAATTTCAATAAGCTTGCCTTGGCGTGCAACAAAAAGGCGAGAACATAAATTCTCGTCGCGTCGCGGCACAGGCACGCCGCGACATGCGGCCTCCAGGTCATCTTCTCCGAAAATTTTTCACTCTTTTCTCATCTAAATTCAGCCATAAATCAAACTTAACTACCACAATCTTTCACATTTAAAACCATAAATGCATTAAACCATTAACTACACCACATAAAAGCAATTTACTTACCAACTCAAGCTTCCACTCTTCAAAACTCTAAAACTTCTCTAACCCCTTCAACACCTACGACCCTCTCTCAAAATCTCACCAATCTTCATCTTCTCAAGGTGTAGGGTTATCTTAAACAACAAAGGAGGAGCAAGCAAATGGAGCACAAAAGATCATGAAGGGAGGAGGAACAAGAATCACTCGAAGGAAGAAGAAAGCATGCCCTAGGATGGGGAGATAAGTTTACTGCCAAAGTGATTTCGGTAACTCTCAAGGGGAAAAGTCAAAAACCTAAGGCATTAAGGGTTGCTTAAACATTTATCAAACCTAGGAACTTGCTATTTGTCTTTTCCTCAAATTCTTTTAAATCTCTTTTTTTTAAAATTCATCTATAGTCCAAGTGGTCCCCAAATTCAAATGGCTCAATATTATTCCTAAAATCAATATCAAAATTTTCCATTGCCATTTGACAGTTATTCCAATACTATAAGGTCAATCAGTCCGTCACTTAGAAAATTCTCCGATCCAGACTTTTTTTTCTCCCAAAATTCCAGAAATAAATCTAAGGGTCACTAACAACAGAGAATTACTCCTAAGCATTTCCAATTCAGATTTTCAAACACAAATTTCTCATAATTCACAAAACAAATCATATTCACAAATAAATGCCAGAAAATATCATGAATGCATGTACATATATGTGCATGTGCAAAATGTCTCATTCCTCTCTATATCGAGAGGCCAAATGTATGAACAAATCAAAATATGAATTCCACTCCTAGCCCATCCTAATTTACTAATTTACCCTTCCAATCGATGATGGGATGTTACAATTACAATTGAAAAAAATTTAACAATACACTTCGCCCTATATTATACCACCTTATATTTGATATCACCATTTCATATCAATAAACACCTACTTGCCTGATATGTGTTTAAATTATGATTCATTTGATATGCTACACTTAGTGATTAATGCCTTATAAATGTTTAAGATATTCATTTTGACTTATATATGATTTTAGACACAATTCAGAAGCAAAGAAGCTAAATTGATTCGAAAGCTTGATATTTGAGTCATTTTTGAATATTAACATTCACTTGTCTTCATGGAATAAGAAAAAGAAAATTAAAAGACAAGAGGAAGACAAGAAAAATGGGACACAAAGAAGAAGAATCATAGAAAGCAATACACGTGCATGTTTTTGCCATGCAAAAATGTCAATTTAATGGAGCAGAAAATGACGGAAAATTGAACATGAAACGACAGTAGTTGGTGAGGGGTAAAAGGGCCAAAATGACATTGATGAGGAGAATAAAACCTATGCAAGTTAGATGTCTACGTACACAAATGTTGTGCGTTCCTGCATTAAACATTGTGCATTAGTAAAATGCACAGTAATAGATGACGGTTATAAGAAGATGTACAGTAGAGGTGTACAAGAAATTAAATGAGAAAATAGAGGGAGGACTGGAGAACAGTGGAGGCGCTAGGTTCTTTCTTCATTTTTCACCACCGAAGTAGCCATGGAGAAGATGATAGATGCTTAGAACATAAAAATAGAGATGGAAGGCTAGCTTCCCGATGTCGGTTTAACAGGAATATCGACACCAAGTCATGATTAAGCTATTTTATCATTATAATGTTGTAATTTCTTTTTGGATTGTTGTGTTGTTGGTGTTAATTTGATTGGGTTTTACGATGAATGATCTTAATACGTTATTTTAATTATTTTATTTCAAACCTATTGCTAAAACATTGAATGTAATCCATAATCGTTATTTTTTATGTTTGTTAGTAACATCTAATGATTCGATATCGTTAGGAATAACATAACTTAGGTTGGATACCCAAACATGTGAAGTTATACTTATATTGATCATTTTTCACATCATAATATGACTGCCAAATTCAATCTAGAGATCGTATCCTAGGCTATTCGGTAATTAAGTTTGATTAATGATCGTATCTTGATTAAATAAAACCTAAGAAAAAATCAAGATTAGTATAGCGTTTTATTAATCTCAGATCAATAGTCCGAAGAGAGTTGTATAGATGTTAAAATGATGAAATATGCTTGATCGTGTTTAGGTCAAGATTGAACCTAAAATTGGACCTTACGAATATTCGATAGTTTAATCATTTTTGATCACTTATTTCAATTGGTTTTTGATAGTTTGCTTGCTGGACCCCGCTGCCGGAGCCCAACATAAGTCGTGAGAGCGTAGCGTGAAACATGCTAATAATACATTTAAGGAAAGTCCCGCGGAAAAATAATGGGCCTGCTGGAAAAGAAGCTTGAAATCTGCTTTCATGTAATGGAGATTTAACAATTTAGGACCCATCGTGAACAAACTCAAAACTTACTTTCATGATTCAAAGAAAATATATCCATAAGTCATTATCCAAAAGATGAGTTTCATAAAGCTTTCATAATATTTCCAACCAAAATACAATCCGTGAATTGAAGAGCCAATAAGATAAAACGCTCTTGAACCAATGACACTTGAAATGTAACCAAAGTCTTGACGTCCGACAATATAACATTAAAAATAAACAAAAGAAACTGGAGTGCTGCCGTACTCGTGATTCACTCGATCTCTTGCTCGTCACCTGAATGGGGGAGATTAGAGGGGGTGAGCTATAAAGCTCGTGGGAACATATTTATAATATCGCAAATAAGTAAAAATATTCAAAATATCTCATTGCCGTGTTACTTGTTGAAATCATATCAATTGAACGTGCATGTATCGTTTCTTGAAAATGCTTGATTCTTGAAATAATTCATTATGCATGGCACATAACAAAACATAACACATAACATGGTTTGGGTGTCCCGGGTTCGTGACGTACTACACATGCCATTGAAATGTTGATGTGTAGACGTAGTTTCGTGAGGGGAATCATTGTGAGAAACCCTGTGCTACAGTCGGGCAGGCGGGAGAAGCCTTTTCACGAGTCAATGTGCACTTGACTATCGTGAGGGACACCACAAACCCACATAAGTATGCATAATTCATGTTCTTATAAACTTGTTTGCCAAAATGGCACTTGCTTGTAAACTTGCTTGTCTTGTATTTCGTAAAACTTGAATTCATGTACTTGTATTCGTGAAAGGAGAAAAATCCCCTTTTTGAAATTCTTTTCATCATTCATGAATGCAAATCACATAGCAGAATATAATCATTCATGGTAGTATGCAATGCGATCGTGGATGATGCAATGTCTATGCATTAAATCTTACTTGATTTGAACTAAACAATGAGTACTTAATTACTTTATTATAAACATGAACCCACCTTGCGTTCCTTGCTTATAAACTTGTTTAGGTATGCCTCTCCTATTGTTCCTCTTGCTCCTCTTGCCTCACTTGGTTTCCTTAACCAAAAAAACAAAATTCCAATCAATTTGGTGTTGAAAACCCAAAATCATACTTGCATAATTCAAACCGTAACCAAAACTGAAACAAGAATTTCATGCTCAATTTCCATCCAAATTTGAAGATTTTTAGAGACTGATTAAGAACTTCATTTCTTCTTGAAACTTGTAGCCCTATGTCTCTAGTTTACAACACAAAAATAATCACCTCATTTTAACATCTACATCAAAAGTTATGCCTAAAATACCGAAGCATGTCGCAGCAGGAAATGGTCGTTCACCGCGACGAGAAATTGGAGCACGTCGCGACGAGAGCGCGGCCGCGACGAGCACATCTGCAGGTTGCGACGTGCGACGGCGTAAACCTCCCGAAACTCATTTTTTTTCACTTTTCTCAACCATAATCATCCCATATTTCAATTATAAACACATCTAAACATTAAAACACCTCTAATACTTCATTTCTAACCTCAAAATCATTCATAACAACAACATGATCATCAACCCTAAAAGATCTAACCATTTTTCCGAAAACCCTAAACTTTAGGTTCTAGCTCATGCAACTCAAATATTAGATTTTAATCTACTCAAACAAGATGGAAAGAGCTTGAACTCACCAAAGATTACTTCAATCCGCTCGAAAATCCTCAAACCTAGCTTTTCCTTTTTCTTCTTCTCCTTCCTCACTTTCACGATGCTCTCTTCTCTTCTTTCTCCCTTTCCTTCTTTCTTTTCTTTTCTTTTCCTCTATTCCTTTAACTCCTTAAACCTACAAGGAAGAGAAATGACTAAAATGCCCTCCTTAGCTTAGCCTTAAACATCCTAACTTATGTACCTTGACCATTTTGCCCTTATGAAAATCTACTCTTTTAACCATTTATTTCACACTAAACTCAAATAAATCCTAATTTTCCATGAATATTTGAAATAAATCAAACTATGCCATAAATCATAATTGAATTTAATTCATACCTAATAACATCAAGAAAACAAAAATTCGGGGTCCAACATTTCTCCCCCTCTTAAAAGAAATTTCGTCTTCAAAATTTACCTGAACCATCGAAGAGACCTGGATACTTCTCTTTCATGGCGTCCCAGGGCTCCCACGTGGCTTCCTCCACTGAATGGTTCCTCCAAAGAACCTTAACTAGCTGAACTGTCTTATTCCTGAGGATCTTTTCCTTGGTGTCCAAGATCTCTACTGGAATTTTCTCATAACTCAAGTCGTCTCTCAACTGAATGTCTGAAACCTGAATAACATGAGAAGGATCTGATCTGTACCTTCTCAGCATGAAAACATGAAAGACATCATGGATCTGAGACAACTCTGGCGGCAACGCCAACCTGTAAGCCAAAGGTCTGATCCTCTCAAGAATCTCATACGGACCTACATATCTTGGGCTCAACTTGCCTTTCTTGCCAAACCTCTATACTCCCTTCCAAGGAGACGTTTTGAGAAACACTTTCTCACCAACTTCATACTCCATCTCCTTCCAATGAGCATCATTGTAACTCTTCATTCTGTCCTGGGCTGTCTTAAGCCGCTGCTTAACTAGATTGACTTTATCCACTGTGATCTGAATCAATTCTGGTCCTACCAGCTTCCTCTCTCCTTCATCCCAACATATAGGAGTCCTGCATCTTCTTCCATACAAAGCCTCATATGGAGCCATCTGGATGCTCGAATGGTACGAATTATTGTAAGCAAATTCGACCAAAGGCAAGTGCTCATCCCAGACTCCCTTGAAATCCATAACAGATGCTCTGAGCATTCCCTCCAGTGTCCGAATGGTCCTCTCAGATTGACCATCCTTCTGAGGGTGAAATGCCGTACTAAAATGCAGCTTAGTACTTACAGCTTCCTGCAAACTTCCCCAGAATCTAGAAGTGAACCGAGGATCTCTGTCGGAAACGATAGAATATAGAATCCCATGCAATCTCACTACCTCATCAACATACTTCTTTGCCAACACATGCAAAGAATCAGTCTGCTTGATCGCCAGAAAATAGGCTAACTTCGTCAACCGATCCACTATAACCCATATGGCATCATGCTTCCTACTGGTCTTAGGCAAACCCATCAGAAAATCCATGGTCACTCTTTGTGACTTCCACTCAGGAATAGACAATGGCCTTAACTTGCCTGAAGGCGCCTGGTGTTCAGCCTTGACTTGCTGACACACAAGACACTTACTGACACACTCTGCTACATCCCTCTTCATACCCTTCCATCAGAAATGCTCTCTCAAGTCTCTGTACATCCTGGTGCTACCTGGGTGCATGACATAAGGCGCATTATGTGCCTCATCCAAAATCTCATCCTTGACCTCCTTGCTATCTGGAATATAGAGTCTGTCCCTACTGTCATGAGTCCATCCTCTCTCACTATTACCTCCGAAACCTTACCCTTCTGAATTTCCTCCCTAAGCCTGCTCAACTCTGCATCCTGAGCCTGCAACTCCCTAACCTTCTCCCGAAGTATAGGCTTAACTCTGAAAGAAGCTAGGAGGCAATTTGGTTCCTCCTACTCCAAGCTTATCTTAAGCTTGGCCATCTCTTCCAATAAAGGAAGATAAACTGCCTGAACATGAGCAATAGAGGACTTTCTGCTCAAAGCATCTGCCACTACATCCGCCTTGCCTGGGTGGTACTCAATCAACAGATCATAGTCTTTGAGCAGCTCAATCCACCTTCTCTGCCTCAAATTCAACTCTTTCTGGCTCAGTAAGTACTTGAGGCTCTTGTGATCTGTGAAGATCCTTGTCTGAACCCCATAAAGATAATGCCTCCAAATCGTCAAGGCAAAAATCACTGCTGCCAACTCCAAATCATGAGTCGGATAATTCAAATCATACTGCTTCAGTTGCCTTGAAGCATAAGCTATCACTCTGTCTCCTTGCATCAATACACAACCTAGACCCTTCCTCGAGGCATCATCAGACATCAGATAGCCCTCATCACCAGAAGGCAAAATCAGCACTGGAGCACTTGTCAACCTGTGCTTGAGCTCCTCAAAGCTCTTCTGGCACTCATCAGTCCATACAAACTTATGATTCTTCCTTAATAGCTTGGTCATCGGAGCAGCTATCATGAAGAATCCTTCTACAAACCTCCTGTAGTAACCTGCTAGACCCAGAAAACTCCTTACCTCCGTCACTGTCTTGGGTACAAACATGAACCCACCTTGCATTCCTTGCTTATAAACTTGTTCAGGTATGCCTCTCCTCTTTTTCCTCTTGCTCCTCTTGCCTCACTTGGTTTCCTTAACCAAACAAAAAAAAGTCCAATCAATTTGGTGTTGAAAACCCAAAATCATATTTGCACAATTCAAACCGTAACCAAAACTGAAACAAGAATTTCATGCTCAATTTCCATCCAAATTTGAAGATTTTTAGAGAATGATTCAGAACTTAATTTCTTCATGAAACTTGTAGCCCTATGTCTCTAGTTTACAACGCAAAAAGAATCACCTCATTTGAACATCTACATCAAAAGTTATGCTCAAAATACCGAAGCATGTCGCAGCAGGAAATGGCCGTTCGTCGCGACGAGAAACTGGAGCACGCCGCGACGAGCACATCTGCAGGTCGAGACGTGCGACAGCGTAAACCTCCCGAAACTCATTTTTTTCACTTTTCTCAACCATAATCATCCCATATTTCAATTATAAACACATTTAAACATTAAAACACCTCTAATACTTCATTTCTAACCTCAAAATCATTCATAACAACAACATGATCATCAACCCTAAAAGATCTAACCATTTTTCCGAAAACCCTAAACTTTAGGTTCTAGCTCATGCAACTCAAATCTTAGATTTTAATCTACTCAAACAAGATGGAAAGAGCTTGAACTCACCAAAGATTACTTCAATCCGCTCGAAAATCCTCAAACCTAGCTTTTCCCTTTTCTTCTTCTCCTTCCTCACTTTCACGATGTTCTCTTCTCTTCTTTCTCCCTTTCCTTCTTTCTTTTCTTTTCTTTTCCTCTATTCCTTTAACTCCTTAAACCTACAAGGAAGAGAAATGACTAAAATGCCCTCCTTAGCTTAGCCTTAAACATCCTAACTTATGTACCTTGACCATTTTGCCCTTATGAAAATCTACTCTTTTAACCATTTATTTCACACTAAACTCAAATAAATCCTAATTTTCCATGAATATTTGAAATAAATCAAACTATGCCATAAATCATAATTGAATTTAATTCATACCTAATAACATCAAGAAAACAAAAATTCGGGGTCCAACAATGCTTTTATTTTGTTTTTTAAATTGTTAAAAATTCAAAATTCCCCTTTTATTTTTTCCTTGCATCAATAATTTTGTTACAAAAATTAACCAAACATTCCATGTAGATTCGATCTTGACTCACCATAATAACAAATTTTATTGTGCAGATTCAGGTAAATTTTGCAATGCACTCAACACGCATTGTCAAATTTTGGCGTTGTTATCAAGGAGTATGGTAGTTTAATTTTCGTATTTTATTTTAGTTGGTATTTTTAAATATATTTTTTGTTTCTTTTTTATTATTTGTTAACTTTTAAAAGTTTGTGAGTGTTGGTGTATGGTAGTGACCAGATCTCCTCATAGAGAAATTGAGCAACTTGATTCGGAGATCAAGAGAACACTACAGAGGTTAAGAAGAGAAGCAAGAACTTCTTCAGTAATAGACCCAGAACCTGAATCTGAAGCAACTATGGAAAATCTGAGAACGTTAAGGGAATTAACTGCACCAGACTTAACCTAAAGACCCCTATGCATTGCATTTGTTAAACATGTTACCTTTGAGTTAAAATCTGGATTAATTCATTTATTACCCAATTTTCATGGCCTTAAAGGTGAGGATGCATACAAGCATCTTAAGGAGCTCGAAGTGGTTTGTTTGAGCATGAAGCCTCTTAGGGTGACAAAAGAGTAGATCATATTGAGAGCCTTCCTGTTCTCACTCAAAGATGCAATAAAAGATTGGCTATTTGATTTACTAGCTGGAAGTATAAATATTTGGTTACAGATGAAGAGACTATTCTTAGAGAAATATTTTTCAGCCTCAAAGACGACAAGTATTCAGAAGGAGATATATGAAATCAAGCAGTATAATGGAGAATCTTTTTACGAGTATTGGGAGCGGTATATGCCAGTTATTCGCACCATAATATACTGGAGCAACTTTTCATCCAACATTTCTATAAAGGACAGTTATTGATAGAGAGGAGTTTGGTTAAAGTAGCAAGCAATGGGGCACTTTACGAGAAGTCTCCTGTAGAGGCGAGGATCCTACTTGAGCGGATAGTCACTAACACACAACAATTTGGCACTCACAATGATGTTTGATGAGTAAAAGAGGTAAGAGCTTCATCTATTGAACATCGTTTAGATAAACTAACACTTTTTGTGAGATAGACAATTGGATAGGCACAAGTGAAAGTATGTGGAATATGCTCAAACATGAGCCATCCAACTGATGAGTGCCTGACGTTACAAGAGGGAAGTATTGTTGGGACCCGATCCGGGAACCGAATCCCAACCGAAAAATGGAACGGAAAGACGAAAAATCGAAAAGCGAGAAATCGCTAATCGGAATACAAATTGCATCATCGGAGCGAAACGAATACTCGGAAAATTGTGCATCGGAAATACGAATAACAAAGCGGAGAAACTCGAAAGGCAGAATTCTGAATCGAATGCGAATCAAAATAATCAAACTGAAACAAACACCGACATCCGTTTCAAACATGAAGCATAGCAAACTCATCGCGTTGGAAACCTCACAACATTTCAAAACCGGTATAATTTTTTTTTTCATCTTATTTATCTTAAAACCATTCTCATACTAATCAAAACCATATCGATTTCCCTTTCTAGGAAACTATTCCTCATGAAATTCTCAATTTACTTAATTCTTATTAATCATCTTCTTATACATCCATATCAATTGTCAAACTTACTTTTTAAACCCTTTTTACCGAAATTTCGGTAGCATAACGGCTGTATTTTGACAGCCCAAAAATTTGCAAAGAGTCAAAAATACTTCTAAAATGTCCAAACACAATGCAGAATCATCGGACCTCCCGTTCGGAATCCAAACACCAGCAGAAACGCAATCCTATGTCTAACACTTCATAAATTCTCAATTGATCATACAAAATCTCTATCAATCCCATTCATATCCAAATTCATACGCAAATGCAATTTGGTAAATAAACCCATAATCATACACATTTTCAATTCCACAACCTAACTCAAATACATACATCCAGAATTCATAACACATTCTCTACATTCAGACTAAATACACTTTTTCTGGTTTTCTAACCATCCACAAAATCCAATACGAACATCGAACTTTACACATAAATACAAATATTGCTCGTCTTTCATCCGTTCTCCTGCTTAAAAACCTGGAGATTGGGGATGAAAGGGGGGTGAGCACTAAGCTCGTGGATAACATATTTATAAATTGAACAATAAGTTTAAAAGTGTCCTTTAAAACTTTTCAAACATTTCCCATTCGAAATTTATCCAAACATTCATTTTACAACCTTTCAAAACATTCATAAACCTTCATCAACATTTTCTAAAATTTCCAAATCTTCATTTGTTTCAAAATATTCATAAATATTTACTTTCTCATTTCTCATGTACAATTTCAAATATGAATGCATCACGTCATAATACATCACAACATAAACAAAGCAAAATCACATAACACGTCAAGTGGTTTAGCGTTGGACCCCACACCCCACCCGTAGGTGTTTGCAGGTTATACTGCGGCGTGTGTTTGCGGGTTATACCGCGGCATCCAACACAAATTACATAACACATCAAATGGTTTGGTTTGGTTCGGTCCAAAATAGGACGTACTGCACATTCCCGCATAGCGGTTCTGTGCAGCCGTGAATAGATGGGAGTCCGAGATCGGAACTCTTATGCCACTAGCGGGCAGCTGGGAGAAGGCTATAACAGGTAGAGACAGCGCTAACTCACAAAAGACCTTACCAAACCCATATAACACATAAGCAAAACATAATTTCAGATGGCCCGAAGGCACTTTTCAAACATCTTGCTTTTCATATTTTTCATCCCGTAACATCAAATTGTGTCATAAATGACACAAGCATATATTTACATGAATTCACATAATCAATTTAATGCAATGCACATCACCAAATTAATCACATAATAATCACATTCATGACCAAACATGCACTAATTTTTTTAAATCATTTAAATCATAAATCGAATAATTTGAAACTCATGAATTTCATAAATCTTGTATTTTCTCAAAATCATTTTCATAAAATCATTTATCAAAACTTTGCTTCTTAATTTTTCAAATTCGCATTCTTAGCTTACAATTCAATAAATAAATATACTACCCACCTCATATCCATGCTAGCATCTTGTCCAATGCTTCAATTTGACATTTTCTCCTTTCTTCCTTCCAATTGAAAATTCCCTCTTTCTCTCTCTAGATTTTCGAAATTCCTAAGCTCCAATGGTAACTCCATCTTCTTTCTTCCCTTTCTCCTTGAAATCCATGCAAAACTCATGCTTAAAGACCTAAAAATTCGAAATCCCACTTACTCTTTATTCTTCTTCATTCTTTCTCCCATACGAAAGTAACTCCTCCTTCTTTCCTATCTTCTTTTCTTATTTTTCATGTAAGTTTCGTGGGTCTCAGCTCTTTTCTTTCACCCTAAACGACAGCCACTTGAGAGTTTTGCCATGTCACTTAAAATGGGGTACAAATGACCCTTATGCCCTCACTTGTTTGCTTATTTCCAAAATTGCCTCTGCAGGAATTTGAAAAACTGATACATTGCGACCTAATTTTGAGCAACTAAACGAAATAATTTGGACAAACTTTCTTCTTAAAAATTGTTCCTCTAGATCTTATGAATCCAACGCCACTAACTGCGCTCAATTCGGATCTAAAACGAAGAATTTATAGCCAAAATACTATCGGACCTTCAAAAAATCCGAGACTGAACATTACGCGAATTTAATTCCAACAATTAACAATCTTAGGGATGAAATTAAATTTCGATCCCTTCATAAGAGTTGTAGCACTATATCTTAAATTTATTTGCCCTCAAGAATCAACTCAATCAGAGTTGTACAACTCCCGAAAATCGCAAAATACTGAACCATGTTTAGAAAATTATCCAACTTATAACCTATAACCCATCTCTTACTTTGGTTCAATCAATCTCTTTCCATTTAATCTCCTAAAAATCATAATTCTTCATAAAAATGAACGTAATTGTCTTAGGAATCCAACGCTTTAAGAATCAAATCAATCGGATGTCGGACGAAGGATTTATAAGCAAAAGATTACAAAAGGGTCGGAGTTCAAACCAAGTTACAAGACTTCAAATACATACTTATACCTGAATTTTTCAAAAATCATATCTCTTAATCCCGAACTTGGAAATTGACAAATTTTGTGTCAATAAAGAGATCAAAGGAAGCTCTACAACTTCCCTGAAGAACCCAAAATCAAATTAGGTCTCAAAAGTGGTTGAAAACTCAATCAAAGATTCTATCCAAAACAACTTTTCCTAAACAACTTCCAATTTTTAATCGCTCATAACTCCTAGCCCCGATATCAAAAAATTACAAACTTTATGGCGTCGGAAAGATCGACATACAAGCTACAACTTTCATTAAGACCACTTATTCTAATTCAAATTAAATCCATACGACGAGTGGCCTCGAAGTATAGCACATGCAAATATACACTTAGGTCATTTATACAAAACAAAGCTAGATCACTTAACTTTGGAAAATCATAACTCTCAATCCCGACATCGAAAAATAGTAAACTTTATGGCCACAGAAAACTCTCAACAAACACTACAAATTTTATGTAGATCATTTTCTCAAATTTTGCCTAGATCAAAAGTCAACTGTCAACCCTAAAAGTCAAACTTCAAACAAATTTCATACTTAACTTTGACTGATCATAACTTCCACTCCCGACATCGAAAAATATCAAACTTTATGGCTACGGAAAGCTCTTGACATAATCTACAAGTTTCCAGAAGACCATTTTATCAAATTTTGCCTAAATCAAAAGTCAACCCTCAAAGGCCAAAAAATCAAACTTTCTAAATTCTTCATATTTTCACACTTTTTCTTTTCAATTCTTGCTATTTAACTTCATTTCAATCAACTCATCCACTTTATTCTCATAATCCATACAAGTTCACTCAAATATCAAAATTCTCAAAATTAAACAATTCTTTTCTCATAAATTTTTTCTTAATTTCATCAAATTTCCTTAAATTCATAAATGGTCTCACCAATTTCTTTCTCATTTAAATTCATTTTAATATTCTATTTTTCACCAGAAATTCGGGATCTAACATTTCTCCCCCTCTTAAAAGAATTTTGTCCTCGAAATTCACACTTAAGAACATAATATTTCGTATCTAATTCCTTCTCATAATATTTTCTCAATCTCTTCATAATTTCTCAATTCTTAAATCAATTACTCTATCCAAAATCATATCAAACTCACATTTTTCCTTAACATTTGAAACAAGTCAATGGTCCACGTCGTAATGACTCTTCATATGGACCAAAATCACTATTTCACTTAATCCTTTGAATTTCTATACACATTTCTCTATCAATTTATCTCATTCTTCAAAATTTTCATCTCACATATGCATATTCGAAATCAATTCCTCTAAATTCATCATGTAATTCAAATCTAAATTTTCCATTTTCACAATCCATCTAAATCAAACAATCAATTAGGTTCTTCCCAATTCACCAAGAAATTCTAATCTCAAATTCATAATCATAAACCTAAATCAAACATAATTCTTAACCTTAATCTCATCTCATAATTGCATGTACAAAATCAAATCGCCATCATGAACTTTAAATCTCAAGTTCATTTACACACACCCAAAATCAATCAAAGTTCTTAACCTCACTCACTCAGACAATCACTAAATTCATTCTTAATAACTATAATGCCCAAGTATGATCATAATACTGGGCTCTGACATTCTCACAAATTCAATTTTTATCCTTACACACTCTCATCAATCTTCTATGCCCAGTTAAGATCATAGTACTGGGCTCTGACACTTATCCGAAGATTGCCCATGAAACAAACATATCGCCCAAGTTCATAATACTGGGCTCTGATACCATAAATGTTGGGACCCGATCCGGGAACCGGATCCTAACCGAAAAATGGAACGGAAAGACAAAAAATCGAAAAGCGAGAAATCGCTAATCGGAATACAAATTGCATCATCGGAGCGAAACGAATACTCGAAAAATTGTGCATCGGAAATACGAATAACAAAGCGGAGAAACTCGAAAGGCAGAATTCCGAATCGAATGCGAATCAAAATAATCAAACTGAAACAAACACCGACATCCGTTTCAAACATGAAGCATAGCAAACTCATCGCGTTGGAAACCTCACGACATTTCAAAACCGGTATAATTTTTTTTTTCATCTTATTTATCTTAAAACCATTCTCATACTAATCAAAACCATATCGATTTCCCTTTCTAGGAAACTATTCCTCATGAAATTCTCAATTTACTTAATTCTTATTAATCATCTTCTTATACATCCATATCAATTGTCAAACTTACTTTTTAAACCCTTTTACTGAAATTTCTAAAAAGATAACAAATTGTATTTTGACAGCCCAAAATTTGCAAAGAGTCAAAAACACTTCTAAAATGTCCAAACACAATGCAGAATCATCGGACCTTCCGTTAGGAATCCAAACACCAGCAGAAACGCAATCCTATGTCTAACACTTCATAAATTCTCAATTGATCATACAAAATCTCAATCAATCCCATTCATATCCAAATTCATACGCAAATGCAATTTGGTAAATAAACCCATAATCATACACATTTTCAATTCCACAACCTAACTCAAATACATACATCCGTAATTCATAACACATTCTCTACATTCGCACTAAATACACTTTTTCTGGTTTTCTAACCATCCACAAAATCCAATACTTAACATCGAACTTTACACATAAATACAATATTGCTCGTCTTTCATCCGTTCTCCCGCTTAAAACCCGGAGATTGGGGATGAAAGGGGTGAACACTAAGCTCGTGGATAACATATTTATAAATTGAACAATAAGCTAAAAGTGTCCTTTAAAACTTTTCAAACATTTCCCATTCGGAAATTTATCCAAACATTCATTTTACAACCTTTCAAAACATTCATAAACCTTCATCAACATTTTCTAAAATTTCCAAATCTTCATTTGTTTCAAAATATTCATAAATATTTACTTTCTCATTTCTCATGTACAATTTCAAATATGAATGCATCACGTCATAATACATCACAACATAAACAAAGCAAAATCACATAACACGTCAAGTGGTTTAGTGTTGGATCCCACACCCCACCCGTAGGTGTTTGCAGGTTATACTGCGGCGTGTGTTTGCGGGTTATACCGCGGCATCCAACACAAATCACATAACACATCAAATAGTTTGGTTTGGTTCGGTCCAAAACAGGACGTACTGCACATTCCCGCATAACGGTTCTGTGCAGCCGTGAATAGAGGGGAGTCCGAGATCGGAACTCCTATGCCACTAGCGGGCAGCCGGGAGAAGGCTATAACAGGTAGAGACAGCGCTAACTCACAAAAGACCTTACCAAACCCATATAACACATAAGCAAAACATAATTTCAGATGGCCCGAAGGCACTTTTCAAACATCTTGCTTTTCACATTTTTCATCCCGTAACATCAAATTGTGTCATAAATGATACAAGCATATATTTACATGAATTCACATAATCAATTTAATGCAATGCACATCACCAAATTAATCACATAATAATCACATTCATGACCAAACATGCACTAATTTCTTTAAATCATTTAAATCATAAATCGAATAATTTGAAACTCATGAATTTCATAAATCTTGTATTTTCTCAAAATCATTTTCATAAAATCATTTATCAAAACTTTGCTTCTTAATTTTTCAAATTCGCATTCTTAGCTTACAATTCAATAAATAAATATACTACCCACCTCATATCCATGCTAGCATCTTGTCCAATGCTTCAATTTGACATTTTCTCCTTTCTTCCTTCCAATTGAAAATTCCCTCTTTCTCTCTCTAGATTTTCGAAATTCCTAAGCTCCAATGGTAACTCCATCTTCTTTCTTCCCTTTCCCCTTGAAATCCATGCAAAACTCATGCTTAAAGACCTAAAAATTCGAAATCCCACTTACTCTTTATTCTTCTTCATTCTTTCTCCCATACGAAAGTAACTCCTCCTTCTTTCCTATCTTCTTTTCTTATTTTTCATGTAAGTTTCGTGGGTCTCAGCTCTTTTCTTTCACCCTAAACGACAGCCACTTGAGAGTTTTGCCATGTCACTTAAAATGGGGTACAAATGACCCTTATGCCCTCACTTGTTTGCTTATTTCCAAAATTGCCCCTGCAGGAATTTGAAAAACTGATACATTGCGACCTAATTTCGAGCAACTAAAAGAAATAATTTGAACAAACTTTCTTCTTAAAAATTGTTCCTCTCGATCTTATGAATCCAACGCCACTAACGGCGCTCAATTTGGATCTAAAACGAAGAAGTTATAGCCAAAATACTATCGGACCTTCAAAAAATCCGAGACTGAACATTACGCGAATTTAATTCCAAAAATTAACAATCTTAGGGATGAAATTAAATTTCGATCCCTTCATAAGAGTTGTAGCCCTATATCTTAACTTTATTTTCCCTCAAGAATCAACTCAATCGGAGTTGTACACCTCCCGAAAATCGCAAAATACTGAACCATGTTCAGAAAATTATCCAACTTATAACCTATAACCCATCTCTTACTTTGGTTCAATCAATCTCTTTCCATTTAATCTCCTAAAAATCATAATTCTTCATAAAAATGAACGTAATTGTCTTAAGAATCTAACGCTTCAAGAATCAAATCAATCGGATGTCGGACGAAGGATTTATAAGCAAAAGATTACAAAAGGGTCGGAGTTCAAACCAAGTTACAAGACTTCAAATACATACTTATACCTGAATTTTTCAAAAATCATATCTCTTAATCCCGATCTCGGAATTTGACGAATTTGATGTCAATAAAGAGATCAAAGGAATCTCTACAACTTCCCTGAAGAACCCAAAATCAAATTAGATCTCAAAAGAGGTTGAAAACTCAATCAAAGATTCTATCCAAAACAACTTTTCCTAAACAACTTCCAATTTTTAATCGCTCATAACTCCTAGCCCCGATATCGAAAAATTACAAATTTTATGGCGTCGGAAAGATCGACATACAAGCTACAACTTTTATTAAGACCACTTATTCTAATTCAAATTAAATCTATACGACGAGTGGCCTCGAAGTATAGCACATGCAAATATACACTTAGGTCATTTATACAAAACAAAGCTAGATCACTTAACTTTGGAAAATCATAACTCTCAATCCCGACATCGAAAAATAGTAAACTTTATGGCCACAGAAAACTCTCAACAAACACTACAAATTTCATGTAGATCATTTTCTCAAATTTTGTCTAGATCAAAAGTCAACTGTCAACCTCAAAAGTCAAACTTCAAACAAATTTCATACTTAACTTTGACTGATCATAACTTCCACTCCCGACATCGAAAAATATCAAACTTTATGGCTACGGAAAGCTCTTGACATAATCTACAAGTTTCCAGAAGACCATTTTATCAAATTTTGCCTAAATCAAAAGTCAACCCTTAAAGGCCAAAAAGTCAAACTTTCTAAATTCTTCAAATTTTCACACTTTTTCTTTTCAATTCTTGCTATTTAACTTCATTTCAATCAACTCATCTACTTTCTTCTCATAATCCATACAAGTTCACTCAAATATCAAAATCCTCAAAATTAAACAATTCTTTTCTCATAATTTTTTTCTTAATTTCATCAAATTTCCTTAAATTCATAAATGGTCTCACCAATTTCTTTCTCATTTAAAATCATTTTAATATTCTAATTTTCACCAGAAATTCGGGGTCCAACAAGTATGGAGTATATGAATGTTGCGTGAGGGAACTTCCCGAACTAATACAACCTGTACTCGCCGACGTATAACCTAGGTTGGAGGGATCACCCCCAACTTGAGTTACGGAAGGAACCAATAACAAAATTACTTCCAGAATTGATCACAAGGAGCACAACAATTTCAACCAAGGGCACAAGGAGCCCTTTCTTCTAGTTCATGTAATGCTCTAGAAGAATTTATCAAGGTTTTTACTACTAACAGTCTTCAGTTTTGACAATATATGCAACAAATTCAATAGAGATGCAGCAACTTAATCAAAGTGTACAACCAATTCATATGGAATCAAAAGCAAGCACACAAAATTTGGAAAATCAAATGGGTCATGTGGCATTAAAGCTCAATCTCCTAAAATCGCAAAGTGGAGGAAAATTGTCATCCCAACCCTAGGTAAACTCGAAGAATGCCATTCTTATAACCCTAAGGAGCATAAATGAGATTGAGGGTCTCAAAAGAACTCCACCAAGGACTACTACTGAGGAAGAGATTGAGAAGGAATAGAGAAAGGAAGAAAATCCGTCATTGAGTACGAAGGTAAATTCCGAAAGTCCCAATATTATTAAAATTAACCCTCCACCATTTTTTAGCAGATTGACAAGACCAAATAAGGAGGAGAAGGACTAAGAGATATTGGAGACTTTCCGCAAGGTGAAATTCAACATACCTTTGCTCAAGGAAATCAAGCAAATACCAAGGTATGCCAAATTCCTCAAAAAAATTATGAACACATAAGAGGAAATTGAGAGCTGATGAGAAAGTGACAATGGGTGAGAATGTGTCGACGGTATTCAGAAAGAAGATGCCTCCAAAATGTTGAGATCTAGGTATGTTTACCATTCCTTGTAAAATTGGTAATACTATGATCAATAAAGCTATGTTAGATTTGGGTGCTTCTATTAATGTGATGCATCGTTCGATTTAT
The DNA here is from genome assembly GCA_029891385.1 of Erythroxylum novogranatense. NCBI lineage: Eukaryota > Viridiplantae > Streptophyta > Magnoliopsida > Malpighiales > Erythroxylaceae > Erythroxylum > Erythroxylum novogranatense. The sequence continues at coordinate 20,187,621 of CM057229.1, forward strand.
GCTATTTTGAATTTGGGTCCATTGAAAGAAACAAGTGTAATCATACAACTGGCTGACTACACTAATAGTTATCCTGATGGTATGGTAAATGATGTTTTGATGCAGGTGAATAAGTTAGTGTTTCTGGTAGATTTCTATGTTGTGGATATGAGTGATGACACCTCATGTAATCTGATCCCTATCTTATTGGAGAAACCGTTTCTAAATACAACTTAAACTATGATAAATGTTCATGAAGGCACCCTCATAATGGAATTTGATAGAGAAATGATTCATTTCAATATTTTTGATGCCATGAAACATCCTCCTGATGATCATTGTATTTTTTCTATTGATGTGATTAATCCTTTGGTGTAGGAAATGTTTAAATTAAGTTGGAAGGATCATTTGGACATGGTTTTAACTGAGGATATGAAAGTAGAAGCCAACAATAATGTTGAGATTGGAGAAGAGCTTATGGAAATGACAACCGCCATGGACTTATTGGAAAGCTCTCCAAAAAGGTATGATTTGACTTCTATACAATTACTTGAAGCTCACCAAAAGTTGTTACCTTCTGATATGTAGGTACTAAAATTGGAATTGAAGTCACTCCTTACACATCTGAAGTATGTTTATTTGGGAGATAAGTAGACTCTCCTAGTTATCATGTCGACAGAATTGGCTTCAAATCAAGAGGAGAGGTTGATTTAAATCTGAGAGAACATAAGAAAGCCATTGGGTGGACTATTGTAGATATCCAAGGGATAAGCCCTTCCATATGCACGCACCACATTTTGTTAGAGGAGGATGCAAAATCCACATGGCAAGCTCAGCGTAGGCTAAATCCTTCAATGATGGAATTTGTGATGAAGGAGGTGCTAAAGCTTCTTAGTGTTGGGGTTATCTACCCAATTTTCGATAATAAGTGGGTAAGTCCTGTCCATGTGCTTTCAAAAAAATCTGGAATCATCGTTGTGACAAACAAGGAAGGTGAGTTAATTCCCACCCGAGTCAAATGGGTGACAAATATGTATTGATTATATAAAGTTAAATTTTGCAACTCATAAAGACGACTTTCCCCTTCCTTTTATTGATCAGATGCTTGAGAAATTGGTTGGTTATGACTATTATTGCTTTTTAGATGGCTTTTCAGGTTATCTTCAAATCCCGATTGCACCGAAAGATCAAGAGAAGATTACATTTACATGCCCATTCGATACGTTTGCATATCAAATGATGCCATTTGGATTATGTAAGGCACCCCTCACATTCCAAAGGTGTATGATAAGCATTTTTTTCCAAATATTTGGAGAAGATTAAAGAGGTATTCATGGATGATTTTAGTGTGTATGGATATTCTTTTGATGAATGTCTTAAGAATCTTACCATTATCTTAAAACGATGTATAGAATCTAACCTTGTTGAGGAACATGTCATTTTATGTTGGATCAAGGCATAGTTTTAGGTCGTGTGATATTTGTTAAAGGTATTGAAATAGACAAGTCCAAAGTTGATCTTATTTCTTTTTTACCTTACCCCTCTACTATAAGGGATGTGCGTTTTTTTCTTAGGGATGCAGGTTTTTATCGAAGATTCATTAAGGACTTTTCGAAGATAGCTGCACCACTATGCAAGCTTCTTCAACAAGATGTCTCATTTGAGTTCGACCAGAAGTGTAAGGAAGCATTCATCAAACTTAAGGAGTTTTTGACATCCCCACCAATGATTCAACTGCCAGATTGGAACTCCCCCTTTGAAACTATGTGTGATGCGAGCGATTATCCAATGAGAATGGTTCTAGGACAAAGAGTAGGAAAAGTTTTGCATGCCATCTACTATACTTCAAATACTCTAAACCTAACTCAATTGAATTATTCCACTACTGAAAAGGAACTGTTATATGTCATTTTTACTTTGGAAAAATTTCAATAGTATTTGTTTGATACTAAAGTGATTGTTTATTTTGACCATGCAGCTTTACGATACTTGCTCATAAAGAAAGAAGCAAAACCTAGGCTGATTAGATGGATTCTCCTCCTTCAGGAATTCGATTTGGAGATCAGAGATAAGAAGGGGACAAAAAATATGGTGGCGGACCATCTCATCCATTTGACAAAGGAAGAAGGTGATATCCTTTTGGGAAAAACCTTTCCAAATAAGCAATTTTCTGTCGATGTGACACCACAATGGTATGCAAACATTGTCAATATTTTAGTTACTAACGAATTACATGTTGGTTTGTCAAAAGCTCAAAGGGATAAGCTATAGAGTGAAGAGAAGTATTACGTATGGGATAGCCCGTATCTTTGAAGGCATTGTGTAGATTAAATTGTCAGGAGGTGTGTACCAAAAAATGAATCATCATCAATTTTAGCCTTCTGCTATTCATACACTTGCAGAGGACATTTTGAAGTGAAAAGGATAACTCATAAAGTTTTAGAAAGCGGCTTCTATTGGCCAACATTGTTTAAAGAAGCATATACCTTCTGCAAATCCTGTGATAGATGCCAACGGTCAAGTAACCTGTCTCGTAAGGATCAACTACCACAAACTCCTTTACTTTTCTGTGAAATTTATGTCATTTGAGGCATTGATTTTATAGGATCTTTTCCTTTATCCTTTGAATTTACTTATATATTACTTGTGGTTGATTATGTTTCTACATAGGTGGACGCCAACGCCACTAGGATTAATGATGCAAAGGTTGTTGTAGATTTTGTTAAGGTTAACATTCTTTCTAGGTTTGGGATACCGAAAGCCATCGTTAGCGACAAAGGGATCCACTTCTGCAACAGGGTGATGGAAGTAATGTTTAGAAAATATCACATCACGCACAAGGTTTTTACTACTTATCATCCTCAAACCAACGAGCAAGCTGAATAGGAAAGATTGGAGTTTAAGACTGGAAGACGTACTATGGGCTTACAGGACAACTTACAAAACACCAATTGAGATGTCGTCATATAGGCTAGTGTTTGGGAAGCCATGTCAGCTTCAATTACAATATAAGGCATATGGGCTATCAGAAGATGCAAATTGAACTTGGATGATGCCAGAGTGCATAGGAAGTTGCAGCTTTAAGAGTTGGAAGAGATGAGGAATAAGCCATATCAAAATGCAGTGATATATAAGGAGAGGACGAAAGCTTTTCATGATAAGATGATTTTAAGGAAAAACTTCTCGGTGGGCTAGAAAGTGCTACTATATCATTCCAAACTCTTCTGGCTACTATATCATTCCAAACTCAAACTCTCTCTAGGCAAGTTGCTTTCTTATTGGGTTAGTCTGTTTGTTATCACTCATGTCTTTCTTTTTGGTGCAGTAGAGATACGGAGCCTAAAAAATGACAAGACGTTCAGAGTAAATGGTTATAGCTTAAAGTTGTATTATGAGGGTTTCCAAATGGAGGACTTGGAGGTATTGATGCTGGAGGATATGGCTGGTGTCACTTGATGCACACAACTGGAGGTCGAGTCAATGACGTTAAACAAAGGCGCTATTTGGGAGGCAACCCAAGGGGAGTTAATTTCTGTCTTCTACATTTTGGCATTTGTTATTTTTGTTAACTGTTCTATTTCTTGCATTTGATTTTACATTGAGGACATTGTAAGTTTTAAGTGTGGGGGTGGGGTATATTAGTTTTTATGCATGTTTTTTTAGCTTAATTGTAGCTTATGTGACTTCTTAGGTAGTTTTTAAAATCAAATGAACAAAATCGAAAATTTTCTTGATTTATTTTACTTTTAAGATTATTTAGTCATAATTAGAGTGTGAATTGATTAGTAAAACCCACAACAAAATTTGGCATGTACTTTTGCTCTTGTGATTGGTTAATGTGCATTATTTTTAGAAGAGCCATGACTAATATAGACAAAAATTAGTGAAAATTTGAGCCGTATTTGTAACACCCAAATACCCCCTGGGAGGATACATGGGTGCCACCCAAGACAGAACAAACAAAATCAAACATTACACATACACACATATAATACATCTCAGACGTTCCAGAAACAAATCCAAAGAATATGTACAGGCCCAAATAAACCAAACAAAATACATATTCGAGTGACACAAAAACTTTGACTCCTTTGGCCATCTGCGGTTGACTTGTCGATCCTTAATCTCTTTGCTCTGCACTCTATACGGGCAATCTACGTGCTAAGCTTATAGCTTAGTGAGTAATCATTTATCTAATTTAACCAATTTTTTTCACAATAACAATATAAGCATGCATTCAGAGATTAATACTGTGCAAAATGCACTTCATAACAGATGTTATCATTAATGCACAAAACAAATCAAAAGTCCATAAAATAGAAGTGGGTAACGGACTTATCGAAGATCAAGTCTCGACACAAGTGTCCATATCGAGAAGACACCAAGTGTCACAGAAGACGGAAGTCTCGATAATCAAGTGTCCATATCAAGCGCTTCTGCACCCTTCTAGGCATGCCTATTTACCCACAACTCTGACTAACACAACACTTCAATATCACAATCATCAATCAATACCTCGGACCTTCATGTCCGGAACCAATTAACAATTCAGTACACATCATACATCTCATACTTCCATAAACAAAACTAAAGAATATGTACAGGCCCAAATAAACCAAACAAAATACATATTCGAGTGACACAAAAACTCTGACTCCTTTGGCCACTGCGGTTGACTTGTCCCAGTCCTTAATCTCTTTGCTCTGTACCTACACGGGACAAATCCACCGTGCTAAGCTTATAGCTTAGTGAGTAATCATTTATCTAATTTAACCAATTTCTTTTTACAATAACGAGATAAGCATGAATACTCAGGCAAAATGCACTTCATAACAGATGTTATCATTCACAGACAAAACAAATCAAAAGTCCATAAAATAGAAGTGGGTAACGGGACTTATCAGAAGACCGAAGTCTCAACACCGAAGTGTCCATATTAGAAGACACCAAAGTGTCACAGAAGACCGAAATCTCGACAACGAAGTGTTCATATCAGAAGACACCGAAGTGTCACAGAAGACCGAAGTCTCGACACCGAAGTATCACAGAAGCGCTACAGACCCTTCTAGGCATGCCTATTTACCCACAACTCGGATAGAACAAATCATTCCAGACATTTCATGTGCAATAAATTAGCACTTCCAATAAAATAATCATGCAACAATCGCCTCGGACATTCATTATCCGGAACAGTACACAATTCAGTACAACACATATGAGCACTCAGACATTCATTGTCCGGACCAGTACACAATTCAGGGCAGAACAAATCAAAGTGAGACCGTCCCGGGTCTCTTCCTTATTCCCGATATACTTATTGCAATGACTTACAGATATTACTTACTGAAATTATTGACATTACTGAAAGTCCTGATTATTGACCTTAAATCGCCCTTACTATTTATTGCCTCGAAGTCCCGGCAATATCCGGCAGTAGTCGTTCCTCTATAATAGGGAACACAGATACAAATCACTATTGTGCATGATTACTGTATGATAACTAAGTATGATGCATGTTCATGACAAATTTCCGGGAATGACTACTGTTCACAAATCGGATTCGCTCACCGTAACGCGATTCATCGCTCACAAATACGCATTCTTGCGCCTTCGCTCACTATTCACTATGCACTACTATGCACTATTTACTATTCACTATTCACCGACACTGTTCATATACTGTTCATTGACACTGTTCATCGTCGTCTCCTACTTCCGAAAATTTCTTCTTTTCTTTATTTTTTTTCACTTTCCTTTCATTTCTTCTCAATTCTTTCAGCATAATCACTTAAAAACTAACTTATTTAACAAATCTAACCTATCAGAATCATCCAAATCGTCAAATATTATAGATCTAAAATTTAGTTTACCAATATCGGATCTCATCCGACTATCTTTATAAAAGACAAGACAGGACCATAGATTCAAGTATCAAAAGGCTAACCTCGTGATCTGCGCAGCAGAAAAGAAGATCGAAATCGGTCGACAGAGTCATGGAACAACACCGATGAACTCTATCGGTTACGTCTCAAAATAATTAATCAACCTTATATATTAGTCCACGTATTCAATTAGTACTATTCGGATGAATAGTTAATTACCCAAAACACACTTATGAATTCTTAGAACAAACAAATACCCGAATTCCTGCATGACTTCCAAAATTCACCAAAATTCCGTCATAAAATAATGACTTCCAAATAATTGTTCAAAAATACTAAATACGTCACCAACAATTTCTAAAATCATCAAGTATCCAAAATTACTAAAATTATCGAATACAAATCAATCAATCCAAGTGTCATTAAACCAATGTACCCGAAAAATGCCATAAATGCATGCCAAAATGTCAAAGAGACATAACATAAATCGGACTAAATTTGCTTCATATGCTAACCCCTAATGATCACAATCAAGTGACTTCAGTAAACAAATCAAAGTGAGACCATCCCAGGTCTAATACAAATTTACTGTCTAAATTACTTACCGATATTACTGACTAGGACTATGTTACTACTAACAAACTTTACTGTCGAAATTACTTACTGAAATTATTGACATTACTGAAAGTCCTGATTACTGACCTTAAATCGCCCTTACTATTTATTGCCTCGAAGTCCCGACAATATCCGGCAGTAGTCGTTCCTCTATAATAGGGAATACAGATACAAATCACTATTGTGCATGAGTACTGCATGATCACTAAGTTAGCAGATGAAGCAACTTTAGTCCGATTTATGTTATTGTCTCTTTGACATTTTGGCATGCATTCATGGCATTTTCCAGGTACATTGGTTTAATGACACTTCGGATTGATTCGGACTGTATTCCGATAATTTTAGTAATTTTTGGATACTTCGATGATTTTTAGAAATTGTTGGTGATGTATTTAGTATTTTTTGAACAATTATTTGGAAGTCATTATTTTATGACGGAATTTTTGGTGAATTTTTGGAAGCTGTCTGGGAATTCTGGGTATTTGTTTGTTCTAAGAATTCATAAGTGTGTTTTTGGGTAATTAACTATTCATCTGAATTACTAATTGAATAAGTGGACTAATATATACGGGTTGATTAATTTTTTGAGATGTAACCGATAGCGCTCATCGGTGTTGTTCCGCAATTGCTGCCCCGATTCGACCGCTTTTCACGCAGATCACGAGGTTAGTCCTTTGATAATGAATCTATGGTCTGTTCTTATCTTTTATAAAGATAGTAGGATGAGATCTGATATTGGTAAACGAAATTTTTAGATCTATAATATTTGACGATTTGGCTGATTCTGATAGGTTAGATTTGTTAAATAGGTTAGTTTTTAAGTGATGATGCGGAAAGAATGGAGAAGAATTGAAAGGAAAGTGAAAAAAAAGAAGAAATTTTCGGAAGTAGGAGAAGACGATCAACAGTGCCAATGAACAGTATGTGATCAGTGTCAGTGAATAGTGAATAGTCAATAAGGAACAAAGAATCTGACGATTTGTGAACAAAGAATGCATTTGTGAATGTGAACCGATTTGTGAATGTGAGTCATTCCCGAAAATTTTTCATGAACATGCATCATACTTAGTTATCATACAGTAATCATGCACAATAGTGATTTGTATCTGTGTTCTCTATTATAGAGGAACGACTACTGCCGGATATGGCCGGGACTTCGAGGTAATAAATAGTAAGGGCGATTTAAGGTCAGTAATCAGGACTTTCAGTAATGTCAATAATTTCAGTAAGTAATTCCGACAGTAAAGTTTGTTAGTAGTAACATAGTCCTGGTAAATAAATTCTGTACAGGTTAGTAATAATAGACCTGGGATGGTCTCACTTTGATTTGTTCTGTCCTGAATTGTGTACTGGTCCGGAAAATGAATGTCCGAGTGCTCATATGTGTTGTACTGAATTATGTACTGTTCCGGATAATGAATGTCCGAGGAGATTATTGCATGATTATTTTATTGGAAGTGCTAATTTATTGCACATGAAATGTCTGGAATGATTTGTTACGTCCGAAGTCAGGTAACAGGCACGCCTAGAAGGTCTCAGAAGGCTTCGTGACACTCGGTGTCGAGACTTCGGTCTTCTGTGACACTTCGGTGTCTTCTAATATGGACACTTCGGTGTCGAGACTTTGGTCTTCTGTGACACTTCGGTGTCTTCTGATATGGACACTTCGGTGTCGAGACTTCGATCTTCTGATAAGTCCCGTTACCCACTTCTATTTTATGGACTTTTGATTTGTTTTGTCTCATAATGATAACATCTCATTATGAAGTGCATTTTGCCCGAGTATAAATCTCTCAATGCATGCTTATATCGTTATTGTGAAAAGAAATTGGTTAAATTAGATAATGATTACTCACTAAGCTATAAGTTTAGCACGGTGGATTTGTCCGTGTAGGTACAGTAAGCAAAGAGATTAAGGATCGACAAGTCAACCGCAGCGGGCCAAAGGAGTCAGAGTTTTTGTGTCACTCGAATATGTATTTTGTTTGGTTTATTTGGGCCTGTACATATTCTTTGGTTTTGTTTATGGAAGTATGAGATGTATTATATGTGTGTTAAACTTAGATTTTAAAACAATGCATATGTGTAATGTTTGATTTTGTTTGTTCTGTCTTGGGTGGCATCCATGTATCCTCCCAGGGGGTATTTGGGTGTTACATTTTTTATACGGTTATTGTTCACTGTTCACTATTCACTATGCACTACTATTCACTATTTACTATTCACTCACCGATACTATTCACATACTGTTCATTGACACTGTTCATCGTCTTCTCCTACTTCCGATTTCTTCTTTTCTTTATTTTTTTTTCACTTTCCTTTCAATTCTTCTCAATTCTTCTCAATTCTTATATTATAGATCTAAAAATTTCGTTTACCAATATCAGATCTCATCCGACTATCTTTATAAAAGACAAGAACAGACCATAGATTCATTATCAAAAGGACTAACCTCGTGATCTGCAGCAGAAAAGCAGATCGAAATCGATCGACAGAGTCATGAACAACACCGATGAACGCTATTGGTTCTGTCTTAAAATAATTAATCAACCCTTATATATTCGTCCACATATTCAATTAGTACTATTCAGATGAATAGTTAATTACCCAAAAACACACTTATGAATTCTTAGAACAAACAAATACCCGTAATTCTTGCATGACTTCCAAAATTCACCAAAATTCGCCATAAAATAATGACTGCCAAATAATTGTTCAAAAAATACTAAATACGTCACCAACAATTTCTAAAAATCATCGAAGTATCCAAAAATTACTAAAATTATCTGAATATAGTCCGAATCAATCCGAAGTGTCATTAAACCAATGTACCCGGAAAATGCCATAAATGCATGCCAAAATGTCAAAGAGACATAACATAAATCGGACTAAATTTGCTTCATATGCTAACCCCTAATTTGGGGCATTACAACTCTTCCCTCCTTAAGGAATTTCGTCCTCGAAATTCATACCTGATCCGAATAATTGCGAATACTGTGGTAACGGCTAGTTAAAAAAAACAGCTAGTAACGGCTAGTTAACGGCTCGATAACGGTCAAAAATGGCTAGTTAACAGTACAAAAATATTCTATAAATAGAGACCATTCTTTCCTCATTACTTCATCCCTACACATTCTTTCTTTCTTACCTCAAAATTTCTTCTCGACGAAACCAAATTTCAAAATGTTATCCCCTATCGTATGCTTTTGTGTAATTCTTATCATTATGTATCTTTATCTCGTTCTGAGTGTTAGTATAGAGCTAAATGAAGCTCGCACTTTTTTTGTCTTCTTAGCATTTCCTATGATCCTTATGTTGCTTATTGGCATAGCCTTTGAGCAAGGCATGTAATAATTTTTTTTTTCATAAGGGAAAAATAAATGTTTTACTTTCCCTTTCAGAATCCATAACGCCAATATCAAATCCTATTCTACCTCGTACCAAATGCATCTAATACCACCAAGCCACAAAACCAATGTTTCTTCACATAGTTACATAATCATACCAGTCATCAGTCAAAAGGTTCAATTCATATCGTGCGATTATTAATCTCATCTTTCACGTATTCCCTCTTGTAAAATCACGCAACAATGTGATCAAAGAAACCTAATATCAGATATCATCTCATGATCGATCATATAACTCGTCACCTTATTGACATACAGTCACATGCATCTCCCTCCGAACACATTACATTCACATCGCTACAGTGGTAATACAATTAACTCATGTGTCTTCTACACAGCATCAGATACACATAAACGTACCAGGATAGTACTCATTCAAACAATTCATAAATCCGTATCGTATGCAATTCGTTCAATACCGCAAACTATCCGACATGTGTCACTGCACCTACAGTGTCTCCAAACTTTCAAAGCTATGGCAGTAAGTTTCAAATCAGGTATCAACTAATCACCTCACGCGACATCATTTGTCTCTATGCATGCATTTTTTTTTCTCTTCATTCCTATGAATGATTTCACCCAAGTTCACTTATCAACATTTGTTCTCAATTGATCTTGGACAAGACTTCTCTTTTATTCGTTCCTTCTTTCTATCTCATCTTTCGCTTGTCATTTATTTCGTCTTCCATAAGTATACATTCACTCAAGTCAGAATAAAATTCTGAATCTCTCCCACTTAGAAACTGAACCATTCCAATCTTTTGTCACAAATTTGCCAATATCTCAAAATGCACCAAAATTGATCTTAAGAACTTTCAAACTAGTATTCTTATTTTAACTTTTCCATTTTTATTTTTTTTCTTTTCCCGAAGATCGGGCAGCATAACGGCTGTATTTTATCCAACCCAAAAATCTGCAATGATCAAACGCACTTCTATAATGCTCACACAATAACCAGAATCATCGGACCTCCCGTCCGGAATCCAACATCAGCAAACAACGCAATGCTATACCGAACACGTCAATAAGTCGTAATCGAATAAGCTCATCAGAATCGAATCTCAATACCCAATGCATTCACCAATATAAATGCATTACCTCATTATTTGCATATTTGACATCTTAGCTTCCTAAGCTAAAAATACATATCGAAAATCAAACTCGTACTACTTGAACATACTGACATAGAATTCATTCCAGACCTCACTCCGTCTAACCATAATAAGCATGTGTACATGCACGTTCAACAGTCTATTCAACTTCCCATGTCTGAATCGCATCAATTCAGAAACTTATATGTAACCATCATGACATTCTAATATCGAACCCATTCTTATAATCTTATCCAAAATCACAAATTCTCAACTACCTCATCAACAGTCTTATGAATCTTTTCATACGGACATTCTAGAACCAAAACATGGGACAAACCGCATTAGGCCATAACACAACTTAGCCACTCAACAGCAAACAATAGGCAATCATTGGTTAAACCAGAACCGCCTAAACCAGGCGCTCTAATACCAAAAGATGTAACACCCAAATACCCCCTGGGAGGATACATGGATGCCACCCAAGACAGAACAAACAAAATCAAACATTACATATACACACATATAATACATCTCAGACGTTCCAGAAACAAATCCAAAGAATATGTACAGGCCCAAATAAACCAAACAAAATACATATTTGAGTGACACAAAAACTCTGACTCCTTTGGCCACTGCGGTTGACTTGTCCCAGTCCTTAATCTATTTGCTCTGTACCTACACGGGGCAAATCCACCGTGCTAAGCTTATAGCTTAGTGAGTAATCATTTATCTAATTTAACCAATTTCTTTTCACAATAACAATATAAGCATGCATTCAGAGATTAATACTCAGGCAAAATGCACTTCATAACAGATGTTATCATTAACAGACAAAACAAATCAAAAGTCCATAAAATAGAAGTGGGTAACGGGACTTATCAGAAGACCGAAGTCTCGACACCGAAGTGTCCATATCAGAAGACACCGAAGTGTCACAGAAGACGGAAGTCTCGACACCGAAGTGTCCATATCAGAAGCGCTACAGACCCTTCTAGGCATGCCTATTTACCCACAACTCGGACTAACACAACACTTCAATATCACAATCATCAATCAATACCTCGGACCTTCATATCCGGAACCAATTAACAATTCAGTACACATCACAATCAAGTTACTTCAGTAAACAAATCAAAGTGAGACCATCCCAGGTCTAATACAAATTTACTGTCTAAATTACTTACCGATATTACTGATCAGGACTATGTTACTACTAACAAACTTTACTGTCGGAATTACTTACTGAAATTATTGACATTATTGAAAGTCCTGATTACTGACCTTAAATCGCCCTTACTATTTATTGCCTCGAAGTCCCGGCAATATCCGGCAGTAGTCGTTCCTCTATAATAGAGAATACAGATACAAATCACTATTGTGCATGAGTACTGCATGATCACTAAGTATGATGCATGTTCATGACAAATTTTCGGGAATGACTACTGTTTACAAATACGGTTACTGTTCACCGTACGGTTACTATTCACAAATACGTACGGTTACTGTTCACTGTTTACTATTCACTATACACTACTATTCACTATTTACTATTCACTCATCAATACTGTTTACATACTGTTCATTGACACTGTTCATCGTCTTCTCCTACTTTCGATTTCTTCTTTTCTTTATTTTTTTTCACTTTCCTTTCAATTCTTCTCAATTCTTCTCAATTCTTTCAGCATCATCACTTAAAAACTAACCTATTTAACAAATATAACCTATCAGAATCATCCAAATCGTCAAATATTATAGATCTAAAAATTTCGTTTACCAATATCAGATCTCATCCGACTATCTTTATAAAAGACAAGAACAGACCATAGATTCATTATCAAAAGGACTAACCTCGTGATCTGCAGCAGAAAAGCAGATCGAAATCGACCGACAGAGTCATGAACAACACCGATGAACGCTATCGGTTACTGTCTCAAAATAATTAATCAACCCTTATATATTCGCCCACGATTCAATTAGTACTATTCAGATGAATAGTTAATTACCCAAAATACACTTATGAATTCTTAGAACAAACAAATACCCGTAATTCTGCATAACTTCCAAAATTCACCAAAAATTCTATCATAAAATAATGACTTCCAAATAATTGTTCAAAAAATACTAAATACGTCACCAACAATTTCTAAAAATCATCGAAGTATCCAAAAATTACTAAAATTATCTGAATACAGTCTGAATCAATCCGAAGTGTCATTAAACCAATGTACCCGGAAAATGCCATAAATGCATGCCAAAATGTCAAAGAGACATAACATAAATCGGACTAAATTTGCTTCATATGCTAACCCCTAATTTGGGGCGTTACAGTATTAGATTGACATACCTATATCAGTCTCACTGTTTTGTTTGTTGTGTGTGACCTTCATGACATTTACATCCTTACTTTGCGTTGATTTTTTATTCGAGATCACAATTTTATCACATGCATTTTTATGAAAATGATTAGGCATACCCAACTATGTGAATTTTCCTTTGGTAACCCCCTTTAAGCTTTATTATCATTTTCTTTTGTATAAACCACATTACATGCACCTAACTAAATGCCCCACCTAAGTCTGAAAGCTAGTGGAGCATTTGTCAATTCTTGATGAATGTGATTGTACAAAAGCCTAAGTGTGGGGGTATGCATACATGTGAGTTGGTTATATTTGTTAAAATTTGATGTTATGAATACTATGTTGATGTAGCTTCTATCACTTCTACTTTTGAAAAAAAATGAAGAAAAAAAGAAGTGAGTTTGAATAAAAAGTATCAAGGAGGAAATATAATTGATGTGAAAAGTTGTTAATTAACAGTTTATCCTCTTTAAGTTGTATTGATTGGGTATTTGAATTTATTGTATATGATTAGATGGAGCAATTTTATGTTATGCTAATGTGGTGTTGGACTCTGATCTTTTAGTGGAACTTAGAAATATCAAATGTATGAAATGAGTGTTTTTGTATATGTATTGTGTTATAGATTTGCATATTATATTATGTTCATGAGAGTAAATTTTGTGTTCTGAGTTCAGAAGAAATTCTGTATAAATCTATGATGATTTTGACCAAGATGTCTTAATAAAAGTTATAGATGATCCTCTTAGCTTTCCGATGCCATATAGTATGCAAATTTAGGATATCGGAGTGAAAAGATGTGAGCATTATAAGTGAAGATGCTGCATAAGAAGTTTAAACATGACAACCATGGTGAATGATGAGAGTTTGAGTTTGTGATGATTTATTTGAGTTAAATTTTGGGAATTTGATGCACCCAAAGTAGTAAATGAATGTTTTAGGAGTGTGATTGCATTAGAACAAGTGAATTTGTGAAGATTACAAGTGTATATGATGTTAGATTGGATGTAGGAAGCATGAGAGAGGGTTTGGAGGGATTTTAGGAATCCCCATGTTCGTTTAACGGACATTTATGGGTCAAAAAGGACCCTAGGCATCGCCCATATCTGTTTAACGGACTTGATGTCCGTTTAACGGACTTTCTTGGGTGAGAAAGTGCTTTTTGGCTTGACAGTGTCCGTTAATCACGATTTTTGACCATTTTAGAGGCTTGCAAAAATCACGATTTTTGACCATTTTAGAGGCAGAATCTGACTTTGTGGTCTTCATGAAAGTTTTATATCTTGAAGTATTCTTTCCAATGGTCCAAGAATGAAACTAATCTGAAATTTGTGGTGAAAGTTATGACAATCGTACCAAGACATATTACTGCATGATTGAGGTTATGAACATGTCAGATTCTTTCGGTCATAAGTCCCTCATCTGACCTCCAAATTGAGTGATTCTTAAGGTGATAGATTTCTAAGACATGAATTTATCTCTCAATAAAATTTGGTAGCTTTTGGTTTTGATATAAAAAGTTTGATTGTAAGAAAGTGAGAGGTCAGTTTAAAGAGCATGATTAAGGTATAAATACACTTTGGAATTTTAAGCATATCTTGAGCTATAGAGCTCCGATTGAGGTGATTCTTACTTCAAAACATAATAGAGGCTTAGAGTTATGATTTCTGTGAAAAAGTCAAGATGTGATTTTGATGTTTGATTAGTGTGCACTCGCCCAACTCGCCATCCAACGCCGCCGTTTTGCTCCATTTCTACTTTCTCTCACGCGCAAAATGTCGCCGTTTTGAACTTCCTTCTAATTTATCTATTTTCTCCCTAAACCTTTGTCCAATCTTTTATTTATATCTTTTCCGTCCGACATTCGATTGACTTAATTTTTAAAGTGTTGGATTCCTAAGACAATTATCTACATCAGTATAAAAAATTTGTGAATTTTTGAGATTAAATTAA
This sequence comes from Erythroxylum novogranatense, assembly GCA_029891385.1. Lineage (NCBI taxonomy): Eukaryota > Viridiplantae > Streptophyta > Magnoliopsida > Malpighiales > Erythroxylaceae > Erythroxylum > Erythroxylum novogranatense. The sequence continues at coordinate 20,202,908 of CM057229.1, forward strand.
AGAAGATTAATTTAATCAAAGTAAGTTAGATAATTTTCTGAACATGGTTGAGTCTTATGAAAAATTCTTGATCTGTGGAGATCCGATTGATCTGATTCTTGATGCAAAAAAAATAGAGATCTTGGACCCCGATTTTTGAGTAAAAATAAGAAATATTCAAAAGTGGATAAGTTGATTGAAATTAAGTTGAAAAATTAAGAAATAAAGAGAGAAAGTGTGAGAAGATGAAACATTGTGAAAAGTTTGACTTTTTGGCCTTTGAGGGTTGACTTTTGATTTAGGCAAAATTTGATAAACTGATTTACATGAAACTTGTAGGTTATGTTAAGAGCTTTCTGTAGCCATAAAGTTTGTAATTTTTTGATCTCAGGAGTGAAAGTTATAATCAGTCAAAGTTTAAGTGTGTTAGGGTTGACTTTTATTATGGCTGAAACTTTGACTGAGAAATTGACCTAGTTAGAGGTTAATTTAGCCTTGAAGTTCTTCATGAAAGTTGAAGAGTTTGATTTGATCTTTATTCTGACATAAAGAATAGAATTTTTCGATCAAGGAATAATAAGTTATGATTTTTACAAGTTTCCGTTATGGTTTTAGCATGATTATTAGAGGACAGAACTTTTGATTGGAAAATTGACCTCCTTGGAGGTCAAATTGAATTTTCTGTTCTGCATGAAAGTTTTAGGTTACTTTCTGATCTTTCCAACTACATAAAACAGGACATGTTCGGACTGGGACATTGAAAGATATAAATATTAGAAGTTATGTGACTAATTAGAGTGACATGAATGTGGAAAAAAAAATCTTTGATTAGAAAATTGATCAGTTTAGAGACAAAATTGATTAGTGAGTTCTACATGGAGTTTGTAGATCTTCCTTCAAGTTTTCTATAGAGACCAATAAATTCAGAGTTCGGGATCAAGAGTTATGATTTTTGGCAATTTCGGTTAGATATGTATATGAAAAAACCTTTTGTTTTTGTCATTCTCCTCCCCAAATCCGACCTTTGTTCACTATTTTGCTTGTATCTTTTCCGTCCGACATCTGATTGAGTTGATTCTTAAAGCGTTAGATTTCTAAGACAATTCCCTACATCTTCATGGAAAATTTGTAATTTTATGAGATTAAATTAAGGGTGATTAATTTAATCAAAGTGAGTTGACTAATTTTATGAACATAGTTCAGTATTTTGAGAAATTCAGGATCTGTGATGATCCGATTGAGGTGATTCTTGAGGAAAAATAAAATTAAGATATGGGGCTACAAATTATATGAAGAAAGTAACTTTCAATTTTGCCTCTAAGACTTCCAATTTCTGAATTGAAGTTCGGATTTGTGTGCAGTTTTGGTTTAGGAATATCTGAAAGTATTTTGGGCATAACTTCTGCTATGGTAATTGAAATGAGTCAATTCTTGTTTTGACTTAAACTAGGGACATATAGCTATAAATGTTATGAAGACCTCGAATTTCAATTTTGTGATTAAGAATGTCAATTCTGGATGGAAATAATTGTACATGGAAAATGTGTTAGAATATGGACATATCTGAAATGTTTTGAGCATAACTTTTGACATAGTTCTCCGAATTGGATGATTCTTGTGGCATTATGAAATTAAGACATAGAGGAACATTTCTCTAGAAGGAAGTTTTGACAAATTCCTTCAAATTGAAAGTGCGAATCAGATCCGCAAGTAAGCATGATGTTAGGGGCATTTTGGAAAGTCCATTTAAAGAGAGGGACAAAAGAGTCTTTTGACCCTCATTTGATGACATGTCAATAAGACAAAAGAGCTGGCTGTCATTTGGAGAAGAGAAGCACGATACCTTAGGAGAAAATGAATGAAAATAAGAAGAAAGGAAGCATAGTCGTGTGGATGAATGAGAGCCACATAAATTTGCAAGGGAAATAAGAAGAGCATGAAACGTTGTAGTTTTATTATAGGTTATAAGTTAAGAAGTAGTTGTCCTTTTATATAAGGAAGAGCACGATATAGAGGGAAATAAAAAGAACAAGTGAGAGGAGAAAGTGAGAAGAAGCCATCGGCCATGAAGAAGAAGAAGGAGAAAAGAGAGGATAGGGTGGAGTTCGAAATTTTACTAGCTTTCAAGGATGATTTCAAGTTGTTTTTAAAGAGAAAAGATAGAAAAGGAGGAAAACTTCCCTTGGGCTTTGCAAAAATCCAAAAATGAAGGGAGAAAGAGGTAAGAAATTTTTTTAAGTTTTGAGTTTTTAATGAATTATTGGTTTAGAAACATGTACAAGGATATGGGTTGGTGATTTCCATGATTTATTTTGGAAGATTTCATGATTAAGTGAATTAATTTGGTAAAGTGTGACTTAGGTTTATGTTAAATTTTGTGTTTGAGGTTTTTGGAAATTATTGGTTTTGAATTATGGAGAATATGATGGATTGGTGAATTATGATATCAATTTTTGAAGATTATGGGATTTATGATATTGAATTTAGATGAATTGATTTAGGTCAAATTTTGGAAATTAAGGCGTTTGAAAATTATGATTTAGATAGCTTAGAAATATGATGATTATGAATTTCCTATGGTTAATTTTGAGGATTATGCAAATTATAATGTTGAATTTGGATGATTATGGCTTAGGTTATTTTCAATTGGAAGGAAGAAAGAAGAAATGGTCAAATTGGAGCTTGGAACAAGTTTCTGACATTAATTCGAGGTGGGTAGCATATTTATATTTTGATCTATAAGCTCAATACAAATTTTCGAAAATAAAAGAAAGAAAAAATTTAGATTTTTGATAAATTATTGTTTTTGTAAATGTTTGAAATTATGATTTCCGAATGTTTTCTGAAAAATTATTATAAGCTTAAATTCATTGTTTTAAATGATTTGATAAATCGATAGAAATTTCTGTAAATGCATTTGTTGTGTCTGCATTGATAAATTATGCAAATTGTTGGAAATTATTGATTGATTGAATTAATTGAATTGTATAAATTATGTGAATTGTGAGTTTGTTCTGTTTGATGAAATAAAGTTTTGCAAAGTGCCTTCGGGCAATGTGAATTTCTGTTTTCGCTTATGTATTAAGTGGGTTTGGTTAGGTCCCTTGTGAGTCGGTGCACTATCTCTACTTATTTATAGCCTTCTCCCGGCTGCCCGCTAGTGGCATGGAGCTCCGATTTCGGACTCCCTTCATTCTGTTGGACCGCAATGCGAGAAAGTGTAATACGTTACATTCACTACCGCAGGACCTATATTGAGAATGTAAAGACGCTCTATTCGGACCGAACCAGACCATTTTGATATGTTATGTATTTTTGATTTGTTTCTGTGTGCTGCATTCACGTTTAAAATTGAGAAATGAAAAAGTGAATTTTATTATGAAAAGTTTGAAAAATATTGAAAGGTTTGAGGAAAATGTCTGAAAGGTTGTAACGTTTGAAAAATAAGCCTTCTGGCAAAAAGTTTATGAAAAATGATTTCTGCTTATTTTTCAATTTATAAATGTGTTATCCACTGAGTTGTATAGCTCACCCCCCTTTCATCCCCATCTCCAGGTTTCGAGCAGGAGATCGGATGAAAGAAATTCAAGTTGTCTGTTCGTTTTGTTCTGTTTGTAAATTGTGTACTTGAGATTTTTGGACAAGTTTTGTAAATGGCTTGCAATGCCATTAAAGTGTATTGTGTATCCATTTTGGGAATGTGTTATGAATTCTGGATATATGTATTGGATTAAGTTATGGTTTGGATTGTGTTTGGATGAATTTGATTGATTGTGAATTATTAAAGTGTTTTAGAAATAGGTTTGCGTTTGTTTATACTGAGATCCCGAACGGAGGGTCCAATAGATTTTGATTGATTGTGTGATTGATTGAGGATTATAGAAGTGTGATTTCGATACTTTGCAGGTTTGGGTTAGAATAAATGCAGCCGTTATGCTGCCGAATTTTTGATAAAATTTGGGATAAAAATGTAATTTGGGGATTTGTATGGATTTATAAGAATATGATCAAGTATTGAGTTTTGTATGAGTATCCAAGCATATGATTAAGTATTAAAATTTGTATATGGATGATTTTGTATGTGATGGAATAAGGTGAATAAGAATGAAAAAGAAAAGGAATAAGGAAAAAGAAAAGAAAAGAAAAAGAAAAAAAAATTATACCGAATTTCGGATCGGTTTAGTCTAGGTTTCCAATGCGATCGTTTTTCTTCGATAATTGTTCTCGGATGTCAGATATATTCTGCTTGAAATTGTCTCCGCCATATGTTTTGATTAATCCAATTTGTATTTTGCTTCCGTATTTTGGTATTCGTACTTTGTTTCGCATTCGAAACTTTTGTTATTCGATTGGTTGTTTCCGCATTTGGTTATTCATTTCGCTATTCGCCTCGTTCTTTTTCGTGTTAGTTCGATAAATTATTTCTTCTGTCTCCGCCTTATGATTCGATTATTCCGATACCTTTGTTATTCAATTTGTTGTTTCCGTATTTCGTTATTCGATTTGCCTTCGGATTCGAATTATCCAATTTGAATCCGCTTTGGTTCGGCAAATTTTGTTTCGTTTTTCGGTTGGGATCCAGTTCTCGGATCGGGTCCCAACAAGAGAAATGGGGCTACAAGTCATATGAAGGAACTAAATTTCAATTTAGCCCCTAAGACTTTTAATTTCTGAATTGAAGTCGGGTTTAGTGTGCAGTCTTGGATTAGTAAGATATGAAGGTATTTTAGCCATAACTTTTGCTCTAGTCATCCAAATGAGGTGATTCTTAATTTGAATTAAAATAGAGAAATAGGGATACAAATGTTATGAAGGATTCAAGTTTCAATTTAGTCTTTAAGAATGTAAATTTTCAGATGGAAGTAAAGTGCTAGAAAATATTTTAGCATAGTGATAGTCCGAAATGTTTGGAGTATAACTTTTGGTGTAGTGATCCAAATTACATGATTTTGGTGGCGTTATGAAATTGAGACAATGAGGAACATTTCTATAGAAGGAAGTTTTAGCAAATTCCTTCAATTTTATGGTTAGAAAATTGTCCTAAAGTAAACATTAATGAAAATGATTTTTAGGGGCAAATTTGGAAGATCACTTAAAGAGATAAGTTAGTAGGCTAATAAGGAGGGGCAAATGGGTCTTTTAGCACTCATTAAATGAAGGAGAAGACATGGGCTGTCGTTTTTAAGAGAGGAAGCATGACACTTACAAGGAAAAGAAGAAAAGAAGAAGAGAATAAGAAGAGAGGAAGAGTGAAGTTTCGGTGGAGATGGAGGAAAGAAGAGAAAAGGGTTTAAGGCTTTGATTTTTTCCAAGCTTTCAAGAAGGATTTGAGAGATGATTCAAGGGGGAAAATGGGGAGGAAGATGAAAGCTTCCTATGGAGCTAGGAAATTCCGAAAATGGAGAAGGAATAAGGTAAGAGAAATTATTTACCTTGTTAAATTGTGATGAGATTTTGGTTTATTTGACTTAAGATTTGTATGGGTTTGTGATGGCTAAGCTCAATTTTGGAGTTTGCATGGTTTAGATTTGCTCAATTTTGGATGGTTTATGAATTAGGGTTTTTGTCTTAAATTAGGGAACTGAAGTAAGGCTTTGGACAAATTGATGCTTTGGACAAGTTTTAAGCATGGAAATGAGGTAGGTAATATGTTTATATTTTGAATTATAAGCTACTATTGTGTTTTTGGAAAATCAAGAAAGCAAAGGTTCCTAAATTATTATTTTCGAATGATTAAATCAATGCTTTTGGAATGATTTTAAGAAATTGAAATAATTATGGAATTCATTATTATTCAAATGTTTTGAATAATTTGAGAAATTAATGATTTCATTGCTTGAATGAATGGGAATTTATTTGATTTATGATTTTGATAAATTGAAAATTTGTTGCATTCTTTGTGATTGATTGATTGAAAAATGGTTATGTAAATTATGATTTTAAGAAATTGCTATTATTTGTGCATTTCTTTGTATTTGGATGAATTAAGATTTTGATATGTGAAATATGTGTCACATTATGCTTGATTATGACATGACATGAAAATTTGAGATTTCAAAATGTGCCTTCGGGCAATCTGATTTTCAAGCATGAAAATGTGTTATGTGGGTTTGGTTAGGTCCCATAAGTTAGAGTCAAGTGCATTTGTATCATTTTTATAGGCTTCGCTCGCCTGCCCACTAGTGGCATTGGAGCTCCGATTTCAAACTCTCATAAGTTTACGGCTACACTGGACCTCTATACGGGAAAGTGTAGTATATTCTGTTCACGGCTGCACAGGGTCGCTATGCGGGAATGTGCAGTACGTTCCATTTTGGACTGACCCAAACCATTCTGATGTACTTATGTGTTTTTGATTTTGTCTATATTTGTGATGCATTCATGTTTTAAATTTGTTCATGAATTGTGAATAATTTGAGGATTTTGAGAAATGATCAATTGAGGATTTTTTGCCATGAAATTATTTGAAATTGATTATGAATGATTTGAAAAGTTTGAAAAATAAGCTTTCGATGAATTTTCTACTGTGAGATTTTTATAAAATGGCAAAAGTTTAGAAAATGATTTTTGCTTATCTTTCGATATATAAACATGTTATCCACGAGCTGTCAAGCTCACCCCCCTTTCATCCCCATCTCCAGGTTTCGCGTAGGAGATTGGATGAAAGAAGGTCAAGACTTTTGTTTGCTTTTGTATATTTTGTATTTCGAGTAATTTGGATTTTGGTATTGGATTGTAAATGGCTTGAAATGCCATTAATAATTTGTAAGCATCTATTTAGTATTGTAAATGAATTATGGATTTGTGTGGATATAGTATGTTGATGGTTTATGAAATTAAGTTATAAATTTGTGTATGATTATGGGATTATGGAAGATGAATTGTGATTGTATATGACTATGATTGGTTTGGGTTTTGGATTGAATTATGAAATTGTATATGAGTATGAATGGGAATTGAATATGAATGTGTTTGGATTTCAAACGGGAGATCCGATGATTCTGAGTTTTTGATTGGGAATTATAGAAGTGAGTTTTAAAACCATTTACAGGTTTTTGGGTTGTTAAATTACAGTCATTATGCTACCCAAATTTTTTTAAATAAAGAATGTGTGTATGATTTGTGATTATGTTGACATGTGTGAGTATTTATGGCAAAGGAAAGAAATAAGATTTTTGTTTAAATTGATAATTATGTTTCATAATTGACGGATAGAAAATTGAGGTTATGGAATTTGTAAATTCCAAATTGAAGAAGTCTGTGCTTTGAATATAGATGTATTAAATGAAAGAAATGAAAAAGAAAGAAAAAAATTATACCGGTTTCGGATTGGTTAGTCTTAGGTTTCCAACGCTAAAATGGGTTTTCCTAAGTTTTTTGCGATTCTAGGATGTCGAAAAATTTGATTTAGTTCGATCAAACCGTTGGTTTGTTTGTTTTGTTTCGATTCGCTTTCGATTCCAATATGTTTTCGCCTTTGATTCCGTTTCGATTTATGTTTCACCTTTCGTTTCACTACTTTGTGATTCCGAGTATTCGATCCGCTTTCAATACTTTCTTTGTTTCGTTTCCATTTTTCGTCTTCTTCAGTTGGGGTCCGGTCTCGAGATCGGGTCCCAACATGTGGCTTATGGTGTGAGAGCTAAATTGAGTTGTGAAACATAATTGTTGCATTCTTTATGGCTGACGATACCCAATTTTGAATGAATGTTAACTTACGTGTTTGATATCTGATTAAGTATTACTTTTGCTTCAATTGCTTGATGGTTTTTATGTAACACCCCACTCCCGTAAGACCCGAACTCGACATCGATGGTGATATCCGAGTCCGTGCCCCGCGAGGGTGACATGCTACATTACTCAGTCCAAAAACTCAGTATAAAATTTTTTTAACGCATACACACACACATACACATTATAACATATGCGGAAAACAATTATAACCAATTCAATGGCCTTGGGGCCCTTTTCATAAATACAATTAATTCCAGTTTGTTGACTTTACAAACTGACTTAATCAATAATACAGAATATCAGAAAATAAAAATACATTAATGCAGACGCAAACTGATCCCGACCTCTATCTTTCACTTGCATACAATACTCCCGTGTCAAACGGGGTATTCTTCAAGACCTGAAAAAGTAGATGCAAATTTTGGGTGAGTTTTGCGAACTCAGTGAGGAACCATCATCGATGGTTCACCCAATTCATGCATTACGCGAATAGCGTACAGATTATCACAATTGCACATTCAGAATACCATATGGCAATTTATAGATTTTCACAAAAGCATAATCAGAAAGATGTCAAAGCAGTATCATATAGATGCAAGGCATGTTGTCTCTTTCCCAATCCAAATTCAATTCAATGCATACTTACTTAAATACATGAAATTTTCCATTTCATTTCAGTGATTCAATACTTTTCCCAATTCACAGTACAATCAAATATATGCATAACATTTTTCTATTATTTCCCATTTCAATTCTGTGTTGTGACTGAGCGCCTGTACTGTCCCAATCCGGGCGCATTAATCAGTGGGCCTATGGCTCTAAACTATCCCTTTTCGGGCTCATTAAGCATTGACCATAAAGCTTTGAACTGTCCCTTTCGAGCTCATTAAACGTTGAGCATAAAGCTCTGAACTGTCCCTTTCGGGCTCATTAATCGTTGAGCATATAGCTCTCGGTGGCGCCCGATCACATTGTTATCAATTAATCAGGTATAGAATTCATTTATCACAATTCTACAATATCACATTGGAAGTCAAGTCCAATTTATCGAAACAGACAATTCATTCTCAATTATTCACATTAATTCACAGTCACGAACTATCACATTGAAAGCATAAAAGTTTCTCAATCACAGGCAATTAACACTCGGACCTTTGGTTCGAGATCTCAAACGTAATCATTCACAAACAGTTACACACAAATAGCACTTCAATAATAAGTTCCCAATACTTCGAACACCTATGGTTCAAAATCAATCAAAATCAAACACACATAAGCCCTCCATTATCTCCACATGGCATAATCACATAATTTTTTATCACATATAGATTGAGGAACCAACTAGGTTACTCACCTGTACTTCCGAGCCAAATCTGGAAGTCTCAGTGATGTCGGTGGTCCGACGCTCCCAGTGTGACTCTATAATAGTGACAGTATGTAAACATTATCAATTAATTTAGAACAATTAGCAAAACTCTAGGTTATGGTTTCAGGTACTATTCATTCCAGTCAATAGCAATAACTTTCCAAGCCAAATTGTAACCTCTTAAAGCTACAATTGGACAACACCTATTTCACACAAAATTGTAGCCAACAAACCAAAGTTTCAGTGGGCACAAACCTTGCCTCAATTGCATAACCACACAATTAGTTATGATCAAAACATTGCAATAGGTTCAATATTCATTTTCTAGCTTTCATCTTCAACTTAACTCCTATCACTTCTAATACCAATAACACATCATTAAGTATTCATTTACACTTCTAATTCAACCACAAAATCATCACAACATGAACTTATATAGTTGGAAGCACTTGCACGATTTACTTTCCTTAATTCCATTCATCTAGCCTTGCAAAACTCAATCCAAAACTAAGCCAAAAGCAATGGAAACCATATTCATTCACTCATCCATACACAAGCATTTATTTAAACCCATTCAAACCTACCACTATGATGATCAATTAAATGCATAAATGAGCTCCATGAATGATTTTAACTACCATAAGAATAAATACAAACATAAATTCTCACCTAACCAAGCTTTTAAATCTTCAATTCTTCACTAATTCACCAACTTCCCTCACACCCCACACACCATACGATGATTACTATCACAAGGGAGAAAGGCTTAGGTTTGCATGTATGTGTGTATAAAGGAGAGCAAGTAAGTAGCAAGAAGAAGCTCTTAAGGTTGGTTTGAAAGAGTAGGAAGGAAGAGCAATTAAGCAATCAAGACAAACAACTTTGCAAGGAAGAAGAGGCCCACGAAGAAAGGAGAAGAGTAGCTCTCGGATGAAGGAAGCTTTAGGCTTTTAAAATGATTTTCTTAAGTCATTCCAAGATGCAAGTGTCGTGGAAGAGTGAAGAGAACCAAGACAAATTCAATTAATGAAGAAGGACACTTGTCCTTTAATGAAAAAGCCAACAAATAATCATATTTAATTAAGTAAAAGAATATTAATCCCAATTTATCTTTAAGCCATCTTATGCTAATGGCTCTTTAAAAATTTCAAAAATCATTTATCCAATAATCTCATGCCATCTGGCAGTCCTTTTCAGTACAGAAAAATCCACTCAGTTAGCCAGTTGGAATTTTTTGGTCCGGGTAAGTACCCCGAAAAATTCCAGAAAATTCCCACAAATCCCTAAAAATATAAAACACTCAATGGCGTACTCGGAACAATTTTTCAAACACAAGAACCATGTTAATCACACTAAAATTATATTAGGCACGTAAACCGGAAATGTCATGTATGCATGTACAGTAATTTGCATGTGCACAATTTCACTGTTTACTAATGCTAGTATGCATGAACAATACTAATTAATCCCTGTTAATCTCATCCTATGACAATTTACTATTTTACCCTTCCTGTAGGGGGTGGGATGTTACAATTCTCCCCTCCTTATAAAAATTTCGTCCTCGAAATTCTCAGTCAACGGTTCACCATGACAGTTATCAAATGTCCCTACATATTCCATATACTTTTCCACTCAATGATTCATTTTTTTTCTCGAAAGGTCATAGTAACCACACTCAGTAAGTTGTTCGGTCACTTATTTGGCTAACTCATTAACGCTCATCACAATAGACGAAGTTAACAAGGCTGTCTGTTGGACCCCGATCTTTTAGTGGAAATTAGAAATATGAAAATGGAAATTCGATAAGAGTTGTTGTATATGAATGGAGTTATGGATATTTTTGTCTTAAGGAAATTGATGAGAAAAGATTTGTTTGATTTGATAACTTTGGGTTTCAAATAGATTTGTATGAGTTATGAAAGTTAAAATGAATTAGTGGATTGAAATGGAAGTTGAAATCAAGAAATAGAAAGTGAAAGTGTAAAATTTTGAAGAAATTAGAAAGTAAAGACAATTTGTTTGGTTATGCAAGTGATGTTTTAAGTTAGATTATTGCAAGAATAAGATTTCAGTCATATGTCGAGAATGGTGGAGTTTTGTATCTTTTATACTTGGACTTGAATATTGATGTTGTAATATGGCTTAGAATGCCATTTACTTTTATAAACATTTATCTTATGATGTTAATGAGACATGGATTTATATATGGAAATGGAAGATCAATTGCGTATGAATATCAATTGTGTATAGATTTGTGTGTATTGTATTTGAGAGGAATTAGTTGAAGAGTTTGTGGTGATGTGTTGATATGTGAAGTTGATGTGTTGGAATGGTGTTTAGAAACTTCAATGGAAAAATCTGTATTGATCTGGATATATTTGGCCAAAGTGGTCTTAATGAAAATTGTGACTTATGTTGAGAGCTTTTCGTAGCCATAAAGTATGCTATTATCGATATCGGAATCAAAAGTTATGATTTTTAGAAGTTCTGATGTTATTTAGTGTGAGGTTGATCGACCAGTCAGTTTGCATGGAGTTTTTGACCCATTTAGAGGTCGTTCTGATTTTTAAGGTCTTCATGAAAGTTGTAGAGGGTTCCTTTACCGTTCTATAGACTCCAAGTTTGCTCAATTTGGAGTTCTGAGTCAAAAGTTATGCATCTTATAAGTTGAGATGTTCTGGAGAAAAAGTCAGACGAAGTTACTGTTCATAGAAATGAGACGAACTGTTCATCGTCTCAGTTACTGTTCATAGAATGAGGCGAACTGTTCATCGTCTCAGTTACTGTTCATAAAATGAGACGAACTATTTATCGTCTCAGTTACTATTCATAGAATGAGACGAACTGTTCATCGTCTCAGTTACTGTTCATAGAATGAGACGAACTGTTCATCGTCTCAGTTACTGTTCATAGAATGAGACGAACTGTTCATCATTTTAGTTACTGTTCATCGTCTGTTTTTTTCATCGTCTACTTCTTATTGTCTCAGTTTGACTTTTTGCGTCTGAGTTGACTTTTGCGTCTGAGTTGGCTTTTTACGTCTCAGTATCATTGTCTGCTTTTGTGTTTCTGACCCCTCTTCCTTCTTTTGGCCATAACTTTTTGTGTAGACCTCCGATTGAGCCAATTTTTGAAGCGTTAGATTCCTAAGAAATTTTTCTATCTTTTCTTGCTGTATAAATCATTTTTGGAATTAAATGGAGAAATATTGAGTGGAAAGAGTGAGAAGGGTACAGTGAATGTGCTCTTCAACCATATGAATTGGGGTTATCTCACTGAACATACTTCAGTATTTTAGAGATATCTCGATCGGTAGAGCTCCGATTGATCTGATTCTTTTTGAAAATTAAACTAGATAAATGGGGCTACAAATGTTATGAAGGAGCTGAGCTATAGTTTAGCCTCTAAGACTTCCAAATTGTGGTCGGAAGTTAGGTGTAGTGTTCAGCCTCGGGTCTAAAGAATAGACTTCAGTATTTTGGAGATATCTTGAGCTATAGAACTCCGATTGATCTGATTCTTAAAGGGTTGGATTTGTAAGACATAGAGGAACATTTCTCTAGAAGAAAGTTTTATCAAATGTCTTCATTTTCCTGATCGAAATAATCATACAAGATGTCAGTTTTAAAGACCAATGGAGGGGCAATTTTGGAAGTTTACTTAAAGGGTTAAGTTTATAGGTTTAAATGGAGGGGCTTATGGGTCATTCCTCATTCATTAAATGTCCTGGCACTATAAAAGCAAGTGAGCTATTGTTTTTACAAAAGGAAAGAGAGAATAAGAGAATAAGAGAGAAGAGAGAAGGGAGAGCACTTTCGGATGAGAGAAAGTGAAAGAAAAAGAGAGGGAAAGCATAGGGTTTTCAATTTTTGGGAGATCTCAAGGAGATTTTGAGTTGTTTCAAGGGAAAAAGGATGGAAGATGATGAAAGATTTCTTCCAAACCAAGAAAAAAAATCCAAAAATGGAGGAGAAATGAGGTAAGAGCAAATTTTTAAGATTTGAGTTTCTCTTGAAGTTTTGGTTTAGAATCATGAAAAATGGTATGGGTTTGTGGAATATGAAGTTAATTTTGTTGATTGCTAAGTATTATGGGTTTAATTTTGGATGGAAATTAATTAAGGTTTATGCCCAAATTTGGAATTTGGGGATTTTAGAAATTGTTGCTTTAGATAGCTTGGAAAAATGATGAGTATGGGTTTCCTATAGTTAATTTTGAGGATTATGCTAATTATGATGTTCAATTTGGATGATTATGGTTTAGGGAAAGTTAAATTGGAAGAAAGAAGGAATCAATGGACAAATTGGAGCGAGGAACAAGTTTCTAGCATCGATTCGAGGTGGGTACCTGTTTATAATAGAATTTATAAGCCACTACTGCTTTCTTTAAATAAAGGGATTTTCTGATTTCAATTGCATCATAAGTGTTACATCATTGTGTGAATGATTTGAAAAATCATCATTGATTCAATACATGAACTTTTGACGAATTGTAAAAAAAATACATTTGTATTATGCCTTGAAAGATTCCATGGCATTGTGTATATTCTGAAAAGAGCATCCGATAAATGGATTTGAGCATGATATGTGTTTTGTTTGGGTAAGAGAGTTACGAATAGAGTCACGTGCACGTCAACGTATAGAAAATTATAGCCTTCTCCCGACTGCCCGCTTGTGGCCCACGAGATCCGAAAGTGGACTCGTCGTGTTTACGGTATAAACTTCGGTTTATCCGTCGTGTTTATAGAACTCTCGAGCCATGTGTTGTGCATTGCATATGTGATTTGCCATTGCATCTATGAATTGTCAAGTTGATGCATTCATGTTTTATAAAATTTATGGGTTTATGGCTGAAAGCCTAAAAATCATATGTTTTACAAATGGCGATTTTGGCTACAACAAGAAAAGTACTTTTAGAAAATGTGCTATATGGATTTCAAAGAAATGTTTTCTAAGACCAGAAAAGAAAAAGGATTTCAAGGATTTTGCTTATTCATTTTGTTATAAACTATTACCCACGGGCTGTAAAGCTCACCCCCCTTCATTCCCATCCACGGGTGATGAGAAGAAGATCGGGTGAAAGAAACAGAAGATTTCTGTTTGCATGTGTTAGAATTATTGTGAATTGTACAATCTGGATTTTGATCAGTAGAAATTGTATATAAGGCTTGAAAATGCCACTATGATTTGTATAAAGCTTTGGTTTATGACAGGGTGTATAAATTGTAATTGAATTATGAGGTTTGGATGAGGGTATTGAGTTATGGTATTGCACATGGATATGTTATACAAGTTTTGTATGTTCAATTGAGATATAAGCATGATTTGTATTATGGAAAAATGTGAATGAACGTGTATTGGACATTGGATAGTGCGATTGTATGTGAATGTATTTGGATTGAAGTATGAGAAAAGAAAGAAAAGAAGAAGCAAGGAAAAATTTATACCGGTTTCGGATTGGATCAGTCTTAGGATTTCCAACGCAACGCGATAGTGATTCCTAAAAGATTTATTCACGAATGTCGGCTCCGTTTTGTTTCGTATCGATAATTAGCTTTCGATTCGTTAATGATTTGTTTCTCTTTGTGATCACTCGTTTATTCGTTCCGCCTCTTTGTGATTCGTATTCGTGTTTCCTCCGTTTTCGAGTTGGAGCGCCGGTCTCAGGATTGGGTCCCAACATTTGTGGTATCAGAGCCCAGTAATATGATCTTACTTGGGCGTATGTGTATGAGTAAGAAATGGATAAGACTTTGTGAGGATAAGATTGATCTTGTGAAAATGTTAGCATGATGTGTTTGTCTTTCATGAATTATTTGACGAATCTACATGATTGTTTTGATTGAGGTGATGAGTTATATGATTGAGTTAGTGAGAATATGATATTGGTGTGGATAAGTTTGCTTTGAAGAACAAAGGTGACTATTTGATTGATTTTAGGAATATGTGAATGAATGAGAGTGAAATTTCATGATGATTAGGCTTCGACAATTTTGTGAATTGATTTTGGGCATTGATGGCTTGAATAATGAGATGGTGATGGAGATATATGTATAGAAAGTCAAAAGATTAATGTGAAGGATGATTTGATTTTGAATATTGGCGAGATGAAATGAGAAATGCTAGAAAGATGAGTTGAATGATAGAGATATAGATATATATATGGAAGTTCAAAAGGCTTAAATTGAATGGTATGGATCCATATTAAGGTTATTAAGAATTGGACCATTGACTTGTGTAAATCTTTTAAGAAATATTGATATGATATGATATTGGTGGTATTTGATTCAAGAAGTGATAAATTGTGAGTAAGTTGAGAAATATGTATGATGAGAAATTAGTCCAGAAAGTGATTGAATCTGATTATTTGAAGAGATTATTTGAGAGAATAAGTTATTTGGTGATTCTTTAGATAGGAATTTCGAGGGCGAAATTCTTTTAAGAGGGGGAGAATTGTTGGACCCCGATCTTTTAGTGGAAATTAGAAATATGAAAATGGAAATTTGATAAGAGTTGTTGTATATGAATGGAGTTATGGATATTTTTAAGGAAATTGATGAGAAAAGATTTGTTTGATTTGATAACTTTGGGTTTCAAATAGATTTGTATGAGTTATGAAAGTTAAAATGAATTAGTGGATTGAAATGGAAGTTGAAATCAAGAAATAGAAAGTGAAAGTGTAAAATTTTGAAGAAATTAGAAAGTAAAGACAATTTGTTTGGTTATGCAAGTGATGTTTTAAGTTAGATTATTGCAAGAATAAGATTTCAGTCATATGTCGAGAATGGTGGAGTTTTGTATCTTTTGTACTTGGACTTGAATATTGATGTTGTAATATGGCTTGGAATGCCATTTACTTTTATAAACATTTATCTTATGATGTTAATGAGACATGGATTTATATATGGATATGAAAGATCAATTGCGTATGAATATCAATTGTGTATAGATTTGTGTGTATTGTGTTTGAGAGGAATTAGTTGAAGAGTTTGTGGTGATGTGTTGATATGTGAAGTTGATGTGTTGGAATGGTGTTTAGAAACTTCAATGGAAAAATCTGTATTGATCTGGATATATTTGGCCAAAGTGGTCTTAATGAAAATTGTGGCTTATGTTGAGAGCTTTTCGTAGCCATAAAGTATGCTATTATCGATATCGGAATCAAAAGTTATGATTTTTAGAAGTTCTGATGTTATTTAGTGTGGGGTTGATCGACCAGCCAGTTTGCATGGAGTTTTTGACCCATTTAGAGGTCGTTCTGATTTTTAAGGTCTTCATGAAAGTTGTAGAGGGTTCCTTTACCGTTCTATAGACTCCAAGTTTGCTCAATTTTGGAGTTCTGAGTCAAAAGTTATGCATCTTATAAGTTGAGATGTTCGGAGAAAAGTCGACGGTTCTCGTTCATAGAAATGAGACGAACTGTTCATCGTCTCGATTCTTCGCTCATAGAATGAGGCTAACTGTTCATCGCCTCCGCCATTATTCATAGAATGAGACTAACTGCTCATCGTCTCGATTCATCGTTCATAGAATGAGACGAACTGTTCATCGTCTTAGTTACTGTTCATCGTCTGTTTTTTTCATCGTCTACTTCTTATCGTCTCAGTTTGACTTTTTGCGTCTGAGTTGACTTTTGCGTCTGAGTTGACTTTTTGCGTCTCGATATCATAAATCGCTTTTGTGTTTGACCCTCTTCCTTCTTTTGGCCATAACTTTTTGTGTAGACCTCCGATTGAGCCAATTTTTGAAGCGTTGGATTCCTAAGACATTTTTCTATCTTTTCATGCTGTATAAATCAGTTTTGGATTTAAATGGAGAAAGATTTAGTGGAAAGAGTGAGAAGGGTACAGTGAATGTGCTCTTCAACCATATGAACTGGGGTTATCTCACTGAACATACTTCAGTATTTTAGAGATATCTTGATCGGTAGAGCTCCGATTGATCTGATTCTTTTTGAAAATTAAACTAGATACATGGGGCTACAAATGTTATGAAGGAGATGAGCTATAGTTTAGCCTCTAAGACTTCCAAATTGTGGTCAGAAGTTAGGTGTAGTGTTCAGCCTCGGGTCTGAAGAATAGACTTCAGTATTTTGGAGATATCTTAAGCTATAGAACTCCAATTGATCCGATTCTTGAAGGGTTGGATTTTTAAGACATAGAGGAACATTTATCTAGAAGAAAGTTTTATCAAATGTCTTCATTTACCTGATCGAAATAATCAGACAAGATGTCAGTTTTAAAGACCAATGGAGGGGCAATTTTGGAAGTTTACTTAAAGGGTTAAGTTTATAGGTTTAAATGGAGGGGCTTATGGGTCATTCCTCATTCATTAAATGTCCTGGCACTATAAAAGCAAGTGAGCTATTTTTTTTACAAAAGGAAAGATAGAATAAGAGAATAAGAGAGAAGAGAGAAGGGAGAGCACTTTCGGATGAGAGAAAGTGAAAGAAAAAGAGAGGGAAAGCATAGGGTTTTCGATTTTTGGGAGATCTCAAGGAGATTTTGAGTTGTTTCAAGGGAAAAAGGATGGAAGATGATGAAAGCTTTCTTCCAAACCAAGAAAAAAATCCAAAAATGGAGGAGAAATGAGGTAAGAGCAAATTTTTAAGATTTGAGTTTCTCTTGAAGTTTTGGTTTAGAATCATGAAAAATGGTATGGGTTTGTGGAGTATGAAGTTAATTTTGTTGATTGCTAAGTATTATGGGTTTAATTTTGGATGGAAATTAATTAGGGTTTATGCCCAAATTTGGAATTTGGGGATTTTAGAAATTGTTGCTTTAGATAGCTTGGAAAAATGATGAGTATGAGTTTCCTATAGTTAATTTTGAGGATTATGCTAATTATTGTAACATCTCGTTACTGATAGCAAGGGTATTTTGGTCATTGGGACAGACTGATAGGATTGCACCGCATTCATTGACTGAGCATGTTACTGGCCTCTAATTATGGAGGAATAGGCTTATTGCATATGCGTTTATTCATAGGTATATGCATTCATGATTTTTCGGGATTTGATTGTGAGTATGAACTGACTAGACTGACTGAATCGTGGTAAATTGAGAAATTAGAGTTATTGGGTTCAATTGACTGATTTTATATTGGTTACGAGTGACTGGTAGTTTATAGTGGCTTATAGGAAATTTCGGGAAATTCGGGAGAAAACGCCCGGACCGGAAATATTTGAGAGACTGACCGATTGACTGTATAGTACTGAAAGAACTGTCCAATGGTGATGGGAAAATTAGGATTTTACTGATAGGAAATAATTATGTTGAGCCATTGAAATTTAGAGACTGAAATTTGGACTGATATGGAGACTGAGGTCTATAAATACTAGGGTTGAATGAAATTTGGGGGAAAACCTAAAACATTTCCTTTCTTCTTCTCTCCTTCGACGGCGATTTCGAGTTCCTCCATAAGTAAGGATTTCTTGATTCTTTCTTATGGGTTTTCTTCTCATTGTGCTAAACTAACTGATTTGTTGTGATTGATGAAGGATTGAGAAGTTATTGAGTGGATAATCGTTGGTTTTGAAAGATTTTAGGGTTACGGTGAAATCGGTGGAGAAATAAATCGATTGGTAAGTATTTTGTGTTAAATGTTGTTTTTAATGGTTTCTATAGCATTCATGGCATTTATTAGGGTTGATATGGGTAGATGGGAGTGTTTAATGGAGATTGATATGTGTATTAATGGCGGAAATCGATCGGAGAAGATGATCGGACCGCCGACGTCATGACGAAACACGAAGCTTTGGGCTTCGTCGCGACGAATAAGTTGATTTAAATTAAATGTATTGGTCGCGACGTATGCAGCAAGCGTCGCGACGAGCAGGGAAAAAGGGCATGTCACGACGAGTCTCTGGCTAACGTCGCGGCGAGCCGCAAGAAGACGCACGCCGCAGCGAGCGTGTTTCTTCGCGCGACGAAGGCCGCAAGGTCGCGACGAGTAACTGATTCATTGATTTAATTGTGGTTCTATCTTACTTAATTGGGCATAGTTTATGGTGTGGACCTCCGATTGAGGTGATTCTCGATTCATCGTGAACTATGGAAAGAGGTCTACCCGAGGAGATATTGAGAGTTGGAATTTAATTGAAATGGCACCGATTCTTGAGATTACGGTTAATTATGGGTTATAGTGTGATCTAAATCTTGAATTGAGACAATTGGAGTGAAGTATGAATTGAGAAAATTGAATCGAGGCGAGGATTGAACTAAATCGGTGTTGATCCAATTAGTGAAGAGTTGAGATCGATCATAGGATAACGAAATGGGATTTTAGCACCGAAATCGTGATCATACATTGGATATAATTTCATAGAGACATATGCATTCTTGCATTGTTTAATTGAGTGATTAGTAATGGGTATGTTATCTTGTTATAGAGGCACCATTGGATCGTCGTTCCACGGACATTCTTTGGGACTTCGAGCAATCGCTCGAAGTAACGGTGAGTAACCTAGATGGTTTCTCAAATTCTTGAGTGTCTAAATATTCACTGTAAATTACTTGATAACGTGAATTACATGATTCTTGAATTATATGTGATTGGATTACCTTGTATTATTCTTGAAATGTATATGACCGAAGTTGCATGCTCTTACTATATAAAATCGAACCATGTGAATTGCACCGTATGACCGCATGACTCTTGAAAAGTGCGATCGAATTGTATGTGTTTATTGTATTGGATTGGATTCTTGAATCCTCGAAAATCGCTACTTTGGGCTTTTATAGCCATATCCTTTGAAGTTCTTGATTCTTGATATCTTGGGCTTTATAGCCATACATCGTAAATTCTTGAATCTTGAATCTTGAACATTGCCTTTGCATGCATAAATGCATGATCGGATAATGGGCGTGTCCCAGTTGCTAATATCCTTTGAAAAGAGCCTCGAGCTCGAACATCGCATCTTGTCCAGCCCTGGCAGGAGAAAATCTCGACGCGCCCCATCGATCCTTTATTACTCTTGGCCGCCTCGAGCAGGGTATTTATCCCTAAGCCATTGTCTTGACCGCCTAGCCCGAGGGGAGAAATCACAGCGCCTAACCGATCACCGATGAGCACTTGGGCACAACATGAATAATCTGGAAAAGAGTCGCGCGCGTTGCATCTTGTCTTGAATTCACGAAATGATTGTATGTGACTCATCGTGAATGATTATGAATCAGCAATAAATTATTGTGAATGAATGGTGAATTGTGACAATGACATGATTTAATGTGAATCGCAATATAATCTTGATAAGTGTTAGTCTCTTGTAAATTGCTGCATAATACCGCAAACTGTGATAAGATACTGTAAACTATTATAGACTACTGTAAATTGTATATAATACTGTTGACTGTATATTACTGAGATATGTTGTACGCAATATGCGTAAATGCATGATTTGGGTGAACCATCGATGATGGTTTCTCACTGAGTTCGCAAACTCACCCAACATTGCAATTATTTCTCAGGAACCGAAGAGTACCCCGTTAGCAAAACGGGAGTATGTTGTAGGATTCAAGTGAAGGTCAGAAGTCGGGATCAGTTCGTGTCTGTATTTCATGTCTTTACTTTTGTACTAAAGTGTTTATTTTGTATTTGCAAAAATTGACCTAAGTGACTTTTGAAAATGAGTGTATCCTATTGGGCGTGATTGAGTGAGTACCCAAATTTGAGCATAGAATTCCGTGCATTTGTTATAAAAAGTAATGTATTGATTTCTGAGCGAGTGGTTAGCACGCCACCCTCGTGGGTCAAGGATTCGGATATCACCCACGATATCAGGTTCGGGTCTCGCGGGAGTGGAGTGTTACATTTGTGGTATCAGAGCCCAGAAGTACAATCTTACATGGGCATTCTGAGAAAAATGTGTCGAGTACATGCATTTAAGTCATGTCGCAGCAGACAGTGACAACTGATCCCCGGTCTAACATATGAGTCACATGCATGAGCATGTATCAGTCGTTTAAGCGGTTAGAAACAGTGAGGAAAATGACAATGTGTGAGAATGTGACAAAAGGAAGTTGTGGACAACATGAAACCCGAAAAGAGTATATGGTTTGATTTGTTAAGTGAAGATTAGTGTACTGGTATCAGCGGTTATATTATGAAATGCAATATGAGAGTTTTGCTGAGTATACTTTTGGAATGTGAAATAGAAATAACATGATAGTTATGAATTGAGAGAGGAAAATGAGAATAGAAATATGATAGAAATGGCAAGAGGTCAAGTGTATATTGTGAATGAAAATAAAGTGTTCTATGTTATAGAGAAGTTACAATTGGGATTGATTATCGTGACGAGAGTTATGAATCATGATTTATGACTGAGAATCAATTATATTAGTGAGAATTCAAGAATGATTGTATATCACCGATATTGATTTGAGTGTGAAAAGTTCGTGGGTATGAGACAAGTATGAAAAGATTAAAATATAAAATACTGATAATGGTATATGAAAAAGTGATTAAGGTTTCGTTGATTTGCCTAAGTGAATACACACCTGATTGTGGGAACCCCGTGGCAAGCGAAAATATTAAACGTAATTGTCTTATTTGTGGAGAAGGCATGGGAAGCAACTAATGAGTTAGTGGAAAATTGCCAGTTCAATTCTTATAAAATGAAAGTGTTCATAGTAGTGTTTATAGTGATCAATTGGGAATGAATAGAGATTGTATTTGATCCTCTCTCATGGGAGAGGAGGTGCAAAAGGAAAGTTGTTGAGCTCAAATTTGATTGTCACTGTAAGTGTACATTTGATAATGGGATCACCCTTATGGGTGAAATGATTGAGTATAAGTGAATAATATGTGTAAATATGTTATAGGAGGAAAATCGGTGGCCTATTAAATAAGTTTCGATTATAATTCCAGTGGCCCCGAGTTCGAGATGAGTTAGAGCAAGACATGAGAACGTTTGTAGCAATCAATTGAGAAAGAAGTGAGACTATTAATGATCGAGAGCTGGTACCAAAAAGAGAAAGATTATCGAGAATTAAATGGGATTAAAGTGTTCTTAGTAGTATAGGCTACTAATGGGTTAAATGATGTGAATGTATTTATAGATAAGATGCGATGACTATAGCGATGCATACAAAATATTAAAGTAAATGACATTGTTTAAATGCTCCGCAGAGCCTCATTATAAGGAATGTTATAATCTTGTAAGGCATGGCATGAACTGCTCCTATTGGAATAAGAGTGACTGATCGATAGTGAGGAGAGATAGTTGATTTATAAGATTTTATGAACAGTGTTAATGAATGATAAGGTTTGATCCGATAATTTGATTTGAGAATGATCATTGAAGAGGTAAAACTTTGAAATGGAGTAAAGGTTAATTTTGGAGTCCTAATCCTAACGGAGACTCGAGTGTAAGAGATAAAATATGTTACTGAAAAAGTGCACATTAGTGGATGAGATGACTCCGATTGTGTGAGAGAATTACTGAATATCAAGGGAATGTTAACCGCGGATGTGAGAAGAAAATAGAGTTGTATATGTTTTGTGTTGTGTTTTGAAAGTATAAAAGTGATTTGATAAATGAGTTATTAACCTAGAATTGTAACGATGGAAATGAATTGGATTTGTGGAGAAATTAAGAGATTTGAGGACTTGTAGATGTTGAGTTTCGGTTGAAGTTAACCCTTGTGTAAATTGATGTACCGTGTTCTGAATGTGTTAAATGACTATTGCAATATATATATATATATAGATGTGATAGCGACTGTGCAAGTGTTAGTGCATGCTAAGCATGTTTATAAGTGGTAATTAAACTGTTGTGACTGGAGCTTAGTGATCGGAGCTTTGAGCTCGATGTCAGTGAAAGGGCCTAAGGCCAAAACGGCAGTAGTGCATACCCAGAGGGCTCTCCTACTTGCCTAAAATGCGATTATTGTAAAAGGGAGTAGTGCATACCCAGAGGGCTCTCCTATCCTTTATGTGAGTGGGCAGTAGTGCATACCCTGAGGACTCTCCTACTCGCCGAAAATGTGCTCAGTGTGAAAAGTGCCCGAATCGGGACAGTGGAAATGCTCAGTCACAACAGCGACATAAATGAGAATTTGCTTATATTAAGCATCGGACTGTGTTGTGAAATTTGAGAATGCGTATGGGTGATAAATTGTGAATAGTGTGAAAGGCGATACGCCTTATATGTGTAAAATTGGCAATACATGAGAACAGTGAGACTTCGTGTATTATGTGATGAGTGCTCAGTGATATATTTAATTTGTGATTATAGTAAAACGTGAAATTGTCTGATAGTGTTAGATTGTGTCTTCTGATCGTGTTGTGAAAATTGAGAATGAATGCAATTAAGTGACAAAAGGCGTAAATAGATCGGTAAAATGTGTTATGGACTGGATTAATGAACAATGTTAATAACCTAAAGAATGTGTAAATGGTACCGAACGTAGGAGGAAACAGTTAAGGCGGTATAGAAACTGAAAAAAAAAAGTAATTGATTGTGTTGATGTCTGTAAATTGACAGAATCTGGTCATATAAGGAATTGAGCATGAATTAGAATAGAAAGGAGCGGATCAATTCCCCTATCTTCTTGATCAATCGTATATGAAATTTTGAGGACGAAATTTTAATTAGGAGGGGTGAATTGTAACATCTCGTTACTGATAGCAAGGGTATTTTGGTCATTGGGACAGACTGATAGGATTGCACCACATTCATTGGTGAGCATATTCTTGGCCTCTAATTATGGAGGAATAGGCTTATTGCATATCGTTTATTCATAGGTATATGCATTCATGATTTTTAGGATTTGATTGTGAGTATGAATCGATTAGATCGATCAATCGTGGTAAATTGAGAAATTAGAGTTATTGGGTTCAATTGGTGATTTTATATTGGTTCTGAGTGGTGGTAGTTTATAGTGGCTTATAGGAAATTTCAGAAATTCGGGAGAAACGCCTTGACGGAAATATTTGAGAGACCGATCGATCGATTAGTTGTATAATCTTGAAAGAAGCATCGATGGTGATGGGAAAATTAGGATTTTCTTGATAGGAAATAAATATGTTAAGCCATTGAAATTTAGAGACTGAAATTTGGACTGATATGGAGACTGAGGTCTATAAATACTAGCGTTGAATGAAATTTGGGGGAAAACCTAAAACATTTCCTTTCTTCTTCTCTCCTTCGACGGCGATTTCGAGTTCCTCCATAAGTAAGGATTTCTTGATTCTTTCTTATAGGTTCTCTTCTCATTGTGCTAAACTAAGTGATTTGTTGTGATTGATGAAGGATTGAGAAGTTATTGAGTGGATAATCGTTGGTTTTGAAAGATTTTAGGTTACGGTGAAATTAGTGGAGAAATAAATCGATTGGTAAGTATTTTGTGTTAAATGTTGTTTTAATGGTTTCTATAGCATTCATGGCATTTATTAGGGTTGATATGGGTAGATGGGAGTGTTTAATGGAGATTGGTATGTGTATTAATGGCGGAAATCGATCGGAGAAGACGATCGGACCGCCGCACGTCGCGACGAGCACAGAAGCTTTTGGGCTTCGTCGCGACGAATAAGTTGATTTAAATTAAATGTATTGGTCGCGACGTATGCACAGTGGCGTCGCGACGAAGCGAGAGGAAAAAGGCGCGTCGCGACGAGTCTCGGCTAACGTCATGGCGAGTCAAGAAGAAGACGACGCCTTGGTGGCGTGTTTCTTCAGCGGCGAAGGCCGCAAGGTCGCGACGAGTAACTGATTCATTGATTTAATTATGGTTCTATCTTACTTAATTGGGCATAGTTTATGGTGTGGACCTCCGATTGAGGTGATTCTCGATTCACTGTGAACTATGGAAAGAGGTCTACCTCTGAGGAGATATTGAGAGTTGGAATTTAATTGAAATGGCACTGATTCTTGAGATTACGGTTAATTATGGGTTATAGTGTGATCTAAGTACTGAATTGAGACAATTGGAGTGAAGTATGAATTGAGAAAATTGAACTAAGCTGAGGATTGAACTAAATCAGTGTTGATCCAATTGAGTGAAGAGTTGAGATCGATCATAGGATAACGAAATGGGGTTTTAGCACCGGAAATCGTGATCATACATTGGATATAATTTCATAGAGACATATGCATTACTGTACTGTTTAATTGAGTGATTAGTAATGGGTCAGATTATCTTTGTTATAGAGGCACCATTGGATCGTCGTTCCACGGACATTGCTGGGACTTCCAGGCAATCGCTCGGAAGTAACAGGTGAGTAACCTAGATGGTTTCTCAAATTCTTGAGTGTCTAAATATTCACTGTAAATTACTTGATAACGTGAATTACATGATTACTGAATTATATGTGATTGGATTACCTTGTATTATTCTTGAAATGTATATGAGTTGCATGCTCTTACTATATAAAATCGAACCATGTGAATTACCACCGTATGACCGCATGACTCTTGAAAAGTGCGATCGAATTGTATGTGTTTCTTGTATTGGATTGGATTCTTGAATCACCGAGATCGCTACACCGGGCTTTTATAGCCATATCACTGAGTTACTGATTACTGATATACTGGGCTTTATAGCCATACACTGTAAATTACTGAATCACTGAATACTGAACATTGCACTGCATGCATAAATGCATGATCAGATAATGGACGTGTCCCAAGTTGCTAATATCACTGAAAAGAGCCTCGAGCTCGAACATCGCATCGTCGGGGCCTGGCAGGGGAGAAATCACGACACGCCCCATCGATCATCATTACTCTTGACCGCCTCGAGCCCGAGGGATTTATCCTAAGCATCATCTTGACGCCTAGCCCGAGGGGAGAAATCTCGACGCGCCTAACCGATCCTTGATGAGCACTTGGGCACAACATCAATAATCGGAAAAGAGTCGCACGTCATTGCATCTTGTCTTGAATGCCCGAAATGACCGTATGTGACTACATGAATGATATGAATCACAATCGTAAATTATTGTGAATGAATGGTGAATTGTGACAATGACATGATTTAATGTGAACTACAATATGATCTTGATAAGTGTTAGTCTATCAGTAAATTGCCGCATAATATCAGAACTGTGATAAGATATGTAAACTATTATAGACTCATAAATTGTATATAATCTTGATTGATATTATTCGAGATATGTTGTCTGTAATATGTGTAAATGCATGATTTGAGTGAACCATTGATGATGGTTTCTCATTGAGTTCATAAACTCACCCAAAGATTGCAATTATTTCTCAGAACGAAGAGTACCCGTTAGCAAAACGGGAGTATGTTCTGAGGATTAGTGAAGGTCGAAGTCGGGATCGGTTAGGTATCGCATTTCATGTCTTTACTTTTGTACTAAAGTGTTTATTTTGTATTTGTAAAAATTGACCTAAGTGACTTTTGAAAATAAGTGTATCCTATTGGGCGTGATTGAGTGAGTACCCAAATTTGAGCATAGAATTCCGTGCATTTGTTATAAAAAGTAATGTATTGATTTCTGAGCGAGTGGTTAGCACGCCACCCTCGTGGGTCAAGGACTCGGATATCACCCACGATATCGGGTTCGGGTCTCGCGGGAGTGGGGTGTTACAATTATGATGTTCAATTTGGATGATTATGGTTTAGGGAAAGTTAAATTGGAAGAAAGAAGGAATCAATGGACAAATTGGAGCGAGGAACAAGTTTCTAGCATCGATTCGAGGTGGGTACCTGTTTATAATAGAATTTATAAGCCACTACTACTTTCTTTAAATAAAGGGATTTTCTTATTTCAATTGCATCATAAGTATTACATCATTGTGTGAATGATTTGAAAAATCATCATTGATTCAATACATGAACTTTTGACGAATTGTAAAAAAATACATTTGTATTATGCCTTGAAAGATTCCATGGGATTGTGTATATTCTGAAAAGAGCATCCGATAAATGGATTTGAGCATGATATGTGTTTTGTTTGGGTAAGAGAGTTACGGATAGAGTCACGTGCACGTCAACGTATGGAAAATTATAGCCTTCTCCCAGCTGCCCGCTTGTGGCCCACGAGATTCGAAAGTGGACTCGTCGTGTTTACAGTATAAACTTCGATTTATCCGTCGTGTTTATAGAACTCTCGAGCCATGTGTTGTGCATTGCATATGTGATTTGCCATTGCATCTATGAATTGTCAAGTTGATGCATTCATGTTTTATAAAATTTATGGGTTTATGGCTGAAAGCCTAAAAATCATATGTTTTACAAATGGCGATTTTGGCTACAACAAGAAAAGTACTTTTAGAAAATGTGCTATATGGATTTCAAAGAAATGTTTTCTAAGACCAGAAAAGAAAAAGGATTTCAAGGATTTTGCTTATTCATTTTGTTATAAACTATTACCCACGTAGTCAGAAGCTCACCCCTTCATTCCCATCCACGGTGATGAGAAGAAGATCGGTGAAAGAAATGTAAGATTTCTATTTGCATGTGTTAGAATTATTATGAATTGTACAATCTGGATTTTGATCAGTAGAAATTGTATATAAGGCTTGAAAATGCCACTATGATTTGTATAAAGCTTTGGTTTATGACAGGGTGTATAAATTGTAATTGAATTATGAGGTTTGGATGAGGGTATTGAGTTATGGTATTGCACATGGATATGTTATACAAGTTTTGTATGTTCAATTGAGATATAAGCATGATTTGTATTATGGAAAAATGTGAATGAACGTGTATTAGACATTGGATAGTGCGATTGTATGTGAATGTATTTGGATTGAAGTATGAGAAAAGAAAGAAAAGAAGAAGCAAGGAAAAATTTATACCGGTTTCGGATTGGATCAGTCTTAGGATTTCCAAAGCAACGCGATAGTGATTCCTAAAAGATTTATTCACGGATGTCGGCTCCGTTTTGTTTCGTATCGATAATTAGCTTTCGATTCATTAATAATTTGTTTCGCTTTGTGATCACTCGTTTATTCGTTCCGCCTCTTTGTGATTCGTATTCGTGTTTCCTCCGTTTTCGGGTTGTGGCGCCGGTCTCCGGATCGGGTCCCAACACTGTCAGTTGGTGACCTTACTATCATACTATTTCACTTGCCATTTTCGGAGCAGCCATTAACTTTGGTTCCGATGCTATGACTCAATTCCTTATTTCTGAACTCATTTTCAATCCAATACTTTTTCTCCGGTAACATGTAGACTAATACGTATTCCAGACATCCTTTCAAGGTGATACGTACCATAACCTCCTTTATCTCATCCCTCACATTCCTTTGGTACCAATACAATGACATTTAGTTCCATTTCACTACAACCAGTGATACTTTACCTAATGCAGTCATTCTTTATATGCCAGCAACTCTCTATTCAAATTCAATTCTCCTTAGACAATTCACTGTTTTATAGTGTTCACGCACTCTATCCCGGATATGCATTTTACTCTATTTCATTTGTCCGATCTGGTTTCACCTCCACTAGCCCATTCGGCTTTCCTGAGTCACTTTCCTTTGTTTCACTAATCATAGTCTCAAATCCATTATGGTCTTTGACTCCCGTTAGGCACTGTGCAGTGTAGCAGTGTATCCCTACAGTAAATCAGAACTCTATATCACGATCATAATCCTGTGAAACCCAAACCACTTAAGCATTTTTCCTATTGAACATTCAAACCTATAAGCACTTGAATCGATAATCACTTCATTCTATACCCGTAGTAACTCAATTTCACTCTTCGCATATTTCTCCTAAAATGTCTAGCTTCGATTGCTCAATTTCTTTGCTCATCAATGCCTTTGTTCAATCCCGACACATGCTTATTCTTTGAATCATTCAATACTAGTCTCCCGGTTACACTTGAATCTTCATATTCAAGATGGGAATCACCAGTTTGATTCCTGAACTATTAACCTTTCTTACCCCTATCCAGTACCACTAAATTTCCAACCTCAATTATTCACAATTACCCATAATCAACTTGACATTCTTTGAAAAATCCCAATATCTGTAATTGATGTGTTCATTACAGCCTTATCGGTTCACTATTTGAGTTTAGTAAGCCGAATTGTCTGTTCGTTTCAGAATTGTCGGTATAGTATTCATTATGCTCGTCTTCTTCCTCGAATTAACCCAATGTATCCTTATAGGAATCTAAGGTCTCCACGACTTTAAACAATTTTGCCCAATGTATCCTTATAGGAATCTAAGGTCTCCACGACTTTAAACAATTTTGATCATAGTACCAATACCATTTATCAAAGTCAATTCAATTTATCTTATACCGTTTTAACATATTGTCTCATTTCTTCACACACTGCCCACTCTCCAAGGATATGCTTATCATCAGTATCCAATTTCTCAATAATTCATATAGTTCATTTTGCTTTTCACTGTTCAATCCTTTCAAACACATTCTGTCGATAATTATCGTCACTACCATTTGCTTACTTTGCATTATTCCCTCTTAAACTTTTCCATACATCACCAAACATCATTCAATTCATTCAGTCCACAATTAGTGTATTTGCAATCCCTTTATGAAGGTAACACTGTATCACGTCATTGTCAGTTTTCCTTTAGGACCTCTTGTCTCTATCCATTTTCTCTTTCCAATTGATTTTTTTGTCATCCACATTAACATATGCCAATACCTAGTCATCCGTACTTGGACTTCCATAAATTCCACTTCACGTAAGTATTTCACTTCACAGTTCGAAGGAGATCTATTCACTTTTCATTGCAATAGGATCACCTCAATAGGATCACCTCAAATTAACATTCCATTTATGTCGTTGGATACTTTACATTCCCGTACACACACAATACATATAACCCCAATCGTATATTTCACTTGTTATGTTTAAATCTCCTCTTGAGATATGACTCAATTTCACTTTTGATTTAAATCGTACTTCTTTTCTTGCTACCGTCATTATAATCATTCACGAAAGTCTCATCAGCCAATTAGTGTCCCTAATTGATTTTCAATCATTCACAACTATACGTACTATCTTAATCAGAACAATTTTATGGGAACATTCCTTGTACTAAAGTTCGATGAGATGCGATACACTTTCTTTAACCCTTATACTTTACTATACACATTACCCGAAATCACTTCATCTTATCCGGAAACCAATTATTATCCTATACGATTCAGAATTCCACAAATTCATTTCCGTTCATGTCAATCCTCAAATAGAGGACTTATGCCATAATCATTTTTCATTTCCTCTCAGGCAGGTACGCTCAGTCCTCTTATGTCTTACTGTAATCCATTATGAACTTTACACTTATAGCCACTGTACTCATTCACCGATCATCTCCTCTATGATTTCCATGTATCTGTCACATACGTTTCATTAATCACGATCAACGTTACTATCCAATAGATATTCCCAACGGTAGACCGACTTACATGCGACAACTCTTTTCTTATATCACTATCATTGTTTCATTTTTCACGTATCATTGGACTATATGTCTCATCATTTTATTTCCATATCCGTCACGTGCAAGCTTGACCTTGTAAGGTCATAACAGCTTGACTTATACACTGTCATCTCCTTATTACTATGTATCTCTTTATTTTCCTCAAGCGCCTATGATAAGGTATTCACGGTCCCCAATACACGACAAAATCGTTGATACAACTCCACTGTATCTCCATCCATTTCTCTATTTACCCATCCATTTATCATTTCTGTGTCCAAATCCACATATTCAACCAATCCAGAATTCCCCGATATACAATCGGTAGAAATTGTCAGTCTGTCTTTTTCCCGTACGATCTTATTATACTGATTTCCAAACTCTTAGCATAATATTCACAGAACCATTTCAGTCTCACGCTTATGCGTTCAAGATCATTCCCATCTCACGAGTTCATTTTAGTTTATCTGTACACTTTTATCTTCTACTTTTTCTTACCCAACTAGGCACTAGGTACCTTGCTCTTTCAATTCTTTCAGTTCTAGGTAGACCGGTACGGTACAATATTGATCCTATCACAATCTCGCTATCCTGATCTACCTATGATATCTACTGATATTGAACACAAATACAGTGAATCCATATCTGCCTGATCGAATCATCTACACTTTACTCAGTTCCAAGATTTCCCAGTTCATCGCATCTACAGTCAGAGCTCTAATTACTTTGTCATCCTGGACTTTTAATCTCACTTAGGTCTACTATATGCTTCTCGTATCTCCAGTGGACTTCTTCCAATTCTAGACATATTCATTTTCTATCGCCGTAATTTTCTCATTTTAATCCGGGAATTACTTGTGATATCACTTCTTTCCTTAATCAGTCTAGACCAACTTAGTCATACGTATACCACATTCCGGGTTTATAATCACAGTACCATATATAACTCTCATTATCCATTTTTCCTTTTTGCCTTTTCCTCATTGCCCCTACACATTCATGGGCTCACATTCCCACTATTCTCACACTTAATCATTTAACACGTGTTTACACATAGGATTTCTCCTCGTGCGACACAGACTAGGGATCAGTTACCACGGTCTGCAATGACACGACTCAAATGCATGCAACCTATGTTTCAGAATTTGCCCAGATACAATACGTACTGCTGGGCTCTGATACCACCTAAACGTAACACCCCACTCCCGCAAGACCCGAACTCGACATCGATGGTGATATCTGAGTCCGTGCCCCGCGAGGGTGACGTGCTACATCACTCAGTCCAAAAACTCAGTATAAAATTTTTTTAACGCATACACACACACATACATATTATAACATATGCGGAAAACAATTATAACCAATTCAATGGCCTTGGGGCCCTTTTCATAAATACAATTAATTCCAGTCTGTTGACTTTACAAACTGACTTAATCAATAATACAGAATATCATAAAATAAAAATACACTAATGCAGACGCAAACTGATCTCGACTTCTATCTTTCCTTGATACGGTACTCCGTGTCAAACGGGTATTCTTCAAGACCTGAAAAATAGATCCAAATTTTGGGTGAGTTTTGCGAACTCAGTGAGGAACCATCATCGATGGTTCACCCAATTCATGCATTACGCGAATAGCGTACAGATTATCACAATTGCACATTCAGAATATTATATGGCAATTTTTAGATTTTCACAAAAGCATAATCAGAAAGATGTCAAAGTTGTATCACATAGATGCAAGGCATGTTGTCTCTTTCCCAATCCAAAAGTCAATTCAATGCATACTTACTTAAATACATGACATTTTCCATTTCATTTCAGTGATTCAATACTTTTCCCAATTCACAGTACAATCAAATATATGCATAACATTTTTCTATTATTTCCCATTTCGATTACGTGTTGTGATGGCTACCTGATCGTCCCAATTCGGCAAGATTAATCAGTGGACCTATGGCTCTGAACTGTCCCTTTTCGGTCTCATTAAGCATTGAGCATAAAGCTCTGAACTGTCCCTTTCAGGCTCATTAAACGTTGAGCATAAAGCTCTGAACTGTCCCTTTCAGGCTCATTAATCGTTGAGCATATAGCTCTCGGTGGTAGCTCCAGTCACGACTGTTATCAATTAACCAGGTATAGAATTCATTTATCAAAATTCTACAATATCACATTGGAAGTCAAGTCCAATTTATCGAAACAGACAATTCATTCTCAATTATTCACATTAATTCACAATCACGAACTATCACATTGAAAGCATAAAAGTTTCTCAATCACAGGCAATTAACACTCGGACCTTTGGTTCGAGATCTCAAACGTAATCATTCACAAACAGTTACACACAAATAGCACTTCAATAACAAGTTCCCAATACTTCGAACACCTATGGTCCAAAATCAATCAAAATCAAACACACATAAGCCCTCCATAATCTCCACATGGCATAACCACATAATTTTTTATCACATATAGATTGAGGAACCAACTAGGTTACTCACCTGTACTTCCGAGCCAAATCTGGAAGTCTCAGTGACGTCGGTGGTCCAACGCTCCCAGTGTGACTCTATAATAGTGACAGTATGTAAACATTATCAATTAATTTAGAACAATTAGCAAAACTCTAGGTTATGGTTTAGGGTACTATTCATTCCAGTCAATAGCAATAACTTTCCAAGCCAAATTGCAACCTCTTAAAGCTACAATTGGACAACACCTATTTCACACAAAATTGTAGCCAACAAACCAAAGTTTCAGTGGGCACAAACCTTGCCTCAATTGCATAACCACACAATTATTTATGATCAAAACATTGCAATAGGTTCAATATTCATTTTCCAGCTTTCATCTTCAACTTAACTCCTATCACTTCTAATACCAATAACACATCATTAAGTATTCATTTACACTTCTAATTCAACCACAAAATCATCACAACATGAACTTATATAGTTGGCAGCACTTTCACGATTTACTTTCCTTAATTCCATTCATCTAGCCTTGCAAAACTCAATCCAAAACTAAGCCAAAAGCATTGGAAACCATATTCATTCACTCATCCATACACAAGCATATATTTAAACCCGTTCAAACCTACCACTATGATGATCAATTAAATGCATAAGTGAGCTCCATGAATGATTTTAACTACCATAAGAATAAATACAAACATAAATTCTCACCTAGCCAAGCTTTTAAATCTTCAATTCTTCACTAATTCACCAACTTCCCTCACACCCCACACACCATACAATGATTACTATCACAAGGGAGAAAGGGTTAGGTTTGCATGTATGTGTGTATAAAGGAGAGCAAGTAAGTAGCAAGAAGAAGCTCTTAAGGTTGGTTTGAAAGAGTAGGAAGGAAGAGCAATTAAGCAATCAAGACAAACAACTTTGCAAGGAAGAAGAGACCCACGAAGAAAGGAGAAGAGTAGCTCTCGGATGAAGGAAGCTTTAGGCTTTTAAAATGATTTTCTTAAGTCATTCCAAGATGCAAGTGTCGTGGAAGAGTGAAGAGAACCAAGACAAATTCAATTAATGAAGAAGGACACTTGTCCTTTAATGAAAAAGCAAACAAATAATCATATTTAATTAAGTAAAAGAATATTAATCCCAATTTATCTTTAAGCCATCTTATGCTAATGGCTCTTTAAAATTTTCAAAAATCATTTATCCAATAATCTCATGCCATTTGGTAGTCCTTTTCAGTAAAGAAAATCCACTCAGTCAGCCAGTTGGAATTTTCCGATCCGGGCAAGTACCCCGAAAAATTTCAGAAAAATTTTCACAAATCTCTAAAAATATAAAACACTCAATGGCGTACTCGGAACAATTTTTCAAACACAAGAACCATGTTAATCACACTAAAATTACATTAGGCACATAAACCGGGAATGTCATGTATGTATGTACAGTAATTTGCATGTGCACAATTTCACTGTTTACTGATGCTAGTATGCATGAACAATACTAATTAATCCCTGTCAATCTCATCCTATGACAATTTACTATTTTACCCTTCCTGTAGGGGGTGGGATGTTACATTTTATGCTACATTATCCTAAATAAATCCCACCTTATCCTTACCCACATTACAACCCTAAAAAAGTTCTTTGATTCATGATTATGTATGTGACTTTTAGTGGTGGAGAAATGAAATGATATGCAAAGTTATGGATTCTTGTGATCATATATAGTGTTTGAGTGTACCTATGGAAATATCTTATTTAAATACTTTTTGACCAAGTCTACCTCTAGATTACTCAGTTTCTAACGGTGGTGAATATTGATTGATTATGAGTTGAAGCTTTGAATGTTGAGATTTTACTATAGGTTTTGAAAGTCATTCATCTTATGGTTATCTATTCTTAAAAAATGTGGAAAATGAGTAAAAGTATTGGATTGTAATTTTAATTTTGATGATTAGCCCAAGGACAGTCAAAAGCTGAGTGTGAGGGAACCTGATTTGTGATTAAATTTTGATTCATTTGACATGCTACACTTACTGATTAATGCCTTGGAAATACTTAAGATACTCACTTTGACTTATATGTGATTTTAGGTAGAATTCGAAAGCAAAGAAGTTAAAGTGAGTCGAAAGCACGACATTTGGATTATTTTTTGAGGATTAATATTCACTTATCTTCATAGAACAAGAAGAAGAAAATTAAAAGATAAGAGGAAGACAAGAAAAATGGAACACAAAGAAGAAGAATCTTAGAAAGCAATGCACATGCATGTTTTTGCCATGCAAAAATGTCAAATTAATGGAGCAAAAAATGACAACAAATTGGGCATGAAACAACTGTTGGACCCCGAATCTTTTTGTAAGCTAGGACTATTAAACGAGGAACTTTTGGCAATTAGCTATGTGTAAATAAGCGGAGAATTTATGAGATTGAAAGGAAATGTAAAGAGAATTGATTTAATCAAAGTGAGTTGGAAAATTTTCTGAACATAATTCAGTATTTTCAGCAATTTTTGATCTGTGGAGATCCGATTGAATTGATTCTTAGGGAAAAATAAAATAAAGACATAGGGCTACAATTTGTCTGAAGGAAGTGAATTTTAATTTAGCCTCTAAGATTATCAATTTTCGGATGGAAATGAAGTGCTGGAAAATGTGTTAGCAAAATGATAGTCCAAGATGTTTAGACCATAACTCTTGAGGTAGTGCTCCAAATTAAATGATTTTGGTGTCATTAGAAAGATAAGACATTAAGGAACATTTCTCTAGAAGAAAGTTTTAGCAAATTCTCTCAATTAGATGGTGAGAAAATGTCCTAAAGTAAGTATGTTTTGAAATAAAATTTCAGGGGCAGTTTTGAAAAGTCACTTAAGATGTTAAGTTTAAGCTTATAAGGAGGGGGCATTTTAGTCATTTTGCACTCATTAAATGAAGAAGAGAAGGGGACTGTCGTTCATGAAGGAGAAAGCACGAAAATAAGAACCAAAATGAAGAGAGAAAAGAGGGAAAGAAGGAAAGAAGAGGAGAGAAGCCGACGGTGAGAGGGAAGAGAAGAAGATTTTCGTGGAAAGTTAGGGATTTTCATGGAAAAGAACAAGAAATCAAGGGTTTCAAGGTTAGTTTTTCATCTTTCCATCTTGTTTATTGAAGAAATAGGTTGTAGTTTTGTAATGGAGAAAACCCTAGAGAGAGAAAGTGGTTGGAGGAAGAAGATGATGATGAAAGCCATAAGGCTTTTGGATTTCTAAGCTAGGTTGGGAGTTTTCTAACCTAGATTGATTATGGATGGGTTAGATTAGATCTTGGTTAGGGTTTATGGTAATTATGGAAAACTGGATATTTTCCAAATAAATTGAAATTCATGGAATTGTGTTGTTGTGTTTAGGAAATCAAGAGTCTATTCAAGGGCAAGAAGGAGGCCATTAAAATTGGATTTCCAAGTGTATAAGGTGGGTAAATTATTTATAGTTGTTGTGTGAGATGAGCAAAATGCATGATGTGTGGATTATGTGTTAAATGACTTGTATGAATTGTTGATATTTCATTATGATATACCCTTTTATGATAAAACGATTGAATTGTGTTTATGACATGTTAGGCATTGATAATTGCTTGACATTTTGAGATGATTGTTATGCCATTGAATTGAACCATGGCATTTTGAACATGAATGATTGATTTGAGCATGATAATGCTATGCCTTGTATTATGGCATTCTGATTAATGAAAAGAAGAAAGATCATGAAAA
Organism: Erythroxylum novogranatense; assembly: GCA_029891385.1. Classification (NCBI taxonomy): domain Eukaryota; kingdom Viridiplantae; phylum Streptophyta; class Magnoliopsida; order Malpighiales; family Erythroxylaceae; genus Erythroxylum; species Erythroxylum novogranatense. The sequence goes on from CM057229.1 coordinate 20,239,578, forward strand.
TATGAAAATGTGATTATGTGCCTTGTTTGGGCGAGAGAGGAACCGTTTCGTAGTCACGTCAACGTTGACATAATGCCTTCTCCCGGCAGCCCGCTTGTGGCCCACGAGATCCAAAAATGGACTCGTTTCGTTCACGATGCAAACTTCGGTTTTATCATTTTGTTCACAGAACCCTCGAGCCAATTGATTGTGCATTGCATATGATATGTTTAAGCTACGCTTTGAATTGAATTTCATCCATTATGTGATCATGTTATGAATTGTGAAGTGCGAATGAAATTGTCAATGTTGAACCTTCATTGTGAATGCTTCTACGCCTATATGTGTATGATTGTATGGCTCAAAGCCAATGGCTATAAATATTTTAGCCACTGAGCTGTGAAGCTCAACCCAATATTTTTTCCACTCCTCAGTTGCAGGCCAAGAAGATCAATGAATCCTTGCAAGACATTGGGACAAGAGATAGTTAGCTTTTGTACTAAGCAACACTATGTATAGCTTATTTAGAATACCAACCATTGAGCATCCTTCTGTATTGGATTTAAGTTATGATGTGTATATTGATATGTAAATGAAGTGGTACAATTTTCCACTTTGTTTAATTATGAGAATGTGAATTTGAGGATTTCCTTTTGTATATGATTTGTCTTCTTGTTAGTTGAGCATCAATTGCATTTTTGTACTTAGAGTAAAGCTATGAATGAAAGCTTTGTATGAGCTTCATTTTGTCTTGGAAATGAAAATGGGAACTTGAAAAGTTCCCTTTGTATTATTGTTGATTTTCAAATTTGAATGTGTTGGATGTGTATAGTATAATTGTTGAGATTGCCAATTGTTGCTTGTGTTAGGATAGGATGTTGGAGTTGGAAAGCTTGTGTGTGCTAAATTTGGATTTTGAAGTTGAGAGTTATGAACATTTGCAAGGGATGATGTTGTATGGGAAGTATGAACTTGAGGGCTTTGGTGAATGATGAAAATTGGGGTGTTATATGAGTTATTTGAGTTGAGATTTGGGAGTTTGTTGCATTTAGATTGGTATTTGTTTGGTTATGGAGTTGTGTTACACTTGAAGAGTTGAATTTGGGGACTTTGGGAATGTATAGGGTGTTAAGATGGAAGTTGGAAGCATTGGAGAGGCTTTATAAGGAGTTTGGACCCCTTTGCCCAGTTTATGTCCGTTAAACAGACATGGATGTCCGTTTAACGGACCTTCTCGGGTAAAAATGAGGTGTTAATGTCCGTTTAACGGACATTCTCGGGTCAGCTACAGTAATATGCAATTTTGACTAATTTAGAGGCTGAATCTCGATACGATGTCTCTAATATGAGTTGTAGATCTCGATGTCTTCTTTTCAATGGTTTAAAAATGAAAGAAATTGGAAATTTGTATAAAAAGTTATGGCATTCGCGCCAAGAGAGGTACAAATCGATTTAGGGTTTAAACAGTTTATTCCTTTGGGCATAACTCCCTCATCCGACCTCCAATTAAGTTGATTCTTTGACCAATAGATTCCTAAGATATGTACCTTTCTCTCCATAAAAATTTGTATCATTTGGAATTGATTTGAGAGAGTTTACATTAAAGTAAGTAAGAGGTCGGTTAGGAGAGCATGTTTGCGATATGATCCCTTTTAGGCTTTTTAAGCATATCTTGAGTTGTATAACTCTGTTTGAGGTGATTCTTACTCCCAATTAAACAGGAGACTTAGATCTAGGATTTATATGAAGAAGTCAAGTTGAAATTTTGATTTGAAGGTTTCCAACTTCTGTTCGTAAACAGGAGAATTGAGTTCAAGCATAGTGATTGTTTGTACGAGCACACCGTTGAGCAGATTATAAGCAAATTTTTGGGATTTTATTAAAAAAAAGAGATAGGAATGAGTATGAATTGATAATTTCTAATAAGGGTTCAATGAAAGAACCTTTTCGAGGTAATATCCACGCTCAAGGTTTCATGTGTTCGCAAAAGGGTTGGGTTCCGGAATCGGACGCCAACAGTTGTGGTATCAGAGCGAGAGTGAAAGTGTTAAGTTTTAAGCAATTGGGTTCGGACCCAACATTTATGGTATCAAAGTGCCGGAATTGAGATCTTACATGGGCGCATATGTATAAGTTTCACGCAAGAAAGATTGTTAAGGGTTTAAGCTGATAGAAGTAGTAGGAAGAGGAATGAGTTGTTAGAAAATAAGAACTTAAGGAAAGTTTGTTGAAACGTACTTGAATTGATGATGACAATAAGGGTTAATTGGAGTAACCTTATAAGGTGCTTAGTGTACTTCTTATGATATGATATTTGGAGCGATTGTTGGGCTTCGAAAACGGGACCTAACATCCTATCGTATCAAAGCTTAGGCTTTAAAGGGTCCTAGGCTTAGAATAGGTGGTGTTATGCATTAGTGTGTTATGTGATAAATTGTTTGCATTGTGAATTGATTGATTTCATTAAGTGACATGCATGTCATGCATATATGTAGAAAATCAAAATGTTAGTGTTTGCATTGAAGGAGTAAAGTGCTACCTCGTAAAAGAATACGAGGAGTTTTGCAAGGATCTGTAGCACCTGATTTTTCACCCTTAGAGAAGGATTCTGATGAGTATAGAATCCTAGTAATTGCAATTGCATGATTCATATGTATGCACTTTTGTTAAGTGTTTGGACTATTAGGAACAGAAACAAGGAGAAGAATGGTATTTTTTCAGAGTGTAAGGCAAGGAATGTTGTGGCTATTTAGAAATAAGAAAATTTTCGTGGTTCGATATATTAGACATAAATTTCGTAATTGTGGATATGTCAATGAATTTGGTAACGGAATTTTTTTTAGAATTGTATTTGAATTGATGTATTTATACTTGAATTGATATGGATGTGAGAATATTTGCATGAATTGATAGAATGGGAAATAGAGACAAAGGTAGAAATGAAAAGATTTATGGTATACAAGCAAAGTGGAATTGACAAGTTGAACTCAGAATTTATGATTTGGAATAAGATTGTGCTAGTAAATTGAGATCAGAGGGCTATGTGTTTATAATTCTAAATTGATTAATAATGTACGTATGGGAAAAGAAAAAAATGAAACAATTGCGAGTAGTATATGTAGAAGTCCTCGAGGCTAAGTTGACCGGTCATTATGAGTACATATCTGATAATGTGGTTACATTGGTGAATAATCTGATTTAGTACATATGAGATTTATAGTTGGATATGGTATATGAGGTAATTTGTGATCCTTATAGCTAAAACTATGAGATGAATCAAAGTGTTGAGATAGAAGTATGGTATAGGTGATTATGTTGAAAAGGTAACTGCGATGGTGCAGAAATTTTGAATAATAGTATAAGATTTAGAGGTTGTTCGGAATTTATTATGATTGTTGTATCAGTAGCATGAGATATAAATTGGTGACATGCCAAAATTCAAGAGTAAACGAATATGCCTCTTATTTCATTGAGTATTATTCTAAGGGATGTTTTGATCATGTAAAGTGTGACAAAGATTGAAATTATTAAAATATCAGGAGTAGTTGAAATCGATTGTATTGAGATGTTAAGAATGACTGAAATAGCAGTTGATCTATAAAGATTGCATGAATAGTGTTGATGACAGTAGTAAGAAATCATTCTTTTGAAAAAGAATTTCATTGAGTTAAGTTGAACATATTAGATTTAAGAATGATCAACGAAAGAGCAAAATAGAAAAGAATATGAAATGAACCAAAAGTAAATATTGGAGTCATATCCCTAGTAGAGACTCAAGCATAAGAGATAGAGTATGCACAAGAAATATGAATTAGACTTTGATGAGTGTATTAGTACCAATGCAGGAAGTTACTTTTGCAAATAAGTTGAAATACATGGAGAAATTAGTATGATTGAGCAGATAGTAGAATAAGTCAATGCGAAATCAGAGAAAATTTAATGAATTGAGAAAATCATTAGAGGAAGGTAAGTCCGTTGGAAGATTGAAAACGATGTAAGGAAATATTACCTCATTGAGGAATTTGCTATTTTAAGGAACTAGGAGAACTAATCATGGGCCTATGGAGCTTTGGAAATATTTGTTCGAGTTAACAAATGCTTCGAAAGTACTATAGTATTGAGGATTAGAGTGATCCAAGCACAATTTGATGATGTATTAAATGTACCCAAAAAGTTGAGAAAAATAGTTTGAATATTTGAGGAAAAACATGTAAATCATATGAGCAATAAAGTAAAGAGAATTCTGAGGAATTATAACAATGATATTGATTTTTTTTATAAACCAGATTTGGCGACTTCATAGTATACAATGATGTTTTATAAGAGATTAGGATAAAATCCAATGCAGCATGATAAAGTGATTTCATATGTATGGAGACAATTAAACCACATGAGATGATTGATTGATGTATGAATTGGAACTTGCTACAATGGTGATCATTTTGAAAGTTTGGAGCAAGATAAGTCTGTAAATATTAGGAAATATACAGACCATCTAATTTGAAGAAATTATTGAGTTGAGAGAATGGAATAAGAGACTGAGACGATAGATAAAGTTCTTTGAAGGACTATAGAAAATCCCAATAGCAGTGAAGCATGAATTCAGGTATTGAGGTTATTAAAACTAGTGTAATAAAAGTGTAGAATGTGCAATTAAATCTGGAGGCAAATCAAAGTACTAATTGCTATGGAATTGAAGATTAGTATCACATGAAAGGATTAATAAAGCCCAAATTGAGGATTTAGAAATTAAAAATCTTATTAAGTAATTGGAAATGGATTTGGATTCCGAGTTTGAATTGGAAAATGATGCTTTGTAATTGAAATGAAAGGTATGTATATCGATAAAGATGATTGAGCAAGAAAATTTCAAGAGAAAGCACAAATGATTACACTTATAAGTTGTAAATAGTCTTGACTGTTGTAGAGATTATCGCAGTGATGTCATTAGAATATTGTAGGGAGCATTATATGACAAAATCACCTCTTTAATTAGATGAATAGGGTCAAAATCAATTGGAAATGTTGATGATAAGTAAAACTGACGGTATTGAGAATCAAGTGACTCAAGAAAAAGACGAATGAATTAGAAGGGTTAAAACCAAAGGCATGGAATACAGAGAAATGGACGTAAGAATTAAGTGTGCGAACACTATAGAGATGTGAACTTCGAACCAAAGGATGACATGTTTCTGAGAGTAACATGTTCTCAAGGTGTGCTCAGATGGTGTGTAAATGTCGCGGATTAATGATGTGTTATATGAGAGTATGCTAAGAAACATAGATATGATTCGATATTGGTGTTATCAATGCAAGAAGTGGAAAAAAATGTGAATAATTTGAAGTATATTCAGGAATTAGTTAAGAAAGAGAATGAAGAAATAGGTGACTGAAAGACCAAGAGAGTCTATTGACTATGGTCATTTGGAAGAAACTATTCGCATGAATCAGTTATTTGTTTGATCACTTAGGTAAGAATTTCGGGGACGAAATTCTTTTAAGAGGGGGAGAACTGTTGGACCCCGAATCTTTCTGTAAGCTAGGACTATTAAACAAGGAACTTTTGGCAATTAGCTATGTGTAAATAAGCGGAGAATTTATGAGATTGAAAGGAAATGTAAAGAGAATTGGTTTAATCAAAGTGAGTTGGAAAATTTTCTGAACATAGTTCAGTATTTTGAGAAATTCTTGATATGTGGAGATCCGATTGAATTTATTCTTGGAGAAAAATAAAATAAATACATAGGGCTACAATTTGTCTGAAGAAAGTGAATTTTAATTTAGCCTCTAAGATTGTCAATTTTTGGATGGAAATGAAGTGCTGGAAAATGTGTTAGCAAAATGACAGTCCGAGATGTTTGGACCATAACTCTTGACATATTCCTCCAAATTAAATGATTTTAGTGTCATTAGAAAGATAAGACATTAAGGAACATTTCTCTAGAAGAAACTTTTAGCAAATTCCCTCAATTAGATGGTGAGAAAATGTTCTAAAGTAAGTATGTTTTGAAATAAAATTTCAGGGGCAGTTTTGGAAAGTCACTTAAGATGTTAAGTTTAAGCTTAGAAGGAGGGGGCATTTTAGTCATTTTGCACTCATTAAATGAAGAAGAGAAGGGGGCTGTCGTTCATAAAGGAGAAAGCATGAAAATAAGAACCAAAATGAAGAGAGAAAAGAGGGAAAGAAGGAAAGAAGAGGAGAGAAGTCGACGGTGAGAGGGAAGAGAAGAAGATTTTCGTGGAAAGCTAGGGATTTTCGTGGAAAAGAACAAGAAATCAAGGGTTTCAAGGTTAGTTTTTCATCTTTCCATCTTGTTTATTGAAGAAATAGGTTGTAGTTTTGTAATGGAGAAAACCCTAGAGAGAGAAAGTGGTTGGAGGAAAAAGAAGATGATGAAAGCCATAGGGCTTTTAGATTTCTAAGCTAGGTTGGGAGTTTTCTAACCTAGATTGATTATGGATGGGTTAGATTAGAGCTTAGTTAGGATTTATGGTGATTATGGAAAACTGGAGATTTTCCAAATAAATTGAAATTCATGGAATTGTGTTGTTGTGTTTAGAAAATCAAGAGTCTATTCAAGGGCAAGAAGAAGGAGGCCATTGAATTTGGATTTCCAAGTGTATAAGGTGGGTAAATTATTTATAGTTGTTGTGTGAGATGAGCAAAATGCATGATGTGTGGATTATGTGTTAAATGACTTGTATGAATTGTTGATATTTCATTATGATATATACTTTTATGATAAAACGATTGAATTGTGTTTATGACATGTTAGGCATTGATAATTGCTTGACATTTTGAGATGATTGTTATGCCATTGAATTGAACCATGGCATTTTGAACATGAATGATTGATTTGAGCATGATAATGCTATGCCTTGTATTATGGCATTCTGATTAATGAAAAGAAGAAAGATCATGAAAATATGAAAATGTGATTATGTGCCTTGTTTGGGCGAGAGAGGAACCGTTTCGTAGTCACGTCGACGTTGACATAATGCCTTCTCCCGGCAGCCCGCTTGTGGCCCACGAGATCCGAAAATAGACTTGTTTCATTCACGATGCAAATTTTAGTTTCATCGTTTTGTTCACGAAACTCTCGAGTCAATTGATTGTGCATTGCATATGATATGTTCAAGCTATGCTTTGAATTGAATTTCATCCATTATGTGATCATGTTATGAATTGTGAAATGCGAATGAAATTGTCAATGTTGAACCTTCATTGTGAATGCTTCTATGCCTATATGTGTATGATTATGTGGCTCAACGCCAATGACTATAAATATTTTAGCCACTGAGCTGTGAAGCTCAACCCAATATTTTTCCCACTCCTCAGGTGCATGCCAAGAAGATCAATGAATCCTTGCAAGACATTGGGACAAGAGATAGTTAGCTTTTGTACTAAGCAACACTATGTATAGCTTATTTAGAATACCAACCATTGAGCATCCTTCTGTATTGGATTTAAGTTATAATGTGAATATTGATATGTAAATGAAGTGGTACAATTGTCCACTTTGTTTAATTATGAGAATGTGAATTTGAGGATTTCCTTTTGTATATGATTTATCTTCTTTTTAGTTGAGCATCAATTACATTTTTGTACTTAGAGTAAAGCTATAAATGAAAGCTTTGTATGAGCTTCATTTTGTCTTGGAAATGAAAATGAGAACTTGAAAAGTTCCCTTTGTATTATTGTTGATTTTCAAATTTGAATGTGTTGGATGTGTATAGTATAATTGTTGAGATTGCCAATTGTTGCTTGTGTTAGGATAGCATGTTGGAGTTGGAAAGCTTGTGTGTGATGAATTTGGATTTTGAAGTTGAGAGTAATGAACATTTGCAAGGGATGATGTTGTATGGAAAGTATGAACTTAAGGGCTTTGGTGAATGATAAGAACTGGGGTGTTATATGAGTTATTTGAGTAGAGATTTGAGAGTTTTTTGCATTTAGATTGGTATTTGTTTGGTTATGGAGTTGTGTTACACTTGAAGAGTTGAATTTGGGGACTTTGGGAATGTATAGGGTGTTAAGATGGAAGTTGGAAGCATTGGAGAGGCTTTATAAGGAGTTTGGACCCCTTTGCCCAGTTTATGTCCGTTAAACGGACCTTCTCGGGTAAAAATGGGGTGTTTGGCCAGTCTATATCCGTTAAACGGACATGCATGTCCGTTTAATGGACATTCTTGGGTCAGCTATGGTAATTTGCGATTTTGACCAGTTTAGAGGCCGAATCTCGCTATGAGGTCTCTAATACAAGTTGTAGATCTCTTGAATAGTTAAAAACGAAAGCAATTAGACATTCGTATAAAAAGTTATGGCATTCGCGCCAAGAGAGGTACAAATCGATTTAGGGTTTAAACATGGTTTATTCCTTTGGGCATAACTCCCTCACCCGACCTCCGATTAAGTTTATTCTTAGACCAATAGATTCCTAAGATATGTACCTTTCTCTCCATAAAAATTTATATCATTTGGAATTGATTTGAGAGAGTTTACATTAAAGTAAGTAAGAGGTCGGTTAGGAGAGCATGTTTGGGGTATGATCCCTTTTAGGCTTTTTAAGCATATCTTGAGTTGTATAACTCCGTTTGAGGTGATTCTTGCTCCAAATTAAAGAAGAGACTTAGAGCTAGGATTTATATGAAGAAGTCAAGTTGAAATTTCGATTTGAAGGTTTCCAACTTCTGTTCGCAAACAGGAGAATTGAGTTCAAGCATAGTGACTGTTTGTACGTGCACACCGTTGAGCAGATTGTGAGAAAATTTTTGGGATGTTATAAAAAAAAGAGATAGTAATGAGTATGAATTGATAATGTCTAATAATGTTTCAATGAAAGAACCTTTTTGAGGTAATATCCACGCTCAAGGTTTCATGTTTTCGCAAGAGGGTTGGGTTCTGGAATCGGACGCCAACAGTTGTGGTATCAGAGCGAGAGTGAAAGTGTTAAGTTTTAAGCAATTGGGTTCGGACCCAACAGTAGTTGGTGAGGGCCAAAAAGGCCAAAATGTTGTTGGTGAGGAGAATAAAACGCATGCAGGTCAAACAACGTCTGCATACATAGGTATTGTGCATTCCTACGTTAAATGCAGACATTGTGCGTTCAACGCATGCAGATGTTGTGCATTAGTAAAACGCATAGTAACATATGAGGGTTTTAAGAAGAATGTATAGGTGGACCAAAAATTAAATGAGAAAATAGAGGGAGGAGCGAAAAACAGTGAAGGCGTTAGGTTCTTTCTTCATTTTTCATCACCGAAGCAGCCATAGAGAAGATGATTGATGCTTGGAGCATAAAAATTGGTTCTTTCTTCATTTCCAATGCCGGTTCAACTGGAATATCGACACCAAGACACGATTAAGCTATTTTATCATTTTAATGTTGTAATTTCTTTTGGGATTGTTGTATGGTTGGTGTTAATTTTATCGGGTTTTAGGATGAATTATCTTAATACGTTATTTTGATTGTTCTATTTCGAACCTATTGCTAAAACATTGAATGTAATCCGTAGTCATTACTTTTGATGTTTGTTAGTAGCATCTAATGATCCCGTATTGTTAAGAACAATATAACTTAGGTTAGATAAACCGAACGTGTGAAGTTACTACTTATATTAGTCATTTTTCACATCATAATATAGCTGTCAAATTAAATCTAGAGATCGTATCCTAGGTTATTCGATAGTTAAGTTTGATTAATGATCGTATCTTAATTAATCAAAAATTAAGGAAAAATCGAGATTAGTAGAGTGTTTTATTAGTCTCAGATTAATATTCCTAAGAGAGTTGTAGAAATGTTAAGATGATGAAATATATTTAATCACGTTTAGGTCAAAATTGAACCTAGAACTGGACCTTACATATATTTGACAGTTTAATCATTTTTGATCGCTTGTTTTAATTGGTTTTCGATAGTTTGCTTTTATTTTATTTTCTAAATCGTTAAAAATCCATAAACTCCTTTTTTATATTTTCCTTGCATCAATTAATTTCGTTATAGAAATTAATTTAACGTTCTTTGTGGATTCGATCCTGACTCATTATAATTACAATTTTTAGTGTGCAAAGTCAGGTAAATTTTGCAGTACACTCAACACACGCTGTTATTGCCAAATCCTTTTTTTAGCTATAAGGTCACTATTGACACAAAACCTTTTCATAACCAACAATATAACGCCCTCCAACATTGAAACTATAGAATTAAATATATATTGATTAAATATTAAAAGCCGCATATAAATTATTGTCACAGATATCACAATGAAAAATTCTTTATGTGTATTATCCAAATCATCATATTTCTGCTGCTTTGATTCCTTTAGTATAATCATTTTCTTTTCATATTTTGATTGATTTGTTAATTTAACATATGCCTAAAATTGTCTTTGAAGCTTTTTACATCTATGATTCTTCCTCAAATTGCAAAATAGATGTTAGGCACAAAAAACTTATACTCTACTTTAGGAAGTACCTATTTGGCAACATGAATTAATCTCTACAAAATTGTACATATTCATTGTCATAATTAAATCACCTTACATAGTCAAACGAGTTTATAATATGTCATATAACATTTTGTTACCTTTTATTGATAATTAATACCTGTATAACCACCATCGACAAATAATTGTAAATTATCACTTAATAATTAGAGAAATCATCTTCATATATCTATGCATTATGTCCCCATATATATATATATATATATATATATATATATATATATATATATATATATATATATAACATTTGAAGATGTTTTCAATATATCCTTTTGCATATGCCTTTAGAAAACCAATCATCTAATCCAATTACTCTTCTACATCCAGCCGACAAACTTCTTTTACAACAACCAAATACAATGTACAATATATCAAAATATGAAGTCTCATCTGGTTCAATCTTAGAAGTAGACATTTTCAATATAAATCTTAGGTTAGGTCTCAAAATCTCGACATCACAGTCTCATAATTTAGCATATTCATCCGTTACTTTGTTATATCTTTTGTTTATCACCAATTTCTTAGCTTGTTGACACTTGATTTGTGAAACATATAAACTTAATTGATTCTTGATATTTTGTTGGATGACAATAATCTTCATAGACTTAATATATGTCATCTTTATTAAATGTTTGAAGGCTAAATACTCAATGGTCAAGTTCCTCACTTTGAACATATAAGGAATAGTTATAGGTGTGATGCAGTGATAGAATGTTTTAACAATAAATTTACTACAAATCCTATTTATGAAAGAATAAACTAACTCTAGGCAACTTGATTTATCATAAGTTAAGCTTGTTTTCTCTCTATAATTTCTCAAAAACTCAATATTCTTCCTCTCAGCTATTGAGTACCTAGTGACAACTTTTTGTTTACCTCCCTTACAATTAGGATTGGCGTGGGTTGAACTAGGCCTAGGAAAACTTGAGGCAAAATATAATTAATCGAGCTATAATAGGCTTGAGACTCACAGTTAGAGCCCGAACCTAATTCGGTTTAGATGACTCGAAGTGCGATTGGAACTTTTTTATTTTAAAATTTTATAAATACATCATTTACACTTGAAATTTTTGGTTGAGCTTGGTCTAAAGTTCAAATATTAAAAAAAAATTGAAATACAACTTAAAGCTCAATCAACTCAAATCGAACTTATTGACTTCAGACCAAATCAAACTAGACCCAAACGTAGATTTGATTCCTACTTATATCATCAAAATGCATGCCAAGACTATACTTATGCCTCTCTATTATTGCACCATATCTATATTAGAAACTTATCAACTTTTAATTGTTATCCTCTTCGTTTTCACTTGCATTGAACTCACTTCATGCATAATTGATATTGTTATTATTGTTAACATAATCAATCCCTTCACCTTTATGCGCATCTCTATCATTGTTATCTTTTTTCTACATGGGTCGTTTCTTTCTCTCCCTCACTTACTTTTGTAGCTACATAATTAAATAAAGGGTGAATATAACTATTTCTTGCATCAACCAACTTTTTATCATCAATGCTTAAAAGAAAACCAAAATGATGAACTATTTTATTATTTTTATGTTGAACTTCCTCTTAATTTGCTACTACAACTTTAACATTTTTATATACCAATTCATTTGTTATCAAGACTTCTCCGACGGTTCTAACTTCTTTAATAACATGAAACTCCCAAACATCTGCACTAATATCAACATCTTTAGTTACAAAAGTATTTTAAACAATACATCTGCGCTAATATCAACATCTCTAGTTACAAAAGTATTTTAAACAATCCTATATTCTTGAATAACTTGAAAAACCCCACACTCATTAACAACTTTAACAATCATTCTTCAATTGATTTAATAGCTTCAACGCTATTAGAACCTTTATTCAATTTATTTTCTGCATTTCCACTTCCTTCACACAATCCTTTATCTACTTCATTCATGTACAATTGAATACTCTTTTTAATTAATATACAAACCCACACGCACTATTAATTTATAAACGATATTTCTTATCCTTTTATTACTTGTAATAAATATTGCTCCACGTTAACTACAAATCAAATGAATAATGACAAAAATTCATCATATGTTAAATATTGATTTCTATTAGTCTCTTAGTTTTCAATTTTTAGGATACCCCATGAAGTTTGTTTGAATACTACATCTATATTAGTTAGATGTGCATATAGTTATACATATCTTGCATATCTCTTGCATATATTTTATTGTATATAGTATATTTGACTATCTCATTCTTTCTTTGTTCATAGATAATCTTAGACTAAGATCTTTTATGACCTTTACAACAAGTTGTATATATTTAGGTTTTATGAATAAGAAAGGAAAACAAACTTTCCCATTGTAATATAGTATCAAAGCATTAGTCATATTCTTTCTCTATCTCAACCATAAACAATTTATAAAACTATACATCTTCTGTTAATAATAATGTTACTCTAACACATCCATTATTACAAACTTAATCCTTCTCACCATACTACATACATCATTTGACAATCCAGGAGCTATGTATAATTGAATGGAGATAATTATCCCACTTGGTGTTAAGCAATCACCATGGCTTTAGAAGTAAAGAATAAACTCGAGTTTGTAAATGGAACAATTAGCAAACCACCTGCCAACTCTCACGTCTTCTCTCATTGGAATTGTTGCAACAACACAATACTTTTATGGATTCTCAATGCTGTAATAGGACAAATAACTAATAGCGTCATCTACATGAAAATTGCCCAAAAAGTTTGGATTAATCTCCATGAAATATTTTCACAAGAAAATGCTCCACAAATCTTTGAAATATAAAGAACCATAGCCAATCATGTGCAAATGAATGATTCCATCACTACATACTACACCAATCTTAAGGGCTTATGGGATGAATGCTCTACTTACAACAATTATCTGTCTTGCACTTGTGGCTACATATATGAAATTAATAATCTCCAATAAAGAGATCACTTAATTCAATTTCTTATAGATCTAAGTGAAGCTTATAATATTTTTAGGAGTTAAATACTCCTAATGAATCCATAACCTAACTTTTCCAAAGCTTATTTTCTTTTTTGTAGAAAGACAGACAGTGATATGTTTTTACAACAAATTTAGTCAATCATTAAGAACAATCTACTTTAGCTACCTTCCACAATCAGTAAAGCAAAACATGTTGTAAGCCAAAATATCATTGTGGTTATTGTGGACTTGATGGGAATTCAAAATCAAGATGCCGAAAGAAGCTTCAAAATCCAAATAATCATCAAGATAAGATGTAATATCATTGTGATTACTATGGACTTAATGGGTACTTTAAATCATGATATCAATGTAAGTACAAGTCGACTTGTACTACTGATAAGTCGACTTGTTCTTGAAAAGTACCGATAAGTCGACTTGTACATTGCATAAGTCGACTTATTTAAGGACGGTACTGTTTATTTGTGCCCTAAAGGCAATCCCCTTTGGCGCGTTTTATTCACAGTCGTATGCAGACTGAATGAATAAATAAAGAAAAGGCATAATTCATTAATTTGATGTTCATCAACATTGTTTATGAATTGATTGGATCTTTAATCAGATTAATGAAGTTCATGATATATGACATAGCATGAAGGAAATTATGATGTGATCATACTCCTGAGATTCCTATCATGTGCAATTATGTCAGTATCTAAATTCTCCCTAGTCATAGGATTAATGAGACTGGACATCATTAATCCGGATAGACTAACATCATTAATCCGGATAGACTAGCACATGTCATATTCCTTGATTGGATCAAGCAGTGGATCTCAGAAACTGTAAATATGGGATATTTAGAATTGACATGTGGATGCTTACTAGCGGTAGTAAGTTCATTGGATGACCTGCCATGAGATCATCACATGGATATCTTATCTAGTGTCAGTGATGATCTCATCATAGCAATGGTGCAAGTATCCTTAGACTTGATGTTGGACCCCGAACCTTGAGTGACAATTTGACTATGATCAAGTGGATGAGTTGATTGAAATTAAGTTGAAGATCATGAAATAAAGAGAGAAAGTATGAAAATATGAAAAAAAAAATTGTGTAATAGTTGACTTTCTGGCTTTTGAAGGTTGACTTTTGTTTGAGGCAAAATTTGATAAAATGGTCTTCTGGAAACTTGTAGGTTATGTTAAGAGATTTTTGTGGACATAAAGTTTGTAATTTTTCGATATCGGGAGTGAAAGTTATGATCAGTCAAAGTTTATGTTTGATCGGGTTTGACTTTTATTATGGTTGAAACTTTGACTGAGAAATTAACCTAGTTAGAGGTTAATTGAGCTTTGATGTTCTTCATAAGAATTGAAGGATTTGTTTTGATCTTTATTTCGATATAAAGTATGCAATTTTTCGATCTCGGAATATTAAGTTATGATTTTTACAAGTTTGTATAGAGGATAGTATCTTTGACCGGAAAATGGACTCCCGTAGAAGTTGAATTGAGTTTTATGTTCTTCTTGGAAGATTTAGAGCTTTCTTAAGCTTTCTATAGAGACTAAGTTTGTCAAAATCGGAGTTAAGGATTAAAAGTTATGAATTTTGGGAGTTTAGAAAAAAAAAAAAAAAGTTTTAAGCGCCTCACAGGCTGACGGCTCGCCTAGCGAAGGGCGCCCAGACGCGCCTCGCTAGGCGACGCCTCGCCTAGCGAGGCGGGCGCCTTCGCCTCGAGGGCAAGGCTCGCCTCATGAGTCAGGCTCCTCGCTAGGCGACGCCGCCTAGCGAAGCAGGCGTCTCGCCCTCATGAGCGGCGCCTCGCCTCATGAGTTGGGCGTCCAGACGATCCGACGCTGCTTTGCTCTTCTGATTTTCTTGACTTTCCTCCTTTAATCCGACCTTTGTTCACTATTTTGCTTATATCTTTTCCGTCCGACATCCGATTGAGTTGATTCTTTTTGCGTTGGATTCCTAAGACATTGAATTTCATTTTATAAGAAATTGGTGAACTTTTGAGGTTAAATTAATGGTGATTAATTTAATCAAAGTGAGTCAGGAAATTTTCCGAGCATGATTCAGTGTTTTGTGAAATTCGGGATCTGTAGAGATCCGATTGAAGCGATTCTTGAGGCGAAATAAAGATAAGACAAGGGGCTACAAATCATATGAAGACATGAAATGTCAATTTTGCCCTTAGGACTTTTAATTTTTGAATTTAAGTTCGGATTAGGGTTTAATTTTTGGATTGAGAACACCTGTGAGTAATTTGAGTATAACTTTTGATCTGGGAATCGAAATGAGACGATTCTTGTTTTGAATTAAACTAGAGACATAAGGCTACAATTGTTATGAAGACATCGAGTTTCAATTCCGGGATTAAGAATGTGAAATTTTGGACGGAAATAATCGTACATAGAAAATGTGTTAGAATATGGATATTTTCGCCGTTTACAGATAACTTTTGATGTGGTGCTCGGAATTGAGCGCGGTCAGTGGCGTTGGATTCGTATGAGTGAGAGGAACATTTCTCGAGAAGGAAGTTTTGACAAATTCCTTCATCTTGATAGTGCGAATCAAACCGCAAGTAAGCGTAACTTTAAGTTTTGAATGGAGGGCAATTTGGTCATTTGACCATCAATTAATGAAACACAGATGGTGTTGTCGTTTTTGGCTATTAAAAGCCACGAAAGTGGCTGGAAATTTCCAGAGAAAAGGAGAAGAGAAATAAGAAGAAAGAAGAAGAATGGAGAAGAGTTCGTATGAAGAAAGAAGAGGGAGAAGTTTAGTTTTAATTTTTCTACTCAATTCTTCAAGCTTTTGGGATTTTTCCAAGAAGGAAAAGAGTGGAGAATGAAGAGAGCTTCTTCATGAGCCAAGAAAATTCGAATTTGGATGAGAAAGAGGTAAGAGAAATTTTTCTACTTTGAGATTTTGATTAATTTTCGGTTTAGAATTATGACATATGAGATGGGTTTATGGATTGTGGAATTAATTTTGAAATATATGCTTTAGGTTGGGTTTAATTTTGGATGAAAAATTGAGTAAGGTTTAGGCTTAATTTTATGATTGAGAATTTTGAGATATTTTGGTGTAGAATTATAGGAAATATGATGAATTGATGATATATGAAATCAATTTCAAGAATTTGTATTTTATGGTATTGAATTGGGATAAATTGGTTTAGCCAATTTTAAGATTTGGGGATTTTGAAATTGAGGATTTAAATAGTTTGGAATTAATGTGAATTGAGGAATTGTGAGATTAATTTTGAAGAAATTATGTTTTATGAGATTGAATTGAGTGTCTTGGTTTAGGCCAATTTTGAAAATTGGGGATTTTCAAAATTAGAGATTGAAATAGCTTGATTTGTAAATGGAATTGGTGAATTCCTAAGTTGATTGTGAAAATTAAGTATTTTCGATGTGAAATTTGGATGATTATGGTTTAGGTTTTGGTATTTTGGAAGAGAAAAAGCAAGGATCAATTGAGCTTGAAATCAAGTTTTCGCAATAATTCGAGGTGGGTAGCATATTTATATTTTGATTTGTAAGCTATATGTGAATTTTGAAAATTAAAGAAAGAAATTTTGAAAAATAAAGAAAGCAAAAATGTGAAAATTTTGACAAATTATTGTTTTGTAAAGGTTTGAAATTCTGATTTCCGAATGTTTTCTGAAAGATTAATATAAGTTTGAATTCATTGCTTTCAATGATTCGATAAACCGATAGAAATTTCTGAAAATGCATTTGTTGTGTATGCATTATTCAATTGTTGAAATTATTGTTTGATTGAATGTTTTGATTGTTGAATTTAGTGAATGATAGACTGAAAATTGAGTGGTATGCATTTTTAGGGAAAATTTTGAAGAAAAGTACGAAATTGAAAAGTGCCTTCGGGCAATCCGACTTTTCGTTTTCGATTATGTGTATATGGGTTTGGTAGGTCCTTGGTGAGTCAGTCATTGCTCTATGTGTATAGCCTTCTCCAGCTGCTCATAAAGGGCACGGAGTCCGATTCGGACTCCTTCACGGCTACACTGGACCGCAATGCGGGAAAGTGTAGTACGTTCTGTTCACGACTGCACAGGACCGCTATGCGGGACTGTGCAGTACGTTCTGTTTGGACCTAGCCAGACCATTCTGATGTGTTATATGTTTTGATTTGTTTATGTGTTCTGCATTCATATTTATGAAAAATTCAAGAAGTTTTGAAAAATGAGAAAAAAGTGAGATTATTATGAAAAGTTTGAAAAATATGAAAAAAAATGGGTTTGAGGAAATTGTTTGAAAAATTATAAAGTTTGAAAAAATTAGCCTTTTGGCAAAAAAGAGTATTAAAATGATTTCGCTTATTTATCGGTTTATAAATGTGTTATCCACGAGCTTCGAAGCTCACTTCTCTTTCATCCCCATCTCCGTGTTTCGAGGTGAGATCGGATGAAAGAATGTGAAGACATCGGTTCCGACGGTTTTGTGCTTTTGAAATTTGCATGAGTTAGTTTTGAGTAATATGAAATTTGAGTATGGAAATGTTTATGGTTTAAGATAGATTTGAAAGAAAATGTATTTGTGTATAAAGTTGAGTATTGTGAATGAATGAGAAATTTGTATATGAAATTATGAATAGTTTGGGAATCTATATGTATGATTGATTTGGGAATGAGATTGAACTATGAGAATGGTAGATTGAATGACAAATATGAGAATGTTTTAGAAATAGGTTTGTGGTTATCTGCTGATATCCCGGACGGAGGGTCCGGTGGATTCTGATGTTTGTGTGATTGATTTGGAAATTTTAGAAGTGTTGTTTTGGACACTTTGCAGGTTTGGGTTAGGATAAAGGCAGTCGTTATGCTGCCGAAATTTTGGTAAAAACTTTGGATAAAAGTGAGATTTTGGATATGTATAAGTGTATCTAAGAGTTTGAGAAATTTGAGATTTGTATGGATGAATAAGAATTTGTATGATTGTTGAGTTTCGGGTTTAAGAATGAATTTTCCTATGGGAAATTATATGGATGTGATTGATGTAAGAAATGAGAAAAAGAAAAAGAAAAAAAAATTCATAACGGATTTTGGAACGTCTTAGAATTCCCAACGCGATTCTGTTTCCTGTTCTTTGCTTAGTCACGGATGTCGGAAAGTGTTTCAGTTTACATTGATTTGTTTGCTTACTTTGTTTTCTATCCGAATTGATTTGCATTCGATTCGATCCCGCCGCTTATTCGTTCGCTTTGTGATCCGTATTCGATTATTTCGCTTCGCTATATTCGATTGAATCTGCTCGCTTGATTCGATTAGTTCTTGTTTCCGCTGTTTTGCTTCCGCTTATTACTTTCGGATTTGTTCGCTGATTTTGTTTTCGATCCAAATTTCCGCTTCCCTTCGCTTCCGTTTGCTTGGTTTCGATTACCTTATGTGGTTGGGTCTCGGTCCCAACATTTATGGTATCAAAGCATAGAGGGAAAGTGTTACGTTTATTCGGTTGGGATCCGGTTCCCGGATCGGGTCCCAACACTTGAGGTACTCAAGTATATCTTGGATACTGATTCTGTACTTTGACTTCATTCCTTGTTGCCTTCCAGAGGTAACTCATAGGGTGGTGCTTGGGTACAGCTTGAGGTATTCGAAGATAATTGAGTAGCCAATAAAGGATTCACCACTTCTGGATTAGTAGAAGAGATACACATGGCCTCTTGTCAGGATCATTACTTGTAAATCTCTGGCCAGAGTGAATATGTCATGAGGAGTGTCTTCATGGACATATAGAGTAATGAGTCCTAGGACGAGATCTGTTATCACTTGGGCTAGGCTCAGTCTAGTAAGAGTTGACACTTTGACCATACTCATAACCAAGTGGGGTATAGGAAGGTGAAAGGACGAATTGCACGGTAATTGTCTATGGAAGGGTTTGTGATCCGGTTCGTGATGAATACATCAAACCGATTACTTTCCGGTCAATTGGGGGTCATGATGTGTTCTAGATACCGCTCATGACTTGCTCTGCATTAATTGTTAATCTAAGTGGCCAACATAACCGGGAGCCTAAAGGGTCACACGCTTAAGAGTGTTTCAGAGAATCTGTAAAATAGTAATTGGACAGAGTTCCAATTATAGAGAGCATTAGGATTAAATGGATCCCAATGGGATTGGGATATGTCCCGATGAGATCGCGACATCAATATTACTAAGAAAGGTTTAGGAAGTTGTTTCAAAGATGGGGCCTGATAGGCAGTAGGACCTAACCCCATTTGACTGGACCTCTTAGTAATTATATATATGTTAATTAATTAAGTAATTAATTAATTAATATTATATATATATGCCATGTGTGCACGTTGGAAAGAGGGAGAGGATGAGAGCTTTGACTTTTCAAAGCTTTATTTCTTAATTCATTAAAGAAAATGAATGGTCATTTGGCTCACACATGTCCTAATCTTATGGTTGGCTTTTTAATTGTTAAAAAGACATATAAGAGGGTTTGAAGGTGGGAATGGCCGTATGGTTTGCGTGGAGGAGAATAAGAAATTGAAAGCTTAAAGGTTAAGCTTTGCTTTTGAAAGGAGTTTCATGTTTCTTCTTCTTCCATCAAGCATCATTGATTTTCTCTTCTCCAAGGCAAGGTTTCAACGTGCTCCTTCAGCTCTCCGGGACAGAGGTAGGGTCTAGCAGCCTTTAATCTGTTCTAGCTATTCCCGGGTCAAAGGGGTTTGATCCGGTTAGGTTTTCTGATCTCTGCGTGGATCACCTTTAGAGATAGTCTCTTTTGGCTATTTAGGTTGATGTCTTCATACGGATACCTGGATCCTGGGTTCGGGAAGGTCCCGGGAACAAAATTTTTTGTTTTCCGCTGCCTGTACATGTGATGTACCTCCCGGGATTTTCCAACAGTGGTATCAGAGCGTCTGGTATCCCGTATGAAGCTAAAACCTAAGCTAGATCAGAAACCCTAAGTGCTGTTGATGTTGATGCATGTGTGCTGTCCAAATTTCGTTTCTGTATAGAGATGCATTTTTCGAAATTTTTCTCCCCAGGATTGTTCATAACATGTTAGAGAATATGTCTATGAATTTTCAGAATTTATCGATTTGATTTGATATACTTTTGCTAATTAATTCCCTAAGGTTACAGATGCTGTTTTGTGAAACGATTCTGGAACAGGCAGTAGTATAAAATCGAGAATAAATTCTAGAAAAATCTTTTTCTGGATTTTCCTTCACCTACATGTCTCTAAGATGTTGGTGAATGTCTGTGAGCATGGAAATTGGATTTCAAGGTGATTGGATATTTATTCACGAATTTATTCTATGCTATTGGGAATTGCTGTGCTGATGAACACAGATTTTGAATCGGTTTTGTTATTTAGGTTGACTGAGTTTTTGATGGCCTAAAATCCTGAAAAAATTCATGAAGCATTTTCTGAACATTTAATAACCTATATAATTTTCTCATGATTTATTGAAATTTTTTCATTGATCATTTCAAGCAATGTACAGAAATCGACAGTTTTGGTGAAAATTGTTGAGACTGTTTTGTTTGGCTTGATTGAGTGTGCTTTTTCAGTTCCAATGCCTTGCACCATTTTTAATGTGATTAAAAATGTGTTATCTTGATGTAGTATGATTTCCAAACTGAATTGCTTGAATTTGTTTATCCTAGAATTTTTGAATGCCGAATTGGTCACATTAGCGTCTCGTTAGTATATTGCATTATCTTGTTTGTTTTGACCGTCATATTTTTTATGGCATGTGCTGAAATAAATTTGATAATGTATATGCTAGCTAGAGATGCTTAGGATGATAATTTGGGTGTTCCTAAATTGTTTGGAAATTAATGAGTTTTGACTCATTTCAAGCTTTTCATATAGTTTGACTATTTAAGGCATTCATAGTTCAATGAAGTGTTCATTGAGGCATCAAATTTATCAGATATTACCTTAGGTATGTAGGTGTTATGAATTGGAATTGCATTAATTGAGGAATTAGCCGATTAGAGATTTTAGCAAATTTACCTGGATAAGTCGACTTGTATGTGAAATAAGTCGACTTGTTCAAGGTTTTTGGGATAAGTCGACTTGTCTATATAATAAGTCGACTTGTTCAGGATCTCAGTATAAGTCAACTTGTTGTACCTTATAAGTCGACTTGTTCATGGGCAGGTGACATAAGTCGACTTGTGTCACAAGTCGACTTGTGTGTGGCAGAAGCAAGTCGACTTGCATTTGATGAAAGTCGACTTGTGGCATGCTCAGTTGGATGATGGATGATTATAAGGATTGATTCAATACGATTGATGAAACCTAAATCATTCCATATAGTCTTCGTGACTATAATCCTTAAGCTTGGAGTCTAGAGACTGAAATCCTCCTCGGTATATGAAAACTAACGCTTCCATTAATATGGTAAGAACCGAGTTCTTATAGGGTTGAGTTGTTGAGCTAACCTCAAGCTCACTCTATACGAATATGTTCAAACCATGAAAATGAGATTTTCGGATTAATGGGTCAGTTTTCCTAGAAGCGTTGATCCGCTGAGCTAACCTCAAGGTCAACGTGACAGAGGCAGTTGGGTAGCATACATTAGATGTATGCGATCAAAGAGTTGATACCAATGAAGTGCACACATCAACAAGTTGATAAGACTGATTGATAGTTGTGTCTAAGATGTAATTGGTATATCTGATACCTCCCGAGACATAAGGTGGCTTGTTGAGCTAACCTCAAGGTCATTCTTAATGTCGGTTATCGATGATGCAATTGGTATGACCGATACCTACCGATTGACCTAAGTTGTGGCTTGTTGAGCAAACTCAAGGTCACTCTTAGCAATATCGGATATCGACCCACTAGGACATTATGTCACTTTGTTTCTCTGGATTCGTAAAGAGGGTTATGGATTCTAGGAAACTAGTGGGAGCCATATGCATATCATGCAAGTCCTTATGATCATGCAGGCATATCTATTCTATCATTCCTTCTCTTTATCGCGTTTAGGTTGATTGAAGAAGTCTTTCAGTGTGAATTAATGCTCTCCTTTCTGGACCGATTTTCTTGATTGGCTAAGGACTCTGAGAATTGTTCTCAGATCTGAGGAACTGGGATATGTCCTAGATGTTCCACTTCCAGATGCACCTGCTGTTGATGCTTCTGATAAGGATCAGAAAGCATATCGTAAGCATCTAAAGGACAGTGATATGGATACTTGCATTATGCTTGTCTTGATGTCACCAAAGCTGCAAAAGCAGCACGAGTCCATGGATGCTCACGTTATAGTATCTCATCTTAGGGAGCTGTTTGATAAGTAAGCTCGGTCTGAAAGGTTCAAGACCTCAAGGCTTCTCTTCATCATAAAGATGGCTCCAGGACAATCATTGGCAAGATACCCTGAAGATGAATGGCTATATTGAAAGATTGGCCGTCTTAGGATTTGTAATGGATTATGAGTTAAGTAGAGACTTAATTCTGGTTGGATTGTCTGATGGTTATTCACAGTTCGTGATAAACTATCGGATAAACCAAATATCCACAACAATACCGAAGTGATCAATCGCTTCACGACATTGAAAGGTGCTATCAAGAGAGATAGCAAGTGGCTAATGGTGGATGCTTCTTCTTCTAGATCAAAGAAGAAAAGGCATAGAAACCAAAGGGAAGTGCCAACAAGAAGAAGACCAAAGATTCTGCCCCAAAAGGATTTTGCTTTCATTGTGGCAAGTCTAGCCACTAGAGGCGAAACTGTAAAATCTATCTGGAGTCCTTGAAGCAGAAGAAGGCATCAGATGCCTCTACTTCTTCAAATATGTTTGTCATTGAGGTTAATACTATTCCTGATCCAAACATATCGGTATTTGATACCGGATGTGGCTCATACATATGAAATGATATGCAGGGCCTCAGGGACAGTAGAAAGCTCATAAAAGGAGAACTAGACCTTCGTGCAGGTAATGAAGCAAGAGTTGCTACATTAGCCGTAAGCACTTATGTCTTGTCACTCCCTGGTGAGCTTATATTCAAATTGGATGATTATCATTTTGTACCCGTTTTAAACAAAGAACATATTGTATGTTTTATGTTTAATTAGAGCTGATTTCCATTTGACTTTTAGTAGCAATGGTTGCTATATTAGTTGCAATGGAAAGCTCTATGGTACTGGTACATTATGCAATGGAATTGACATATTAGATATGTCATATCCAGTTCTCAATGTCAATGACGAAAAGACATAATCGAGATAATTTAAAATCAACGTATTTATGGCATTGTCGGCTTGGCCATATAAATGAGATACGATTGCTAAGCTTCATAAGAGTGGCGGTTTAGGGTCATTTGATTATGAATCATATGACACATGCGAATCTTGTTTATTAGGCAAGATGACTAAGTTATCCTTTAAAGGAAAGGGTGAACAAGTGAATGGAATATTAGACCTAATACATTTGGATGTATGTGGTCCGATGTCCATCCATGCGAAGTGGTTGTTTTACTTCATTATTTTATCGGTGATTATTCACGATATAGGTATCAGATTCGATAAGATACAAATCAAGCATTTGAATAGTTCAAATAATTCGAAATGAAGTAGAAAACTAACTTAGTAAAAGTATGAAGACATTACGATCTGATCGTGGTGGAAAATACTTACACCAACAGTTTTGGATTATCTCAGAGATCATGAGATTTTATCTCAGTGCACTCCACCTTGCACGCCGCAGCACAATGGTGTGGCTGAAAGGAGAAATCGAACCTTGTTAGACATGGTGCGATTGATGATAGGTTTTGCACAGTTTTGGGAATATGCGCTTGAGACAACTGTTTACTTGTTAAATAGAGTTCCATCAAAGACAGTTGATGTTACTCCATATGGAGATATGGACTAACTGAAAACCTTATCTTTCTCATTTGAAAGTTTGGGGTTGTCCTGCTTATGTGAAGCGGACACAGTCAGATTAGCTTGATGCAAAGTCGACAAGTGTTTGTTAAATGGAATATCAATTCTACCTTCCGAGGAACAAAAGTTGTTTGTTTCAAAGCTTGCCGTTTTCTTAAAGAAAGAGTTCTTTTACAAAAGAAGGCGATGGGAGCAAAGTTGAACTTAGAAGTTCAAGATGCTCGAACAAACAGTATCAATCGCTGAACTTGAAACCGTAACTCATGTAGATGAGGTAACATTCAACCTTCTATTACACACAATTTCAGAGGTTAAGAGAGGACGACCGCTTCGAGAGATATGAATTTCTCGTAAGGGAGCAGAATGACGATTACTCATACGAGATGATGAGCCTACTACCTATGAGCAGGTTACAAAAGTTCGAGTCGAAAAATGGCTTTGTGCCATGAAACCAAATGGATTCCATGTACATAAACCAAGTATGGACTTTGGTTGTTACACAGAAGGATAAAACCCACGAGGTGCAAAGAGGTTTTATAAGAAAACCAACATGGATGGTAATCGATTACTATAAAGCAATGCTAATGGCTAAAGGATATAAATCACGCATAAAGAGTTGACTATGACGAAACCTTGATCCGAGCAATGCTTAAATCCATTAGGATACTCCTAGCCATTGCCGCTCATTATGATTATGAGATATGGAAAATGGATGTGAAGACAGCTTTCCTAAATGGAAATCTACCCGAGGATGTGTATGACACAACCTGAGGGCTTCACTTCCATCGATGGCGAAAAGGTATGCAAGCTTCAGAAATCCATTAATGGATTGAAGCAAGCATCCAGGAGTTGGATTATCCGTTTAGATGAGTCAATCAAAGAGTTTGGTTTCTCATAAAATTCGGATGTTCATTGTGTGTATAAGAAGGTTAATGGGACTGCAATCGTATTCCTTGTGTTGTATGTAGATGACATACTGTTACTCGGAAACGATGTCTCTATGCTGCAATCAGTTAAAATTTGGTTGTCCAAACAATTTGCCTTGAAAGACCTTGGTAAAGCAACTTATATCTAGATCCCAGGTTGCTTGGTCTTTCACAATCATCGTACATAGATGAGATGCTAAAGAGGTTTAGCATGGAACAATGCTATGTACGAGGCCCGATGTATCGAATGCTCTAAGTATTACGAGCAGATACCAATCGGTTCCTAGTGAGGGTCACTGGGTGGCTGTCAAGAATATCCTCAAGTACTTGCGAAGCACTAAGGATGTTTTCTTTATCTATGGAGATGGAAATCTCCATGTGAGCGGGCATTCAGATGCCAGTATCTAATCTGATAAGGATGATTCTGAATCATGATTAGGTTATACACATTCACACTGAATAGCGTGGCGGTCAGTTGGAAAGAATTCCAAACAAGAGAGGACTGCTGATTCACAACCGAGGCAGAGTACATTGCCGCATGAGATGCGCAAAGGAAGCACTTTGGATCGAAGTTCATTATCGAACTTGATCGGTCCCTACCGTGATGGGCCCATAGGATTGTATTGGATACAATGGGGCTAATCTGTGCAGTAAAGGAACCAAGGTCTCATCGACGATCCGAACTCGTACTACCGATTCGGAGATCATTAGTCGAGATGATATCGACAGAGAGAATTCTACGAGCAAAGTGTTGTTGTTCCGCTGACAAAGCCATTGTCACAGGAGAATTGTGTTTCTCATGGACTCGCTTATGGTATTAGATACTAAGGCGATTGGCTTTAGGTCAAGTGGGAGATTTGTAAGTACAAGTCGACTTGTACCATCTTGATAAGTCGACTTGTTCTTGAAAAATCGATAAGTCGACTTGTACATTGCATAAGTCGACTTATTTAAGGATCGCATCGCTTATTTGTGCCCTAAAGGCAATCCCCTTTCGCTGCTTTTATTCACAATGATGCGCATCGAATGAATAAATAAAGAAAAGGCATAATTCATTAATTTGATGTTCATCAACATTGTTTATGAATTGATTGGATCTTTAATCGATTAATGAAGTCCATGATATATGACATAGCATGAAGGAAATTATGATGTGATCATACCCCGAGATTCCTATCATGTGCAATTATGTCAAGATCTAAATTCTCCTAGTCATAGGATTAATGAGATGGACATCATTAATCCGGATAGACTAGCACATGTCATATTCCTTGATTGGATCAGCGGTGGATCTCGTAAACCGTAAATATGAGATATTTAGAATTGACATGTGGATGCTTACTAGCGGTAGTAAGTTCATTGGATGACCGCCATGAGATCATCACATGGATATCTTATCTAGTGTCGATGATGATCTCATCATAAGAATGGTGCAAGTATCCTTAGACTTGAGGTACTCAAGTATATCTTGAATCTTGATTTCATACTTTGATTCCATTCCTTGTTGCCTTCGGAGGTAACTCATAGGGTGGTGCTTAGGTACGACTTGAGGTATTCAAGATAATTGAGTAGCCAATAAAGGATTCACCACTGGATTAAAGAAGAGATACCCATGGCCTTTTGTCGGGATCATTACTTGTAAATCTCGGCGAGTGAATATGTCATGAGGAGTGTCTTCATGGACATATAGAGTAATGAGTCTAGGGCGAGATCTGTTATCACTGGGCTAGGCTCGGTCTAGTAAGAGTTGACACTTTGACCATACTCATAACCAAGTGGGGTATAGGATGGTGAAAGGACTAATTGCACTGAATTGTCTACATGGAAGGGTTTGTGATCCGGTTCGTGATGAATACATCAAACCGATTACTTTCCGGTCAATTGGGGGTCATGATGTGTTGCTAGATACCGCTCATGACTTGCTCAGATTAATTGTTAATCTAAGTGGCCAACATAACCGGAGCCTAAAGTGGTCACACGCTTAAGAGTGTTTGGAGAATCAGTAAAATAGTAATTGGACGAGTTCCAATTATGGAGAGCATTAGATTAAATGGATCCCAATGAGATTGGGATATGTCCCGATGAGATCGCGACATCAATATTACTAAGAAAGGTTTTGAGTTGTTTTCAAAGATCGGCCTGACAGTTGCAGTAGGACCAATTCAGCTTGATGGACCTCTTAGTAATTATATATATGTTAATTAATTAAGTAATTAATTAATTAATATTATATATATATTCCATGTGTGCACGTTGGAAAGAGGGAGAGGATGAGAGCTTTGACTTTTCAAAGCTTTATTTCTTAATTCATTAAAGAAAATGAATGGTCATTTGGCTCACACATGTCCTAATCTTATGGTTGGCTTTTTAATTGTTAAAAGACATATAAGAGGGTTTCAAGGTGGAATGGTCAGATGGTTTGCGTGGAGGAGAATAAGAAATTGAAAGCTTAAAGATTAAGCTTTGCTTTTGAAAGGAGTTTCATGTTTCTTCTTCTTCCATCAAGCATCATTGATTTTCTTTTCTCCAAGGCAAGGTTTCAACGTGCTCCTTGACTCTCCGGATGTAGGTAGGGTCTAGCGACCTTTAACTGTTTCTAGCTATTCCCGGTCAAAGGGTTTGATCCAGGTTAGGTTTTCGATCTCTGCGTGGATCACCTTTAGAGATAGTCTCTTTGGCTATTTAGGTTGATGTCTTCATACGGATACCTGGATCCTGAGTTCGGGAAGGTCCCGGGAACAAAAATTTTTGTTTTCCGCTGCCTGTACATGTGATGTACCTCCCGGGATTTTCCAACAATCAAAAGAAGCCTGGAAACCTAAACTATCAACAAGAAGGAGTTTCAACTAAATGTGAGATTGCTAATAAACTAATCGCTGCCATTGTTGATAACACTGAAAATAATTTAGCAGCCTTAAAATTAACTCAAGCACAATTTCAACAACTACTTGCTGTAATTCAACTAAGCAACTCTAATCCTTTAGTCAACTTGTAGGTATGGCTTTAAATATTTCCTCTCAAATTATTAGTAATTAGGTTATAAATGTTGGTGTCATAGACCATATGACTTATGATTTAAAATTTTAAAATATTAAAATCCTTATTATGGTCCACCGATAAAACTACTAAATGGTGATAATGTTTTATATCTCAAATTGGATCATGTAAGTTCACCAAGGACATAACATTAAAAAATATTTTATATATTCCTTCTTTTAAATTTAATTTGTTATTTATCAGTAAAATCACTAAAGATCTTAATTGTAGTGTTTAGTTCGTTACTAGTTATTTCATATTTTAGGACCTACAAATAATGAAAGTGATTGGCACGGGTAAAGAACATAAGGGACTCTATCATTTTAACAACAAACCTTCCATTTTTGCTTCTTTTGCCTCAAATTCTCATGATATGGATCTTATGGCATTGGCGACTTAGTCATCCAAGTAAAAATATTTCATCAAAGTTTTTTAAATTAGACTATAACATTTCATTTTTGAATAATTATTCTTGCATTATATGTCCTTTAGCCAGACACATTTGTTTACCATTTAATCATAGTGTAGCTAAATTTATTACTTGTTTTGATCTTATTCATGTTGATGTTTGGGGAACACACAATACTCCATCTATTATTGGTTCACATTATTTCTTAGCCATTGTAGATGATTATTCTCGCATTAAATAGGTATATTTAATGCGACAAAAATCTCATACTTGCTTTTACATTAAAAATTTTTTCACTATAATTAAAAATCAATTCAATATCTATGTTAAACAAATTCAAGCTAATAACGATTCAAAAATTTTGAATCACATTGGCAATGAATTTTTTTCTTTCTTTTATTGATGTTATACATCAACATAGTTGTACTTCTACACCTTAGTAAAACGATGTAACTGAGCATAAACATCGTCATTTACTCAATGTTACTCGTGCATTTTATTTTCAAAACAAATTTACCCTTAAAATTTTGGGGTAAATGCATCCTTACTACAACTTATTTAATCAATCGAACTTTATCTATGATGCATAATGGTAAAACTCTTTCGAATTATTATTTAACAACTTGCCTACATATTGTTTATGTTTTGAATATAATACTCATATCCAACATAAATTTGATAAGCATGCTCATCCTGACATTTTTATTGGATATCCTTTTTCTCAAAAGGGGTACTAAATTTTTTATATTGAAACTCAAAAGATTTATGTTAGTTGCGATGTCATCTTCCATAAAATTTTCCTTACAAATTCTTGGAAGTTGACTATTTCTTGTCTACAATACAATCTTTATCATTACCAAAACCTATTTATGATCTTAGTATACCCATTAATAATAACCAAGCAACCACATCCAAAAAATCACATCAAGACCATACTCTTATCGCCTCTATAACAGTGTTAAAAAACATACCTCACGTTGATGCCCCTACTCTTGAAACAACCCATATTGGTCCTTCTTTACATCGTTACCCTTGAGAAACTAACCTAACAATCAAATTTAAATACTACGATTATTATAATGTTTAAAAATCTTCATCCATGTGTACAATATTTCCTTTACACAATTTTTTGTCTTATGACAAATTCTCTAGTGAACATTGTTAATTCTTCTCTCTCTATCTTACATTGTAGAACCTACCACTTTTTCACAAGCTACGCAAGTTCACGAATGGTGGAATGCAATGGAAATTGAACTTGATGCATTAGAAGATGCTAACACTTGGTCTCTTGTTCCCTTACCATCTTATTAAAAACTCATCAGTTGCAAATAGGTCTACAAGATAAAACAACGTTCTGATGGAAGCATTGAACACTATAAAGTGCATTTTGATGCAAAAGGATACACCCAAACTGATGGTATCGATTATCATGAATCTTTTGTACCTATAGCCAAATTAGTAACTGTTTGAACCTTTTCAGTCTTTGCCACCATCAATAATTGGCCATTATACTAGTTTGATGTACAAAATGCCTTTTTACATGGTGATTTACTCGAGGATATGCTCTTACCATTTGGCCATCTTCAAAAAGGAGAAAGATCTAGTTTGTAAACTCAAAAATCCTCTATGGCTTAAAGTAAGCATCTAGAATCGGTTTGCAAAATTCTCTTTCGCATTATTATCTATCGATTTTAGTCAATCTCACGTTAATCATTTCCTTTTATCTTACAAAATGGTTCTTTATGTGTTTTATTTTAGTTTATATAGATGATATTATGATTGTAGGTAATCATTATATTACTATTTCTAATGTTAAGAATTTTCTTTTAGTTAGTTCTACGTCAAAGATTTATAAACTCTCAACTACTTTTCCGACGTTGAAGTTGCTCACCACCTTAAGGAATTTATCTAAGTCGAGGAAAATATGTAGACGATTTCATGACTTTAGTCTTACTAGTTCTGCATAACTAAAACTCCTATAAAGCAACTCCTCGAACTTGATAATAACAATGGTGACTTGCTTTGGATCCTTCTCTACCAACGACTTCGGGTTGACTCATTATCTCACTATTACAAGACTAGACATCACTTTCACTATTAATATTATAAGTCAATTCGTTGACTAACATTGTAAACCTCACTTTGATGCTACTCATTGATTGTTGTGATATCTGAAGAAAAGCCTAGTCTAAGGGATTTTATTATCATCAAAATTTTGATTACAATTATCAGCTTACAATGATTAGGATTGGGCTAGTTTTTTAATGACGAGACATTTTACTACATATTTTTGCATTTTTCTTGGGTCCAGTCCTATCTGATGGAGGAGTAAAAAATAGTTCACTATTTTTCAATCCTCTGTGGAAGCTGAATATCGCCCTATGACAATGACAACTTATGAAATTGTATGGCTTAACACATTGCTTCCAGATCTTAGTCTTATTTCCTTTACTCTTACTATTTTTGTCAGGATAACCAAGTTTTCGTTATATCGCGCCACAAAAAATAAAACACATTGAAATAGATTGCCACGCATTCGTGAGAAACTTCAACAAAAGATCATTCAACTGCATCTTATCTCAACTCATGATCAAGTTGTCGATATTCTTACCAAATCCTTAAGCAAAGATCAATTTTCCAAATTATATCATAAGTTGCACATACATTTTAAGGGGGAATATTAGTTAGCTCTAAATATAGCTCTACATATCATGCATATCTCTTACATAAATTTTGTTGTATATAGTATATTTAACTAGCTTATTCTCTCCTTGTTCATAACATAATCTTAGGCTAATATTTTTTGATCGTTATAACGAATTGTATATATTTGGGTTTTATGAATAAGAAAAGTAAAACAAATTTTCTCTTTGTAATAGTTATATGATACATAACAAGCACACTTTTATTATTTTCTTTCATGTATATGAAATAACTACAATTATTCCTTGTAACACATGTGCATAAGATAAAGTGACACTATATCCATCCTTTTTTCCCTAGTAAATAAACTTTATGTTTTTGTATCACACCTCAAATATACAAAACATAATAAAATGACAAAATTAATGTTTAAAGGTCATTTATATTTTTATTAACCTTATTTTCTAAAGGATCACAACATCAAATTTGGTACATAAAGTAATTACATAAACATAAATAAATCATAATGAATCAAATGAAACTATGTTTTTTTCCCTACAAACATTATAATATGCATATCTAAATCCAAAATACAAAGGCAAACTGAATTATTTATTTCAGAAAATATTAATTTTGTACAAAATACTTTTTCTCTCTTTATTGTACCCTCTTGTACGCTGTTATATGTTTTCCTTCTGTTGCTATAGAGAGATTGGCTTTAGAAATTTGCTGCTTTGAAAATCAAAAGATTCACATATAACAAAAAAGATAATGCATAATGAATAACTTTGTATCTAACGCGAGGAACAGACCGAGTCTAAGGATTGTTTACCTTTTCACCTGCTAATTTCTATTTGTCCCTTCAATCACTCATGATTCCAGTAAAAATTAGAATTAGGGATTAAAAATTAGTGTTTTTTGGTTTTTAGTCTTTTAGTGGTTAAAAAGAATTTAAGAAATTTTAATGGTTAGGGATTCATTTAGGATTTTATTTAGAAATTCATTGAAAATTTTAAATTATTTGAATACCCAAGTGATGAATTTTAAACTTTGGGTACTGGTACGACTTACGAGGACAAAGTTCACAGTAACATAACAAAAACTGTAAAAAGGCAATGGTGTTTGGTAGACAGAAGTCAAAATCCCAAAGTTGAAGGACCCACGAAACGGAGCGTTTCGATCTTTCTCGTTTCTTCTTTGTTGAAGCATTATCGATCCGATCCGATCCGAGTTTCTTCGCTCCCTAGGCCGAAACTATTTCTAATCCTCCATACCTTCAATAAGAACAGAGATTTCTCTTTTCCTGTGTCGGTCAATCTGGGTGGGTGGCTTGATCCTACAGATAGAGACCAAAAAAATGGTGGTGGTATCGGCCGCACGTGATTACATAAATCGGATGTTGCAAGACATCTCCGGCATGAAGGTTCTAATTCTCGATTCCCAAACGGTGAAATCCCCTATCTTCAATTATGCGAGATTTTTCTTTACTTTCTCCTTCTCTTTACTAAATATATGATTCTGGTTCGATCTGTTGAATTAAATGAGCGCTTAGCATATATTACCTTAAGTGTTGAGACGGAGGTGAAGTAATGTAATTAAGTACGTCGTTTAGGTTTTTTTGAATTAGAAAGTTTAGGAGAATGAAATTTGGTGATTTCCAGGTCAGTATTGTCAGTGTGGCCTATTCGCAGTCAGAGCTTCTCCAAAAGGAAGTGTTTCTGGTTGAATTGCTGGATTCAATTTCCAAGTCTAGAGAATCAATGTCACATCTCAAAGCAGTATACTTCATCCGTCCTACTTCAGAGAACATTCAGCAGTTACGGCGTCAGCTTGCTAGTCCTAGATTCGGAGAGTATCATTTATGTGAGTTCACAGATTATATATTTGTTTTGGCCTTAACTTGCAAGTTTTATTAATTTGACTGTCCGATTTATATTTTTCACTCACGTTCATTTTTATGCTGGCTTTGTAGTTTTCTCCAATATCTTGAAGGATACCCAGATTCATATTCTGGCAGATTCTGACGAGCAGGAATTTGTCCAGCAAGTTCAGGTAAACTCATCGTTTACCAACACTTTCAGTAAACTGAAGGGAGCTTGAAAATTGTCCTTTATCGTTATTAAAGGAGGGCATTTTTGTTTCACAAACTGACTGAAGAGGAAAGCAACCTCTGGCAATCGAGGAAGACACAATAACACGTACCTACAGTCTGGTTCTAGCTCAGAAGCATCCAATATGATTTCAATCAAAATTGCACTGCCTTGGATTTATCCATCGTAGCAACATTTGAATTGCATGCAGAAATACCTGTTCAAAAACAACAAAATTTTGATACTGATCAACAAAAATTTGTCGTCAAAATTAAAACAATAGTATCACATGCAAGGGTACCTGATAGAAGAACAAAAGGAGCAGCAGGATTTGATCTATATAGTGCTGAATGTATAGTAATTCCAGCATTCCAAAGAAAATCAATCTCAACAGGGATACAAATGGAAATTGAAAAACCAGGAATTTATGGGAGAATAGCTTGCAAATCTTCCATTGCAATCAGAGGAATAGATGTGGCAGCAGGAGTCATTGATACTGACTATAGAGGCACAATCTACGTAATCCTGGTAAATTCAAATCCTACTGAATATTTTGTGGATATTGGAGATAAAATAGCACAGATGATATTTGAATCTTATCTGGTTCCACAAATTCAGTTAAATAAAGATTTAACTGAAACAGGAAGAATGTCAAGTCCGATTGACAAAGAAAAAGGGGAGATTGTTGTCTATAAACAATCAAAAGAAAGTATGCTTGCTATTACAGATGATACAGTTGGAATACCAAAAGGAAGAATCAATAATCAATTGTACAATTTTGACATACAGTTCAAGATTCCAGGATGTAAGGAGTTTCAGTTAAGAGCGATACTGGATACTGGAGCAACAAAGTGTTGTGTCAAATTGGATGCAATCCCAAAGGAAGCA
Source organism: Erythroxylum novogranatense (assembly GCA_029891385.1). NCBI lineage: Eukaryota > Viridiplantae > Streptophyta > Magnoliopsida > Malpighiales > Erythroxylaceae > Erythroxylum > Erythroxylum novogranatense. Next base: position 20,273,903 of record CM057229.1, read on the forward strand.
CGAGAAAAGATCAGCTATGCCATGGAAATATATGGAATCAATTCAGTATTTAAAACTGAGTGGAAGCTGAAAAATGGGATGATGACTATTGGGGAAAACACATATAGGATTCCATTTACCTTTTGTGTCTCAATGAATACGCAAGATGGTATTCAGTTTGTAATAGGATGCAATTTTATCAGAGCACAACAGGGAGGAATACGACTGGAGGGAAATACAGTCACCTTTTACTAAAACTTGTCAAAAGTATCGACAAGTACAGAAATTAGGATAGCCACAATGGCTATACCTGAACTAGAAATTGATATAGATGAATATTATACCATGAAAGATATGGTATATTTCAACATAGGAAGGAGTATTCCGCAATACTCAAAAGAAATTCATGAATGCCTAAAAGAAATGGAGCAATTGGAATACATTGGGAAAAATCCACAAAGGCATTGGGCTAAAAATGGGCTGTTATGCAAAATAGAAATCATTAATCCTGATATAACTATCCAGGATAAGCCCTTGAAACATGTTACCCCTTTAATGGAGGCCCAATTTAAAAAGCATGTACAAGCGTTGTTGGACTTAGGAGTAATAAGGCCATCAACATCAAGGCATCGAACTATGGCAATGATGGTATATTCAGGAACAACAATAGATCCAGAAACTGGAGAAACGAAGCATGGAAAGGAACGAATGGTTTTTGATTACCGCAAGCTCAACGAAAATACCTACAAAGATCAATACTCTTTACCAGGTATCAATACCATTATCAAAAAAATAGGGAATAGTCAGATTTACAGTAAGTTCGACTTGAAAAGCGGATTCCATCAAATTGCAATGGATCCAGAATCAATTCCCTGGACAGCATTTATTGTTCCTGATGGATTATATGAATGGCTTGTAATGCCATTTGATCTAAAGAATGCTCCAGCAATATTTCAGAGAAAAATGGATCAATGTTTTCGTGGGCATGAAAGGTACATTGCTGCTTATATTGATGATATTTTGATATTCTCAAATACGGAACATGATCATAGAAGGCACTTGCAGATATTCTTTGATATCTGTAAACGATATGGCTTAGTCCTATCAAAAGAAAAAATGATAGTGGGAGTATCTGAAGTTGAATTTCTTGGTGCAACCATTGGAAATAGGAAAATTAAACTTCAGCCACATATCATAAAGAAATTATCGGACTTCCCTGAAGAACAACTCAAGGAAAAGAAGGGATTAAGATCATGGCTTGGAATATTAAACTATGCACGTAGTTACATTCCAAAGCTTGGAATATTGGTTGGGCCACTTTACAACAAGACAGCACCAAATGCAGATAAAAGAATGAGCCCAATGGATTGGGAACTAGTCAGAAAAATAAAAGCCTTGATCAATAATCTACCAGAGTTACAATTACCACCATCAAATGCATACATTATCATTGAGATAGATGGATGCATGGAAGGATGGGGAGGTGTTGCTAAATGGAAGAAAAGCAAAGGAAGTCCAAAAACAGAAGAACAAGTGTTTGCTTATGCCAGCGGAAAATTTGACGTCATAAAATCAACAATTGACGCAGAAATAGCAGCATGCATAAACACTTTAAATTCCTTTAAGATTCATTACTTGGATCAAAAAGAAATTATGTTGCGAACAGATTGCCAAGCTATTATTAGCTTTTATAACAAGCAATCACAGAATAAACCTTCTCGTATTCATTGGATTAACTTTGTTGATTTTCTTACAGGCACAGGTGTCAACATAGTCTTGGAGCATATTGACGGAAAAAGGAACATCCTTGCAGATCAATTGTCTAGAATTGTTCTCAAATTAATAACAATTCAATGGATAGACGAGGAAAACAAGCTGCAAGAGGAAGAAATTATCAGAAACCATGTGTCACGCTCAATGACTTGTACAAAAGACAATTTGAAAGACAAGCAGATTCAGATACTGAAGAATCTACCTACAGCACTGGAAGAACTCAAAGTTTTACCAGAAAAGAGAAAGGAGCAAGTTCAAGACCTGTTGGGGAAAACCCTACAGGAGATGTTCCAATAGAAAAGCTAATTGAAAGGGCAATTGGCCCAACAAAGAAACGGTCCTCACCGAATGAAAATGAGGAAGAAAGAAAATTTTGTAGATTTGGTAAAGCACAATTACCAATCTCGGATCCTAAAGATCCAAAAGCATTTCGTCCATTAAAGAATCTTCCATTGGATGAAAATCAGAAATGTTTACTTGACGCAATATGGAAGGCTAACAGTAGTGGTCAAAAACATAAGGCATGTTGTGCCTTACAATACTACTTTAGCAAAATCATGCAACCACCAATGGGTAAGAATTTTTCCTACTATGCTTTGATAAATGGTCCAGATCGAGGAGTATACTGCTATTATTCATCTTTAATGAAAAAAACAGCTAAATTGGCCAAACCAAAATATAAAGGATTTTATTCCTTTAAAGATGCACTGGATCATATATTACAGCAGATAGATTGGGAATTTGGAGAAACCTTGTTCATTGAAAAAGAACCAAGGGAAGGACCTTCAACAGAGGTATATGAACAAGAAATACAACAACTGCAGCAAGATATGGAAGAATTGGAAGCAACAATTCAGCAGTTAAAAGGGGAGCATGAACAATTCCAGGAAAGTCAAAGAAAAGATAAAGGAATTGCAATCGCATATCAGTCAATAGATCTGGAGGAGGAAGAAGATGAACAGGAAAAAGGGAATCCTAGATATCATAAATCAATTGCTGAATGGGCAGAAGGAACAAGGTCCCTTAGACCTCAAACACGTGGAAGAACTTCATATCAGCCTCATGTTCGTCAAAAATGGCCAGTTAAGAAAGAATAAGCAGCCAAAAGAAATTAGGTAGTCTTTGACTATCAACAGAAAAAGAAAAGATTCCTGTCTCCCACTAGTCTAGATAGTTGTCTAGGCTTTTGTATAATAATGCACTACTTTTGTTTTTAAACGCACACTTGGCGTTTGCTTTTAAAATGGAGTACCTGTTTTCTCCATTAAAATTGTCGGTTTGATAAATAATTGAACAAGACAAAGGAAGCAGAATCAATTGAAGGACTTGCATCAAATCATCTACGAGGGCCCAGAAGCGCACCCGGATTGATGAGTCATCTTCAATAATTTAGTTCCTAAAGTCTTCAGAAATCCTCTATATAAGGATTTCATTTGTAATTAAGAGAGTACCTCGGAAGTAACCCACAATACTCCGAAACTCTTAAGTCCTTTGTAAAAACTTCAGTGTGCATTTAGTATTCAATCAAAACTGCTTTATCAAATTCTGTGTTACTCATTGCGAAAATCCGCACTTGTTATATAGGAATTATAACAGTGTCTCGCAAGATCAAAAACTGGGAAATCAATCAAATTGGTATCAGAGCAAGGTATGAGTAACTAAACTATTTAAGTTTAGCTGTTTATTTATGATTGATTTATTTGTTTAAATGTCTTTTTGTAACATTTAAATTCTGTTACTTCCATGGATCATTTATTTTGGATTATAGATGGTTGGTTATGGTTATTTCAATATCAAGCGATCTTTAAAAAGAGTTATTAAGGATCTGGAGCAGGAAAACTCTAATTATCAGAAGCGGATTGAAAAAGTTGAAAAAGAGGATTATCAAGTACAGGAATGTTCTGAGTGATTCAAGATATAATGTACCATTGGACCATCCCAAGTTTAGACAAGCAGAGGAAATAAAAAGGAATGCTTATTATCTTCTAGGAGATAGTAAGTATCTGGTTAATGAGTGTAAAAGGACAATAAATCTCAACCTGAGAAGGAAAAGCTATTATTTGTCCAAAATGAAGATGTTGATAGATTGAGTGTTTGTAATCTTGTACTTGTTTCTCCTTTATTAATAAAATAAGTGACTATGCCGTGAGGTTTAAAAAGAACGAAAGTAGAGTACCCAATTGAAGCCAAGGAAGGCATGTGAGGGGAAATTGAGTTCAAATTCCAAAACGGGAAAGCACTTGTTAAGTTAGTAAAAGGGTAAATGAGTGAAGGGTTACAACAAGTAATTGAAAGATATTGGCAAAATAGAAAAATCTTGGAATATCTAGACCTAGCCACTGATCCAAAATTTAAGAAAGAATCCATCGAAGGAATAGAATTTTCTTGTTATAAAAAGGGTTTTAAACATGTTTATCATTCTGACAATAGACAGCTGAACTTATTGTGTGATCTGCAGTTAAATACCTTGCATAACGTTAGTGTTGTTTACGATCGTCTTACTTTATTATCTAAAGTCTGTTTAAAGCATCTGCATAGTCTTGAAGAAAAAGTGGAAAGATTGGAAAACGTCTTGTCGATAGAAAATATCGAAAAGAAAATTAGAAAAATACCAACAAAAAGTGAAGTGGTTGAAATTCTCAACTCCTTAGTTGATCAACCAAAGAAATCTGAAGTTATCCAATTACCAATACAATTGGAACAGAAAATAAAAAGAATTGAAGATCTTTTGGAACAGTTGCATCAAAAGATTTGATGTCCTATTTGGTCGCCGCTGGTGACGAAGAATACAAAGAAGCATTATCAGCAACTGAACTCCTAGGAATCCCAACAGAAGGATTCAGGAAAGCTAAAGAACCTGAAATTTTGTCGCAAGGAATTACAAGTATCATAAAGCAAAACAATTGTGCAATTTATCTCTTGATAAAAGCACTAAAGAAAATAGAAATCTTGGAAACAAAGGTTGCGAGATTGGAAGATAATTTGCTTAAAACATCAAAAGAAAATCCGCAATTCCATGAGGCTCTTGAAAAGTTAATTCAAGAAGTCAACAGAATTAAAATCACCGAAAAAGGAGAAACAACACCACCTGCTGTAATAAGAAAATCATATTTCTTCAGAAATCCCCAAGACATATTCAACTCGGAAAAGGCAAAATTGTCAAAATGAGTCGACCTAGTACGAGTGAATCCAGATCTAGAATGTCATTTGAAGGATCTAGATCTATGAGAAACCTAATTCCAGTAAGGGATACTGAAAGAAACGAGGCATTAACAACAATTGATGATAGAATTCGAAACTATCATCGATATCGTCAAGCAACAAGAAATGCTATAAGCCATATTACGGGAAATAGCAACAGAAGGAGATCTTTGGAAATGAATCTTGATCCAAATTATCAATTGCAATTATCAAATCAAAGGAGAGCTGAAATGGTGCCTGCAGAAGTATTATATACCACCAATTGGAGTGAGCCAAAGAACAAGGTATATCAACACTATTCAGAAGAAAGAGCACTAATAACAGGAGATACGCAAAAAGAAATGCCATTGATTATGAAGGAATCATATCAGAAACTAAAAATGGAAGGATTAGATCATATTCATCTTGGCATGATTATGATACGAATCTTTGCATTACACAGAAAATATGCTGGTGTCAAAATCCTCGTGGTAATAAAAGATAAAAGGTGGGGTAGTGATGAAAGAGGCATATTAGGGCAAATGGAGATTGATTTGTCAAATGGTACGGAATTGGTTTATTTCTTGCCAGAACAAATGATGACTATCACGGATTTCTATAAGCAAATGGAGATCGTAGACAAAACAAAAGGGTATGAATCATGGGTATGAGGAGAAGCAAATCTATTGATCACCCGAGGAGTGGTAGCAAGATTGACAAATACAAGTGCTGCATCATTTAAATTCAGAAATGAGAATTTACTTGAGTTTCTCTCAACCAATGGTGTCAAAGCAATTGCAGGAAAGGAATACTCATCAGAACCATTTAATGGTGAAATTTGGAAAATAAACCCACCAGAAGGGATTGAAGCATCAAAAGCGCCACAAAATGTTTAAACATGGGAAAATAGAGACAAATCTGTAAATCTCAGATTTACACATTATGAAAACAGAAAGATGCCTGAAGAAGAATATGAAGATGAAGATGATGCAGAGATTGAAAGAGCTCTGGTTATAACTCACCGAGTTATAAAAGAAGAAAAAAGACATATCAACAGAATCCTACCAGATCATTTCATACAAAGTGAAAAAGAAAAAGGCATCATATGGGATCATTTGGGAGATGCTAAATATTGGGTGAAATATACAATCCCAGAAGAAATTGATAATGAAGTAATATGTGATGGCTGGGGAGAAGAATTTGAAGAAAATAATAATGAAGGCATAATATTGATTTTCAAAGAAAATGATGAATCAGATGAAGAAGATTGGTCTGGGTATTATGAAAATACAAAAGAAACAATCTTAATGGCAGATACAGCTGAGATGGACTATCCGAAATTAAGGATAAAGGAGGATTTAATTGAAGCTCCACATTTGCAAGAAATACTTACAATTAAATCAGCTGCGTCAACTTCACAAATAGTTGATTCAGGATTACGAGTCCCAACAGATTCGAACATGGGACCTCCTCATTATCCACCAGCAGAGCATCAACAATCCATCAATGTGCCAGAAATTCGAGAAAGATGGAAAAATTTTAAAGGAAAAAGACTAAATGTCTCAAATCAGTGGAATTTACCATCAGCACAAGCACAAACCGGCTCAATTTTGGTCTTACCAACGGATGTTTCCCAATATGAAGATGTCATATCTCGATGGGAATCAAACAACAAAAATCTTATTGATCGAATGACGTGGGTAGATAATCAAGCCAAGGTAACATATATTGAAAATCTCCTAGAGGAAGTAATGAAGAGAATGTTTCAACAATGGAGATTAGCATTCCCACAAGAATATGAAATGTTGGTAGCAGCAGCTGATGACACACAAATCATCTTCTCACAAATTAGAAGGATGATAACATTGGAAGATCCATATCAAGGATCGACAGCATTTCAAGAAAGAGCATATGCAGAATTGGAACGAATGCATTGCAAAGAAATTCAACATTTGCCGCAATTCATGGAAGAATATATGGACATTGCAGTAAAAACGGGAAGGGCTTATATGAGTCCGGAATTATCAGAGAAATTCTTCAGAAAATTACCCGAACTTTATGGAAAAGAAATAGAAGAAGAATTCAAAAGAAAACATCCAGGTAATACTATTGGAATTATTCCGCGAGTACATTTTACATAGTTATACTTGCAGGAATTATGCAAAAAGGCTTCAATGCAAAGAGGACTAAAGGACTTTAATAGTCTTTGCAACCAAATACCTATACCAGGGTATTACAAAGAAAATAAGAAATATGGCCTTAGAAAGGCAAAGAATTATAAAGGAAAACCACATGATACACATATCAGGGTTTTCAAAAGAAAGAAACCGCCCACTCATAAGTGTCGATGTTATACATGCGGAGAAACTGGACATTATGCAAGAGATTGCAAAAATAAGCAAGGAAATATTGCACGACTTGCAATAATCAATGAATTACAACTTCCAGAAGATTGGGATGTGGTGTCAGTAGATATGAATGAAGAAGATAGTGATGGTATACTATCAATATCTGAAGGAGAAGATCTTGACATTACAACAGTCTTAAAGACACTTACGCTGGATCCATTGGAATATCTATTGGTTACAACTAACAACAATGAGATCCTGCAAAGAAAGCTAAATTGTTGGTTGGAAAATGTTTTCTTACCAAAAGAAATGGAAGAATGTACACATGAATGGGTACATAATGCACAAATTCCAGAATACATTATCGGAAAGGATAATTGTATTTATTGCAAAAGCAAAACTACAGAATTAATGAGATTACGTTGTCCAATGTGTCTCATGCAATTCCACCAAACAGTTATCACATTGTTATTACACCTGAGAGAAATGTTATCATTCATATAATCATGCAATTCTAACATTCAATACTGCTTACAATTCTAAATTAAATGAAGTAAAATGTGCCAAAAAAAACAGAAAAAGTTAGTGCTAATGAACACTAAAACAAGTAGATAACGAACTAAACTACCAATAAGATGAATGAAAATAAGTCACACCTAGAAACATCTGGAAATCAATGAAACACGTTCCAACACCCCAAAGACCAAGCCGCACCATATAAACCATATTGCGAGGCTCAGATGCACCAGTAGCAGAACAATAAATAACACGTGACTCAGGAAGTCGAGCCTGTAATATATGAAAGCATTAAATGTTTAGTGTTAAACAGAAATGTCCTCTTTTCACTTTGCCTTAACAAAGAATGCAATAAAAAAGAATGTAAATTAGAGAAGAAACTTTTCATACAATCCATGAGGTTTCATTTGGGTAATTGATGCAACAGCATCCAATACAAGTCATAATTAGTGTTAATATGTTATCCCGAATAATATTTAATATGCTTTTTCATTTAGTTTAGGCTTCACAATGTTTTCATACTCAGTTAAGATTTCTTTTCCTACACGTCTTAAAGGGACATCAAGATTTATTTTTCCCTCAGTGACAAGGATTTGCTCTACATATTATAAATATGATCGTACAACAATAGTCAACGAACTTGTTATTTTTGAAATTCTATTCAACAAGATTCTCTTTAAAACCAAATTATTTTCCATCTTTCCATCCAAATTCCACCTTGGTATAACCATGTTTTATTGAAACCTAGATGCCCTAACTCTATCCCAAATCAGTAATGCAACCCAGACATTATCTCATCTGTTGGCATCCACAAAACTTAGTGGGAGTGAATGGGTATGTATTTGCCTACAAGTAGAGATGCCTTCCCATTTGCATGTGTGTCAAAGAGAGAGTATGGAGAATCGCAAAAGTCATACTCAGATTCCGAAATAGCTATTAGTTGGACAACAGGTTAAAGTTCTTAAAAATTAAGTATAACTACAAACCTGAATCTCAAGTACTGCTTCACTGGTCCGTGTAGGTTGACTTCCAGATTCAGGTACCAAATTCTTTGCTTTATGGCACTGCCATGAAGCCAAGGGCCATTAAAATGGAAGATATACCAATATATAGAAAGAGTGGAAAAACTATTCGATTAATTAGATGGCAGTGCAAGATTGATCTTTAAAGCAATAAGTTAAGAAACTTCCAAAGAAAAACATAACCTAGTACCTCATCAAATATGACGAGACCATCAAACTCTGATCCAAACCACTGCACAAGTTGTTGCAAACGAGAACGACCTTTCTCAGAAGATGCAATGAGACTATTGTATGTCAAAACACAACTCCTTCCCTAACCCCAACAGACTTTGAATCAAGTTTGGAATAGGGAGCTTGTTCAATGCATGCATTTAAAGCGATGTCAACCCATTTTATGTCAATTATAACTATAAACTAACTTGAACAAGAAATTAACATGAGTCTAATAATTAGAATAGATCTTTTACACAAACAAACATAAAAGAGAGATCAGAGGTGGCTTTTTATTTATAGTTCCAGAAAGAAGACAACTTAATATTTTGTATTGATTCACTAAAAATGAAATATTTTCCAATTATTTAAATTTGTTTGTACTTCCATTTATTCAATCAAAGAAGATAATTAGCTTGCATAAATAAAAGCCAAAAAGAACTATGAGTTCAAAATTAAAAGAATAGTCATAGTCAGAAGAATATTGAAAACTCAATAAATATTCAAGTGACACACCCACCAAATTTAACCAAAAAGGCGATTAATCTCTCATTCCTTTATTTTCAAGTTCTAAACTGGAAATCTTTTTCTAGAAACTAATTTCCCATTCACTTACTTTCCCAAGATTGGTTTACTTTCCTCTTCAAAATAATTTAACTTATTGCACTAAAGCAAGCCATTAGCTTATTACTACCAACTTTAGGTTCAATTTTATCTAATAGAAATGATGTAGGACAAATAGAAGAAGTATTAACTAGTACCTGAAACTCATGTATTTAGAAATATGGTTAATATTAGGCTGCTAGAATAACAAGTTTCAAGGTTGGATTTAGGCCAAGCATGTAGAATTTTCAGATTTTGTATAGCTGGAATTTTAAGGTTTGATTGCTGGAAATCTAGGCTTAGGATTTCAGGATTTAATATGGTTAGAATTTAGGTTTGAGATGGCTAGAATATGGGTTAGGATTGCTGGAATTTAGTGTAAGAACACAAAGAATGGATAGTACGAAACTAGGAATCACTCATAAGGTCTAAGAATCACTCTTACAAGAAAATATCATAGCTTCTAGTCGAAAACTCAAGTTTGCAGAAAAATTCCAGATTGCTTGTTATTATTGAAGAGCTGAATACACCTATATATAGAATTTTTTTTAGAACTCTTATTCGACTAGAAAAGGGTTTCTAACAAATTTAAATCTTATTCTAATAAAAATTCTATAAGTCCTAAATTGGGATATTATATCTAAAATAGAATAACATAATAACACTACTTCCTGTCTAATAAGGAATCCTAACACAATCTAAATTTCAGCCCTTATCTTTGATTTCAGATCAACTCTCAATCATCATCCCACTAAATTAAAGCTCGTGACTGATTAAGCTTTCCTCTTTTATTTCTTTTATAGACCTTAAGTTCTTTTGCATCAATTCTCACCGACCTGTCTAAAGTCATCCTCAACGTAGTTGTGATAAATACTGATCATATAGATCTAGATTCAACTTCTAAATTCATAAAATCCAAGTACTATCAAATTTTGGTCTTACTTCGTGAATGGAATTTCTTATATTTTCCTTTTTAAAAACGGTCTGGATGAATCCTAACCATTACCATATCCCCTTCATTGAATTTTACTAATCAACGATGTTGATTAGCATATTCTTTATAAGAAAAATTGTTGGTTGTTATCTTTCGTCATATCTCATCAAAGAAATCTCTCATTTGTTGTGCAAAACCTTCAGCTTCAACACTAACTCGTCGTTGTTTGTGGTAAAGGAACCAAATCAATAGGCTTCCTCGATAGAACTCTGAAATTATCTCAAAAGGGCTCTTACCAGTAGACCTATTTATAGAATTGTTGTATGCAAATTTTGCCATAGGAAGAATTAGATCCCAATTTTTCACATCGTCTTCAACTAAATATCTTATTAAGTCCCCTAAGTTCTATTCACCACCTCTGTTTGTCCATCAGTTTGGGATGGAATGAACTTGAAAATTGAAGCTTAGTGTTTCATGTTTGAAAAGTCTCCAAAAAAAAAATTCAAACTTTACGTCATGATCAAAGATTTAATGTTAAAGGTGATCCATGGAGATGTACAACCTCTTTGAAGAATAGTTTAGCAGTGTGGACAACATCACAAGTCTTCACCAATATATTTGCAAATTATTTCATAACTAAACCACATGGCTTCTCCACAACATAGGCATCAAAAACATACGTATTGTTGTTTCTTGTAGTCAAATGCACTAGCTTGTCATCATTGCTGAATTTTGACTTTGCAAGTGCGGTCATAGCTTCTCTTTATTCCTATGTTGTACTAATTGTGCATCTTCATTCAAGTCTACTTCTCGCTCTTCAACTACTCCAACACAATCTCCATCAACAACACCAATGATATCATATAGTTTTGAACCAACAAGCTCTGGAACCCCAAGTAGTTCTTTGGTTAATCTTTTCACTTCATGTTTTGTTTCTTTTGCTTGTTGTACTATTCTTTCAACCTTTTGCACTATTGTTATGTTTTTTTGGTTTTCTTGGCTCGGGACGGGAATTGAAGGTCAAGAGAGATTGTTTTGGGTGGTGGAAATATACATCGCATCACCCAACAATGTACCAAATTGCTCATCTAATCGGGAATTAGGTGAGACCAAAACATAGTCATAAGCCAAGCCGGTGGATGATTAATATGTTTCATTCTCTTTGCACTACCTAAGCCGCAAAGTGCACTCTGTAGATCTGCTTCGTTGAGAATATATAGTTTGTAACAATGAAGTACAATAATTCGACTCTTGTATGGACTTGTTAAAATTACGACTTGGGAGTAGGAGCAAAGAATGACAACTTGAACGAATAACAAATTTGCAAAGAGAAAAGAAATGTGTTGGCGTAGATCTTCATTCCATCATATTAGCTTGGTTTTCTTTTCAAGCTAATATTTTCGATTTTCTTCCGAGTCATTTACTCATTTTTGGTTTAATTAAGTAAACAATTCTCAAACTTCCTATTTTTAGTTCATGTGTAACCAAATGAAATAATACTACTAGGTTTACCAAAATCTTGAGGCAAATTACCGCTGAGCATTTGGGGTGAAGGGATTTTAATGTACATGTGGTCCATCAGGGTTCCATTTATCCAGAGAATAAAAAAGCAAATAAAAAAAACTACATACTTTGAATTAGGCTACTTTAATTTGATTTTGATGCTCACTGATATAACCTGCTCGTATCATATTTCAATTTAATGATTAGAAAATTGAATTGAGCCACGAGTTTAGCAGTAAAAATTTCTAATTGTTTAACTTATTAATTTAATTTACTTTAGACAATTCATAGTTAACTTAGTCTTACTGTTCAGTCTAATTCAATTTTGTATTCATTATTACAACCTATTACTACATCAATACTGAGACTAATAGAAACCTTATTTCATTACTTGGCCTTTTAAAATTAGGCTATCAACTAAGTATAGGCAAAGGAAACGCAAAGAAACATAAGTCTGTGTACTACGTCCACAAGGTCCTCGTCGAGGACAAAAAGGGTGTATAAAGCTAGAAAAAGTAATCCTGATCCAAGCAAAAATGCTCGAGCCCTATTTACAGGCTAATATTATTAAAATAGTCACATGTTTACCTTTGCATCAGGGGACATGATCCTCTGTCTAATATTATAATGTCTTATTCTGTCCCATGAATCTTAGTCATTCATTTATGCGGGTTCTAGGTTCATTTATGCGGGACTCACGTAGGACCCACATAAATAAATGACTGAAATTCATGAGACAAAATAAGACACCATAAAATTAGACAAAGGATCCGGACTCTTGCATCAGACTCTATATTATTAAAATAGTCAAGATAGATTTGAATACTTGGTGTTAGTGAAATTACGCAAAATGCCAACTTGACTTTTCTGGGTGGCTGGTTAAATAGCATACTCAGTATGTGTAAGGACATTCATAATTCTGCAGTCAAGTGTAAATCAAATAGTTTTCACGTCTATTATGTATGGCTATCGCCTGAGGCCTACAAGTGAAGGTGCAAAAATATGAATTTAGGTAGATCAAATCCATAATCTCATTTAGACATATCACACTATGTCCAAGATCTAATGGTAAATCAGCTGTCGAATTGGAAGCCTTATTCCTAATAAAATAAAACATGAAGCGCTAGAGGATAATCAACTGCTAACAAGAGACCAATAAAAGAGGAGTTGAGGAATGAGCTAGTTCAACTAAAGGAGTGAAGAGACGGTGCCTTCATGAAGAATGTCGCTTGCTAGCAAAAAATAACTTGTTTGTTGTAAAAACATGTTATTTTATGATATTAAATTTTAAATATCAAATATTTAATTCTAAAATATTAGTTTTATAATTGAAAATAATAACAAATAAATATTAATTTTCACAAAATCTAATTATGTTTTATTAAAATAGATAATCAAATAAGTAAAATTTGAAAATTAATTTATATAATTAGATTTTATGAATATTTATTAATAAATATTGTATAAGTAAATTAAAATTATTTGCTTAATGGATTTATTATTTATAAGATATTTTGCTTAAATAAAATAAAAATCAGTAAACAAAAACAAGAAGTAAAAGTAAAACCAACTTCCGATTGGTACACTTGAGTAAGCAAGAAATATACGAAAGTTGCAAGTGAACTTTGAGAAAAAGATTGGCGATCAGAAAGGAAAAACATAAACTTATAGCGAGGGATCTTATATTTGTAAAATTGGCGTAAAACTATTTAAAATACAAACTTCATCTTATTTTGAAAAGAAATTGCGCAATGCAACGTTTAGGGAGAGTTAACTGAGCACACCATTTCAATTTTCACAAACAAACCACTTGGTCGTAGGAGAATGCGAGAGTGACAACCGTCGTCCTTCCATTCTAGTCCGTTTTTCTTGATATACTTTGTTCTCTCTCGGGTGTTTCTTTACTTCTATTTTCTTTTTTCAATTTCTTGTTTCACTGCGTGGAAAGTTCGAATATCATTCATTTGAAAGCCTGTTAACTGTTTGACGAAAGTCCCAGCCCATACACACAAACTCACTCTATATCTAGATCTCGCGTTTCGATCAATTAAGCATCTTGAAATCACTAAATATTCGTCATACTCACTTTCACACCTCCAGGTTTGATGCCCAGCTTTTGTTTTCCTCCTCACCCATTATTATCCTACTCCTCACCCATTATTATTCTATTGGCTTTGCAGCACCTGTAGACTTTTATTAACGATGTCAGCATCCAAAGAAGTGAGAGAAGAAGAAGATCAGCGGACTGCTAATGTCCCTTCTGGGTTGACTGAGAACGTTCTTGACCGATATCGAAAACTCAAAGAGCATGCAGAAACTTATCCTTATGTGTGGGCTTCTTACATTGTTGTATATGGTGGTTTAGGCCTCTGGTTTACTTATAGATGGAGAAAACTTCGAAAGACTGAGGACAGGGTACGTGCTCTTCAAGAGCAACTTCGCCAACTTGCTGAAAATGAAGAGCATGCTAACTCTGCTTCGTCGATCAAAAGGTCGCCTCCAATTACCTCGACTACTGGAAAGGTTTCGCCTCGAATTAACTCGTCGTCTACTGGGAAGGTTTCGCCTCCATTTAACTCGTCCACTGGAATGGTTTCGCCATCGAGTTCATCATTCGAAACTACTTCACCATCTGCAGATAAAATATCAAAGTAGCAATCTGCAGAGATCCAGGTTTTCTTACAAGGTTTGGTAAAGCCACATGTTTGGATTGTCATGTATCGTCATGAATTTATGAAATTCATACTGGATGGTAGAGCAGAGAATGATTATTGCTTCTGAAAATTTTCCTTTTGAGCTTTGTTCTGGATGCTCATTTCCTTACGGTAATGAAGCAACACCACAAAATTTTGTCAGTTGGTAAAATTTGATCGGTTTTGCTGGATCGATTGATAAAATTTTATAGTTGTTCTACTGAATAATGATTAGAAGAATGTGACACATTGAGGGTTGCTTGTATGCATCATGCTTGTACTTTATAGGGTGGATTATTTCTTTCCTACATTCACTCCATGGTTGACAATAGATTCTCCTACTTTATATTATTCATATATTAGTGATTGGGGCATCTTCTATCAAATGCCTTTTTTTCACTTCATATGAAGTATATTTTAATGTACGGTTGAAGAAAGAGGGAAAAATAATTCTTCCTTGACCTGTTTGTGAATAGTATAAGGAATATATAGGAAAGTATAACCTAATCACCTCCTTAAATCAAGGAGAATCCATTTATTCACTAAGCAATAAAATCTCATTAATTCAACTACTAATTTATAGAATATCGCCTAATTATCTCTAGAATATCAATATTCCCCCTTAAGTTGGTACATAGATATTAATCATGCTTAACTTACCTATGAAGAACTTACAATTTTTCCTTAATAGCCCTTTGAAGAAGACATCAACAACTTCTTGTGTTATAGGTACAAATGATAAGCAAATAAGTCCACTTTTAAGTTTTTCTTTTATAAAAAGCTTGTCAATTTTCATATGTTTTGTCCAATCATGTTGAACTAGATTATTGGTGATATTGATAGCTGGTTTATTATCATAGGACAACTTCATTAGGTGCTTCACTAGTCTCTTAGGTTCTTTCATTACTCTTTTAAGCTATATTATTTCACAAATCCCTTAAGCCATTGTCATGTATTATGCCTCTGCACTCCTTTTGGCTACCACTCTTTGTCTTTTTACTCCTTTAGCTTACTAAATGTCCCCACAAAAAGGTGCAATTCTCAGGAGTAGGCCTTCTATCACTAAGAGACCATGTCTAGTCTGCATCAGTGTAGGCTTCAACTCTTTGTTGATCACTTTTTTTAAAGAATAATCCTCTCTTTGAAGTTCCCTTTAAGTATCTTAAAATTTTGAACACTGCCTCCAGGTGTTTTTCATTGGGAATATGCATAAACTAGCTTACCACATTGATAGCAAAGGAAATATTTGTTCAATGTCTGATAAATAAATTAGCTTCTCCACTAGGTGTTGATATCTACGTGTATCCACTGGAACACCTTCCTTAAATTTCGTAGGAGTATCTTGTTTTTTACATTCACTCATCATAGTTTCTTTTAAAAGATCTAGGATATACTTTTGTTGGGGACTATTATGCCCTTCTTAGATCGAAATTTGCATCTATAGGAAGTATCCAACTTTAATTTTAAACTATTTTGGGATATTCTTTTCCGGATTTTCAATTTCCTCAAAATCATCACCAATGAGGATAATATTGTTTGCATATATAACTAGAGACCAATCCAAATGAACTGCAATAGAAGCCAACACTCTCCCAATATTTAACTTAGCTATAGGTGAAAATGTTTTTGAGTAGTTATTGCCATGTGTTTGAGTAAACCCCTTAGCAACTAGGCGTGCATTATATCTTCCAAGTGATCTTGAATAATTTTACTTCACAATGAATACGCATTTACATCCAACTAGTGTTTTACCTCTCGAAAGATCAACTTTCTCCAATGTTCTATTCTTCTCCAGAGCTCCCATCTCCTATGAGATTGTATACCTCCACTTATGAATATTTAGAGCCTCTTGTATATTCTTAGAAATAGAAACATTGGACAATTTAGAAGTAATGCTCAAAGAGGATATTAGTGTTTTACCTCTCGAAAGACCAACTTTCTCCAATGGTCTATGCTTCTCCAAAGCTTCCATCTCCTATAAGCTTGTATCCCTCCACTTATGAATATTTAGAGCCTCCTGTATATTATTAGAAATAGAAACATTGGACAATCTAGAAGTAATTCTGAAAGAGGATATTTAGTACAAGTTCTTGAACTTTTCTTAAGAGCAATGGATAAATCTAAGGTTTTATCTGACTTTGGAATAGGTATTGGTTAAAGAGACCCTCACTCGATAGGAATAGGTTGAGACTGAGATTTACCTAGTTGGTCTCCAATTTTTGGATTTATTTTTGGGTTAAATTCTTAATCATGTTGCAAGTTGTCTGTGCTCTTTTATGTCATTCTGGATATTTTCTCAAAAAAAATTTCCTTAAAAACAATGTCCATCTTTCCTCATAAACATTTCACTCTTTTCTGAGATTGACTTTGTAAGGGCATCGAAGATGGATCTTAGTTTTTATTATTTGAGACATCATCAAATTTTGAATTAGGATTATAGAAACTATCTACATCATTGTCTGTATTGACCATAATCTTATTTCCTTGTGAATATATATATATATAAAACTTTGGGCACGTCTCCCCTTGAAGATGAGGTGAGGGAGACCAAAGTTTTATTCAAAGATGACAGCCATAGGGACAAAAAAATCTTTTGAATATTGAATCAAAGCATTTGTAACCTTTTTTAGTCAAAGGATAACCAATAAAAACACATTTTCATGCTCTAGGATTAAGCTTACCCTGATTGTTGTAATGAATTTGAATAAATGCAGTACAATCAAACAGTTTAAATAGAAGATCATGTGATAACCGAGAGGAAGGAGAACATTTATTAAAACAATTAAGAGGGGTTTAGAATTTTAAAACTTTTGAAGGCACCCTATTGATCAAATATGTAGCTGTTAAGATAGCCTCACTCCATAAGTACTTAGTAGCACTAGTTGAAAGCATTAAAGATCTTGCAATTCTAACAGATTTTTATTTTCCCTTTCTTCTATTTCATTTTGTTGTAGGGTGTTAGTACATGAACTTCAAAGAACAATAACTTTTTCAGCAAAAGAAATCCTTAAAGTCTTATTGAAATATTCACTTTAAAATTTGAATTCGGTTTAAGAATTTAGATCATTTTATAAAAGTCTTCAAGTAGGCTTTCAACATCTTCTAGTATGGTTATCAATGAAAGCTATGAACTATCTTTTTCCAAAGGATTGTTTTGTTCTTGAAGGTCCCTAAATATTGCTATGGATCATAGTGAAGGATTTGTGGCCTTGTAATGTTGTGCTAGGAAACATGTTTGATGATGTTTAATAATTTGATAAATTTCACATTGAAATAAAGATGGATCTTTATTTATAAAAAACTTTGGAAACAAATATATCATCTATTGAAAACTTAGATATCCTAATCTAAAATACCATAACATAATTTTACTCTCATGAAGTATTGAAATAGAATTGAAACAAGTTCTGTGAGATTGCCTATTTGAGTCATATCCATTTTTGAAAAAATAGAGACCTCCAAATTATTTAGCATTGTTAATCATCTTTCCTATATTCAAATCCTGAAATTGACAATCAGATGAAGGAAAATTAGCTTGATAATTTTGATGAAGAGTTATTTTACTGACTGTCAAGAAGTTTCTGGACGTTCAGGAACATGAAAAGAACAATATAAACTATAAGATTAGGGGAAACAATTGATCCTTTCCCAACTATTGCTAAGAAGGAACCATCTCCTATTTTTACTCTTAGATTTCTTGCACAAGGTCTATAGAAAGAAAACAATTTAGACGACCCAATCATATGATTTGTTGCCCAAAATTGATTATCTAATAATTATCTGGATTGAAATTGAAGCAAGAGGCAACTAAATAATTACCTTTTTGAACCAAAGAACAAGAAGGTTTTGAACTAGAGAAATTTTGAGACTAAAGAATTTTACTGATTTTCTCTATTTATTCCTTTGTGAAGGTTGCATGTTATAAAACATTTCACTTAGATTCAATATTGTTACCTTGATTTGTTTTTTTTTCCAATATTTTGGCTTTCCATGGATTTTCCAACATGTTTCCAATGTGTGTGAATCACGTCTGTAGTGATCACACTAAGGCCTTTGTTGTTGTTCCTATCTCCCTCAGCTTTTATTCCTTTAAATATAAGTGCAGAACCATCAACCTTTGATCTAATGTTGTAAGCATTACTTTTTGCCTTATCTTCTCTCTCCTTACATCTGAGAAAACCTCTCTAATAAAGGGATATGGCTTTCTTCCCAAAATTTGGCCTCTAACTTTATGCAATTCTTGATTCAATCCTACGAGAAAAACATAAACCCTATCATTGTCTTCCCTTTTTTTATGTCCAACATTGTCACTTGGACAGTCCCAATCATCTTCACAATGTAGGCCCAATTCCTCTCACAAGGTTACAAGTTTGTTATTAAACAAAGTAATGTTGTAGTCTCCTTGCTTGGCCTTCCATAGCTTCACTTTTAGTTAGAAAATTTGAGAAGAATTTTCAATATCTTAATACTTCTCTCGGACCACATCCTATACATCTTTTGCTGTTGGCAAAACCATATGGGGTTTTCTGATTGCAGGTTACATTGAATTATGCAACCAAGGTGTGATTAAAGAATTTTTGAACCTCTATATTTGGATCATCCTAAACCAACCTTGTTTTTCTCTCCAGTGAAATGGTTGAGTTTTTCTCTACCATCAATGGCCAATTTTATTGTTATCGCCCATTCTAGGTAATTTTGGCCGCTTGACTTGTGGTTTGTCAATTGAAAAGGCAAGTTCAAGTCAAGAAGATCATATAGTTGCATTGTGCGTTTCCCGTTGTAACAACAGGATTAGTTATACTTGAATTACTGAAATCCTTACTAAAGGATGAGGAGTTTCTCCCTGACCGGTACCACGATGAAACAGGGAAAAGTAATTATTCCTTGATCTTTTGTGAATAGTGCAGGGAATATATAGAAAAAAGGTGTCCTAATCACCTCCTTAAATCAAGGAGAATCTATTTATTCTCTAAACAATTAAATATCACTAATTCAGATACTAATTTATAGAAAATCAGCTAATTACCTCTAGGATATCAGGTAATTATCTCTAGAATAGCAACAATAGTCAACTTTCACATGGTATTTTGATTATGTTGTTTTGAATTGGAATGCTTGCTTTATATAGGTTAAAATCTTTAATCACCATAAAAATATACAGCTCACATTACGCTGAAATCTAAATGTTGACCGATTTGATATACTAAGTTGTTTTAAGGACATTTAAACCTAAAATTTCTCGATGTAGACTATTGGAAATGGGAATCTCTGTACTTGCTAAACTAGTTTGTAGGGATATCTTAGGATTAGTTAGTTTTGTATCCAAATACCTCAAGACATATGGCATGGCTTTAATTCTTTTTCTGCTCATTCTTGATGTGAGAGAGTTGTACCACCATCCCATGATTATTGTGAGTCAATATTTGTTGGATTTATTATGTAACAATACTTGTAAGTTCGACTAATCAAAACCGCAATTATCATTCTAGGAAAGATTTACAAAGAAATTATAGCACATCGTATGATACCAACTTCTCATTAGCTTCTTTTGGGTGTGTAACATGCACATGATATGAGATAGCCATTGATGTAGAAAGAACCTTTTCAACATCTTCATTCATTGCCTTTAGCTCTAGATCTAATGCTCGGACTTCGAATATGATTCCAACCAAAGGCTCATTATGTAATTTATTTGTTGATTGTCATTTTCCCATACGTTATCCTCATGTTCTTGTTTGCAAGCTCTCGTTTAGTCCGAAAAACTTATTTATTATGCATAAACCGTGTTCTTACCGGTCCGGTTCAAGTGATTAGTATATTCAAGAGCTTCTTGTCATATGGAGAACTTGATGCAGATTGGATAAAGAAACAAGTCAAAAATAGTGAGAAAGAAGTGCCCAAAGTGAAAATGAATCAAACGGTTGTAGTAACGTAATCGCTAGCTATTTTGAAGCCTTACCACGATAGCTTAACTTTCGGACTAACCTAGTTAGACCAATATTATCTTGATCGAGAAATGCATACCGAGATCCATCGCTCACAACCATTTTCACTACCATATCTTTCCTTTTCTTCTTTCTTGGGTTCTTCGTTGATGAAGGTGATTAATGCTTGTTCCATCTTTGCTTTAGTTAATGTACTATCTAAATTTCTATTGGTTTACCTATGTAATGTTGTATTCATCTGCATGCAATTCCCGGATCTCAAGCTTTCCTTTAATGAGATCATTATGTTTATCGTTGTTTTGAGCAAGAACATGCATAATGAAGAGTCCATGCATGATCTTGCTTAGCAACTTTGGAATTCATCGCCGCTAATAAGATATCTTGGCGATTCCTTTAGTAAGTTATATTGTTTCTATTCCATACTTTGTTCTTGTCTTGTCTTTAATAGTTCTTCACTTAAAAGTGATTTGTAGATTAACAAGATCAAGAATTTCGTGGTTCACATACAAAAGTGATGGAAATTCTTTAAATGGTTTTAACAGTGATGATGATACTAACGGTCATATTGACAATATGTACGCTTTGTGAGACTGGTGTGCTAATATTGTCTGGGATCGATGATGAAAAGATCCTCGATGAACGATCCAAGGAAGCTTTTGATGTTCTCAAAGAAGGCAACCGATGCTAATGGTAGGAAATTCCGGATAATTAAACTCCACGTGCTCGGACCACTTTATATGACGTAAGAAGAGGTCATGGAGTTATGCAAGTAAGAACTTTATAAGTCGTTAATGACTTTTGACATATGTTTAGAAGTAAAATGCAAGTTAGGCCTTCTAACGCCTACGGACATGTAATGGAGGTATCAAAACCACGAAAATTGATCGATTTACTGCAATTGTCGGATTTCTCACTTTGTTGAATTCCAACAACTATGTCCGTCGAACGCGCTTCCTCAATCGAGACCTTGATCGGGAAAAGATACTGAAAGTACCAAAGTCATTGTTTCTTTGTTTTGACAATAGTAAAGTGTAATTGTTAGCAATTGGATTACACGAGATGTGATCCTATCTCTTCGATGCATCTTAAATTTAATATATGAATCTAACGTAATTTGTAGAATAGGGTTAATTTGTGCGATATATTTTCACTAAAAGGTAATTTATTTGCGTTAAACTCCATTGACATCTATATCTTCTTGGACAAGTTAAACCTTTTTCCATGTATTCTATCTCTTTAAGGAGTCATTATATAGAGCATTTCACTTCTCCAAAAGAAAGCGCCAAAGTTCTACATATATGTCAATCTAGTCCTCTCACAGGACACATCGATCGCACCAACGCATGAGCCTTTAGTTTTCAATTTTCCATTCTCACTTTGGAATAGTTGATGTCCGTAAATTATTTCTCGAACTATTCTAAATACATAAGACTATCGATTGTCTTTCATTTCTTCTCACGCACAAACAAATTAGTTAATCTTTGCATAATTTTATGTTCTTAATTTAATGTGGTCGTAACGGGATGATGATGCCAAATCACGAACCGCAAATACAAGACTTCTTGCTTCTTATGTGAACTTTTATATTGCTAATGGAGCAATCATTACGCCGATTTGGAGACAAGAAGTGGGATAAGGAAGCTGTTCGTGTTCTTTTGAAAGCTTTCCCAGATCACAAAGTAAGCAGATACTTCTCCTAAATGTTCTATGTTTCCTCGACATCATTCGTTGATATCATGTAAGCTCCAGCGCGATGGGATATTTATTGGCACAACCAGTCTAATACTGCATGGAACTGGTGTTTGAAAACTTAATGGGCTTTTACTTATAGTCATTGGAATCATTTTGGGGATAGTTGTTAAGGATATTATTAATAAATTCTAAGGCCTTAATGTATGTTGAACCAAATATGTCATTAGTTCTATTAATGCTTAGATGTTTTTTTTTTTTCAATGTATGTTGAACCTATTATGTAATTAATTCTATGAATGCATGTTGAACCTATTATGTAATTAATTTTATGAATGCTTAGATGTTGTATTTGAATCTATGTTGACCTATTGTTACTAATTTTGTATTGATTATCATTAATATTCATATTAGAATTATTGGACAAAATTATTATTATCCATATTATTATAATTAATTTATCATTATTATTCTTCTTATTATTAGTATTATAACATTATTTATTATTATTATTATTATTATTATTATTATTATTATTATTATTATTATTATTATTATTATTATTATTATTATTATTATTAATTTTGTATTAATTATTCTTATTAATAATATTATTATTATTGTTATCATACATTTTGTTTTTAATTATCAATTTATTATGACTATTATTATTATTATTAGTAGTAGTAGTAATAGTAGATGTATTATTATTATTATTATTAAGCATCATATTGTATTTATTATTATTATTATTATTATTATTATTATTATTATTATTATTATTATTATTATTATTATTATTATTATTATTATTATTCTTATTCTTATTCTTCTTCTTATTATTATTATTATATATTTTGTATTTATTATGATTTAAATTTATTATTATAATTCATATTGAACTTATTTATTATTGTTATTCATTTTGTTGTTTTTATTATTATTAATTTTGTATTAATTATTGTTATTAATAATAATATTATTATTGTTATCATACATTTTATTTTGTTTTATTATTATTATTATTTTCTTCTTCTTATTATTATTAAGCATCATTTTGTATTTATTATTATTATGATTTATTATAATTCAAATTTATTATGATTATATATTTTAAACTTATTTATTAATGTAATTAATTTTGTTGTTGTTATTATTATTATTATTATTATTCGATCTTAATTTGAAATTGCTATTATTATTATTTGTTAATTATTTTCTTAAATACAAGTCATTTGTAATAAAATTATCAATGAATTACATATTTTTAATCATATTAAGAATCAGGGATATTTTTGTCATTGGTACAATTTTTTCGTTTTGTCTATTATAACCAAATATATTCTATCTTCGAGACGGAGACAATTTTTTTTGTCCACCTTAACCAAACATTTCATTATTTTCATTTTTTATTCTATTCTATCTTTAAATTTCTGTTCCGTTCGATCTCTAAAAATTAGAGGGAGCAACATACGCAGAGTAAAATTACGAACAGCCCAAAGACGGTAGAGGATATTCTAATCTCAGTAAAATTAAAAACCCAAAAGCCAAAAGCAGCAGGGCATATTCTAATCCCAGTAAAAAAGAGGCGGAGCAGCCTTTTCCTTGGTCTCCTTTCGCGCTTTTCTAGAACCCGCAGTTCTCTAAACCAAAGCCAATTCCAGTTGCAGCTCTGCTTTATCCTTGTAGATGGAGCGATCAACTCTGTTAGAAAGTTACCGTCACGATCGCCGGAAACTCATTGAGTTTCTCCTGGCTTCTGGTTTGATCAAAGAGCTCCGAACTCCTTCTGGTCCCGCTGATTCTCTCGCTAACATTGATTTTGATCGTCTTAGCGCCGATTATATACTTGAGTGCGTTAAGTCAGGTAAAGTGGGCTTCATTTCTGCCTTGTTTGGTTCCTGAGAAAACCGAGGAAAATAGCTTAGAACTCAAAAACAGTGTTGAAAACACGCTTAGATGCTAAAGAAGCTCTATGCTGATGAATTAATTAGATTGCCTGAGCTGAATTCAACTGTTTGTCTCGGTAATAGTTTTCTGCAACCAAATAATGATCTCTCTCTCGGCCCCTCTTACTCTTCTTTTGTCATTCTGTGAAGCGACTTGTGAAGAAATGCTAAAATCTGTATAATCCACGTTGGCTTAGACGTTCTGTTATCTTTTTCGTTGTTTGGTCTATCTGTGAGAGAGCGGCTGACGACTATGAGTGTTACGTTTGGTTAATTCTGCTGCAGATGGAGTTCTCGACTTAAATGAAGCGACTAAAGATACTTGGCCGAATCTGCCTATCCTGCCACGGTAAGGAAAGATGAATAAAAGCACTTGCAAATTCGATGGAGAATTATTTATCTAGTTTGTTTTGTTTACTGAAATAATGCTGTCAATGCCATGCATATTAAGCATTTGATGAGTTCAACTTGATTTTGCATGTATTTATTTCTTCCTTTTGGAATTAGCTCGACGGAATTATTAAACCTAACAATTCTGTCTTAATTACAGATCTCTTCACAGGCGGGGAACTCCTATTTTCTTGTTTCTAACCCAGATTTAACGGGCTCGCCACCTAGGCGCATGCCACCGCCAGTATATGTGAAAAGCAATGCTAATCATTTTCCTAGGTCGAGACCGGGGGATCCTTTTCCAGTTGAGAAGGCCTCGATGAATGGAGATGGAAACAGTCCTAGATATAATAAAGCGTCAGCATATATTCCTACGATACCTTTAGGAAATTCAGAAATTCCTGAAATTGCATTGCCTAGCCTCAGTACAGGTATTTAGAACACAGCTTCTCATTGTTTTTGTGTGAGATTTCTGACCTGTGTGAACTTAAGTGAAGCATACTCGGAAAATATGTGTTTGTTTACTGAGTCCATTGCTTTTCATCCCTCGAGTCAACTGATGCATAACTCCAGGAATTTTGAAGGATTATCTGACGATGACTTGCGGGAATCAGCTTATGAACTATTGATCATAACTGTCTTTCTGTCTGGGTAATCTCTCTCTCTCTCTCTCTCTCTCTCTCTCTCTCTCTCACACACACACACACACACACATACACATACACATGCACACACACACACACATATACTCTCTCTCTCACTCAGTCGTACACACAGACTCAGGTGTAGTAGCAGGGCTTGTGATGTTGTCCTGCATGTCAGGACAAGCAAGATTTAATTGCATATTTGGGTGTGTATGATTTAATTGCATAAGCACATGTTCTCTTATGTGCAAGTGTTTAAAATTGCATGCATAACTTGTGACTTGATGTGGAATTAGTTCTTCTCTTTCTCTCACATACTTATACATTCAAGTAAACTGTTCTTTGTATGCTAGGGATGAAATGTGCATGTTTGAGGAAAAAAAGAAAGAAAAGAGTTCTAATCGTTTATTAAGGTTGAAGGGCAAGAAGGACAAATTACATTCCCAATCTTTGGGAAGACATTCAGATCTCATGAATGTTGTTCGTGCTCAGATGCAGGTGAGTTCTTTGCCTCTCTCATATTGCCACTCTTTGACTTTCTGGCATCACCATGCCTTCCTTGCCTATGTCTTGCAAATGCTACAAGTAAATTGTGTTTTTGACACTTGTCATGTAAGTGGTGCTAAATCTTATGATATGGATATAAGATAGTGGATAGGTGAACTTGGTAAATATGACTGATCTAATATTTACTGCCTTTTTAATATTTCAAAATTGAGAATGACCTACTCATGTGCTTTAAATGTCGGAACACTCCAAATAGAATTGTAACGAGGTATATCATGATTTTGAATTTTATGAAAACTTAATTTTGTATAACGATCAACACTAATCTTTGATATATTTATGTATTCTAGATATAAAGTACATGTTCAAGTAAAAGATGCTTATGATGGTCTGGAGTCATTTGTGTTATTTGATGATCAAGCCTTCCAATTGATTCAAGTTAGTGCAAATGATCAAAGAAACCATCTAATTAAGGTTTGTAAAAGATTATATTCTTTAATTTTTTATCGAAAATTGCCTACATCTTTCATGTGTTTATGTGGAATTAATTTGTTCATTAGGAAGGAGATGAAGATGGCTTTCCTGATGAGTTAGAATGCTTGGTTAAGAAAACGTATCTTTTTAAGGTACAAGTCACGTAATTTAATAAAATCAACAAATCTTCAAGTTTCTTTGTCAAGAAAGTAAGTTGCAATGAGGCGATCAATAAATACCGGATTCTCCACCCGGCCTCGTGTATTACTCCACTTCGCACATTTCTTATGATTTTTGTTTTAATTTTGGCAGGGTTTTATTCTGCAGTCGATTGATGCATTTAGAGTAATATGGTTGTTACAATTTTCTATTGACTCGATTCTCTTTTCTATCTGTTTTAATTATTGGTGGTGTTTGCATGATGCCTGACTTTAGTTGTTTTTTTGGACAAAAATGCAAGTTTTAGGTTTCTATGTTTTTGGAACTTTATGGGTTTTGCTTTCGCCATAATTTGGTATAAAGGGTTTTACATATTTTACATTCTGTTACCGAAATTATGGTTCTTTTCATAGCTTCATGATCAATGCCAGTTTGGTTGCTTTGTTCAGTTTATACGTTTACAGATTGTCTTTGTTAATCTTCTTCATGTTTTTTTTGTTGGATAAGTGTCAATTAGCTAGATATTTATTATATTAGGTCCAAAGAATAGTTTTTATTTGTTACAGTCGAAAAAAAACAATAGTTTTTATTTCCTTTTGTTTTGATAGTGTAATTTTTTTTCATTTCAAAAATATTTCTTCTGCTTCTCTGATGGACAATGGTTTCAAGACTTTTGGGATTGCCTTTGAACCCGTATCAGCCAATTCTTACAGTTGCTGGATACTTGCATTTGATTTTCAGACCTGTTTTTCTCTTCATATGTAATGTTTCAAACAATGTATGACACAAACTTCGTTCTGTTTTGTTACTAACTTCATAAAGCAAGTACTTCCTAATTGCCCTATATGGTGGAAGAGTTTGTAAGAAGTTCCACTACTTGCTGCATTTAATGTATGAAAAGTAGAATCTTCATGATTTGCTACTGAGGGAAACTAGAAATTAGATGTATTCAGATACTAGAAACTAGAAACTAGAATTTAGATGTATTAAGACCTGTTTTTCTCTTCTTTCCATTGACGTTATATTAAATAATTCAGACACATATTATCTCATTGTTAAACCATTCATTGTTAAATTAATTACATGGAAATAGGCATTCAGTAATCAATAATTAACTTCTACTTTTCAGGATTCAATTTTAGATGAATCACTAAGTAACATTCCTGTTGATATTGTGCCTCTATCCGAATTACCTATTGTGAACAAACAAGTACGTACATTCCATTAATATTATGTATAATGTGGATCACACATGAATGATTAAGTTAATTCATTTAAATTAATGCTAGGATTCTATTCAATCCAATACACCAGAATCAGTTTCTGCATCTGAAATTGTAAGATAATCTCTTGCTTTACAAACTTCAATTTTGTTGCTTAATGGAAAAAACAATAGCATAGTAACCTATAGAAAATGCCAGCCTCTCTTATAACATACTTTTCATTCTGCAGCACTCAAATCGCATTGATTCACTCAGCTACTTTTCAAAAAACATTCTGGATGAGTGTATTTCTATCTCTACAGTTGATAACAAAGTATGTACATCTATTTTTTCAATATATTTATGTATTGTGCCTTCCACTTATTGAGTTTATTTAATTACAGGATGATAGAGCTGCAATTTGTAACACTGAAATAGACATTGTTTCTTCAGCTCAAGTGACACCCCAGATTTCTAAATTGAAGAGACCAATTGCAGAAACTTCTGAGACTGATATTCCTTTATGTGATTTAATATCACCACAAATGTCTTCAACCAAGTTCACCACAAAAATCAAAAGAGAAAAGTTAACAGTCAAATGTTCAAGAATGATCATTTTTTTGTCAGCTACTTTTTGTTTAGTACACTATGTATCTATTTTGGAGCCTGCAAGTATTTTGTACTTAAATAGTAAATGATCTATCTTTTGTACTTGTCTAAATATGACTCTCATATTGTGGGACTCATTTTGATTATCATATTCCTATTTTATCATAATCTTATTTTGTGTCATGCAATATGTTAATTTTTTACTTGTGTTTGCCTTTCAATTTTGAGTCCAAATCCTCTGTCTACTGCTACCGTGTCCTATTGTATCTAATGCCCAAACGCTATCGTGTTGGCATTAACAATTTATCATAACGTACAGAATTAATCATTAAACCGCATTTTTTATAGTTACATTACTAAGAATAATTAAATAACCATAATAATTTTTTACAGTAATATGCTTTATTTTTTTCCAATCTTTTCTTCAAATGTAATTTTTATAGGATTTTTAGATTTTTTATTACAAATTATATTATAATTAATAATAAAATTGTTATCTTTCTTCTTATATTTCTTTTATTACAAATATATTATTTTAACATTTTATTATGGTTCTCTAATTATTCTAATTTATTTAATTGTTTAAAATGAGCTTTAATAATTAATTCTTCACTTACTATTGTTCTTATTATTAATAAATTATCAACACATTTAATTTTTAGAGGATTTCATGAATTTTATTTGAAATTATATTATAATTTATAATAAAATTGTTATCTTTCTTTAATCATTCTTATTATTTTAATTGTTTTCACATATGATTATTCTAATTTCGTTATAATTTCTTATTTTACAAATTATCGCCACAATTATTATAAGTTGTGCTAAATTTATATTTGTTATTATTTTCACAATTATATTATTTTTAAATTTATTATGGTTCTTTAATTATTGTAATTAATATAACTTTTAAATTGAGCTTTAATTATTAATTCTAAACTTACTATCATTCTTCTTATTAATACATATGTTTTTATTAATGCTATTAAATAATATAATTTAATAGCAGATTTTTATTAGTTCTATCCTTCATAACAATAACAATTTGATAAAGTTATGACTAATAATAAGCAAATTCTTTTCAAATTATATATTTTTAATCGTAACTAATATTCTTATTAATATAATAACAACCGTGCAAAGCACGGGTTTAGAACTAGTTTGCAGTTAAAATCTTGAATAATTTAATTCAAGATTTTATATTTAATAAATTAAAATTAATTATCAATAAAATTTTACTTATTTTATTTTATAATTAAATTATATGTAATTAAAATTTAATAATTATTGATGAATATAATTAAATTTAAAATATATAAATATTCAAATAAATTTTGATTTAATAATTAAAATGTATTTCAAATAAATATTAATTTATAAATAAAATTTTAATTTATAAATTATTTATTTTATTAAAATAACACGATTTTATTAATAATTAATTAATAAATAATACGTAAGAGATTAAATAAATTTATTTATTTAAAATATATTTTTTAAAATTTATCTATTATTATTAATGATAAAATATAATTAAATTAACGTTAATAACTAAACAAATTTTATTTTATTTAAAAACGGAAAAAATCAAAAGCAAAAGCTAAAAGTACAACCAAAAACAAAAGTAGACCTATACGGCACCTAAACTACAAAGAGTTAACGTGGGTAAGGTTTTTCGATTACTATTGTAATTTTATTCTTCGGCCAAATTTTAGGTTCGATTTCAGGTGGGCGCATTTTTGTAAGCCGAGAGTTTTAGCATCCAAAAACCCTCTCACGCTACGGGCGACGTCCCAAGGTCCAGATAAGTTTCACTCTTTCGTCAATAGCAGAAGTCCGAAATTTGTTTTTCTTCTTCAACAGCTGAAATATCTTGGAGCCTCTCTTCGAAAGTTCTTCCTCTTCTCCGCGAAAGTTCTCCTCTTCTTGACGTTCCAGCGTTCTACCACCAGATTGTAGGTAAGTTATTTTTATTGTTTCGATTGGGTAATGGGTTTCGATTGAATGAGGGGAATTACATTTCATTTGGGTATTTTATCTGGGTATTTCCGATGAATTACATCTGGGTAATTTGTTTGGGTTTTTGTTTTTGTGTGTGGGTATTTCCAATGTGTTTTGTGTTCCAATGGGTTTCGTGTTCTTCTCCTTCTAATCTGGGTATTTCCAATGGAGCGTGAACTATTCACGCTGAACTGTTCAGCGTGAACTGTTTACTGAACAGTAGCGTGAACTGTTCACGCTGAACAATTCACGCTCCATATTCTCAGACGTTCAAGTTATATGTTCTATTAATGGAGCGTGAACTGTTCAGCAATTTATTAACTATTTCTTCATTATTAAAACAGAGGGTTATTCTCATCCATCACTTTCTGATTGTTCTATTATCATTTTGAGAGTCATTTTAGCTAGCTAGCACTTTTAAGCTAGTTCTTATCTTGCAACTCGCAAGAGAAACACAAACTGATTTTAATATTTTTTGTGAGGTATGTAGGTGACAAACTGAGATTATTATTTAAACAAAGAATGATTAACGATTCCTTATTCTCGTGACTGGAATATGGATCCTGATTGGTTTTGTTGTTTTGTGATGTCAATATGACTAACTTCAAAACCTGCATTCAGTACAATACGAATTGATTATTTGGGTTTTCTGTGTATGGAATTTTGATTTTTGGGATTGTGATTGCAGGAGGTTGGACTATTAAATTCGGTTGCTCCCTTGGGTGGAAGCATCGTAGGTGTTTCTTCTTGACATTGTTTAGGTATGGATTGCTATTAGAATTGCTTCATTTCAAATTGTGACTCTTTGTCCTTGTGGTTGATGATTTTCATAGATTTCGGATGCTTGAATTTGGTAATTATATGACTGAATGTAGATATTTGTCTTCAATTTATCTAGGTTGCATCTGACTACATTAAATTATACGAGCTTTCTGAATCTGTCATCGTTTAACAGTGGTTATTAATAATTTGTTTCGTCTAATGAGAACTTGGATGATAATGTGAAGCCAAGTTTAGTTCAATTAGCATTTGTCTTCCTAGTATGAATTCCCCATGCTTTCACTTTAACGGAAAAGTTTGATGGTCTTGTAAAACAGCCCGTTGATTTTTACCTATAATTCTTTTATGTCATCACTTGTAACCAACCACACAAACAATTACAAAATATCTTTTACGTATTAGCAAAAGTAATGAAACCTTTCCATTTTCTCGCTGATATCCATGCAACAAAATGGAAAATGAAAAATACAATCAACTTGTTGGATAATGAGTCCTTAATTTCCATTAGATCATTTCAAAACTCGAGATATCAAATGGACAATCATATCTTGTACCAATAATGTTAGTGAAATAAATTTGTTTGTCTTCTTCTTTTGTTCCATTCAGATTTAATAGTATATCATGTGAATATATTTTCATGCGAATATTCTTGAATGCTTGCATGAATGTCCATCCATTATGCTCAAGATTGTCTATTATTTCCAGTAGCCTTTTGCTCCCTTTCTTTTCTTTCTCCAGGTGGGGTTTATAAATCCATTTACAATGGGCTTAAACTTTTGAAAGTGCCTTTTGTCCCATTAGGCTTGATGTGCGATATTGAGTGGCAATTGCTCATCCACGTTAGTTGTCTAATAGTAATAACCCACTTACTTGAAACATTGTTTTGTTGGTAGAATAATAAAGTTAATAATAATAATAATAGTAATAATAATAATAATAAAGTTAATAACAACAAAAATCAAATTAAAATTAATTGATAAAATTAATAATAATAAGTAGAAAATTTGTAATAATAATTAATAATAGTATGAATAATTAATACTAATAAGAATTAAAAGATAACTAATAATAATAAAGTTATTAATAAACATTACAATAATAAAGTTAATAATAATAATGATAATAATAATAATAATGCTAATAATAATAATAATAATAATAAAAATAACAATAAGGGCATTTTAGTCTTTTGTTGTTTATTTCTTTTTTATTCCAAGTTTAAATTTTCAAACCAAACACTGAAATAGAAATTCTCATTCTATTCTATTCCGTGAACCAAACAAAGTAATACGTATTCTTCATCTTTTCTATTCTTAGGAATAACTATTATATTCCCTGCCTATTCTATTCTATGAACCAAACAGGTCGTAAAAGAAACTTCCTACCTATATATAGTCTGTGCTTGTCTTGTATACTCTTGTTGTTCTTTCCCCTTCCTAATCCTGATCCAAGCAAAAATGCTCGAGCCCTATTTACAGGCTAATATTATTAAAATAGTCACATGTTTACCTTTGCATAAGGAGACATGATCTTCTGTCCAATATTATAATGTCTTATTCTGTCCCATGAATCTTAGTCATTCATTTATGTGGGTTTTAGGTTCATTTATGCGGGACTCACGTAGGATCCACATAAATAAATGACCGAAATTCATGAGAAAGAATAAGACACCATAAAATTAGACAAAGGATCCGGACTCTTGCATCAGACTCTATATTATTAAAATAGTCAAGATAGATCTGAATACTTGGTGTTAGTGAAATTACGCAAAATGCCAACTTGACTTTTCTGGGTGGCTGGTTAAATAGCATACTCAGTATGTGTAAGGACATTCATAATTCTGCAGTCAAGTGTAAATCAAATAGTTTTCACGTCTATTATGTATGGCTATCGCCTTAGGCCTACAAGTGAAGATGCAAAAATATGAATTTAGGTAGATCAAATCCATAATCTCATTTAGACATATCACACTATGTCCAAGATCTAATGGTAAATCAGCTGTCGAATTGGAAGCCTTATTCCTACTAAAATAAAACATGAAGCGCTAGAGGATAATCAACTGCTAACAAGAGACCAATAAAAGAGGAGTTGAGGAATGAGCTAGTTTAACTAAAGGTGTGAAGAGACGGTGCCTTCATGAAGAATGTCGCTTGCTAGCAAAAAATAACCTGTTTGTTGTAAAAACATGTTATTTTATGATATTAAATTTTAAATATCAAATATTTAATTCTAAAAATATTAGTTTTATAATTGAAAATAATAACAAATAAATATTAATTTTCACAAAATCTAATTATGTTTTATTAAAATAGATAATCAAATAAGTAAAAATTTGAAAATTAATTTATATAATTAGATTTTATGAATATTTATTAATAAATATTGTATAAGTAAATTAAAATTATTTGCTTAATGGATTTATTATTTATTATTTAATTATAAGATATTTTTGCTTAAATAAAAATAAAAATCAGTAAACAAAAACAAGAAGTAAAAGTAAAACCTACTTCCGATTGGTACACTTGAGTAAGCAAGAAATATACGAAAGTTGCAAGTGAACTTTGAGAAAAAGATTGGCGATCAGAAAGGAAAAACATAAACTTATAGCGAGGGATCTTATATTTGTAAAATTGGCGTAAAACTATTTAAAATACAAACTTCATCTTATTTTGGAAAGAAATTGCGCAATGCAGCGTTTAGGGAGAGTTAACTGAGCACACCATTTCAATTTTCACAAACAAACCACTTGGTCGTAGGAGAACGCGAGAGTGACAACCGTCGTCCTTACATTCTAGTCCGTTTTTCTTGATATACTTTGTTCTCTCTCGGGTGTTTCTTTACTTCTTTTTCTTTTTCAATTTCTTGTTTCATCATGGAAAGTTCGAATATCATTCATTTGAAAGCTCGTTAACTGTTTGACGAAAGTCCCAAATTTCTACACACAAACTCACTCTATATCTAGATCTCGCGTTTCGATCAATTAAGCATCTTGAAATCACTAAATATTCGTCATACTCACTTTCACACCTTCAGGTTTGATGCCCAGCTTTTGTTTTCCTCCTCACCCATTATTATCCTACTCCTCACCCATTATTATTCTGTTGGCTTTGCAGCACCTGTAGACTTTTATTAACGATGTCGGCATCCAAAGAAGTGAGAGAAGAAGAAGATCAGCGGACTGCTAATGTCCCTTCTGGGTTGACTGAGAACGTTCTTGACCGATATCGAAAACTCAAAGAGCATGCAGAAACTTATCCTTATGTGTGGGCTTCTTACATTGTTGTATATGGTGGTTTAGGCCTCTGGTTTACTTATAGATGGAGAAAACTTCGAAAGACTGAGGACAGGGTACGTGCTCTTCAAGAGCAACTTTGCCAACTTGCTGAGAATGAAGAGCATGCTAACTCTGCTTCGTCGATCAAAAGGTCGCCTCCAATTACCTCGACTACTGGAAAGGTTTCGCCTCGAATTAACTCGTCGTCTACTGGGAAGGTTTCGCCTCCATTTAACTCGTCCACTGGAATGGTTTCGCCATCGAGTTCATCATTCGAAACTACTTCACCATCTGCAGATAAAATATCAAAGTAGCAATCTGCAGAGATCCAGGTTTTCTTACAAGGTTTGGTAAAGCCACATGTTTGGATTGTCATGTATCGTCATGAATTTATGAAATTCATCTTGGATGGTAGAAGCGTAGAATGATTATTGCTTCAAAATTTTCCTTTTGAGCTTTGTTCGATGCTCATTTCCTTACGGTGAATGAAGCAACACCACAAAATTTTGTCAGTTGGTGACATTTGATCGGTTTTGCTGGATCGATTGATAAAATTTTATAGTTGTTCTACTGAATAATGATTAGAAGAATGTGACACATTGAGGGTTGCTTGTATGCATCATGCTTGTACTTTATAGGGTGGATTATTTCTTTCCTACATTCACTCCATGGTTGACAATAGATTCTCCTACTTTATATTATTCATATATTAGTGATTGGGGCATCTTCTATCAAATGCCTTTTTTTCACTTCATATGAAGTATATTTTAATGTACGGTTGAAGAAAGAGGGAAAAATAATTCTTCCTTGACCTGTTTGTGAATAGTATAAGGAATATATAGGAAAGTATAACCCTAATCACCTCCTTAAATCAAGGAGAATCCATTTATTCACTAAGCAATAAAATCTCATTAATTCAACTACTAATTTATAGAATATCAGCTAATTATCTCTAGAATATCAATATTCCCCCTTAAGTTGGTACATAGATATTAATCATGCTTAACTTACCTATGAAGAACTTACAATTTTTCCTTAATAGCCCTTTGAAGAAGACATCAACAACTTCTTGTGTTATAGGTACAAATGATAAGCAAATAAGTCCACTTTTAAGTTTTTCTTTTATAAAAAGCTTGTCAATTTTCATATGTTTTGTCCAATCATGTTGAACTAGATTATTGGTGATATTGATAGCTGGTTTATTATCATAGGACAACTTCATTAGGTGCTTCACTAGTCTCTTAGGTTCTTTCATTACTCTTTTAAGCTATATTATTTCACAAATCCCTTAAGCCATTGTCATGTATTATGCCTCTGCACTCCTTTTGGCTACCACTCTTTGTCTTTTTACTCCTTTAGCTTACTAAATGTCCCCACAAAAAGGTGCAATTCTCAGGAGTAGGCCTTCTATCACTAAGAGACCATGTCTAGTCTGCATCAGTGTAGGCTTCAACTCTTTGTTGATCACTTTTTTTAAAGAATAATCCTCTCTTTGAAGTTCCCTTTAAGTATCTTAAAATTTTGAACACTGCCTCCAGGTGTTTTTCATTGGGAATATGCATAAACTAGCTTACCACATTGATAGCAAAGGAAATATTTGTTCAATGTCTGATAAATAAATTAGCTTCTCCACTAGGTGTTGATATCTACGTGTATCCACTGGAACACCTTCCTTAAATTTCGTAGGAGTATCTTGTTTTTTACATTCACTCATCATAGTTTCTTTTAAAAGATCTAGGATATACTTTTGTTGGGGACTATTATGCCCTTCTTAGATCGAAATTTGCATCTATAGGAAGTATCCAACTTTAATTTTAAACTATTTTGGGAAATTCTTTTCCGGATTTTCAATTTCCTCAAAATCATCACCAATGAGGATAATATTGTTTGCATATATAACTAGAATCGCAGTATTAGACTGGTTGTGCCAATAAATATCCCATCGCGCTGGAGCTTACATGATATCAACGAATGATGTCGAGGAAACATAGAACATTTAGGAGAAGTATCGCTTACTTTGTGATCTGGGAAAGCTTTCAAAGAACACTAACGACTCCCTTATCCCACTTCTTGTCTCCAAATGTGACGTAATGATTGCTCCATTAGCAATATAAAAGTTCACATAAGAAGCAAGAAGTCTTGTGTTTGCGGTTTGTGATTTGGCATCATCATCCTGTTATGACCACATTAAATTAAGAACATAAATATTATGCAAAGATTAACTAATTTGTTTGTAGCGACAAATGAAAGACAATCGATAGTCTTATGCATTTAGAATAGTTCGAGAAATAATTTACGGACATCAACTATTCCAAAGTGAGAATGGAAAATTGAAAACTAAAGGCATGCGTTGGTGCGATCGATGTGTCCCGTAGAGGACTAGATTGACATATATGTAGAACTTTGGCGTTTCTTTTCAGAGAAGTGAAATGCTCTATATAATGACTCCACTAAAGAGACTATAATACATGGAAAAAGGTTTAACTTGTCCAAGAAGATGTAGATGCCAATGGAGTTTAACGCAAATAAATTACCTTTGAGTGAAAATATATCGAGACAAATTAATCCCTATTCGCAAATTATGTTAGATTCATATATTAAATTTAAGATGCATCAAAGAGATAGGATCACATCTCGTAATCCAATTGCTAACAATTACTGTTACTATTGTCAAAACAAAGAAAACAATGACTTTGGTACTTTCAAGTATCTTTCCCGATCAAGGTCTCATTGAGGAAGCGATTCGACGGACATAGTTGTTGGAATTCAACAAAGTGAGAAACCGACAATTGCGTAAATCGATCAATTTTCGTGGTTTTGATACCTCCATTACATGTCTGTAGGCGTTAGAAGGCCTAACTTGCATTTTACTTCTAAACATATGTCAAAAGTCATTAATGACTTATAAAATTCTTACTTGCATAACTCTAGCAATTTCTTCTTCTATCATATAAAGTGGTCCAGCACGGAGTTTAATTATCTGGAATTTCCTACCATTAGCATCGGTTGCCTTCTTTGAGAACATCAAAAGCTTCCTTGGATCGCTCATACTGAGGATCTTTTCATCATCATCCCAGACAATATTACCACACCAGTCTCACAAAGCAAAGACATATTGTCAATATGACCGTTAGTATCATCATCACCGTTAAAAACCATTTAAAGAATTTCCATCACTTTTGTATGTGAACCACGGAAATTTCTCGATCTTGTTAATCTACAAATCACTTTTAAGTGAAGAACTGTTAAAGACAAGACAAGAACAAAGTATGGAATAGAAACAATATAACTTACTAAAGGAATCGCCAAGATATCTTATTAGCAAAGATGAATTCCAAAAGTTGCTAGGCAAGATCATGCATGGACTCTTCATTATGCATGTTCTTGCTCAACAACAAAGAATAACCTCATTAAAGGAAAGCTTCAGATCCCGGAATTGCATGCAGATGAATACAACATTACATAGGTAAACCAATGACATTTAGATAGTACATTAACTAAAGCAAAGATGGAACAAGCATTAATCACCTTCACCAACGAAGAACCCAAGAAAGAAGAAAAGGAACGATATGGTAGTGAAAATGGTTGAATAAATGATCTCAAGATGCATTTCTCGATCAAGATAATATTGGTCTAACTAGGTTAGTCCGAAAGTTAAGCTATCGTGGTAAGGCTTCAAAATAGCTAGCGATTACGTTCTACAACTGCTTGATTCATTTTCACTTTGGGCACTTCTTTCCCACTATTTTTGACTTGTTTCTTTATCCAATCGCATCAAGTTCTCCATACGACAATGAAGCTCTTGAATATACTAATCATCGAACCGCACTGTAAGAACACGGATTTATGCAAAATAAATAAGTTTTTCTCGACTAAACCGAGAGCTTGCAAACAAGAACATGAGGATAACGATGGGAAAATGACAATCAACAAATAAATTACATAATGAGCCTTTGGTTGGAATCATATTCAAGTCCAGAGCATTAGATCTAGAGCTAAAGGCAATGAATGAAGATGTTGAAAAGGTTCTTTCTACATCAATGGCTATCTCATATCATGTGCATGTTACACGTACCAAAAGAAGCTAATGAGAAGTTGGTATCATACGGTGTGCTATAATTTCTTTGTAAATCTTTCCTAGAATGATAATTGCGCTTTGATTAGTCGAACTTACAAGTATTGTTACATAAGAAATCCAACAAATATTGACTCACAATAATTGTTGGATCCCGCTTTCGAAATCCAACTACTTAAACTTAACACTTTCACTCTATGCTCTGATACCATAAATGTTGGGACCGAAACCCAACTACATACACTGCACACTATCCTTAGCTAAATGTTGGATCCCTGCACGAACCCAACTACATAACCGTAAAGGAAAACGAAACGGAAAACAAAGCATAAGAATCGAAAGTTACTTTCAAACAAATGCAAAGCGAATGCGAGCGAAAATAAATAAACGAATCGAGTAAGCGAATCTAAACAAATCGAAAAGTAGCGAAGCGGAAGCAAATGCAAGCGGAAGCAAATACTAATCGAATCAAACGAACAGATTGCAAAGCGAAACGAAATCAAAGCAGACACATCCGACATCCGGAAACAATAATCAAAGAAAACTTATCGAATGAACATAATTGCGTTGGAATTCCTTAGACTTCTTTTCTTATTCTCATTTCTTTCCTGGTTACTCAATCACATACAACGTCATCTTCAATCCATACAGTCATACCCAATCTTATATAATTCCATACCAATCTCAAATTACATTTTTAACCCAGATTTTATCAAAATTTCGGCAACATAATTGCCGCTTTAATCCTAACCCAAACCCGCAAGGGTTCAAAACACTTCTATAATCCCAAACACACTCAAAATCATCGGACTCTCCGTCCTAATCCGAACACCAAAGAAACACAAACCTAAATCTAATACTTCCATAATTCTCAACCTATCAACACATCAATCTCATTTTCTATGTCCAAATCACGATCATCATATTTATAATCAATATCCAATTCTCATCATTTAAAATGACAATTTCACTCTAATTAACCATTCATGAATAATACAATTCCGTAAATCGAAATATGTTATACTCAAATCCCTTCTATAACACAATTTCTTGTACAATTTTAATATTTTCATAGGCATCATAAGTTAATTCCTTACAAATCCTTAATGGCTTTTTAAGCCATTTACAAACATTTCAAATCTCAATTCACTAAAATACGAGGCGATGCGGACATCGGATCAAACGTCTTCACATTCTTTCATCCTATCTCCCGTCAAACACGGAGATGGGGATGAAATGAAAGTATTTCGAAGCTTCGTGGATAATACATTTATAAAATGACAAATAAGCTGAAAACATTTTTCATAATCTTTTTGCCAAAAGGGCTAATTTTCAAACTTTTCAACTTTCAAATATTTCTCTCAAACTCTTTCCAATTTTCCCAAACTTCTCATAAAAATCTCATTTTTCTCATTTTTCAAAATTCTCAATTCTTCATAAATATGAATGCAACATAATTTCAATTTTCATTTCTCACTTTATAAACAAGAATGCAGAACATAGAAACAAATCAAAACACATAACATATCAGAATGGTGCAGCTAGTCCAACAGAGCGTCTTGCATAGCATCCAGATAGCGGTCCTGTGCGATCAGAATGAAACGTCTACACTTTCGCATCATGGTCCATTATGTAGCCGTGAAGGAGTCCGAACGAGTCTCCGTACACTAGCTGGCAAACTGGAGAAGGCTATACACATAGAGACAATATTGACTCACCAAGGACCTACCAAACCCACATAACACATAATCGAAAACGAAAAGTCGGATTGTTCAAGACACTTTTCAATTTCTTAATTTTCCACACATTCACATAAAGCATACATTTTGATCAATTCATCATTCAATTCAAATTTGAAATCAAATCATTCAATGCATACACAACAAATGCATTTTTCGAATTTCTATCGCTTATCAAATCATTTAAAGCAATGAATTTACGCTTGTAATAATTTTCCAAAATCATTCGAAATAAACAAAGTACGAGAATCTTTTCTTTCATTTTCTCAAATTTTGAAAAGTAATATTTAACTTATAAATCAAAATATAAATATGCTACCCACCTCGAATGACGCTAAGCTTGTCCAAATAGTCAATTCTCCAAATTCCTTCTTCTTTCTTCAATTTAAAATTCCTAAGCCAATAACATCCAAATTCATCATCATAATTTGCATAATTCTCAAACTCAACCATAAGAAAACATAACTATCATAATTCCAAGTTATTTAATCTCCAATTTTGAAAATCCCAATTTTCAAAATTGGCCTAAACCAATACACCCAAATTCAATCTCATAAAACATAATTTCTTCAAAATTAATCTCACAATTCATCAATTCACATTAATTCCAAACTATTTAAATCCTCAATTTCAAAATCCCTAAATCCTAAAATTGGCTTAAACCAATTTATCCCAATTCAATACCATAAAATACAAATTCTTCAAATTGATTTCATATATCATCAATTCATCATATTTTCTATAATTCTACACCAAAATATCTCAAAATTCTCAATCATAAAATTAAGCCTAAACCTTAATCAATTTTTCATCCAAAATTAAACCCATTTCAAGCATATATTTCAAAATTAATTCCACAATCCACAAACTCATCTTATATGTCATAATTCTAAACCAAAATTAATCAAAATCTCAAAGTAGAAAATTTCTCTTACCTCTTTCTCATCCAAATTCAATTTTTTGGCTTGAAAGGAAGCTCTTATGCTCCTCTATCTTTCTCTCTCTTGGAACCAACCCAAAATCCTTAAGAAACAAGTAGAAAAATCGAAAATATCTTTCTCTCTCATCTTTTCCTCCATCACCAAACTTCTACTTCTTTCTCTTCTTTCTTATTTCTCTTTCTCTCTTCGTAATTCCAGCCACTTTCGTGGCTTTTAATAAGCCAAAACGACATCCATATATGTGTTTCATTAAATGATGGTTAATTGACCATTTTGCCCTTACATTTACTTTATGTCATTCTCACTTATGTCTGATTCAGACTATCAATTTGAAGGAATTTGTCAAAACTTCCTTCTCGAGAAATGTTCCTCTCACTCATACTTAATCCAACGCCATCGACGCGCCAATTCCGAAAGCACTACATCAAAAGTTATATGCTAAATAAAGGGAAAATCCATATTCTAACACATTTCTTATGTACGATTATTTCAAATCCCAAAATTCACAATCTTAATCCCGTAATTGAAACTCAATGTCTTCATAACAATTGTATCCTTATGTCTCTAGTTAAATTCAAAACAAGAATCGCCTCATTTCGATTCCCGGATCAAAAGTTATACTCAAATTACTCACAGTGTTCCTAATCCAAAATTACACCCCAATCCGAACTTAAATTCAAAATTAAAAGTCCTAAGGGCAAAATTGACATTTCATGTCTTCATATGATTTGTAGCCCTTGTCTTATCTTTATTTCGCCTCAAGAATCGCTTCAATCGGATCTCTACAGATCCCGAATTTCACAAAACATCTTGAATCATGCTCGGAAAATTTTCCGACTCACTTTGATTAAATTAATCACCATTAATTTAATCTCAAAAGTTCACAAATTTCGCTAAAATGAAATTCATTGTCTTAGGAATCCAACGCAAAAAGAATCAACTCAATCGGATGTCGGACTAAAAGATATAGGCAAAATAGTGAGCAAAGGTCGGATTGAAAACAAAGAAATCAAGAAATTTAAGAAGAAAAGCAGGCGTCGGATGGCGACGGACGCCTAACTCATGAGAGCGAGCCTTGCCTCATGAGGGCAGAAGTGGCCTCGCTAGGCTAGTCGTCGCCTAGCGAGGTCAGAGCTCATGAGGGCGAGCCTTGCCTCATGAGAGCGAGAGCGACCGCCTCGCTAGAGGCGTCGCCTAGCGAGGCGCACTGCGCCCGCTTTTTTTTTTTTTCCACTTATTATCAAAAACTTCCGAAATTCATAACTCTTAATCCCGAACTCTAATTTTGACAAACTTAGTCTCTATAGAAAGCTTAAAGAAAGCTCTACATCTTCCAAGAAGAACATAAAACTCAATTCAACTCCTACGGGAGTCCATTTTCCGGTCAAAGATACTATCCTCTATACAAACTTGTAAAAATCATACTTAATATTCCGAGATCGAAAAATTTCATATTTTATATCGAAATAAAGATCAAAACAAATCCTTCAATTTTCATGAAAAACATCAAAGCTCAATTAACCTCTAACTCGGTTAATTTCTCACCAAAGTTCCAACCAATATAAAAGTCAAACCCGATCAAACATAAACTTTGATCGATCATAACTTTCACTCCCGATATCGAAAAATTACAAACTTTATGTCCACAAAATCTCTTAACATAACCTACAAGTTTCCGGAAGACCCTTTTATCAAATTTTGCCTAAATCATAAGTCAACTCTCAAAGTCAAACATTCTCTCCAAAAGTCAAACTTTCTAAATCCTTCAAATTTTCACACTTTTTCTTTCTAATTCTTGCTATATAACTTCATTTCAATCAACTCATCCACTTGATCATTCATATTACTAAATCAAATTGTCACTCAAGGTTCGGGGTCCAACAATAATCATGGGGATGGTGGTACAACTCTCTCACATCAAGAATGAACAGAAAAGAATTAAAGCCATGCCATATGTACTGAGGTATTTGGATACAAAACTAACTAATCCTAAGATATCCCTACAAACTAGTTTAGCAAGTACAGAGATTCCCATTTCCAATAGTCTACATCTCGAGAAATTTTAGGTTTAAATGTCCTTAAAACAACTTAGTATATCAAATCACCAACATTTAGATTTCAAAGATAATGTGAGTCAGATATTTTTATGGTGATTAAAGATTTTAACCTATATAAAGCAAGCATTCCAATTCAAAACAACATAATCAAAATACCATGTGAAAGTTGACTATTGTTGCTATTCTAGAGATAATCTGATTTTCTATAAATTAGTATCTCAATTAGTGATATTTAATTGTTTAGAGAATAAATAGATTCTCCTTGATTTAAGGAGGTGATTAGGACACCTTTTTCTATATATTCCTGCACTATTCACAAAAGATCAAGGAATAATTACTTTTCCTGTTTCATCGTGGTACGGGGTGGGAGAAACTCCTCATCCTTTAGTAAGGATTTCAAGAATTGAGATAACTAATCTGTTGTTACAACAGAAACGACAATGCAACTATATGATCTTCTTGACTTGAACTTGCCTTTTCAATTGACAAACCACAAGTCAAGCGCCAAAATTACCTAGAATGGGCGATAACAATAAAATTGGCCATTGATGGTAGAGAAAACTCAACCATTTCTTTGGAGAGAAAACAAGGTTGGTTTAGGATGATCCAAATATAGAGGTTCAAAATTCTTTAATCACACCTTGGTTGCATAATTCAAATGTAACTCGCAATCGAAAACCCATATGGTTTTGCCAACAAAGAAAAGATGTATAGGATGTGGTCCGAGAGAAGTATTAAGATATTGAAAATTCTTCTCAAATTTTCTAACTAAAAGTGAAGCTATGGAAGGCCAAGCAAGGAGACTACAACATTACTTTGTTTAATAACAAACTTGTAACCTTGTGAGAGGAATTGGGCCTACATTGTGAAGATGATTGGGACTGTCCAAGTGACAATGTTGGACATAAAAAAAGGGAAGACAATGATAGGGTTTATGTTTTTCTCGTAGGATTGAATCAAGAATTGCATAAAGTTAGAGGCCAAATTTTGGGAAGAAAGCCATATCCCTTTATTAGAGAGGTTTTCTCAGATGTAAGGAGAGAGAAGATAAGGCAAAAAGTAATGCTTACAACATTAGATCAAAGGTTGACGGTTCTGCACTTATATCTAAAGGAATAAAAGCTGAGGGAGATAGGAACAACAACAAAGGCCTTAGTGTGATCACTACAGACGTGATTCACACACATTGGAAACATGTTGGAAAATCCATGGAAAGCCAAAATATTGGAAGAAAAAACAAATCAAGGTAACAATATTGAATCTAAGTGAAACGTTTTATAACATGCAACCTTTCACAAAGGAATAGATAGAGAAAATCAGTAAAATTCTTTAATCTCAAAATTTCTCTAGTTCAAAACCTTCTTGTTCTTTGGTTCAAAAAGGTAATTATTTAGTTGCCTCTTGCTTCAATTTCAATCCAGATAATTATTAGATAATCAATTTTGGGCAACAAATCATATGATTGGGTCGTCTAAATTGTTTTCTTTCTATAGACCTTGTGCAAAAAATCAAAGAGTAAAAATAGGAGATGGTTCCTTCTTAGCAATAGTTGGGAAAGGATCAATTGTTTCCCCTAATCTTATAGTTTATATTGTTCTTTT
Organism: Erythroxylum novogranatense; assembly: GCA_029891385.1. NCBI lineage: Eukaryota > Viridiplantae > Streptophyta > Magnoliopsida > Malpighiales > Erythroxylaceae > Erythroxylum > Erythroxylum novogranatense. The sequence goes on from CM057229.1 coordinate 20,318,700, forward strand.
CATGTTCCTGAACGCCCGTAAACTTTCGACAACAAGAAATAACTCTTCATCAAAATTATCAAGCTAATTTTCCTTCATCTCGATTGTCAATTTCGTGGATTTGAATATAGGAAAGATGATTAACAATGCTAAATAATTTGGAGGTCTCTATTTTTTCAAAAATGGATATGACTCAAATAGGCAATCTCACAGAACTTGTTTCAATTCTATTTCAATACTTCATGAGAGTAAAATTATGTTATGGTATTTTAGATTAGGATATCTAAGTTTTCAATAGATGATATATTTGTTTCCAAAGTTTTTTATAAATAAAGATCCATCTTTATTTCAATGTGAAATTTATCAAATTATTAAACATCATCAAACATGTTTCCTAGCACAACATTACAAGGCCACAAATCCTTCACTATGATCCATAGCAATATTTAGGGACCTTCAAGAACAAAAACAATCACTGGAAAAAGATAGTTCATAGCTTTCATTGATAACCATACTAGAAGATGTTGAAAGCCTACTTCAAGACTTTTATAAAATGATCTAAACAGTCTTAAACCAGAATTCAAATTTTAAAGTGAATATTTCAATAAGACTTTAAGGATTTCTTTTGCTGAAAAAGTTATTGTTCTTTGAAGTTCATGTACTAACACCCTACAACAAAATGAAATAGAAGAAAGGGAAAATAAAAATCTGTTATAATTGCAAGATCTTTAATGCTTTCAACTAGTGCTACTAAGTACTTATGGAGTGAGGCTATCTTAACAGCTACATATTTGATCAATAGGGTGCCTTCAAAAGTTTTAAAATTCTAAACCCCTCTTAATTGTTTTAATAAATGTTCTCCTTCCTCTCTGCTATCACATGATCTTCTATTTAAATCTGTTTGATTGTACTGCATTTATTCAAATTCATTACAACAATCAGGGTAAGCTTAATCCTAGAGCATGAAAATGTGTTTTTATTGGTTATCCTTTGACTAAAAAAGGTTACAAATGCTTTGATTTGATATTCAAAAGATTTTTTTGTCCCTATGGCTGTCATCTTTGAATAAAACTTTGGTCTCCCTCACCTCATCTTCAAGGGGAGACGTGCCCAAAGTTTTTTTATATATATATTCACAAGGAAATAAGATTATGGTCAATACGCATAATGATGTAGATAGTTTCTATAATCCTAATTCAAAATTTGATGATGTCTCAAATAATAAAAACTAAGATCCATCTTCGATGCCCTTACAAAGTCAATCTCAGGAAAGAGTGAAATGATTGTGAGGAAAGATGAACATTATTTTTAAGGAAATTTTTTTTGAGAAAATATCCAGAATGACATAAAAGAGCACAGACAACTTGCAACATGATTAAGAATTTAACCCAAAATAAATCCAAAATTGGAGACCAACTAGGTAAATCTCGGCCTCAACCTATTCCTATCGAGTGAGGTCTCTTTAACCAATACCTATTCCAAAGTCGATAAAACCTTAGATTTATCCATTGCTCTTAAGAAAAGTTCAAGAACTTGTACTAAATATCCTCTTCGTAATTACTTCTAGATTGTCCAATGTTTCTATTTCTAACAATATCTGGAGGCTCTAAATATTCATAAGTGGAGGGATACAATCTTATAGGAGATGGAAGCTTTGGAGAAGAATAGACCATTGGAGAAAGTTGGTCTTCGAGAGGTAAAACACTAATATCCTCTTTGAGCATTACTTCTAAATTGTCCAATGTTTCTATTTCTAAGAATATACAAGAGGCTCTAAATATTCATAAGTGGAGGATACAATCTCATAGGAGATGGGAGCCCGGAGAAGAATAGAACATTGGAGAAAGTTGATCTTCGAGAGGTAAAACACTAGTTGGATGTAAATGCGTATTCATTGTGAAGTACAATTATGCAAGATCACTTGAAGATATAATGCACGCTTAGTTGCTAAGGGTTTACTCAAACACATGGCAATAACTACTCAAAAACATTTTCACCTATAGCTAAGTTAAATATTGGGAGAGTGTTGGCTTCTATTGCAATTCATTTGGATTGGTCTCTACATCAACTAGATATCAAAAATGCCTTTCTAATTGGAGATTTAGAAGAAGAGGCCTACAGGGAGGTTCCCCTAGGATTTAGTGAAAGCTTCAGGAAAAGGATATGCAAACTAACAAAATTCTTTATATGGCCTGAAACAATTACCAAGGGTCTGGTTTGACAAGTTCACAAGATTTGTAAAGTCTCAAGGTTTCTTACAGGGACATTCTGACCATCCTCTATTCATAAAAACTTCTGTCGAAGTGAGGATTGTGATTCTAGTTATATATGCAAACAATATTATCCTCATTGGTGATGATTTTGAGGAAATTGAAAATCCGGAAAAGAATTTCCCAAAATAGTTTAAAATTAAAGTTGGATACTTCCTATAGATGCAAATTTCGATCTAAGAAGGGCATAATAGTCCCCAACAAAAGTATATCCTAGATCTTTTAAAAGAAACTATGATGAGTGAATGTAAAAAACAAGATACTCCTACGAAATTTAAGGAAGGTGTTCCAGTGGATACACGTAGATATCAACACCTAGTGGAGAAGCTAATTTATTTATCAGACATTGAACAAATATTTCCTTTGCTATCAATGTGATAAGCTAGTTTATGCATATTCCCAATGAAAAACACCTGGAGGCAGTGTTCAAAATTTTAAGATACTTAAAGGGAACTTCAAAGAGAGGATTATTCTTTAAAAAAAGTGATCAACAAAGAGTTGAAGCCTACACTGATGCAAACTAGACATGGTCTCTTAGTGATAGAAGGCCTACTCCTGAGTATTGCACCTTTTTGTGGGGACATTTAGTAAGCTAAAGGAGTAAAAAGATAAAGAGTGGTAGCCAAAAGGAGTGCAGAGGCAGAATACATGACAATGGCTTAAGGGATTTGTGAAATAATATAGCTTAAAAGAGTAATGAAAGAACCTAAGAGACTAGTGAAGCACCTAATGAAGTTGTCCTATGATAATAAACCAGCTATCAATATCACCAATAATCCAGTTCAACATGATTGGACAAAACATATGAAAATTGACAAGCTTTTTATAAAAGAAAAACTTAAAAGTGGACTTATTTGCTTATCATTTGTACCTATAACACAAGAAGTTGTTGATGTCTTCTTCAAAGGGCTATTAAGGAAAAATTGTAAGTTCTTCATAGGTAAGTTAAGCATGATTACTATCTATGTACCAACTTAAGGGGGAATATTGATATTCTAGAGATAATTAGCTGATATTCTATAAATTAGTAGTTGAATTAATGAGATTTTATTGCTTAGTGAATAAATGGATTCTCCTTGATTTAAGGAGGTGATTAGGGTTATACTTTCCTATATATTCCTTATACTATTCACAAACAGTCAAGGAAGAATTATTTTTCCTCTTTCTTCAATCAGACATTAAAATATACTTCATATGAAGTGAAAAAAGGCATTTGATAGAAGATGCCCCAATCACTAATATATGAATAATATAAAGTAGGAGAATCTATTGTCAACCATAGAGTTAATGTAGGAAAGAAATAATCCACCCTATAAAGTACAAGCATGATGCATACAAGCAACCCTCAATGTGTCACATTCTTCTAATCATTATTCAGTAGAACAACTATAAAATTTTATCAATCGATCCAGCAAAACCGATCAAATGTCACCAACTGACAAAATTTTGTGGTGTTGCTTCATTACCGCAAGGAAATGAGCATCCAGAACAAAGCTCAAAAGGAAAATTTTCAGAAGCAATAATCATTCTCTGCTCTACCATACAGTATGAATTTCATAAATTCATGACGATACATGACAATCCAAACATGTGGCTTTATCAAACCTTGTAAGAAAACCTGGATCTCTGCAGATTGCTACTTTGATATTTTATCTGCAGATGGTGAAGTAGTTTCGAATGATGAACTCGATGGCGAAACCATTCCAGTGGACGAGTTAAATGGAGGCGAAACCTTCCCAGTAGACGACGAGTTAATTCGAGGCGAAACCTTTCCAGTAGTCGAGGTAATTGGAGGCGACCTTTTGATCGACGAAGCAGAGTTAGCATGCTCTTCATTCTCAGCAAGTTGGCGAAGTTGCTCTTGAAGAGCACGCACTCGCCCTCGCCTTTCAAGTTTTCTCCATCTATAAGTAAACCAGAGGCCTAAACCACCATATACAACAATGTAAGAAGCCCACACATAAGGATAAGTTTCTGCATGCTCTTTGAGTTTTCGATATCGGTCAAGAACGCTCATCAACCGGAAGGGACATTAGCAAATCACGATCTTCTTCTTCTCTCACTTCTTTGGATGCCGACATCGTTAATAAAAGTCTACAAAGTCTTTGCAAAGCCAATGTAATAATAATGGGTGAGGAGTAGGATAATAATGGGTGAGGAGGAAAACAAAAGTCGGGCATCAAACCCAAGGTGTGAAAGTGAGTATGACGAATATTTAGTGATTTCAAGATGCTTAATTGATCAAACGCGAGATCTAGATATAGAGTGAGTTTGTGTGTATGGGCCGACTTTCGTCAAACAGCTAATGAGCTTTCAAATGAATGATATTCGAACTTTCCACGCAGTGAAACAAGAAATTGAAAAAAGAAAATAGAAGTAAAGAAACACCCGAGAGAGAACAAAGTATATGAAGAAAAACGGACTAGAATGGAAGGACGACGGTTGTCACTCTCGCGTTCTCCTACGACCAAATGGTTTGTTTGTGAAAATTGAAATGGTGTGCTCAGTTAACTCTCCCTAAACGCTGTATTGCGCAATTTCTTTCCAAAATAAGATGAAGTTTGTATTTTAAATAGTTTTACGCCAATTTTACAAATATAAGATCCCTCGCTATAAGTTTATGTTTTTCCTTTCTGATCGCCAATCTTTTTCTCAAAGTTCACTTGCAACTTTCAGATATTTTCGCTTACTCAAGTGTACCAATGGAAGTTGGTTTTACTTTTACTTCTTGTTTTGTTTATCGATTTTTATTTTATTTAAGCAAAAATCTTATAATTAAATAATAAATAATAAATCCATTAAGCAAATAATTTTAATTTACTTATACAATATTTATTAATAAATATTCATAAAATCTAATTATATAAATTAATTTTCAAATTTTTACTTATTTGATTATCTATTTTAATAAAACATAATTAGATTTTGTGAAAATTAATATTTATTTGTTATTATTTTCAATTATAAAACTAATATTTTAGAATTAAATATTTGATATTTAAAATTTAATATCATAAAATAACATGTTTTTACAACAACAAAGTTATTTTTTGCTAGTGTTTACATTTTCATGAAGGCAACTGCCTCTTCACACCTTTAGTTAAACTAGCTCATTCCTCAACTCCTCTTTTATTGGTCTCTTGTTAGCGCTGATTATCCTCTAGCGCTTCATGTTTTATTTTATTAGGAATAAGGCTTCCAATTCGACAGCTGATTTACCATTAGATCTTGGACATAGTGTGATATGTCTAAATGAGATTATGGATTTGATCTACCTAAATTCATATTTTTGCACCTTCACTTGTAGGCCTCAGGCGATAGCCATACATAATAAACGTGAAAACTATTTGATTTACACTTGACTGCAGAATTATGAATGTCCTTACACATACTGAGTATGCTATTTAACCAGCTACCCAGAAAAGTCAAGTTGGCATTTTGCGTAATTTCACTAACACCAAGTATTCAGATCTATCTTGACTATTTTAATAATATAGAGTCTGATGCAAGAGTCCGGATCCTTTGTCTAATTTTATGGTGTCTTATTCTGTCTCATGAATTTCGGTCATTTATTTATGTGGATCCTACGTGAGTCCCGCATAAATGAACCTAGAACCCGCATAAATGAATGACTAAGATTCATGATGAATAAGACATTATAATATTGATGTAAGATCATGTCTCCTTATGCAAAGGTAAACATGTGACTATTTTAATAATATTAGCCGTAAATAGGGCTCGAGCATTTTGCTTGGATCAGATTAGAAGGGAAAGAACAACAAGAGTATACAAGACAAGCACTGACTATATATAGGTAGGAAGTTTCTTTTACGACCTGTTTGGTTCATAGAATAGAATAGGCAGGGAATAGAATAGTTATTCCTAAGAATAGAAAAGATGAAGAATACGTATTACTTTGTTTGGTTCACTAATAGAATAGAATGAGAATTTCTATTTAGGTGTTTGGTTTGAAAATTTAAACTTGGAAAAAAAGAAATAAACAACAAAAGACTAAAATGCCCTTATTATTATTATTATTATTATTATTATTATTAGCATTATTATTATTATTATCATTATTATTATTAACTTTATTATTGTAATGTTTATTAATAACTTTATTATTATTAGTTATCTTTTAATTCTTATTAGCATTAATTATTCATACTATTATTAATTATTATTACAAATTTTCTACTTATTATTATTAATTTTATCAATTAATTTTAATTTGATTTTTGTTGTTATTAACTTTATTATTACTATTATTATTATTATTAACTTTATTATTCTACCAACAAAACAATGTTTCAAGTAAGTGGGTTATTACTATTAGACAACTAACGTGGATGAGCAATTGCCACTCAATATCGCACATCAAGCCTAATGGGACAAAAGGCACTTTCAAAAGTTTAAGCCCATTGTAAATGGATTTATAAACCCTACCGAGAAAGAAAAGAAAGGGAGCAAAAGGCTACTGGAAATAATAGACAATATCGAGCATAATGGATGGACATTCATGCTTAAGATTCAAGAATATTTTGCATGAAAATATATTCACATGATATACTATTAAATCTGAATGGAACAAAAGAAGAAGACAAACAAATTTATTTCAGTTAACATTATTGGTACAACATATGATTGTCTATTTGATATCTCGAGTTTTGAAATGATCTACGGAAATTAAGGACTCATTATCCAACAAGTTGATTGTATTTTTCATTTTCCATTTTGTTGCATGGATATCGTGAGAAAATGGAAAGGTTTCATTACTTTTGCTAATACGTAAAAGATATTTTGTAATTGTTTGTGTGGTTGGTTACAAGTGATGACATAAAAGAATTATAGGTAAAAATCAACGGCTGTTTTTACAAGACCATCAAACTTTTCCGTTAAAGTGAAAGCATGGGAATTCATACTAGGAAGACAAATGCTAATTGAACTAAACTTGGCTTCACATTATCATCCAAGTTCTCATTAGACAGAAACAAATTATTAATAACCACTGTTAAACAAAGACAGATTCGTGAAAGCTCAGATAATTTAATGTAGTCGATGCAACCTAGATAAATTGAAGACAAATATCTACATTCGGTCATATAATTACCAAATTCAAGCATCCAAATCTATGAAAATCATCAACCACAAGGACAAAGAGTCACAATTTGAAATGAAGCAATTTAATAGCAATCCATACCTAAACAATGTCAAGAAGAAACACCTACGATGCTTCCACCCAAGGGAGCAACCGAATTTAATAGTCCAACCTCCCGCAATCACAATCCCAAAAATCAAAATTCCATACACGTAAAACCCAAATAATCAATTCAGATTGTCTTTGAATGCGTGTTTCATTACTTTTGATAATACATAAAAGATATTTTGTAATTGTTTGTGTGGTTGGTTACAAGTGATGACATAAAAGAATTATAGGTAAAAATCAACGGCTGCTTTTTACAAGACCATCGAAACTTTTCCGTTAAAGTGAAAGCATGGGGATTCATACTAGGAAGACAAATGCTAATTGAACTAAACTTGGCTTCACATTATCATCCAAGTTCTCATTAGATAGGAAACAAATTATTAATAACCATCGTTAAACAAAGACAGATTCAGAAAGCTCAGATAATTTAATGTAGTCGATGCAACCTAGATAAATTGAAGACAAATATCTACATTCAGTCATATAATTACCAAATTCAAGCATCCAAATCTATGAAAATCATCAACCACAAGGACAAAGAGTCACAATTTGAAATGAAGCAATTTAATAGCAATCCATACCTAAACAATGTCAAGAAGAAACACCTACGATGCTTCCACCCAAGGAGCAACCGAATTTAATAGTCCAACCTCCCGCAATCACAATCCCAAAAATCAAAATTCCATACACGTAAAACCCAAATAATCAATTCAGATTGTATCAATGCGTGTTTCATTACTTTTGCTAATACATAAAAGATATTTTGTAATTGTTTGTGTGGTTGGTTACAAGTGATGACATAAAGAATTATAGGTAAAAATCAATGGGTTGTTTTACAAGACCATCGAAACTTTTCCGTTAAAGTGAAAGCATGGGGATTCATACTAGGAAGACAAATGCTAATTGAACTAAACTTGGCTTCACATTATCATCCAAGTTCTCATTAGACAGAAACAAATTATTAATAACCACGTTAAACAAAGACAGATTCAGTGAAAGCTCAGATAATTTAATGTAGTCGATGCAACCTAGATAAATTGAAGACAAATATCTACATTCAGTCATATAATTACCAAATTCAAGCATCCGAAATCTATGAAAATCATCAACCACAAGGACAAAGAGTCACAATTTGAAATGAAGCAATTCTAATAGCAATCCATACCTAAACAATGTCAAGAAGAAACACCTACGATGCTTCCACCCAAGGGAGCAACCGAATTTAATAGTCCAACCTCCTGCAATCACAACCCCAAAAATCAAAATTCCATACACAGAAAACCCAAATAATCAATTCGTATTGTACTGAATGCAGGTTTTGAAGTTAGTCATATTGACATCACAAAACAACAAAACCAATCAGGATCCATATTCCAGTCACGAGAATAAGGAATCGTTAATCATTCTTTGTTTAAATAATAATCTCAGTTTGTCACCTACATACCTCACAAAAAATATTAAAATCAGTTTGTGTTTCTCTTGCGAGTTGCAAGATAAGAACTAGCTTAAAAGTGCTAGCTAGCTAAAATGACTCTCAAAACGATAATAGAACAATCAGAAAGTGATGGATGAGAATAAGCCTCTGTTTTAATAATGAAGAAATAGTTAATAAATTGCTGAACAGTTCACGCTCCATTAATAGAACATATAACTTGAACGTCTGAGAATATGGAGCGTGAATTGTTCAGCGTGAACAGTTCACGCTACTGTTCAGTAAACAGTTCACGCTGAACAGTTCAGCGTGAATAGTTCACGCTCCATTGGAAATACCCAGATTAGAAGGAGAAGAACACGAAACCCATTGGAACACAAAACACATTGGAAATACCCACACACAAAAACAAAAACCCAAACAAATTACCCAGATGTAATTCATCGGAAATACCCAGATAAAATACCCAAATGAAATGTAATTCCCCTCATTCAATCGAAACCCATTACCCAATCGAAACAATAAAAATAACTTACCTACAATCTGGTGGTAGAACGCTGGAACGTCAAGAAGAGGAGAACTTTCGCGGAGAAGAGGAAGAACTTTCGAAGAGAGGCTCCAAGATATTTCAGCTGTTGAAGAAGAAAAACAAATTTCGGACTTCTGCTATTGACGAAAGAGTGAAACTTATCTGGACCTTGGGACGTCGCCCGTAGCGTGAGAGGGTTTTTGGATGCTAAAACTCTCGGCTTACAAAAAATGCGCCCACCTGAAATCGAACCTAAAATTTGGCCGAAGAATAAAATTACAATAGTAATCGAAAAAAACCTTACCCACGTTAACTCTTTGTAGTTTAGGTGCCGTATAGGTCTACTTTTGTTTTTGGTTGTACTTTTTAGCTTTTGCTTTTGATTTTTTTCCGTTTTTTAAATAAAAATAAAAATTTGTTTAGTTATTAACGTTAATTTAATTATATTTTATCATTAATAATAATAGATAAATTTTAAAAATATATTTTTAAATAAATAAATTTATTTAATCTCTTACGTATTATTTATTAATTAATTATTAATAAAATCGTGTTATTTTAATAAAATAAATAATTTATAAATTAAAATTTTATTTATAAATTAATATTTATTTGAAATACATTTTAATTATTAAATCAAAATTTATTTGAATATTTATATATTTTAAATTTAATTATATTCATCAATAATTATTAAATTTTAATTACATATAATTTAATTATAAAATAAAATAAGTAAAATTTTTATTGATAATTAATTTTAATTTATTAAATATAAAATCTTGAATTAAATTATTCAAGATTTTAACTGCAAACTAGTTCTAAACTCCGTGCTTTGCACGTGTTTTTATAATATTAATAAGAATATTAGTTATGATTAAAAATGTATAATTTGAAAAGAATTTGCTTATTATTAGTCATAACTTTGTCAAATCGTTATTGTTATGAAGGATAGAACTAATAAAAATCTGCTATTAAATTATATTATTTAATAGCATTAATAAAAACATATGTATTAATAAGAAGAATGATAGTAAGTTTAGAATTAATAATTAAAGCTCAATTTAAAAGTTATATTAATTACAATAATTAAAGAACCATAATAAATTTAAAGAATAATATAATTGTGAAAATAATAACAAATATAAATTTAGCACAACTTATAATAATTGTGGCGATAATTTGTAAAATAGGAAATTATAACGAAATTAGAATAATCATATGTGAAAACAATTAAAATAATAAGAATGATTAAAGAAAGATAACAATTTTATTATAAATTATAATATAATTTCTAATAAATATTCATGAAATCCTCTAAAATTAAATGTGTTGATAATTTATTAATAATAAGAACAATAGTAAGTGGAGAATTAATTATTAAAGCTCATTTTAAACAATTAAATAAATTAGAATAATTAAAGAACCATAATAAAATGTTAAAATAATATATTTGTAATAAAAGAAATATAAGAAGAAAGATAACAATTTTATTATTAATTATAATATAATTTGTAATAAAAATCTAAAAATCCTATAAAATTACATTTGAAGAAAAGATTGGAAAAAATAAAGCATATTATTGTAAAAATTATTATGGTTATTTAATTATTCTTAGTAATGTAACTATAAAAAATGCGGTTTAATGATTAATTCTGTACAATATGATAAATTGTTAATGCCAACACGATAACGTTTGGGCATTAGATACAATAGGACGCGGTAGCAGTAGACAGAGGATTTGGACTCAAAATTGAAAGGCAAACACAAGTAAAAAATTAACATATTGCATGACACAAAATAAGATTATGATAAAATAGGAATATGATAATCAAAATGAGTCCCACAATATGAGAGCCATATTTAGACAAGTACAAAAGATAGATCATTTACTATTTAAGTACAAAATACTTGCAGACCCCAAAATAGATACATAGTGTACTAAACAAAAAGTAGCTGACAAAAAAATGATCATTCTTGAACATTTGACTGTTAAGTTAACTTTTCTCTTTTGATTTTTGTGGTGAACTTGGTTGAAGACATTTGTGATGATATTAAATCACATAAAGGAATATCAGTCTCAGAAGTTTCTGCAATTGGTCTCTTCAATTTGGAAATCTGGGGTGTCACTTGAGCTGAAGAAACAATGTCTATTTCAGTGTTACAAATTGCAGCTCTATCATCCTGTAATTAAATAAACTCAATAAGTGGAAGGCACAATACATAAATATATTGAAAAAATAGATATACATACTTTGTTATCAACTGTAGAGATAGAAATACACTCATCCAGAATGTTTTCTGAAAAGTAGCTGAGTGAATCAATGCGATTTGAGTGCTACAGAATGAAAAGTATGTTATAAGAGAAGCACATACGTTGGCACTTTTTATAGGTTACTATGCTATTGTTTTTTTCATTAAGCAACAAAATTGAAGTTTGTAAAGCAAGAGATTATCTTACAATTTCAGATGCAGAAACTGATTCCGGTGTATTGGATTGAATAGAATCCTAGCATTAATTTAAATGAATTAACTTAATCATTCATGTGTGATCCACATTATACATAATATTAATGGAATGTACGTACTTGTTTGTTCACAATAAGTAATTCGGATAGAGGCACAATATCAACAGGAATGTTACTTAGTGATTCATCCAAAATTGAATCCTGAAAAGTAGAAGTTAATTATTGATTACTGAATGCCTATTTTCATGTAATTAATTTAACAATGAATGGTTTAACAATGAGATAATATGTGTCTGAATTATTTAATATAGCGTCAACGGAAAGAAGAGAAAAACAGGTCTTAATACATCTAAATTCTAGTTTCTAGTTTCTAGTATCTGAATACATCTAATTTCTAGTTTCCCTCAATAGCAAATCATGAAGATTCTACTTTTCATACACTAAATGCAGTAAGTAGTGGAACTTCTTACAAACTCTTCCACCATATAGGGCAATTAGGAAGTACTTGCTTTATGAAGTTAGTAACAAAACAGAACGAAGTTTGTGTCATACATTGTTTGAAACATTACATATGAAGAGAAAAACAGGTCTGAAAATCAAATGCAAGTATCCAGAATCGAAAGAATTGGGCGTCACGGGTTCAAAGGCAATCTCAAAAGTCTTGAAACCATTGTCCATCAGAGAAGCAGAAGAAATATTTTTGAAATGAAAAAAAATTACACTATCAAAACAAAAGGAAATAAAAACTATTGTTTTTTTTCGACTGTAACAAATAAAAACTATTCTTTGGACCTAATATAATAAATATCTAGCTAATTGGCACTTATCCAACAAAAAAAACATGAAGAAGATTAACAAAGACAATCTGTAAACGTATAAACTGAACAAAGCAACCAAACTGGCATTGATCATGAAGCTATGAAAAGAACCATAATTTCGGTAACAGAATGTAAAATATGTAAAACCCTTTATACCAAATTAAGGCGAAAGCAAAACCCATAAAGTTCCCAAAACATAGGAACCTAAAACTTGCATTTTTGTCCAAAAAAACAACTAAAGTCAGGCATCATGCAAACACCACCAATAATTAAAACAGATAGAAAAGAGAATCGAGTCAATAGAAAATTGTAACAACCATATTACTCTAAATGCATCAATCGACTGCAGAATAAAACCCTGCCAAAATTAAAACAAAAAATCATAAGAAATGTGCGAAGTGGAGTAATACCTGAGACTGGGGTGGAGAATCCAGGTATTTATTGATCAGTTCCTCATTGCAACTTACTTTCTTGACAGTGAAACTTGAAGATTTGTTGATTTTATTAAATTCTGTGACTTGTACCTTAAAAAGATACGTTTTCTTAACCAAGCATTCTAACTCATCAGGAAAGCCATGTTCATCTCCTTCCTAATGAACAAATTAATTGCACATAAACACATGAAAGATGTAGGCAATTTTTGATAAAAAATTAAAGAATATAATCTTTTACAAACCTTAATTAGATGGTTTCTTTGATCATTTGCACTAACTTGAATCAATTGGAAGGCTTGATCATCAAATAACACAAATAACTCCAGACCATCATAAGCATCTTTTACTTGAACATGTACTTTATATCTAGAATACATAAATATATCAAAGATTAGTGTTGATCGTTATACAAAATTAAGTTTTCATAAAATTCAAAATCATGATATACCTCGTTACAATTCTATTTGGAGTGTTCCGACATTTAAAGCACATGAGTAGGTCATTCTCAATTTTGAAATATTAAAAAGGCAGTAAATATTAGATCAGTCATATTTACCAAGTTCACCTATCCACTATCTTATATCCATATCATAAGATTTAGCACCACTTACATGACAAGTGTCAAAAACACAATTTACTTGTAGCATTTGCAAGACATAGGCAAGGAAGGCATGGTGATGCCAGAAAGTCAAAGAGTGGCAATATGAGAGAGGCAAAGAACTCACCTGCATCTGAGCACGAACAACATTCATGAGATCTGAATGTCTTCCCAAAGATTGGGAATGTAATTTGTCCTTCTTGCCCTTCAACCTTAATAAACGATTAGAACTCTTTTCTTTCTTTTTTTCCTCAAACATGCACATTTCATCCCTAGCATACAAAGAACAGTTTACTTGAATGTATAAGTATGTGAGAGAAAGAGAAGAACTAATTCCACATCAAGTCACAAGTTATGCATGCAATTTTAAACAATTGCACATAAGAGAACATGTGCTTATGCAATTAAATCATACACACCCAAATATGCAATTAAATCTTGCTTGTCCTGACATGCAGGACAACATCACAAGCCCTGCTACTACACCTGAGTCTGTGTGTACGACTGAGTGAGAGAGAGAGTATATGTGTGTGTGTGTGTGCATGTGTATGTGTATGTGTGTGTGTGCATGTGTATGTGTGTGTGTGTGTGTGTGTGTGTGTGTGTGTGTGAGAGAGAGAGAGAGAGAGAGAGAGAGATTACCCAGACAGAAAGACAGTTATGATCAATAGTTCATAAGCTGATTCCCGCAAGTCATCGTCAGATAATCCTTCAAAATTCCTGGAGTTATGCATCAGTTGACTCGAGGGATGAAAAGCAATGGACTCAGTAAACAAACACATATTTTCCGAGTATGCTTCACTTAAGTTCACACAGGTCAGAAATCTCACACAAAAACAATGAGAAGCTGTGTTCTAAATACCTGTACTGAGGCTAGGCAATGCAATTTCAGGAATTTCTGAATTTCCTAAAGGTATCGTAGGAATATATGCTGACGCTTTATTATATCTAGGACTGTTTCCATCTCCATTCATCGAGGCCTTCTCAACTGGAAAAGGATCCCCCGGTCTCGACCTAGGAAAATGATTAGCATTGCTTTTCACATATACTGGCGGTGGCATGCGCCTAGGTGGCGAGCCCGTTAAATCTGGGTTAGAAACAAGAAAATAGGAGTTCCCCGCCTGTGAAGAGATCTGTAATTAAGACAGAATTGTTAGGTTTAATAATTCCGTCGAGCTAATTCCAAAAGGAAGAAATAAATACATGCAAAAATCAAGTTGAACTCATCAAATGCTTAATATGCATGGCATTGACAGCATTATTTCAGTAAACAAAAACAAACTAGATAAATAATTCTCCATCGAATTTGCAAGTGCTTTTATTCATCTTTCCTTACCGTGGCAGGATAGGCAGATTCGGCCAAGTATCTTTTAGTCGCTTCATTTAAGTCGAGAACTCCATCTGCAGCAGAATTAACCAAACGTAACACTCATAGTCGTCAGCCGCTCTCTCACAGATAGACCAAACAACGAAAAAGATAACAGAACGTCTAAGCCAACGTGGATTATACAGATTTTAGCATTTCTTCACAAGTCGCTTCACAGAATGACAAAAGAAGAGTAAGAGGGGCCGAGAGAGAGATCATTATTTGGTTGCAGAAAACTATTACCGAGACAAACAGTTGAATTCAGCTCAGGCAAATCTAATTAATTCATCAGCATAGAGCTTCTTTAGCATCTAAGCGTGTTTTCAACACTGTTTTTGAGTTCTAAGCTATTTTCCTCGGTTTTCTCAGGAACCAAACAAGGCAGAAATGAAGCCCACTTTACCTGACTTAACGCACTCAAGTATATAATCGGCGCTAAGACGATCAAAATCAATGTTAGCGAGAGAATCAGCGGGACCAGAAGGAGTTCGGAGCTCTTTGATCAAACCAGAAGCCAGGAGAAACTCAATGAGTTTCCGGCGATCGTGACGGTAACTTTCTAACAGAGTTGATCGCTCCATCTACAAGGATAAAGCATTTTGGAGCTGCAACTGGAATTGGCTTTGGTTTAGAGAACTGCGGGTTCTAGAAAAGCGCGAAAGGAGACCAAGGAAAAGGCTGCTCCGCCTCTTTTTTACTGGGATTAGAATATGCCCTGCTGCTTTTGGCTTTTGGGTTTTTAATTTTACTGAGATTAGAATATCCTCTACCGTCTTTGGGCTGTTCGTAATTTTACTCTGCGTATGTTTGCTCCCTCTAATTTTTTGAAATCGAGCGGAACAGAAATTTAAAGATAGAATAGAATAAAAAATGAAGACAGTGAAATATTTGGTTAAGTTGGACAGAAAAAATTGTCTCTGTCTCAAAGACAGAATATGTTTGATTGTAGTAGACAAAACGAAAAAATTGTACCAATAACAAAAATATTCCTGATTCTTAATATGATTACAAATATATAATTCATTGATAATTTTATTACAAATGACTTGTATTTAAGAAAATAATTAACAAATAATAATAATAACAATTTCAAATTAAGATCGAATAATAATAATAATAATAATAACAACAACAAAATTAATTACATTAATAAATAAGTTTAAAATGTATAATCATAATAAATTTGAATTATAATAAACAATAGTAATAATAATAAATACAAAATGATGCTTAATAATAATAAGAAGAAGAAAATAATAATAATAATAAAACAAAATAAAATGTATGATAACAATAATAATATTATTATTAATAACAATAATTAATACAAAATTAATAATAATAATAAAACAACAAAATGAATAACAATAATAAATAAGTTCAAAATGAATTATAATAATAAATTTAAATCATAATAAATACAAAATATATAATAATAATAATAATAAGAAGAAGAAGAAGAAGAAGAAGAAGAAGAATAATAATAATAATAATAATAATAATAAAATACAATATGATGCTTAATAATAATAATAATAATACATCTACTATTACTACTACTAATAATAATAATAATAATAGTCATAATAAATTGATAATTAAAAACAAAATGTATGATAACAATAATAATAATATTATTAATAAGAATAATTAATACAAAATTAATAATAATAATAATAGTAAATAATAAATAATGCTATAATACTAATAATAAGAAGAATAATAATGATAAATTAATTATAATAATATGGATAATAATAATTTTGTCCAATAATTCTAATATGAATATTAATGATAATCAATACAAAATTAGTAATAATAGGTCAACATAGATTCAAATACAACATCTAAGCATTTATAAAATTAATTACATAATAGGTTCAACATGCATTCATAGAATTAATTACATAATAGGTTCAACATACATTGAAAAAAAAACATCTAAGCATTAATAGAACTAATGACATATTTGGTTCAACATACATTAAGGCCTTAGAATTTATTAATAATATCCTTAACAACTATCCCCAAAATGATTCCAATGACTATAAGTAAAAGCCCGTTAAGTTTTCAAACACCAGTCCCATGCAGTATTAGACTGGTTGTGCTAATAAATATCCCATCGCTATTGGAGCTTACATGATATCAACGAATGATGTCGAGGAAACATAGAACATTTAGGAGAAGTATCTCGCTTACTTTGTGATCGGGAAAGTTTTGAAAGAACACGAACGACTTCCTTATCCCACTCTTGTCTCCAAATCGTAGGCGTAATGATTGCTCCATTAGCAATATAAAAGTTCACATAAGAAGCAAAGAAGTCTTGTGTTTGCAGTTTGTGATTTGGCATCATCATCCGTTATGTACCACATTAAATTAAGAACATAAATATTATGCAAGATTAACTAATTTGTTTGTGTAGCGACAAATGAAAGACAATCGATAGTCTTATGCATTTAGAATAGTTCGAGAAATAATTTACGGACATCAACTATTCCAAAGTGAGAATGGAAATTTGAAAACTAAAGGCTCAGACGTTGGTGCGATCGATGTGTCCTGTAGAGGACTAGATTGACATATATGTAGAACTTTGGCGTTTCTTTTCGAGAGAAGTGAAATGCTCATATAACAGACTCCACTAAAGAGACTATAATACATGGAAAAAGGTTTAACTTGTCAAGAAGATATAGATGTCAATGGAGTTTAACGCAAATAAATTACCTTTGAACGAAAATATATCGCATAAATTAATCCTATTCGCAAATTATGTTAGATTCATATATTAAATTTAAGATGCATCAAAGAGATAGGATCACATCTCGTAATCCAATTGCTAACAATTTCGCTTTGTTACTATTGTCAAAACAAAGAAACAATGACTTTGGTACTTTCAAGTATCTTTTCCGATCAAGGTCTCATTGAGGAAGCGCGTTCGACGGACATAGTTGTTGGAATTCAACAAAGTGAGAACCGACAATTGCGTAAATCGATCAATTTTCGTGGTTTTGATACCTCCATTACATGTATGTAGGCGTTAGAAGGCCTAACTTGCATTTTACTTCTAAACATATGTCAAAAGTCATTAATGACTTATAAAGTTCTTACTTGCATAACTCCAGAAACCTCTTCTTCGTCATATAAAGTGGTCCAAGCACGTGGAGTTTAATTATCTGAAATTTCCTACCATTAGCATCGGTTGCCTTCTTTGAGAACATCAAAAGCTTCCTTGGATCGTTCATCCGAGGATCTTTTTCATCATCATCCAGACAATATTACCACACCAGTCTCACAAAGCAAAGACATATTGTCAATATGACCGTTAGTATCATCATCACCGTTAAAACCATTTAAAGAATTTCCATCACTTTTGTATGTGAACCACGGAAATTTATCGATCTTGTTAATCTACAAATCACTTTTAAGTGAAGAACTGTTAAAGACAAGACAAGAACAAAGTATGGAATAGAAACAATATAACTTACTAAAGGAATCGCAAGATATCTTATTAAGCAAAGATGAATTCCAAAAGTTGCTAGGCAAGATCATGCATGGACTCTTCATTATGCATGTTCTTGCTCAAGCAACAAGAAACATAATGATCTCATTAAAGGAAAGCTTCAGATCCCGGAATTGCATGCAGATGAATACAACATTACATAGGTAAACCAATGAAATTTAGATAGTGCATTAACTAAAGCAAAGATGGAACAAGCATTAATCACCTTCATCAACGAAGAACCCAAGAAAGAAGAAAAGGAACGATATGGTAGTAAAAATGGTTGTGAGCAATCGGATCTCAAGATGCATTTCTCGATCAAGATAATATTGGTCTAACTAGGTTAGTCCGAAAGTTAAGCTATCGGTAAGGCTTCAAAATAGCTAGCGATTACGTTCTACAACCTGTTTGATTCATTTTCACTTTGGGCACTTCTTTCCCACTATTTTTGACTTGTTTCTTTATCCAATCTGCATCAAGTTCTCCATATGATGCAAGCTCTTGAATATACTAATCATCGAACCGCACTGTAAGAACACGGATTTATGCAAAATAAATAAGTTTTTCGGACTAAACCGAGAGCTTGCAAACAAGAACATGAGGATAACGTATGGGAAAATGACAATCAACAAATAAATTACATAATGAGCCTTTGGTTGGAATCATATTCAAGTCCGAGCATTAGATCTAGAGCTAAAGGCAATGAATGAAGATGTTGAAAAGGTTCTTTCTACATCAATGGCTATCTCATATCACGTGCATGTTACATGACCAAAAGAAGCTAATGAGAAGTTGGTATCATACGGTGTGCTATAATTTCTTTGTAAATCTTTCCTAGAATGATAATTGCGTTTTGATTAGTCGAACTTACAAGTATTGTTACATAAGAAATCCAACAAATATTGACTCACAATAATCATGGGGATGGTGGTACAACTCTCTCACATCAAGAATGAGCAGAAAAGAATTAAAGCCATGCCATATGTCTTGAGGTATTTGGATACAAAACTAACTAATCCTAAGATATCCCTACAAACTAGTTTAGCAAGTCAGAGATTCCCATTTCCAATAGTCTACATCCGAGAAATTTTAGGTTTAAATGTCCTTAAAATAACTTAGTATATCAAATCACCAACATTTAGATTTCAAGATAATGTGAATGTATATTTTTATGGTGATTAAAGATTTTAACCTATATAAAGCAAGCATTCCAATTCAAAACAACATAATCAAAATACCATGTGAAAGTTGACTATTGTTGCTATTCTAGAGATAATTACCTGATATCCTAGAGGTAATTAGCTGATTTTCTATAAATTAGTATCTGAATTAGTGATATTTAATTGTTTAGAGAATAAATAGATTCTCCTTGATTTAAGGAGGTGATTAGGACACCTTTTTTCTATATATTCCCTGCACTATTCACAAAAGATCAAGGAATAATTACTTTTCCCTGTTTCATCGTGGTACCGGTCAGGGAGAAACTCCTCATCCTTTAGTAAGGATTTCAGTAATTCGAGTATAACTAATCCTGTTGTTACAACGGGAAACACACAATGCAACTATATGATCTTCTTGACTTGAACTTGCCTTTTCAATTGACAAACCACAAGTCAAGCGGCCAAAATTACCTAGAATGGGCGATAACAATAAAATTGGCCATTGATGGTAGAGAAAACTCAACCATTTCAATTGGAGAGAAAACAAGGTTGGTTTAGGATGATCCAAATATAGAGGTTCAAAATTCTTTAATCACACCTTGGTTGCATAATTCAATGTAACTGCAATCGAAAACCCATATGGTTTTGCCAACAAAGAAAAGATGTATAGGATGTGGTCCGAGAGAAGTATTAAGATATTGAAAATTCTTCTCAAATTTTCTAACTAAAAGTGAAGCTATGGAAGGCCAAGCAAGGAGACTACAACATTACTTTGTTTAATAACAAACTTGTAACCTTGTGAGAGGAATTGGGCCTACATTGTGAAGATGATTGGGACTGTCCAAGTGACAATGTTGGACATAAAAAAAGGGAAGACAATGATAGGGTTTATGTTTTTCGTAGGATTGAATCAAGAATTGCATAAAGTTAGAGGCCAAATTTTGGGAAGAAAGCCATATCCCTTTATTAGAGAGGTTTTCTCAGATGTAAGGAGAGAGAAGATAAGGCAAAAAGTAATGCTTACAACATTAGATCAAAGGTTGATGGTTACGCACTTATATCTAAAGGAATAAAAGTCGAGGAGATAGGAACAACAACAAGGCCTTAGTGTGATCACTACGGACGTGATTCACACATTGGAAACATGTTGGAAAATCCATGGAAAGCCAAAATATTGGAAGAAAAACAAATCAAGGTAACAATATTGAATCTAAGTGAAACGTTTTATAACATGCAACCTTTCACAAAGGAATAGATAGAAAATCAAGAAAATTCTTTAATCTCAAAATTTCTCTAGTTCAAAACCTTCTTGTTCTTTGGTTCAAAAGGTAATTATTTAGTTGCCTCTTGCTTCAATTTCAATCCAGATAATTATTAGATAATCAATTTTGGGCAACAAATCATATGATTGGGTCGTCTAAATTGTTTTCTTTCTATAGACCTTGTGCAAAAAATCAAAGAGTAAAAATAGGAGATGGTTCCTTCTTAGCAATAGTTGGGAAAGGATCAATTGTTTCCCCTAATCTTATAGTTTATATTGTTCTTTTCATGTTCCTGAACGTCCAGAAACTTCTTGATAGTCAGTAAAATAACTCTTCATCAAAATTATCAAGCTAATTTTCCTTCATCTGATTGTCAATTTCAGGATTTGAATATAGGAAAGATGATTAACAATGCTAAATAATTTGGAGGTCTCTATTTTTTCAAAAATGGATATGACTCAAATAGGCAATCTCACAGAACTTGTTTCAATTCTATTTCAATACTTCATGAGAGTAAAATTATGTTATGGTATTTTAGATTAGGATATCTAAGTTTTCAATAGATGATATATTTGTTTCCAAAGTTTTTTATAAATAAAGATCCATCTTTATTTCAATGTGAAATTTATCAAATTATTAAGCATCATCAAACATGTTTCCTAGCACAACATTACAAGGCCACAAATCCTTCACTATGATCCATAGCAATATTTAGGGACCTTCAAGAACAAAAACAATCATCGGAAAAGATAGTT
The DNA here is from genome assembly GCA_029891385.1 of Erythroxylum novogranatense. Classification (NCBI taxonomy): domain Eukaryota; kingdom Viridiplantae; phylum Streptophyta; class Magnoliopsida; order Malpighiales; family Erythroxylaceae; genus Erythroxylum; species Erythroxylum novogranatense. The sequence goes on from CM057229.1 coordinate 20,340,473, forward strand.
CATAGCTTTCATTGATAACCATACTAGAAGATGTTGAAAGCCTACTTCAAGACTTTTATAAAATGATCTAAACAATCTTAAACCGTAATTCAAATTTTAAAGTGAATATTTCAATAAGACTTTAAGGATTTCTTTTGCTGAAAAAGTTATTGTTCTTTGAAGTTCATGTACTAACACCCTACAACAAAATGAAATAGAAGAAAGGGAAAATAAAAATCTGTTATAATTGCAAGATCTTTAATGCTTTCAACTAGTGCTACTAAGTACTTATGGAGTGAGGCTATCTTAATGACTACATATTTGATCAATAGGGTGCCTTCAAAAGTTTTAAAATTCTAAACCCCTCTTAATTGTTTTAATAAATGTTCTCCTTCCTCTCGGTTATCACATGATCTTCTATTTAAACTGTTTGATTGTACTGCATTTATTCAAATTCATTACAACAATCAGGGTAAGCTTAATCCTAGAGCATGAAAATGTGTTTTTATTGGTTATCCTTTGACTAAAAAAGGTTACAAATGCTTTGATTTGATATTCAAAAGATTTTTTTGTCCCTATGGCTGTCATCTTTGAATAAAACTTTGGTCTCCCTCACCTCATCTTCAAGGGGAGACGTGCCCAAAGTTTTTTTTATATATATATTCACAAGGAAATAAGATTATGGTCAATACAGACAATGATGTAGATAGTTTCTATAATCCTAATTCAAAATTTGATGATGTCTCAAATAATAAAAACTAAGATCCATCTTCGATGCCCTTACATAGTCAATCTCAGGAAAGAGTGAAATGATTGTGAGGAAAGATGAACATTGTTTTTAAGGAAATTTTTTTTGAGAAAATATCCAGAATGACATAAAAGAGCACAGACAACTTGCAACATGATTAAGAATTTAACCCAAAAATAAATCCAAAAATTGGAGACCAACTAGGTAAATCTCAGTCTCAACCTATTCCTATCGAGTGAGGGTCTCTTTAACCAATACCTATTCCAAAGTCAGATAAAACCTTAGATTTATCCATTGCTCTTAAGAAAAGTTCAAGAACTTGTACTAAATATCCTCTTTCAGAATTACTTCTAGATTGTCCAATGTTTCTATTTCTAATAATATACAGGAGGCTCTAAATATTCATAAGTGGAGGGATACAATCTTATAGGAGATGGAAGCTTTGGAGAAGAATAGACCATTGGAGAAAGTTGGTCTTTCGAGAGGTAAAACACTAATATCCTCTTTGAGCATTACTTCTAAATTGTCCAATGTTTCTATTTCTAAGAATATACAAGAGGCTCTAAATATTCATAAGTGGAGGGATACAATCTCATAGGAGATGGGAGCTCTGGAGAAGAATAGAACATTGGAGAAAGTTGATCTTTCGAGAGGTAAAACACTAGTTGGATGTAAATGCGTATTCATTGTGAAGTACAATTATGCAAGATCACTTGGAAGATATAATGCACGCCTAGTTGCTAAGGGGTTTACTCAAACACATGGCAATAACTACTTAAAAACATTTTCACCTATAGCTAAGTTAAATATTGGGAGAGTGTTGGCTTCTATTGCAATTCATTTGGATTGGTCTCTACATCAACTAGATATCAAAAATGCCATTCTAATTGGAGATTTAGAAGAAGAGGCCTACAGGGAGGTTCCCCTAGGATTTAGTGAAAGCTTCAGGAAAAGGATATGCAAACTAACAAAATTCTTTATATGGCCTGAAACAATTACCAAGGGTCTGGTTTGACAAGTTCACAAGATTTGTAAAGTCTCAAGGTTTCTTACAGGGACATTCTGACCATCCTCTATTCATAAAAACTTCTGTCGAAGTGAGGATTGCGATTCTAGTTATATATGCAAACAATATTATCCTCATTGGTGATGATTTTGAGGAAATTGAAAATCCGGAAAAGAATTTCCCAAAATAGTTTAAAATTAAAGTTGGATACTTCCTATAGATGCAAATTTCGATCTAAGAAGGGCATAATAGTCCCCAACAAAAGTATATCCTAGATCTTTTAAAAGAAACTATGATGAGTGAATGTAAAAAATAAGATACTCCTACGAAATTTAAGGAAGGTGTTCCAGTGGATACGCGTAGATATCAACACCTAGTGGAGAAGCTAATTTATTTATCAGACATTGAACAAATATTTCCTTTGCTATCAATGTGGTAAGCTAGTTTATGCATATTCCCAATGAAAAACACCTGGAGGCAGTGTTCAAAATTTTAAGATACTTAAAGGGAACTTCAAAGAGAGGATTATTCTTTAAAAAAAGTGATCAACAAAGAGTTGAAGCCTACACTGATGCAGACTAGACATGGTCTCTTAGTGATAGAAGGCCTACTCCTGAGTATTGCACCTTTTTGTGGGGATATTTAGTAAGCTAAAGGAGTAAAAAGACAAAGAGTGGTAGCCAAAAGGAGTGCAGAGGCAGAATACATGACAATGGCTTAAGGGATTTGTGAAATAATATAGCTTAAAAGAGTAATGAAAGAACCTAAGAGACTAGTGAAGCACCTAATGAAGTTGTCCTATGATAATAAACCAGCTATCAATATCACCAATAATCCAGTTCAACATGATTGGACAAAACATATGAAAATTGACAAGCTTTTTATAAAAGAAAAACTTGAAAGTGGACTTATTTGCTTATCATTTGTACCTATAACACAAGAAGTTGTTGATGTCTTCTTCAAAGGGCTATTAAGGAAAAATTGTAAGTTCTTCATAGGTAAGTTAAGCATGATTAATATCTATGTACCAACTTAAGGGGGAATATTGATATTCTAGAGATAATTAGCTGATATTCTATAAATTAGTAGTTGAATTAATGAGATTTTATTGCTTAGTGAATAAATGGATTCTCCTTGATTTAAGGAGGTGATTAGGGTTATACTTTCCTATATATTCCTTATACATTTTACAAACAGGTCAAGGAAGAATTATTTTTCCCTCTTTCTTCAACTGTACATTAAAATATACTTCATATGAAGTGAAAAAAAGGCATTTGATAGAAGATGCCCCAATCACTAATATATGAATAATATAAAGTAGGAGAATCTATTGTCAACCATGGAGTTAATGTAGGAAAGAAATAATCCACCCTATAAAGTACAAGCATGATGCATACAAGCAACCCTCAATGTGTCACATTCTTCTAATCATTATTCAGTAGAACAACTATAAAATTTTATCAATCGATCCAGCAAAACCGATCAAATGTCACCAACTGACAAAATTTTGTGGTGTTGCTTCATTACCGTAAGGAAATGAGCATCTAGAACAAAGCTCAAAAGGAAAATTTTCAAAAGCAATAATCATTCTCTGCTCTACCATCCAGTATGAATTTCATAAATTCATGACGATACATGACAATCCAAACATGTGGCTTTACCAAACCTTGTAAGAAAACCTGGATCTCTGCAGATTGCTACTTTGATATTTTATCTGCAGATGGTGAAGTAGTTTCGAATGATGAACTCGATGGCGAAACCATTCCAGTGGACGAGTTAAATGGAGGCGAAACCTTCCCAGTAGACGACGAGTTAATTCGAGGTGAAACCTTTCCAGTAGTCGAGGTAATTGGAGGCGACCTTTTGATCGACGAAGCAGAGTTAGCATGCTCTTCATTCTCAGCAAGTTGGCGAAGTTGCTCTTGAAGAGCACGTACCACCCTCGCCTTTCGAAGTTTTCTCCATCTATAAGTAAACCAGAGGCCTAAACCACCATATACAACAAATGTAAGAAGCCCACACATAAGGATAAGTTTCTGCATGCTCTTTGAGTTTTCGATATCGGTCAACGTTCTCATCAACAACCTGAAGGGACATTAGCAGTCCGCTGATCTTCTTCTTCTCTCACTTCTTTGGATGCCGACATCGTTAATAAAAGTCTACAGGTGCTGCAAAGCCAACAGAATAATAATGGGTGAGGAGTAGGATAATAATGGGTGAGGAGGAAAACAAAAGCTGGGCATCAAACCTGGAGGTGTGAAAGTGAGTATGACGAATATTTAGTGATTTCAAGATGCTTAATTGATCGAAATGCGAGATCTAGATATAGAGTGAGTTTGTGTGTATGGGCTGGGACTTTCGTCAAACAGTTAACAGGCTTTCAAATGAATGATATTCGAACTTTCCACGCAGTGAAACAAGAAATTGAAAAAAGAAAATAGAAGTAAAGAAACACCCGAGAGAGAACAAAGTATATGAAGAAAAACGGACTAGAATGGAAGGACGACGGTTGTCACTCTCGCGTTCTCCTACGACCAAGTGGTTTGTTTGTGAAAATTGAAATGGTGTGCTCAGTTAACTCTCCCTAAACGCTGCACTGCGCAATTTCTTTCCAAAATAAGATGAAGTTTGTATTTTAAATAGTTTTATGCCAATTTTACAAATATAAGATCCCTCGCTATAAGTTTATGTTTTTCCTTTCTGATCGCCAATCTTTTTCTCAAAGTTCACTTGCAACTTTCGTATATTTCTTGCTTACTCAAGTGTACCAATCGGAAGTTGGTTTTACTTTTACTTCTTGTTTTTGTTTACTGATTTTTATTTTTATTTAAGCAAAAATATCTTATAATTAAATAATAAATAATAAATACATTAAGAAAATAATTTTAATTTACTTATACAATATTTATTAATAAATATTCATAAAATCTAATTATATAAATTAATTTTCAAATTTTTACTTATTTGATTATCTATTTTAATAAAACATAATTAGATTTTGTGAAAATTAATATTTATTTGTTATTATTTTCAATTATAAAACTAATATTTTTAGAATTAAATATTTGATATTTAAAATTTAATATCATAAAATAACATGTTTTTACAATAAACAAGTTATTTTTTGCTAGCAAGCGACATTCTTCATGAAGGCACCGTCTCTTCACTCCTTTAGTTGAACTAGCTCATTCCTTAACTCCTCTTTTATTGGTCTCTTGTTAGCAGTTGATTATCCTCTAGCGCTTCATGTTTTATTTTATTAGGAATAAGGCTTCCAATTCGACAGCTGATTTACCATTAGATCTTGGACATAGTGTGATATGTCTAAATGAGATTATGGATTTGATCTACCTAAATTAATATTTTTGCACCTTCACTTGTAGTCCTCAGGCGATAGCCATACATAATAGACGTGAAAACTATTTGATTTACACTTGACTGCAGAATTATGAATGTCCTTACACATACTGAGTATGCTATTTAACCAGCCACCTAGAAAAGTCAAGTTGGCATTTTGCGTAATTTCACTAACACCAAGTATTCAGATCTATCTTGACTAGTTTAATAATATAGAGTCTGATGCAAGAGTCTGGATCCTTTGTCTAATTTTATGGTGTCTTATTCTGTCTCATAAATTTCGGTCATTTATTTATGTGGGTCCTACGTGAGTCCCGCATAAATGAACCTAGAACCGCGATAAATGAATGACTAAGATTCATGGGGATGAATAAGACATTATAATATTGGATGAGGATCATGTCCCCCGATGCAAAGGTAAACATGTGACTATTTTAATAATATTAACTCAGTAAATAGGGCTCGCGCATTTTGCTTGGATCAGATTACTTTTCTAGCTTTATACACCCTTTTGTCCTCGACGAGGACCTTGTGGACGTAGTACACGGACTTATGTTTCTTTTATGTTTCCTTTGCCTATACTTAGTTGATAGCCTAATTTTAAAAGGCCGAGTAATGAAATAAGGTTTCTATTAGTCTCAGATTGATGTAGTAATAGGTTGTAATAATGAATACAAAATTGAATTAGACTGAGCAAGAAGACTAAGTTAACTATGAATTGTCTAAAGTAAATTAAATTAATAAGTTAAACAATTAGAAATTTTTATCGCTAAACTCATTGGCTCAATTCAATTTTCTAATCATTAAATTGAAATATGATACTGAAGGAGTTATATCGGTGAGCATCAAAATCAAATTAAAGTAGCCTAATTCAAAGTATGTAGTTTTTTTATTTGCTTTTTATTCTCTGGATATATGGAACCTCGATGGACCACATGTACATTAAAATCCTTCACCCCAAATGCTCATGTAATTTGCCTCAAGATTTTGGTAAACCTAGTAGTATTATTTCATTTGGTTACACATGAACTAAAAATAGGAAGTTTGAGAATTGTTTACTTAATTAAACCAAAATGAGTAAATGACTCGAAGAGAAAATCGAAAATATTAGCTTGAAAAGAAAACCAAGCTAATATGATGGAATGAAGATCTACGCCAACACATTTCTTTTCTCTTTGAAATTTGGTATTCGTTCAGTTCGTCACGCTCCTACTCCCCAAGTCGAATTTTAACAAGTCCATACAAGAGTCGGAATTATTGTACTTCATTGTTACAAACTATATATTCTCAACCGAAGCAATCACTGAGTGCACTTTGCAGCTTAGGTAGTGCAAAGAGAATGAAACATATTAATCATCCATGGCTTGGCTTATGACTATGTTTTGGTCTCACCTAATTCCCATTAGATGAAAGCAATGGTCGTTGTTGGGTGATGCAGTGTATATTTCCACCACCCAAAACAATCTCTCTTGCACCTTCAATTCCCACGACCTGAGCCAAGAAAACCAAAATAAAACATAACAATAGTGCAAAAGGTTGAAAGAATAGTACAACAAGCAAAAGAAACAAAACATGAAGCTGAAAAGATTAACCAGCAACTACTTGGGGTTCCAGAGCTTGTTGGTTCAAAACTATATGATATCATTGGTGTTGTTGATGGAGATTGTGTTGGAGTAGTTGAAGAACGAGAAGTAGACTTGAATGAAGATGCACAATTAGTACAACATAGGAATAAAAGAGAAGCTATGACTGCACTTGCAAAGTCAAAATTCAGCAATGATGACAAGCTAGTGCATTTGACTACAAGAAACAACAATACGTATGTTTTTGATGCCTATGTTGTGGAGAAGCCATGTGGTTTAGTTATGAAATAATTTGCAAATATATTGGTGAATACTTGTGATGTTGTCCACACTGCTAAACTATTCTTCAAAGAGGTTGTACATCTCCATGGATCACCTTTAACATTCGTCTTTGATCATGACGTAAAGTTTGAATTTTTTTTTTGGAGACTTTTCAAACATGAAACACTAAGCTTCAATTTTCAAGTTCATTCCATCCCAAACTGATGGACAAACAGAGGTGGTGAATAGAACTTAGGGGACTTAATAAGATATTTAGTTGAAGACGATGTGAAAAATTGGGATCTAATTCTTCCTATGGCAAAATTTGCATACAACAATTCTATAAATAGGTCTACTGGTAAGAGCCCTTTTGAGATAATTTCAGGAGTTCTATCAAGGAAGCCTATTGATTTGGTTCCTTTACCACAAACAACACGAGTTAGTGTTGAAGCTGAAGGTTTTGCACAACAAATGAGAGATTTCTTTGATGAGATATGACGAAAGATAACAACCAACAATTTTTCTTATAAAGAATATGCTAATCAACATCGTTGATTAGTAAAATTCAATGAAGGGGATATGGTAATGGTTAGGATTCATCCAGACCGTTTTTAAAAAGGAAAATATAAGAAATTCCATTCACGAAGTAAGACCAAAATTTGATAGTACTTGGATTTTATGAATTTAGAAGTTGAATCTAGATCTATATGATCAGTATTTATCACAACTACGTTGAGGATGACTTTAGACAGGTCGGTGAGAATTGATGCAAAAGAACTTAAGGTCTATAAAAGAAATAAAAGAGGAAAGCTTAATCAGTCACGAGCTTTAATTTAGTGGGATGATGATTGAGAGTTGATCTGAAATCAAAGATAAGGGCTGAAATTTAGATTGTGTTAGGATTCCTTATTAGACAGGAAGTAGTGTTATTATGTTATTCTATTTTAGATATAATATCCCAATTTAGGACTTATAGAATTTTTATTAGAATAAGATTTAAATTTGTTAGAAACCCTTTTCTAGTAGAATAAGAGTTCTAAAAAATTCTATATATAGGTGTATTCACTCTTCAATAATAACAAGCAATCTGGAATTTTCTCAAACTTGAGTTTTCGATTGAAGCTATGATATTTTCTTGTAAGAGTGATTCTTAGACCTTATGAGTGATTCCTAGTTTCGTACTATCCATTCTTTGTGTTCTTACACTAAATTCCAGCAATCCTAACCCATATTCTAGCCATCTCAAACCTAAATTCTAACCATATTAAATCCTCGAAATCCTAAGCCTAGATTTCCAAAGAATCAAACCTTAAAATTCCAGCTATACAAAATCTGAAAATTCTACATGCTTGGCCTAAATCCAACCTTGAAACTTGTTATTCTAGCAGCCTAATATCAACCATATTTCTAAATACATGAGTTTTAGGTACTAGTTAATACTTCTTCTATTTGTCCTACATCATTTCTATTAGATAAAATTGAACCTAAAGTTGGTAGTAATAAGCTAATGGCTTGCTTTAGTGCAATAAGTTAAATTATTTTGAAGAGGAAAGTAAACCAATCTTGGGAAAGTAAGTGAATGGGAAATTAGTTTCTAGAAAAAGATTTCCAGTTTAGAACTTGAAAATAAAGGAATGAGAGATTAATCGCCTTTTTGGTTAAATTTGGTGGGTGTGTCACTTGAATATTTATTGAGTTTTCAATATTCTTCTGACTATGACTATTCTTTTAATTTTGAACTCATAGTTCTTTTTGGCTTTTATTTATGCAAGCTAATTGTCTTCTTTGATTGAATAAATGGAAGTAGAAACAAATTTAAATAATTGGAAAATATTTCATTTTTAGTGAATCAATACAAAATATTAAGTTGTCTTCTTTCTGGAACTATAAATAAAAAGCCACCTCTGATCTCTCTTTTATGTTTGTTTGTGTAAAAGATCTATTCTAATTATTAGACTCATGTTAATTTCTTGTTCAAGTTAGTTTATAGTTATAATTGACATAAAATGGGTTGACATCGCCTGTGCAGTGCATGCATTGAACAAGCTCCCCTATTCCAAACTTGATTCAAAGTCTGTTGGGGTTAGGGAAGGAGTTTTGTTTTTGACATACAATAGTCTCATTGCATCTTCTGAGAAAGGTCGTTCTCGTTTGCAACAACTTGTGCAGTGGTTTGGATTAGAGTTTGATGGTCTCGTCATATTTGATGAGGTACTAGGTTATGTTTTTCTTTGGAAGTTTCTTAACTTATTGCTTTAAAGATCAATCTTGCACTGCCATCTAATTAATCGAATAGTTTTTCCACTCTTTCTATAGATTGGTATATCTTCCATTTTAATGGCCCTTGGCTTCATGGCAGTGCCATAAAGCAAAGAATTTGGTACCTGAATCTGGAAGTCAACCTACACGGACAGGTGAAGCAGTACTTGAGATTCAGGTTTGTAGTTATACTTAATTTTTAAGAACTTTAACCTGTTGTCCAACTAATAGCTATTTCGGAATCTGAGTATGACTTTTACGATTCTCCATACTCTCTCTTTGACACACATGCATATGGGAAGGCATCTCTACTTGTAGGCAAATACATACCCATTCACTCCCACTGAGTTTTGTGGATGCCAACAGATGAGATAATGTCTGGGTTGCATTATTGATTTGGGATAGAGTTAGGGCATATAGGTTTCAATAAAACATGGTTATACCAAGGTGGAATTTGGATGGAAAGATGGAAAATAATTTGGTTTTAAAGAGAATCTTGTTGAATAGAATTTCAAAAATAACAAGTTCGTTGACTATTGTTGTACCATCATATTTATAATATGTAGAGCAAATCCTTGTCACTGAGGGAAAAATAAATCTTGATGTCCCTTTAAGACGTGTAGGAAAAGAAATCTTAACTGAGTATGAAAACATTGTGAAGCCTAAACTAAATGAAAAAGCATATTAAATATTATTCGGGATAACATATTAACACTAATTATGACTTGTATTGGATGCTGTTGCATCAATTACCCAAATGAAACCTCATGGATTGTATGAAAAGTTTCTTCTCTAATTTACATTCTTTTTTATTGCATTCTTTGTTAAGGCAAAGTGAAAAGAGGACATTTCTGTTTAACACTAAACATTTAATGCTTTCATATATTACAGGCTCGACTTCCTGAGTCACATGTTATTTATTGTTCTGCTACTGGTGCATCTGAGCCTCGCAATATGGGTTATATGGTGCGGCTTGGTCTTTGGGGTGTTGGAACGTGTTTCATTGATTTCCAGATGTTTCTAGGTGTGACTTATTTTCATTCATCTTATTGGTAGTTTAGTTCGTTATCTACTTGTTTTAGTGTTCATTAGCACTAACTTTTTCTGTTTTTTTGGCACATTTTACTTCATTTAATTTAGAATTATAAGCAGTATTGAATGTTAGAATTGCATGATTATATGAATGATAACATTTCTCTCAGGTGTAATAGCAATGTGATGACTGCTTGGTGGAATTTTTTCTCTCATTTTCTCTTATACTAGACACATAATTATTGCATGCACACATAAACATAATTCTTCGTTTTAAGATGGTGTTGCATTTTCACTTTTAGAATGTTCTCTTTTATCCGTTTGTAAGAGAGAATTTTATAGGTCATAATTTTTTTTACTTAATGTCTCATAGTGAGGTTAATAGCTGAAATTATAATAGTAAGTGATTTGCTATAACTTCAAAAATGTTAACTCATTTGGAAGGAACTGTTAATGAACCTGAAAAGATAATAAAAACATCAAAATTGTGATAAAATTTGAAGGAGGAATTTTATTCATATCTGACTAATAGACATACATTAGCTTTATACACACTAACCCTAGTATAAAATAGGAAATAAATTTGTACAAAGTTGTTAGATCCCATGATTTATGGTATACTTTATCCTAATCTTATGGACATAATTAGTATTAGATTTTATGGAAATAATCATACAAATTATTTTTTCCCCCACTTGGTGAATAGGCATTAGCCATTCCCATCATAGATACATTACTTTGAAACATTGGACTGCTTAAACCTTTGGTAAGTATGTTTGCGAAGAACTTGGTAGAGGTGATAAAAAATGATATGACTCTTCTGAATTTTACCGAAGACACGACCCTTAATAGAAAATTTTAGCATGTTAGGATAAAAGGAAAGGATTTCACATAGAGTGGCCATTTTCTTTTTCATGTCTTAAATATTGTTTTCCAAGGCTTAAGTCTTGTTGTCGCCTAAATATTTTCTTATTTAGCTTAAATAGTTTCTTATAATGGATTTACTTTTATCCTTTCTTGTTTGTTTATCTATTTTTTTTATTCTTAATCTTGTTTTATATTTATTTTTAAAATATTTTATTTATACATATTAATTTTATTATTATTATTATTTTAGGTCTATTATTATTTTTAATTTATTTTTAATAATAATAATTATTACTACTATTATTTTAATGTGGGTCTATCGGAAAAAAAACCTCTCTAATTAGTTAGGGGTAAGATTGCATGCTTTTAAACATCGTCATTTACTCAATGTTATTCGTGCATTTTATTTTCAAAACAAATTTACCCTTAAAATTTTGGGGTAAATGCATCCTTACTACAACTTATTTAATCAATCGAACTTTATCTATGATGCATAATGGTAAAACTCTTTCGAATTATTATTTAACAACTTGCCTACATATTGTTTATGTTTTGAATATAATACTCATATCCAACATAAATTTGATAAGCATGCTCATCCTGACATTTTTATTGGATATCCTTTTTCTCAAAAGGGGTACTAAACTTTTTATATTGAAACTCAAAAGATTTATGTTAGTTGCGATGTCATCTTCCATAAAATTTTCCTTACAAATTCTTGGAAGTTGACAATTTCTTGTCTACAATACAATCTTTATCATTACCAAAACCTATTTATGATCTTAGTATACCCATTAATAATAACCAAGCAACCACATCCAAAACATCACATCAAGACCATACTTTTATCGCCTCTATAACAGTGCTAAAAAACATACCTCACGTTGATGCCCCTACTCTTGAAACAACCCATATTGGTCCTTCTTTACATTGTTACCCTTGAGAAACTAACCTAACAATCAAATTTAAATACTACGATTATTATAATGTTTAAAAATCTTCATCCATGTGTACAATATTTCCTTTACACAATTTTTTGTCTTATGACAAATTCTCTAGTGAACATTGTTCATTCTTCCTCTCTCTATCTTCTGTTGTAGAACCTACCACTTTTTCACAAGCTATGCAAGTTCCTGAATGGTGGAATGCAATGGAAATTGAACTTGATGCATTAGAAGATGCTAACACTTGGTCTCTTGTCCCCTTACCATCTTATTAAAAACTCATCAGTTGCAAATAGGTCTACAAGATAAAACAACGTTCTGATGGAAGCATTGAACACTATAAAGTGCATTTTGATGCAAAAGGATACACCCAAACTGATGGTATCGATTATCATGAATCTTTTGTACCTATAGCCAAATTAGTAACTGTTTGAACCTTTTCAGTCTTTGCCACCATCAATAATTGGCCATTATACTAGTTTGATGTACAAAATGCCTTTTTACATGGTGATTTACTCGAGGATATGCTCTTACCATTTGGCCATCTTTGAAAAAGGGAGAAAGATCTAGTTTGTAAACTCAAAAAATCCCTCTATGGCTTAAAGTAAGCATCTCGTAACTGGTTTGCAAAATTCTCTTCTGCATTATTATCTATCGATTTTAGTCAATCTCATGTTAATCATTTCCTTTTTATCTTACAAAATGGTTCTTTATGTGTTTTTATTTTAGTTTATATAGATGATATTATGATTGTAGGTAATCATTATAGTACTATTTCTAATGTTAAGAATTTTCTTTTTAGTTAGTTCTATGTCAAAGATTTATAAACTCTCAACTACTTTTCTGACGTTGAAGTTGCTCACTCACCCTAAGGAATTTATCTAAGCTGAGGAAAATATGTGCTAGACGTATTTCATGACTTTGGTCTTACTAGTTCCTGCATAACTAAAAGTCCTATAAAGCAACTCCTCGAACTTGATAATAACAATGGTGACTTGCTTTCAGATCCTTCTCTCTATCAACGACTTGCGGGTTGACTCATTATCTCACTATTACAAGACTAGACATCACTTTCACTATTAATATTATAAGTCAATTCGTTGACTAACATTGTAAACCTCACTTTGATGCTACTCATTGATTGTTGTGATATCTGAAGAAAAGCCTAGTCTAAGGGATTTTATTATCATCAAAATTTTGATTACAACTATCAGCTTACAATGATTAGGATTGGGCTAGTTTTTTAATGACGAGACATTTTACTACATATTTTTGCATTTTTCTTGGGTCCAGCCCTATCTGATGGAGGAGTAAAAAATAGTTCACTATTTTTCAATCCTCTGTGGAAGCTGAATATCGCCCTATGACAATGACAACTTATGAAATTGTATGGTTTAACACATTGCTTCCAGATCTTGGTCTTATTTCCCTTACTCTTACTATTTTTTGTTGTGATAACCAAGCTGCTCGTTATATCGCTGCCACAAAAAAATAAAACACATTGAAATAGATTGCCACGCATTCGTGAGAAACTTCAACAAAAGATCATTCAACTGCATCTTATCTCAACTCATGATCAAGTTGTCGATATTCTTACCAAATCCTTAAGCAAAGATCAATTTTCCAAATTATATCATAAGTTGCACATACATTTTAAGGGGGAATATTAGTTAGCTCTAAATATAGCTGTACATATCATGCATATCTCTTACATAAATTTTGTTATATATAGTATATTTAACTAGCTTATTCTCTCCTTGTTCATAACATAATCTTAGGCTAATATTTTTTTGACCGTTATAACGAATTGTATATATTTGGGTTTTATGAATAAGAAAAGTAAAACAAATTTTCTCTTTGTAATAGTTATATGATACATAACAAGCACACTTTTATTATTTTCTTTCATGTATATGAAATAACTACAATTATTCCTTGTAACACATATGCATAAGATAAAGTGACACTATATCCATCCTTTTTCCCTAGTAAATAAACTTTATGTTTTTGTATCACACCTCAAATATACAAAACATAATAAAATGACAAAATTAATGTTTAAAGGTCATTTATATTTTTATTAACCTTATTTTCTAAAGGATCACAACATCAAATTTGGTACATAAAGTAATTACATAAACATAAATAAATCATAATGAATCAAATGAAACTATGTTTTTTTCCCCTACAAACATTATAATATGCATATCTAAATCCAAAATACAAAGGCAAACTGAATTATTTATTTCCAGAAAAATATTAATTTTGTACAAAAATACTTTTTTCTCTCTTTATTGTACCCTCTGGTACGCTGTTATATGTTTTCCTTCTGTTGCTATAGAGAGATTGGCTTCTAGAAATTTGCTGCTTTGAAAATCAAAAGATTCACATATAACAAAAAAAGATAATGCATAATGAATAACTTTGTATCTAACGCGAGGAACAGACCGAGTCTAAGGATTGTTTACCTTTTCACCTGCTAATTTCTATTTGTCCCTTCAATCACTCATGATTCCAGTAAAAATTAGAATTAGGGATTAAAAATTAGTGTTTTTTGGTTTTTAGTCTTTTAGTGGTTAAAAAGAATTTAAGAAATTTTAATGGTTAGGGATTCATTTAGGATTTTATTTAGAAATTCATTGAAAATTTTAAATTATTTGAATACCTAAGTGATGAATTTTAAACTTTGGGTACTGGTACGACTTACGAGGACAAAGTTCACAGTAACATAACAAAAACTGTAAAAAGGCAACGGTGTTTGGTAGACAGAAGTCAAAATCCCAAAGTTGAAGGACCCACGAAACGGAGCGTTTCGATCTTTCTCGTTTCTTCTTTGTTGAAGCATTATCGATCCGATCCGATCCGAGTTTCTTCGCTCCCTAGGCCGAAACTATTTCTAATCCTCCATACCTTCAATAAGAACAGAGATTTCTCTTTTCCTGTGTCGGTCAATCTGGGTGGGTGGCTTGATCCTACAGATAGAGACCAAAAAAATGGTGGTGGTATCGGCCGCACGTGATTACATAAATCGGATGTTGCAAGACATCTCCGGCATGAAGGTTCTAATTCTCGATTCCCAAACGGTGAAATCCCCTATCTTCAATTATGCGAGATTTTTCTTTACTTTCTCCTTCTCTTTACTAAATATATGATTCTGGTTCGATCTGTTGAATTAAATGAGCGCTTAGCATATATTACCTTAAGTGTTGAGACGGAGGTGAAGTAATGTAATTAAGTACGTCGTTTAGGTTTTTTTGAATTAGAAAGTTTAGGAGAATGAAATTTGGTGATTTCAGGTCAGTATTGTCAGTGTGGCCTATTCGCAGTCAGAGCTTCTCCAAAAGGAAGTGTTTCTGGTTGAATTGCTGGATTCAATTTCCAAGTCTAGAGAATCAATGTCACATCTCAAAGCAGTATACTTCATCCGTCCTACTTCAGAGAACATTCAGCAGTTACGGCGTCAGCTTGCTAGTCCTAGATTCGGAGAGTATCATTTATGTGAGTTCACAGATTATATATTTGTTTTGGCCTTAACTTGCAAGTTTTATTAATTTGACTGTCCGATTTATATTTTTCACTCACGTTCATTTTTATGCTGGCTTTGTAGTTTTCTCCAATATCTTGAAGGATACCCAGATTCATATTCTGGCAGATTCTGACGAGCAGGAATTTGTCCAGCAAGTTCAGGTAAACTCATCGTTTACCAACACTTTCAGTAAACTGAAGGGAGCTTGAAAATTGTCCTTTATCGTTATTAAAGGAGGGCATTTTTGTTTCACAAACTGACTGAAGAGGAAAGCAACCTCTGGCAATCGAGGAAGACACAATAACACGTACCTACAGTCTGGTTCTAGCTCAGAAGCATCCAGCATCCAATATGATTTCAATCAAAATTGCACTGCCTTGGATTTATCCATCGTAGCAACATTTGAATTGCATGCAGAAAGATAGGACCTTGTATGACAATGTTTCTTATGCAAATGCACAATAAGTTGTTCTACAGACAATGTTGCAAGAGATGCAATTAAATAAAAAAAGGCATGTTTTCACTTGTGTTAAGCCGAGGACAATTGTGGCTGGGTACAAATTCCATTTGGAAATGTAGAAAGGTCCATTATATTTGGCATAGATGGATATTTGTAGTCATTTTGCATAAATTCTCTACTACAGCAACATTTATAAAACAAACTTTCTTTTTGTTGCTTCTATATTTTTTAATTGTCTACCTTTTCCTACATTGGATTGGAATTGACCACCTTTTATATTATTGCTAAATTGTTCCTGCAGGAATTTTATGCAGACTTTGTTGCAGTTGACCCTTATCATTTCACATTAAACATTCCTTCAAATCATGTATATATGCTACCAGCAGTTGTAGATCCCTCAGGTTTACAGCACTTCTGCGATCGAGTTGTCGATGGTATAGCAGCAGTTTTTCTAGCATTGAAACGAAGACCTGTTATTCGGTATCAAAGGACCTCTGATACTGCAAAAAGGATAGCGCAGGAAACAGCTGTGAGTAATAGTTTAAACTGTACCATTCCATACACATAATTATGTTTGGAACAGAAACCAACTGCTAAGTTTGAAGCCATATGTTTTCATATTTGTCATATTTTAGAATCTGGCAGAGGATAATTATGCATGAAAAACCTATTCTACATAAATGACTGATGTATATAGTTATGTTTTTTTGTCTCTGCTAATTGAAGGTACTATATGTGTCCCATATTTTCTACGCTGTTAGAAATTGATTTCTTGTTTCATTAATTTTTTGGGTGTGACAGAAGCTGATGTACCAGCAGGAGAGTGGCCTTTTTGATTTCAGGAGAACTGAAATTTCTCCTTTGTTGCTTATACTTGATCGGAGGGATGATCCCGTGACACCTTTACTGAATCAGTGGACGTATCAGGTGTGCTTTATGACTATTATACCTGAGCTTTATTATGTTAGTACTCGAGGTATTACTTCTATTTTACCTTGACACTACACTGATGGTCTGCTTCATGATTATGTTCCTTTGATCTGTAGGCCATGGTTCATGAATTGATAGGTATTCAGGACAACAAAGTAGATTTGAGAAGCATTGGTAAATTTGGGAAAGATCAACAAGTTAGTTGTTTCCTTCTTGTTTTGCATATACCTGAAAGAAGTTACACATTGGTACTTATTTTTGCCTTGTGTACTTGCAGGAGGTTGTACTTTCATCAGAGCAAGATGCCTTTTTCAAAGGCAATATGTATGAGAATTTTGGAGATATTGGAATGAATATAAAGCGAATGGTAGATGACTTTCAGCAAATTGCTAAAAGTAATCAAAACATCCAAACAATTGGTTAGTATCTTATATCATTGAATGTGGAAAAAGTTATTCTTTTGAGATAGTTTGCCCATTGTTAAACAGTACAATACTGTGAGCTTTTGCAGAAGACATGGCAAAATTTGTTGAGAACTACCCAGAGTATAGGAAGATGCATGGCAATGTTTCAAAGCATGTTACACTCGTAACAGAGATGAGCAAGATAGTTGAAGATAGAAAGCTCATGTTGGTCTCACAAACAGAGCAGGAGTTAGCTTGTAATGGTGGACAAGGGGCTGCTTTTGAGGTGCAGATATGTCTTTATTTCTATCCTCTTGTATACTTTCATCCCATCATATGAGTTTTAAGATAATTTGATGAATTTACAGTGAGCACTACATATCCTTACTAGTACATGAAACTTTTGTGAAACTCATAAGGGGACATGTGGTAATGTGCATTTGATGATCAAAACCTTTTTCTTCTGTTCTATTGCAGGCTGTGACAAATTTGTTGAACAATGAAAATATATCTGATATTGACTGTCTACGCCTGGTGATGCTATATGCTCTTCGCTATGAGAAAGAAAGCCCTGTTCAATTGATGCAGCTTTTCAACAAACTGGCTTCTAGATCTCCTAAATACAAGCCTGGGGTAATCTTTTAAATTAGATCTACCTTCCCTCGATTTAATTGCTTTTATTGATGCCTTTCTTTAATACTAATATTCCTTGCAGCTCTTATTTGCATCGTATGCTATTCTTGTTGTGGAACCTTGCTTAACAAGTTAATAACCCTTTCCTGTTATGATGTTTAAGTAATCACTGTTTACAATAATTTGAAGTAGTCATTGGTGATGATTTCATTGTTCATCGCACTAACCTTATCAAATCTTGTGGTCTTGTATTTGATTATTTCATGTCAACTGGATAAGTCTTCACTTGGTTGTAACTTTTTTGGATCATTTGGTCTTCCAATTAGATTCAATCATCTGACAATTGTTTTGAGATGTGTTACATCTACTGCTGTGGCTACATCATCTCACAAACTGGTTTTTGTTTATTGTTCATCTCAAAAATGGCAGCTTGTGCAATTCCTCCTGAAGCAGGCTGGTGTGGATAAGCGAACAGGGGATCTTTATGGGAATCGAGATCTTCTAAATATTGCTCGGAACATGGCTCGTGGATTGAAGGTTGGGATGATAAACTTATGTTTGTCTCTTCATCTCTATTGAGCATTCACTTGTAACTTCTGGCTTTTCTGACTTTTCTCTTTAGGGTGTTGAGAATGTTTACACCCAGCACCAGCCTCTCCTGTTTCAAACTATGGAAAGCATAATCAAGGGACGATTGAGGGATGTTGATTACCCATTTATTGGAAACCACTTTCAGCAGGGAAGGTTGGTACTATAAGAAATTGAAAATTCTGGGTATTCTCATTTGTAATTCTATAGTTTGTTGTGGGTGTCAGTTGTTTACAACATTAGACATTTAACATTTCGTGTGTTCTAGAGTTTTAATTCGGCGTCATTAATTACTCTGGTAATATGGGGTTATGCATTTAGCATGCTTAGTTCTGTACTTTGTCTGAATAGGATGGCTCAGGTACTATGGGGTTATGCATTTAGCATGCTTAGTCCAGTATTTTGTCTGAATGGGCATAATTGAGCCACATATTTGTTTGATCCTTTCAGCTTCAAGTCTTTCTTCATTCAACCCTTTTTGTCCTTCATTCTTCATTAAACTTTTAACATGCCCCAACAGGTGTGAAACTGTTTTGCCCGTCACTGCTGTTTCAGGGATGCAATCTTTTTGTGTTTAAAATCAAAGCTAGACGTAGCAATGAAGTTCAAATGGTTGTAGTCCTGTGCTTGGCTTATATAAAACCAGCGGACAATTATTACTTATGTAATCGGAAAAAACTAAAATGAGATGGAAGGACCATTAGTTTGAGTTTATAAATTTAGGCTGAAATTGTAACCAAGTCTTAGGATATTGTAGAATTTTGTGATTGATTTCTTGTTTGTTTTATGTTTTGAATGTAACATTTCAATTGGAGAGTAAACAAAATTTATTGATAGGATTCAGTCTCTTGGGTATTTGTAGAATTATGATATTTAACATTTTTGCAGACCGCTAGATGTGGTTATCTTCATTGTTGGTGGGACAACATATGAGGAGTCGCGCTCTGTTGCTCTCCAGAATGCCAATAATTCTGGGATACGTTTTATTCTTGGTGGTTCTGTAATCCTCAATTCTAAGAGGTAAAATATTTGCTATCAATGTTAATTCCAGTAGGCATGTTTGCTGAGACCACTCTGATTATCTTTCTCTTGCACATTGATGTGATGCCATGCTCTAGCGTAGGGTTCCAATCATGAATCCAAATTTTCCTCCTTAAATCATCTATACTTTGAGGAGTTAACTGGATCAGGCGTTCATTAATTTAGTCAAGTTTGGCATGAATAATGTACTTGGCTTTCACTGGCCCCTGGGCTGCATGTGTGGAGTATTTTCTAAAATGTCAATCCCAGATCATGGATATATCCGCCAATGCAACTATTTTTGAGTTCCTTTTTAGAGCAGCCTAATGATTAGTTCGTAGATCTATTTAGCAAACAATTAAATTATTCAGGTTGGATGTGAGGAGTGCTAGTTGACTTCATTGGATATATATTTACTTGTTTGACAAAAATGCAGATTTCTAAAGGACCTAGAAGAAGCGCAGAGGATATCTCGCTCAAGCACCAATGTGGTTTGAAGTTGAATATCCAAATGTAGTTATGCGATAGCCATGTAAATAATCGTTTTGAGGCTTAATAGGAGGATCATGAAGCTTATGACTAGAAGTATGTAGTCGTTTCGTGATTGCGCCTGTTCCTTACGCGGAGGTAATAGCCCGGTAGATCCTGATCCAGTTTATGGGAGTGAATACCAAGCCTCAGCAAGGACTCGCAACTGAACCAGAGTTTACTTCTCATATCCAGATTCTTAACATCACTGTCGAATTCGTTCCAAAATTTTGGACAATTATGCCTTGAAGATGTAGCTACACGCTAGTCATTTAATTACACCTTCGGTGCTCTGTCGGGTATAAGAAAGAGTTGGGGTTTCATACAGGAAATGAGTTATTTCTTTTCTTTCACTGTTGGTCATATTCGTGTATAATTACATTGATGTATACGCCCATGTAGCCGATCATCGATAGCTCGTGGAAAAGAAAAAATGTAATAGCAAAGTCTCGATGTTTGACTTTTTAAGGTGAATTTTGGCTTTACATGTGAAATTTAATTCTCGTATTGTGGATATTTGGAGATGGACTTCATGGCTCGAAGAATGATTGCAAGCTTATCTGCTTTAACAGCATCCACATACATATCCTACATCCAATACATGAGTCAAGTGGCAGGATGAACATTGCAGCATGCATATTCACATCCATGCATGGTGAATGGAAGATAGTGAATTAGTAACTTCAGTTGGTTGGTGCTTGTGTTAAGTCTGACGGGGACCGGGTGCCATTAATTTTAGTGGAGTAGAACCTAGAAAGATGGAATATCTAAAACAGAAGATCTGTACTTGAGATAGCCTCGGTTGGATGGCATGACTCTGCTTTGGATAAGAAAAATCCTGCCGGGTTTAAGGTAATAGGTGACTATATATGTAACTATAGGCTAACTATTAGTTCAGACATGTTGTCCCCACTAATGGTAACTTGGGAAAAGTGGACCACTCTTAGATTTGGGAAGGGATCTTCTTAGCCATAACCTAGTTCCGATTTTGGTTGCAGTTGCAGAAATCCTACTAACCAACACAACCTTTTTGCAGGACGCAATCATGCAGGTGAATAGAAACTGCTTTGTCAGTATGCTTTTTATCTGCAATTAGATATATAAAAAAAACTGCTTTGTCAGTATGCTTTTTTATCTGCAATTAGATATTCTCTCATTTCAGCGCTCCGCTCCAAGTATATACTATTCTTTACATGGCAGAGGGAGATTTAATTGATAAAAATTGTTCCTTTTTATTTTATAAATATTTTAAAAATTAAAAATAATAACGGGCGATTTATAGGTTAATTTTGTCAATTTTAAAAATTAAAATATTATTAAATTATTACTCAGGCATACTTGAAGTTTTAATTCTTCTAAACAAAACAATATTATTTTGTTTAAAATAATTCACTCTAATCCTAACCTATAAATCAGGACATTAAAAGCTATAAATCAGTACATTAAAAATACTTAAACCTAAAATTATGGGGCTCTAATTGACATCTCAAGTAAAAATTACTCCTCTAATAAAATAAGGGTAAAATCAACGGCGTGAATGGCTAGGCCTGGGAGACGACGCCCTCTCTGCTCTTGCTCTATACACTATTGTCATAATTGCTGAGACGGTGTAGGTACAACACTTGTCTCGCTTTCAACAGGAGCGGACAGAAAACCATATCCCGTAAAAGGAGATGTAGACATTCTTAGTTCATTTTGTGCTCATGTGGGTTCCATACAAATTAAGGCTTCCTTAATGATATGCCTGCGACGCCGACTAAACAAAATTTAACTATTTCACAGCAGGCAGCAGCTGAAATTATTAGACAATTTACTAAACGGAGACAACAGCAAAATAAAGACTTACAACCGAGTAAAGATAAAATCTTTGGTCGTGGGACCTTCACTAAGCTTTCTGAAGAATTGACATTTCACATTTATCGCTAATCCATTGACTTTGATGCTTCAATGATAAGATGTCATTTAAAATAATTAACGCATTTTAATTACTTTAACTTTCTAGAGAAAACAAGTTATGTGGCCATAAATATAAATTCTGGGATGTGAAGATAATTATTCTACAAAATTTGAAACATTGAGAGTAAAACTTATTAATTAATCTTCAACTGTTGACCTCAAAACTTTTCATTTATTCCCAATAACAATTTGTTAATGTGAGAACCTCATCCCTTGCATAGTGTTACTTGCTACCCAAGTAATTTCGTCTCTCTAATTATATAAAGGTCTGTGTAATTCGTGGCATTAATTTAATTGGTTGATTAAGCTATTGGACTACGGACTGCGATAGCGTCAAGAAATTAAAACTAAGATTTTTCCACAAGCACTCCGACAGGGACATTTTGCATTTTAATTATGCTAAGATCATTCTCTGTTGCCATTCTTATCTGTTTGCTTTACCTACTTTCTGCCTAAAGCAAGCATTATTATAGCTTCTTCTACTTCCATCATTCTATCCATGTCATTTTTTCTTTCTTTAGTCCATGTACTGATAAGAAGAAGACGTCACATTTTATTTAATACTTCATATTGTTTTCTTGGTTAAAATTCTAATCACTCAAGACCTGATATTACAAGAGGAAATCTTGTTAAAAGAAAGCAGATGAGCGTAAACTCAAAGACCGTGTACTAGTAACCATTACGAAACCAAGTTCTTCGTTCGGAGAAAACGTTAAATCTGCCTTCCTGCAATGTTTCGTAGCAAAACTCGATAATCCTGGAAGTCTTAAAGAAATCAAGGAAAAAAACCATCACAGTATGTACGGACATATATTGCAGGATCAAAACTTGAGAGGAACTCAAGAACATTGATAACAACGACAAAAATCCAAATTATGTCACTAGCATGGAATCGCGATATAAGCCTGCTTCAGCACATACCATCATCTCCCTTAAAACGAAGACTAACTCATCCGTGGCTGGAGGAGCTCTCTGGTCAAAATATCGAAGGACAACAAGCTTTTGTGCCTCTTACTACATCCTCATCGTCGCCTTTCTCAGAGATGGGAAAGACCGACATTTTCTTGTAGTTTTTGGAGAGCCACTTTGAGTGCATATACTTGGCTTTTCTCCATGGAGGGACATCAAGACCCTTCTCTTTAAGAGATTGTTTCGCAGCCAAGCATACAAGGGTAATTATCTTGTCAAGCCTCTCTTCGGTACCAACAAAGACGGGGGGGAGAATGTTCATCATTTCTTTGTATGTTTGAGTAGGTCTCACAACCTCAAACTGAGACCTGAAATCCATATCCACTATGAGTCTGGTTGGTTTGCCACTGTTCTTGTCCAGCATCATCACATCTATGTACTCATATTCTGCTGAAAACTGAAAAACTAACATAGAGTTTCAAAACAAAAATCATATGCATGAAAATCAATCATGGGTAACTGCTAAAAATTATGGGAAACATCACTCAGAGAGGAAGATTGTACCTTTAGGGAAGCTAGCGACCCAACAAGTTTTACAAAGACAAGCTTCATAACCATCCGTTCTTAATCTCATTACCACCCGCTTTGTAAGACCATTTGGTTCTCCCATGTTTCTAATATACATCACGACTTTGTCAAGAACCTGAGTCTCAAAATCTGCAGCCTCCAAAAAAATTTTCTGAAAGGGATGAATATAGCCGCAAGAACAAGTAATATAAGAACCTGATGGAAATTAAGTAGAAGACATTAATTGATATCACTAGGAACAGAAAATGAAAAGAAGGAAAGACGGAATACCTTTAACGCTGATACAGGATTGTCAGAGAGAACCTTGGAAGATACTTCTGAAGAGCTTGGTTCTGATTCTATATAGTCTGTGACCATTTGGGCCAGCTCTTCGTCTCCAATACTTACCATAATGATCTTCGCTAGGCTTCTTCTCCTGAGGGTGTTAAATAGAAGATACGTGCTAAATTAAGCAGATCTCCGAAGCAGTCAACTACTGTCATATGGAAGTTTGCGTCACAAGCCTTCCCTCTCAGCGGAATTACCACAAAAGAGCTGTGTTTTCGAGCTGTTTCTTTAAAGCAATCTGATCTTTGGTAACAGTGATGTCACTTGGAAAACGAAAGATACATGTTGTCATTTTTCCCTCATCCACATTCATACACATTATGAACATCCCAAGGCGAATTAATGAGATATATAGGTGACGGTACCATTGGATTGGACCGTGTTGTCTAATGTCATCATATGTACTTCCAGTCCACAGTTCAATTTATCCTCCAAGTCCCGGGCCCTCACACGGTTTGTTACAAGGCAAGGTCTTAATCTTGCACTTAGTTGGCGTCAGGATGAAAGTTGATTTAGTTGACTAGGAGCATGGAGTCTTTAGTTTGATTGAAGCAAGTTTGTGATATTTTTGTGACAATGCTAAGGCCATGTTCGTATTGTTTGCCTGAGAAAGAAAGTTTTTAATGAACTAACAAAAGAAATTTGTTGCATGATCATCAGCCTTTTGTTAAATAATACAACACCAATAATAGCACATTTGGACTCATTTTTACCCATTCTTAATAATCAGCGTTTCCAAAGGTCATCGTCAGTTCTTCTGTACTTCATTATCCCCCTTCCACTTTCTATCGAGGGAAAGAAGGTAAAACCACAAATTAGGATACATTTCTTTACAGTGACAAATTCCATTCTATATCTGTTTTGATTTTTTCCTGAAGTCCTAAAATATATGATTTTCAATTTCACTCAAGATCGAAAACATTAGTAGAGATGAAAAATACCTTTGTATGTCTTTATAACTTTTCAATCTAGGAATACTATTATCATGAAATCTACCTAAAACTTTGTGAAAGACGTTTATGCAAAAATTTAATAAAATTTTTCTAAATAAATATATTTTCGTTACACAACTATACTCATGCTACTTAAACAAATAGTAAGAGATCTTAACAACTATTTATAGTAACTTATTAGGCTTTCTATCACAAGCTCAATAAATTAAATAACCAACTAACACTGATTAGATTTTTTTCCTATACTTCAACTCATTTAATGCGATCATTTATTGAACTTCTTTATTATCTTTAATTGGATTGAATTCAATTTTATTAACCATAATTTTACAAAATCATAATTAGTAATTGTCTAATATGATATTTGAGAATTCTAGAATTCTCTCTTTGGACAAATATTGATTATAACAACTCTAATGAAAATATGAAATAGTAAAAGTGGCCAAGAAAATCAATGCAATAGCCAATCTATTTAAAACATTTGATCCAAAGATAATAAAAATTTATCGTAAAGCTTTCGATACTGAAAATTATCAAATGTATATATTGTATGCGACACAGATCTAATACAATCACATATCTAATACCTAACTGGCATGAATGAGAAAATAGAATGTTGTAAACTATAATGATACTTGTCAAAGTCAATGTCAACATGCTCTGTGCACAAGGCTCCTCGTTTTGCGAGGGGCAGAGGAGCGTCATCAATATACACAACCTTCTCTTTGTAATTTTTACAAAGAGGTTATTTCCATGATTCGAATTTGTGACTTTCTGGTCATAAATGAGCAATTTTTAATAGTTGCTCTAAGGCTCTCCCTCGTGATACTTGTATGATCTGAAATGTATCATTGTGTCATTTTTCAATCTTAATTTCTCTAAACTTTATGCTAACCTACAATAAAGAAATTTGTTTTCTCTAACTGAATCTAAACTGCATAAGAGAAAACCATTATGAGATTAAATAATTATATCTCCCTGTGCCTTATAAATTCATAAATTTATCAAAGTATTTGTAATTGTCCTGAAGACATATGATTAAGGTCAATCTATATACAGGTGTAATAACTATTAAAATGCTTAAGATTAACACAAGTCTTAAGACTTTCATTTATATTATGACAATGTATAATAAACTATATGATTGAGAACAAAATAATGAACATCAATATATATAAAAACGTACTCTTATAATATATGAAATATTTATAATTGTATTAAGAAAAAATATAATTGTTGGACCCCGTTTTTAGAGCCTAACTTGGGAGTCATAAAAATGTAAGCGTAGTTGAAAACATTGGATTTGTAAGTGAAATTTCTTCGGGAGCATTAGCGAGTTCGTCGCGGCGAAAATATTGAAGTAGTTCTAAGGACCCCTCGGAAGAAATTCGTCGTGGCCAACGTTTAGCTTCACCGCGACAAAGGTCCAAGGAAAGGCCAACGCACCCTTTGGGTCAAATACGCCGCAATCAACGTTTTGGCCTCAAGGTCGAGCGAATGGATCCTTCAGGACAATTGCACAAACTTTTGCCACAGTGAACTTACTAAAAATCACAGAAAATTACCTTTTGGGATAAGTTCACCGCAGTCAAGTTTGGCTTCGTCATGGCGAAACCTTCGAACCCAAACACCCAAACCTAACTATCAAACACCAATTTTTTTTTGCACATACACTTCCAAAACCATATCTATACCTCAACCAAAAGATGTATACAAACATACACAAAAGGAACTTCTTCAAATCCTTAGTCTCTTACGAATGAATTGCGAGAACATGAAAAATCATAAGCAAACCTAAATATATTTCATTAATATCAAAAGATAAGAGTTTTACAAAGCTTTAATGGACATTTCAAGCCACAATACAACATTTGTCTCATAATCCAAAAATACAAAGTATACTTGAACAAGTGAAACTTGAAAGGCGATTAAAGCCTTGTATTTTTCCAAAAACTAACTCAAAATACAAAAAGATGCAAGTTTGGAGTAACGCCTTGACTCTCGATTACTCGATCTCTTGATCATCACCTAGAGATGGGGACGGAATGAGAGTGAGCTTAAAAGCTCGTGGGTAACAAGCTTATAACTGAGAAACAAGTAAAACTATTGAAAATGTTCATTGCCATAGCACATTTGCATTTAATCCATAACACACATATTTCTCATATTCTTAACTTGTCAAGCAATTCATAAATGACATAAGCATGAACTCATAAAACTTGTCAACCAATCATAAACATATAAGCAATCAGAATAGTTTGGGTTGGTCTATGTGGAAGTTCTTGCGAATCTCCTATAATAACAAAACTGACTATTACAAAACCACATAATAGTTTTGCGTAGTTCGTAAACATGAGGGAGTCCGTGAAGGAGCTTCATGTCACTAGCGGGCAGGCGAGAGAAGCCTTTAACATAGTCAACATGCATATGACATAACAGAATGGACCACCATTAACCCACACTAACATGAATTTTATGACTTGCAAAATATTGCCCAAAAAGGCACATTTCGAAAACAAAATTCCCATAAGCATGATATATTTTCGAATACTATTTCCATCTTCATTTCATAATTCATCAACAAAATTCAAGTACCAAACATGTAGCAATTTTTAAATCATACAAGTGCAACAATTATGAAGCAATTGAAAATTCGTTTAACTCTATTGATTTTGAAAAACATTTATGGCTCAGTAACTCAACTATAAACATATAACCCACCAAAATTCTTTGTTTAAGAGCTTGCCCAAATATACCTCTCCTCTTGCTCCTATTTCCCTTCTTGATTTCCTTTAATAATGGCAAAAAAACCTATTTCAATAGGAATTCAATTGAAAAATCCCACAAAGCATATTCACTAAAATTTATTCTAGAATACTTAAACTCATACATTTCCTAAGCTCCATGAACTAAAACCTTTCCATAAATCCAAAGGATTAAAATTAAACTTACCTTGAATCTTCACCAAATAATGAGATTATTGGCTCAAATAAAAACTCTTCTCTTCCTTTTTTTTTCCCCTTCTTGCACAACCCCAAAATCTCTTTTTAAAAATAAGAAAAGATGGAACCCTAGCTCAAACTTCCTTCTTTTCTCTCCTCTCCACGATTTCTCTTCTTTCTCTCTTCAACTCATATTTTTCTTCTTCTTCTAAGAGTAAGGCCACTCTTCTTCTTCTAGTTATACCCTTAATGAGTGCGCAATGTCCAATTTGCCTTTCCTTCAATGACTTATAGTTTTAAAACTTAAGTGACTTGCAAAAATGCCCTTAAACACTCTTACTACTTTAATTCTAACATTTCTATTCTAAATTTTAATTTCTACTTATGCTAACTAAATTAATAATTAAATTCTAAGAAAATAAATAAATAAATAAATAAAATAAAATGAAAGAAAAAATTTGGGTCCAATAATTCTCTCCCTTTAAAGAATTTCGTCATCAAAATTCTTACCTGAGTCATTGAAAAGGTGTAGATACTTCTCCTTCATGGCCTCTAGGGGCTCCCACGTGGCCTCTTCTGTAGAATGATTTTTTCATAGGACTTTAAATAGTTGAACTATCTTATTCTGGAGGACCTTTTCCTTATTGTCTAGAATTTCCACTAAAGTCTCCTCATAAGTCAGATCATCTCTCAACTAAACTTCAATGGTCTGAATGATATGGGAGGGATCCGATCTATACCTCCTCAATATGGAAACATGAAAGATATCATGTATTTGTGACAATTCTGATGGTAGCGCGAACCTATAGGCTAGCAGTCCAATCCTCTCAACAATCTCGTAGGGAACCACATATTTTGGGCTCAACTTGTCCTTCTTGTCAAACCTCATGACCAAAAAGATGTCTTAAGAAAGACTTTCTCACCAACTTCATACTCCATTTCCTTTTAGTGTGCATCAGTATAACTCTTCATTCTATTTTGAGTTGCTTTAAGCCTTTACTTAATTAGATTGACGTTGTCAATTGTCATTTGAAGTAACTCTGGTCCTATTAATTTCCTTTCTCCTTCAACATACCAACATTTAGGAGTTCTACATCTTCTTCCATACAGTGCTTCATAAGGAGCCATTTGAATGCTCGAGTGACACGAATTATTATAAGCAAATTTGACCAATGGCAAATGCTCGTCCCAAGTGCCTTTAAAATCCATCACACATGTTCTGAGCATTCCTTCAAGGGTTCAAATGGTCATCTCAGATTGACCATTCGTTTGGGGATAAAAAGTAGTGCTAAATTTTGACTTGGTCCCTAGAGCTTCTTACATACTTTACCAAAATCTCAAAGTGAACTGAAGATTTCTATCAGAAACTATAGAGTCCAGAATCCCATATAGTCTCACTACCTCATCAATATATTTCTTTGCTAGCACATACAGAGAATCAGTCTGTTTAATTGCTAGAAAATGGGTTGACTTCGTTAAACGATCAACAATAACCCATATAGCATCATACTTCCTACTAGTTTTGGGGAAACCCATCAGAAAATTCATGGTTATCCTTTGCCACTTCCACTCAGGAATGGACAATGGCCTTAACTTGTTTGAAGGTGTCTGATATTCAGCCTTGACTTACTGACACATTAGACACTTGCATATTCTGTTATATCCTTCTTTATGCATTTCCACCAGAAATGCTCTTTCAAATCTCTATACATCCTGGTGCTACCTGGGTGTATAGTATAAGACGCATTATGTGCCTCATTGAGTATCTCATCATTTACTTCCTTGACATTCGAAATATAAAGTCTATTTCCTACAACCATAAGTCCATCATCCCTCACCACCACTTCAGATTTTTTGTCATTCTTAATTTCTTCTCGGAGCTTGCTCAATACTGCGTCTTGTGCTTGTCACTCCTTAACTTTCTCCCTGAGTATTGGTCTCACTCTGAAATTAGCAATAACGCAATTAGGTTCCTTTTGTTTCAAGTTTATTCTAAGCTTAGCCATCTCTTTCAACAATGATAGATAAATTGTCTGAACATAGCCTATAGAGGATTTCCTAATCAAGGCATCAGCCACTACATTTGCCTTTCATGGTATTCAATCAAAAGGTCATAATCCTTAAGTAACTCTAGCCACCTTCTCTGTCTCAAATTCAACTCTTTCTGGCTTAATAGGTACTTGAGACTTTTATGATTTGCAAAAATCCTCTTCTGAACTCAATACAAACAATGTCTCTAAATTTTTAAGGCAAAAATTATTGTTGCTAATTCCAGATCATGGGACGGGTAATTCATTTTACAAGGTTTTAGTTGTCGCGAGACATAAGCTATTACCTTGTCTCCTTGCATCAACACACAACCTAAACCCTTTCTTGAAGCATCACTATAAACTGTATAACCTTCATCTCCCATAGGCAAAGCCAAAATTGAAGCACTTGTCAATTTGTGCTTAAGCTCCTCAAAGCTCTTCTTATATTCATCACTCCAGATAAACTTCTAATTTTTCCTTAATAACTTGGTCATCATAGCAGCTATCATAGAGAATCCTTCAACAAACCTCCTATAATATCCTGTCAGACCTAGAAAACTTCTCACTTCTGCTACTATCTTTGGTGCATGCCATTTCACCACTGCTTCAACTTTTCTCAGATCAATATATACCCCATCCTTCGAAATTATGTGCCTAAGGAATATCACCATGTGAAGCCAAAATTTACACTTACTGAATTTATCATAAAGCTCCTTCTCCCTTAGCGTCTACAACACTGTCTAGAAATGTTCCTTATGTTCTTCTTTACTCTTGGAATAAACCAAAATGTCATCTATAAACACTATAACAAATTGATCCAGATACTTCGTGAAAACCTATTCATAATATCCATAACTGCAGTTAGAGTATTGGTCAATCTGAATGGAATAACTAGGAACTCATAATGCTCATAACGTGTCCTAAAGGCTATCTTGTTTACATTAGATTCCCTGATTCTGAGCTGATGATAGCCTGACCTGAGAACAATTTTGGAAAAGACTCTTGCTCCCTACAGCTGATCAAATTGATCGTCAATTTAAGACAGAGGATACTTATTCTTAATGGTTACCTTATTGAGTCTTCTATAGTAATGCACATGCGCTATGTTCCATCCTTCATTTTAATAAATAGAATCGGCGCTTTCCATGGTGGCGAACTTGGCCTTATATACCCCTTCTCTAATACTTCTTCCAATTGTTCCTTAAGCTTCTTCAGTTCAAATGGAGCCATTCTATATGACGGTACAGAGATAAGTGCGGTACCTGGAATCAGATTAATGGCAAACTCAGTTTCCCTCAATGGTGGCAAACCAGGTAAGGTTTCTAGAAATACGTCTGGAAATTTCCTCATAATCAGAAAATCTTCTAACTTCCTTTTATTCACATCGGTGTCCAAAATGTGTGCCAAGAAGGCTTCACACCCTTTACTAATCATCCTGTCAGCTAGCAAAGTTGAAATAATTCTCAGTGATGGTGTTCTTCTGTCTCCTCTAAAAGTCACCTTCTCACCCTTGCCAAGATCAAATTCTACCTCTTTGAGGCTACAATCTAACTTTGAATGATATTTTTTCATGGAATCCATTCCCAATATAACATCTAGGTCCTTCAAATCTAAAGGTAGTAAGTCCACTACCAGTCTAGCACCATTAATAAAAAGCTCACAATTTCTATATGCTTGACTTATTATCACCTTCCTTCCTAAAGGAGTATTAACAATTAATGGACTATCCAGTGGCACCAAATTAACACCATGTAATGTCATGCTTGTAGAAACAAAAGAATACGTGGAATTGAAATCAATCAGTAAATATAGTTCTGAATTAAATAATTGAGTCATACCCGTAATAACTTTAGGTGCGGCTGCAGCTTTATCTCTAGTCGTGGCAGACACCCTTGCCTGTGTCGGACCCCTTGGCCTCCCTGGAGGAATAACCTTCCTTGCCACTCCAAAACTTCCCATCTCAATGATGGCCTGGTTCATACTATTTCAACTCTCTTTAGAGCTTGCAACTGATATCCATCTTGCTTTGGTGTTTGGAGCCAATCCCTGACCATGTGTCCCTTCTCTCCTCATCAGAAACATACTCCAAGTAATTTGAAGCACTCTCCTGTGTGAAACTTCCCACAATGTTCACATTGAGAGTTTGTGTACCTACTCCTCTCCATCATGCTATTGCCTCCCACGGTTGAGGCTTGCACTGAAGCTGCTTTTGCTTGCTTGTCCTAGCAGAGCCGCTACTTCGTGCTTCACTCTATGTGTGGAAACTCTTCATACTCCTCTCAGGCATTGGGACACTCATTCCCTTCTTGGAAGAATGTTCCCAATTCTTCCTCTTCCTATTTACTTCATATTTTATGTTCTCCAGTTTCTCAGCTTGAAGTGCAACATTTACCAATAGCTGGTAGTCACAAAAGTTGTGGATCAATACTTTCTCCTTGATCCCCAAATGAAATCCTCCCTCAAATTTATGATACTTATCCCCCTCATTCGCAACAATGTTGGCCGCATACTGTGAAAGTTAAGTGAACTTCAACTCATATCCACTCATCCTCATGTCCTTTTGTGTGAGATTCAAGAATTCTCTGGCCTTCTCTTGGACATAGACCCTCAAGAAGTATTTTTCTAAAAAACTTTCAGAAAGTTCCTCCATAATAGTACCGGCGGTATGACCTAACTATGGGGCATTGATTCCCACCAATGAAGTGCGTCATCTTGTAGCAAGCTAACTGTATAATCCAATTTCTCATCATCAGAGCAATTCATCTAAAACAAGACTCTCTCTGTCCTTCTCAACCATGCTTCAACCTCTTCAAGATTCGTAATCCCAGTAAAGTTTACAACTCCATACTTGCGGAGCTTATCATTCTATCCATTCCTCTCTACTGGAGCTTGCACTGAAAATTGTGACGCTTAGCCCATGGCATACGTGAAAGCCTGAGCAAAGGCTTGAAAGAATTGCGGATCCGTGGGGTTTACTTGCGGCATAGGAGGAGGAGGCGGTGACACTTCATGTTACACACTAGATGCCTCAGAATCATAAACAATGTGTGTCAACACATCTTGCGGGACATAAGATTCATCCGTACTTCCATAGAGAGAGCAAGATCGAGTCATAGCTCCTCGAGTTCTTTTTCGAGACGGTATAATCACTCCTTCAATTTAAAACCATTTAAAAATATTTAGTTCATGCTTCAAGTAAAACAATTTTAAATTATGTAAAATAATGCAAAAACAATGCATGTTCATTTCATAAATTTAAAACTACCCATTTCATGCCTAAGATACTCCTAAACCTAGTCGCTTTGTTACCATAAGATGTTGGACTCTATTTTTGGAGCCTAACTCGGGAGTCATAAAAACTTAAGCGTAGTTGAAAATATTGGATTCGTAAGTGAAATTTCTTCAGGACCATTGGTGGGTTCGCCGCAGTAAAAATATGGAAGTAGTTTCAAGGACCCTTTGGCAGAAGTTTGCCACGGCGAAGGTCCAAGGAAAGGCCAACGTACCCCTCAGGTTAAATACACCGCGACCAACATTTTGGTTTCACTACGGCGAAAGCTTAAGGTCAAGCAAACAAACCTTTCGGGGCAATTGTGCCACGGCGAACTTACCGAAAATCACAGAAAACTACCTTTCAGGAAAGGTTCACAGTGATCAAGTCTGGCTTCGTCATGGCGAAACCTTCGAACCCAAACACCCAAACCTAACTATCAAACACCAATTTTTTTTTGCACATACACTTCCAAAACCATATCTATACCTCAACCAAAAGATGTATACAAACATACACAAAAGGAACTTCTTCAAATCCTTAGTCTCTTAAGAATGAATTGCGAGAACATGAAAAATCATAAGCAAACCTAAATATATTTCATTAATATCAAAAGATAAGAGTTTTACAAAGCTTTAATGGACATTTCAAGCCACAATACAACATTTGTCTCATAATCCAAAAATACAAAGTATACTTGAACAAGTGAAACTTGAAAGGCGATTAAAGCCTTATGTTTTTCAAAAACTAACTCAAAATATAAAAAGATGCAAATTTAGAGTGATGCCTTGACTCTCGATCACTCGATCTCTTACTCATCATTGGAGATGAGGACGGAATAGGGGCGAGCTTAAAAGCTCATGGGTAACAAGCTTATAATCGAGAAACAAACAAAACCATTGAAAATGTTCATTGCCATAGGACATTTGCATTTAATCCGTAAAACATATATTTCTCATATTCTCAACTTGTAAAGCAATTCATAACGACATAAGCATGAATTCATCAAACTTTTCAACCGATCATAAACAAATAAGCAATTAGAATGGTTTAGGTAGGTCCATGTGGGAGTTCTTACGAATCTCCTATAATAACAGAACAGACTATCACAAAGTGACATAATGGTTTTGCATAGTTTGTAAACATGAGGGAGTCCGTGAAGGAGCTCTATACCACTAGCGGGCAGATGGGAGAATTCTTTAACATGGTCAACGTGATCGTGACATAACAGAATCGACCATCGCTAACCCACACAAACATGAATTTACTGATTTGCAAAATATTGCCCGAAAAGGCACATTTCGAAAACAAAATTCCCATAAGTATGATATATTTTCAAATACCATTTCCGTATTTATTTCATAATTCATCAACAAAATTCAAGTAACAAGCATGTAGCAATTCTTAAATCATATAAGAAGTAATAAATGCAACATTTATGAAGTAATTGAAAATTTATTTAACTCTATTGATTTTGAAAAATGTTTATGGCTCATTAACTCAACTATAAACATGTAACCTGCCAAAATTCCTTACTTAAAAACTTGCCCAAATGTGCCTCTCCTCTTACTCCTTTTTCCCTTCTTGATTCCTTTAATAATGGCAAAAATCTCATTTCAATAGGAATTCAATTGAAAAATCCCACAAAGTATATTCACTAAAATTTATTCTAGAATACTTAAACCCATACGTTTCCTAAGCTCCAAGAACAAAAACCTTTCCATAAATCCAAAAGATTAAAATTAAACTTACCTTGAATCTTCACTAAATAATGAGATTATTGGCTCAAATGAAAGCTCTTCTCTTCCTGTTTCTTTTTCCCTTCTTGCACAACCCTAAAATCTCTCTTAAAAACTAAGAAAAGATGGAACCCTAGCTTAAACTTCCTTCTTTTCTATCCTCTCCATGATTTCTCTTCTTTCTCTCTTCAACTCATGTTTTTCTTCTTCCTCTAAGAGCAAGACTACTCTTCTTCTTCCAATTCTACCCTTAATGACTGTGCAATGTCCAATTTGCCATTCCTTCAATGCCTTATGGTTTTTAAACTTAAGTGACTTGCAAAAAATGTCATTAAACACCCTTACTACTTTAATTCTAACATTTCTATTCTAAATTTTAATTTCTACTTTTGCTAACAAAATTAATAACTAAATTCTAAGAAAATAAAATAAAATAATTCAATAAATAAAATAAAATAAAATGAAAGAAAACAATTTGGAGTCCAACAATAATGATATCTAACTAATAGTATCTAAGGACCTTAATAAACACACATTATATAATAATATCTAAAAAATAACTAAACAAAGTCCTTTAGTTAGCAAATCAGCCAACATGTCCTTAATCTCGATACGCTTCAACTCAATGTCACACTTCTAAACTTATTCCTTTATGGTTAAATATTTGACCTTTAAATGTTTAGACCCTGTAATGTCCTTATTGTTGTTACTAAATGACACAGTAGAAAAATTATAACAATATAACCGAATGGGTCTAGCAATTGAATCAACCACAAAAACTTAGAAATTTGGTTTCTAAGACAAACTACCTATGAAGTAGCCTCATAGCATGTTATAAACTCTACATGCATAGTTGAAGAAGTTACTAATGTCTACTTGATACTCTTTCACGAAACAACACCATCTGCTAGCATAAAAAATATACCTTAACGTAGACTTCCTATCATCTGGACATATAGCAAAATCTAAATATGTGTAGCCAGTAGGGTCCAAATTGTTGATTTCATATATATCAACATATAATCCTTAGTTTCTTTAAGATATCTCAGAACTCGTTTAACTACATTCTAGTGGTCTATTCCTAGGTTAGCTAGATACCTACCCAACAGTCTAACAATGAATGTGATGTTCGATCTAATGCATATCTGAGAAAGCAATCTTAAAATTTATCTAATAGAGCTCCTTATCATAATGAGCTACAATTGTCATGATCACTTTAAATGCATCCTTGGAAGATACTAGAGAAAAGGTGACATTAAAGTCAATCTCTTCTTTTTAAGTGAACCCTCTAGTCAACTTTATCCCAGGAGTCCTACTTGGTCTTATAAATCCATTTACAACTGAAAGACTTACATTTATGAGGTATATCCATAAGCTCTGATACCTAATCATGCTTTATGGACTGTATCTTGTCCCTTATAGCATCCTACCACAAATTTGCATGTGATCCAAAAACTTCTATAAAAGTAATTAGATCAACTACTTATTCAATGTCATTGTCTTGTTCACCCAAATAGACTACGCATTTAGATGATATTACAAGTCTTTTGAATCAAGTGGATCTTCTTAACTAAACTGGTCAGTATGTTCATGTACCTCAGGAATCTCAGTATGTACACATATGGGTTCTTGTTCTTGTATTGATATGGTACTGACCTGGATCCACTAGTTTTGACTAAATAAGTGATCTATAGGATGTAACTATAGTATTCACCCTTCTATCATGTAAAAGATGGGAGGGACCACCCTCAAAATAAACATTATGTTCCATAAACTTAGCTATTTGTGACTCCACTACTATGGATCCTCTATCTTTATGGTAAACTTTGTATTTCCTAGAGTGGTTAGGATACCCTGTAAAGTAACAACAAGTGAAATGAGAATGCAACTTATCTTTACAAGAATTGTATAAGTGCACCTCAACAAAATAGCCCTTTACACGAAGATAAGTGACGCTAGGTTTCCATCATTTCCATATTTCAAAAGGCATTTTTGGCATTAAGTTGCATATGACCCTGTTAAGTATGTATAAAGTAGTCTTTATTGCTTAGCCCCAAAGGTAATTAGGTAGGTTAGTCTTACTCTGCATTGATTTTATCATATCCTTTAAGGTGCGATTTCACCTTTCCACCATGTCATTTTGCGCAAGACTACTTGACATAGTGAACTAACCAACTATACCATACGATTCCAAATAATTGGAAAACGAACCTTGTTTTTATCTAGAAACCTTATCTCTACCATAATACTCTCCTCATGGTCAGATTTGACAATCTTGATTGATTTTTTAAATTGGTTCTCAACATTAGTCTTAAAAATCTTGAATTTATTAAGAACTTTAGATTTTTCTTTAAGTAAGAACACATAACCATGATGGGAATATTTATCAACAAACATTAGAAAGTATCTTGAATTACATATTGTAACTATATAGGGGCCACATATACTGGTATGTATGAGTTCTGATATGCTAGAAGCACGGGTTAACCCTTGTTTCTTTGTTTTGGTTAACTTTCCTCACAACAATTAGCACACACTTCTAGATCATCATAATATAGAATTGGAAGAATGTTATCCATTACCAATCTCTTAACTCTATCTCTATAAATGTGGCCCAATCTTTTATGTCACAACATGTTTGACTTTTTCTTTATTAAGGGTCTCTTTCTAGTAACCTACTTGGCAATATACAAAGAAGCATACATTCCATTAGGGGTAACATAAATTCTATATAAACTATATGATAAGAAGGTATCACTAATAGGTTTTGCATCAAAAGATAACTTTATAACAAAAATTTTAATTACAAAAAGATAACCTTTTTAAATCCAGAACACATACATAAATCAAATTTTGTCTGAAAGATGGTTAATAAAAGGTGTCATATAATATAATACAAGGTTTAAACAAACATCCGTTATAGAGACTACATCAACTTCTTCTTTATTCTCTATTATCAATTTTTCCTCATCTCTATTTGGCTTTCTCTTTTGTGCGAACCCCTACATCATGGAACCAACATGATTGCATGTTCTATTATTTAGTTGCCAAAAAATTGATGTGGCTATAACAACATCAGACTCATGTATTATACGAACTAAAGAGTCACCTAATAGCTCTTGCCTTTTTTTCCAAGTTCTATATTTCTACCACTCCAGCTTTTTATGTCCCTTCTTTTTTAAAAAGCATATTATATTCATGCTCTTTGCAACGTCTATAGGACCTTTAACAACACTGGATTGATCAACATCTATATGTGGAGGAAATTTACGTTGCTTACATTTAAATTTACAGGGATTTACCTTTCCCCCTTAGTTGCTATTAAAGTTGTTTGATTGTTTTTTTCCAACTTCTCTTCCTTAGAAATACAACGGGTGTTGGACCCCGAATTTTTTAATTATTATTGATTTATTTGTTTCATTATTTTTAGAATTGAGCCCATTATTTTAGGGAGCCTAAGTAGAAATTAGAATTTGGAATAGAGTGTTAGAATGAAATTAGTGTATGGTTAAGGTAGTAGATTTGAATGTACGTAAGGAGCTAAAGGACATAAGGGCAAAATATAGAGAACCAAACAAGTGAGGGGTAATTTTGGAAGACAATACCAAAATTTAGTCTTGAATAAGTGAGAAAGAAGAAAGAATCGTGAAAGAGAGAAAGAGAGAAGAGAAAATGCAGGAAAGAAAGAAAGAAGAGAGAAAAACGCGGGAGAAGAAAGAAGAAGAAGAAAATTCATGGGAGAAGCTAGGAAAGAACAAGAAAATGTGGAAAGAAGAGAAATCAAGTGTTGGGCCCCGAAAATTTTTTATTTTATTTGAATTATTTATTTATGGATTTATTCGTTAATTATTTATTTTGTCTTAATTGATTTAATTAGGTGTGTATATAGATATATTTTATGTTGGGCTTGGAAAATTTGAAGTTAGAAATTAAGTGTAGAGTTAGAACTTAAAAGTTAGAAGAATGGGCTTTGAGTTTAAGTGGTTAGTGTAGTGGGCTTGTAGTTATAAGAGAGGAGAGCCCAAAGGAAGGGAGGAGAGCTTTAGGAGAGCTCAAAACTATGTAGTTTTGATGGGAGGCTTTAAGTTAAAGCTAATGACTTAAGTGAATTGGAGAGGAGTAGAGAAGTGTCGTAGAACCCAAAGGAGAATAGAAGAAAACGTGAGCAACCAAAGGAAAGGAAACTTTCGCCAAGGAGAGGAAGGAGAGCCGAGGAGGCTTGAGGAAAGGAGAAAGAAGAAGAAAAAGTGAAGAAAAATCAAGTTGTAAGGTAAGCTACCATCTCCCCTTAGTAGGGTTTCGAAAATGGGATGAAATGGAGCTTAGGGTTTGTGTAAAGTTTGAAGGGAGATGTGAGATCTATGGGTTTTTGTGTTTCCCTAAGCTAGGGTTTGGTTGTTTTAGCTTAAATGGGCTATGGGTAGGTTAGGTTTAAGACTTCGTTATCGATTTATCGATTCTTGAATGCTTCGACTTTTCCAATGAGTCTCGGAATGTGTTTTATTGAAGGGAACCAAGGAAACCTCACTCAAGAGAGAGAGGAAGAGCAGTCGTGAATCCGGATTTCCGACGATAGGTGGGTAACCTCTTTATAGTTATTGTGTAATGGGCAAAGCCCTATGTGTGCTATCTTTGTTATACTATGTGCATATTGAAAATGAAATTTTGTGTTTTGAGAGGAAAGAATGGAACTTTGATGATTTGAAAGAGTGAGATAAGCATAAAATGTGAATCTTGTGTTTTGATATGTGAGCATATTGATTGTGTTTGGGCGAGAGAGAACCCCTTTGTGAAGTCACGTGCACGTTGACCCCTATAGCCTTCTCCCGGCTGTCCGCTTGTGCCTTACGAGATCTGAAAACGGACTCGATGTGTTCACGGTAAACTTCGGTTTCCGGTGTGTGTATGGAACTCTCAAGCCAATTGTGTGCATTTCATCATTTATAAGTGTTTATGATGCATAATATGGGTTTTAATTGCAAGATGATTCTATGTTATGCCTTATGTGATGAGTTGAGTAAATTGTGAGTTATGTGATAAAGTTGAGTTTCAACCTATTATGTAAATTGCTAATGCTTTGGATTATTAATTGTGTGCGTGTGGCTCATCATGTGATGGCTATAAATTTGTTAGCCATCGAGCCGTGTTAGCTCACCCCATTCTCCTCCTCGGTGCAAATCAAAGTTGAACTCAAACCTTGAAAAGCTTCGCATCGCTCCAAGAAATTTAGGAACTTTTGTATTAAGTTAGTAACTAGCTTTTGGGAATAGCTTTGTAAGCATATTGATCATTGAGCATCTCATCTTTGGTATTTTGTACTTGATTTTGATGAATATGCCAATATGTAACCAAAGCTATGCATGAATCTTGTTATGATTTTGAAATGAGAATGAGAGCTCTAGTACTCTCTTTATGTGAATTGGCTGATGTGTGTACTGTGTATGGCCTTGGAAAGGCATGTGTATGATTTTGAGTATTATTGTTATATGAGTTTTGTTGGGTTTTGGCCATGGGAAAGGTCGCTGGTATGTTGTTATGGTCTATGTGTTGTTGAAGAGTATAGTGCTGCAGAATCTGGGCTAAAGTGTTCATGTGGGAAATTTTGAGTTTGTTGTGTTTGCTGAAATTTCTGGGTTGGTATAGGTAGAATGGGAGTACTGAGACTTGT
Source organism: Erythroxylum novogranatense (assembly GCA_029891385.1). NCBI lineage: Eukaryota > Viridiplantae > Streptophyta > Magnoliopsida > Malpighiales > Erythroxylaceae > Erythroxylum > Erythroxylum novogranatense. The sequence goes on from CM057229.1 coordinate 20,380,981, forward strand.
TGAGAGTGTTAGCCGGGCAAGAGAGCTCTCTAGGAGGTTTTATGAGCTATTTAAGAGGTATTAAATTGGTAGGTATGAGTCGTTGGATTTAAATGTAGGTGCTATCCAAGTGACAGATTGTCAGGCAGAGCTTTGAGTCTACTTTTGACCCTCATAGAGTTGGAATATAGGTCGGTGGTCTTCATGAAAGTTGTGGATAATTCTTTTACCTTTCCATAGACACTAAGTTTGTTAAATTTGGAGTTCTGGGTCAAAAGTTATGGAGGTCGCAAGTTCTGGAGCTGTTTGTGGAGAGCTAGTCGATCGGTCTTTGAGTAAAATTTGGATTTCCATAATGGCCGAGTTTGTCCTTAATTCCTTCTTGAAAAATGTAGATTTTTCTTCTAGCTTTCCAACACTTCCGACCGTGTCTGATTTGGAGCTCGGAGTCAAAAGTTATTGAGGTTAGAAGTCGATAGGTCGATCGCCGCAGTGTCGCTCGGCTCGGCACTCAGCGCCCCAAGGCGCCGGCAGGCCGAGCGACCAGCGCTTCGCCAGCGTGGCGGCGTTGCCGCTCGCCACCCTTCGCCATGCCGAGCTAGCTCGTCGTTTGGGGTCGGTTTTGGCCGACCGACCCTCTCCCTTCTTTTGGCCATAACTTTTTGCACAGACCTCCGATTGAGCTGATTTTCGAATCGATGGTTTTCTAAGAACTTTTTCTATCTTTCTACACTTAAATTTTCATTTTCATTTTAAATTGAAAAAGGTGATTTGAAACAAAGTGTGAAGGTCATTGATTCTTTCTCGAATATACTTCACTAATTTTTAAATATCTGAGTCAGTAGGGCTCGGATCGAGGCGATTCTTATTTTAAATGAAACGAGAGACATAAATCTACATTTTTTATGAAGGAGCCGATCAGTAGTTCAGCCTATAAAGTTTTCAAATTTTAACATGAAGTCGGTAGAGGGGCTGTTTTCACTGTTTTCTTTAAGATAGCATTTTTTTGCCATAACTTTTTCATTTCTAATCCGAATTGAACGATTTCGGTGGCGTTAGAATCATGTGATCAAGGGGAACATTTTATTAAAAAGACAATCCCAAATTTTCTATTAAAAGTTTCTTTAATTGTGGTCGGTTTGTGTTTAGTTTTGGGTCTTCCATGCTTATATGGGTCCGAATATTGGGCCTCGGGGACGGGGTCCAACATTGTTTGGTATCAGAGCTTAGGCTTACTCCTAGGCTTCAAATGTATAGTAGGGAACATTGTTTTGTATGTGATTAAATGTTTACCTTATGAATTGATTGTTTGCATTACGTGACATGCATATCATGCATACATATAGTAACTAAGCTTAAAAAACGAATTGTAGCTAATCACTAGTATTTTCATTGAAGGAGTAAGATGCCACCTCGTAGAAGGACACGAGGAGTCCTGCAAGGTTCAATTGCACTGACTCTCCACCAAGAGCGGAGAGTACCGATGAGTCAAGATGGCCAGAGTGGCCGAGGCTTCGAGGCGGTGGTAGTGAGCCCTCCGATCTCGAGACGCAGCGATCGCCTAGTCGGTCGAGTAAGTGCTCGCTCTTGATCCGAGATTATTCTGCATTTACCCAAGCATTCGCTCAAAGCTATGGGTCAAATGCCACGAGCTTCGGTTCGGCCCCCAAGAGGGAAGACAATTTGATAAGCCGAGGAAGCACGAGCGATGGATTTCCACGGACCACGGATCCCGAGGAAGCCGAGACACTGGTTGAGGAAGACCGAGAGAGTCTTTGGATCGATGGAGTGCGAGGATGATGAGAGGGTAGTCTATCTTGCCGGTCTGCTTGGTGATGCTTTACCACCGTGGGAGACCGTGCTGTGGAGTCGACGAGACCGGTCGGGTTGACATGGGAGACTTCTGTTGTCTTCGGAAGAAGTATTTATCTGAAGTGTACATTCGTGAAGCGAGAGAGTTCTGAGCCTCACCTGAGGGAGATGGTATTCTTGAGTATGGCGTCGGTTTACTCTGGGATTATCGAGGTATGCTGCAGATATGATGTTTAGTGAAGCTGCCAAGTGTTGCCGATTTGAGTCGGGTCTGCACCTAACTATCAGAGAAAAGGTAGTGGTGCAGAACTTCTGTGATTTCCAGCAGCTAGTTGAAGCGGCTCTGAGGGTTGAGAACATTGAAAATATCAAAGTGCGGTCGGCGAGGAAGAGAAAAGGGAGAGAAGCGATTCGGGAGGGAGGTGGTACTTCTAATCTCGAGAGAAGTACTGTAACCTTTCTGCTTGCCCGAGGAGAGGAGCACCGGTGGAGTTGGCCTAGATCTGCAAGGACTCCATCTGTTTCTCACCAAGCTTCTACGGTGGTGGCGAGAGAAGAGTAGATGGGAGAGGCCACCTCTTCCCAAGTGTGACCATTATGGGCTTCCCATAGAGGAGAATGTCATAGAAAAGGCTGGAGCATGTTTCAATTGTGGGCGAAAGGACACTTAGTTAAGTTTTGTCCCCACCAGATAGAGAGAGGGATCTCAGAGGCAAGCTTCTAGGAGGACAGAGGCGGTGGTGCAAAAGTCTGGACCAAGTGGGTAGCTCTGGAGGTCCTAAGAGAGCTTATCCTCCAGATAGATCCAGAGGGCAAGCATCGGCCAGTGTTTGCAATGACACGAGAGGAGGCCGAGACCGCCCCTGCACGTTATAGCGGGTATGGTTAAATTGTTTGATGATTATGTGCTTGCTTTGATTGATTCAGTTCTACCCATTCCTTTGTGTCTTCGGGTAGAACTATATCCAGGAGGAGTTTGAGTCCATTGGATACTCCGCTGATGGTGAGTACTCCAATCGGCCATTATATTGTCATCAGTCAAGTGTATAGAGATTGTGAGATAGAGATTAGTGGAGGAAAACTTGTGGTGGATCTGATGCCTTTGAAGATGGGAGGATTGGATGTGATCTTAGGTATGGACACATTAGAGAGGTATCATGTTACTTTAGATTGTAAACAGAAGACAGTGGAGTTCGAGCTAGAGGATAGCAGGAAAGTGATACTCATGGGAGATAGAAAAGTCAGTTCACCTCGGGTTATCTCAGCTATGATGGCAGAGAGAATGATGAGCAAGGGGTGTGAGGCCTTTTTGGCTTATGTGCTAGATATGGAGGCAGATAGAGGGAGGTTGGAAGACATTCCAAGAGCTGTGGAATTCGGATGTCTTTCCCGAGGAATTGCGGGACTACCTCCTCCTAGGGAAATTGAGTTTCCCATCGAAGCTTCATTCAGCATCATACGATCTCAATTCCACCTTATCGGATGGCTCGGTGAATTGAAGGAGCTTAGGGGCAGTTGGAGGACCTTTTAGAGAAGGGTTATGTTAGACCGAGTTCTTCGCCTTGGGAGCTCGGTTCTTTTGTGAAGAAGAAAGATGGGTCGTTCATGGATGTGTGTGGATTATAGGAAGCTAAACCATGCCACCATTAAGAACCGATATCCGCTCCCGCGCATTGATGACTTGTTTGATCAGTTGCAAGGGGAGAGAGTCTTTTCCAAGATAGATTTGAGATCGGGTTATCATCAGTTGAGGATTAAGGAGACCGATGTGTCAAAGACTGCTTTTAGGACGAGGTATGGCCACTTTGAGTTTTTGGTTATGCCTTTCGGATTAACTAATGCTCCTGCAGTCTTTATGGATTTGATGAATAGAGTCTTCAAGTCTTTCCTAGATCAATTTATCATTGTCTTTATTGATGATATATTAGTCTATTCTAAGAGTGATGAGGAGCACGAGGATCATTTGAGAGTTGCTTTAGAGACATTGAGGAAGAATGAGCTGTATGCCAAATTTGATAAATGCGAATTTTGGCTAAGGGAAGTGGTATTTTTGGGGCATGTGATCTCTGAGCGGGGAGTGCATGTGGATCCGCAGAAGATAGAAGCTGTGGTTAAATGGGAAGCACCTAAGAATGTAGCTGAGGTGAGGAGTTTCTTGGGATTAGCTGGATACTACAGGAGGTTTGTGGAGGGCTTTTCTTTGATAGCTGCCCACTTTCCAAATTAACGAAAGAATCGAAGTTTGAGTGGACCGAGGAGTGCCGAGTAGTTTCGAGGAGTTGAAGAAGCGACTTACAACCGCACCGATTCTGACATTGCCTTCGGGTGATGATGGGTACATTGTGTACAGTGATGCCTCCAGGAAGGGTTTAGGGTGTGTATTGATGCAAGGAGAGAAAGTGATTGCTTATGCCTCTAGCGGTTGAAGCCTTATGAGATGACCTATCCGATTCATGACTTGGGGTTGTTGCTATAATCTTTGCATTGAAGATTTGGAGACATTATCGTATGGAGTTACCACTAGGATATTTACAGATCATAAGAGCCTTAAATACTTGTTGACCCGTAAAGAGTGAATTTGAGGCGAGGCGATGGTTAGAGTTACTAAAAGATTATGACTTGATGATAGATTACCATCCGGGAAAGCTAATGTGGTAGCGGATGCTCGAGTAGAAGTCCACTATGGCTCACATGGAGAGTGTGTATCTTCCTTCGTGAAGGATTTAGCCAGACTTGATGTGATCTTTGAGGCAAGATGGGCTGAGTGTATTTTGGCAAGTTTCAGGTGAGGCCAAGTCTTTGAAAGAGAAGATCAAGGAATTGCAGGATCGGGATGAGTACTTGAGTAAGATTAGGGAAGAGATAAAGAATGGCAAGCCATCTAATGTAGAGGTAAAGGAAGATGGATTGATGGTTGTGGGTAGTAGATTGTGTGTCCCGGGCAAGTTAGAGTTGAGAGATGAGATTCTTGATGAGGCGTATAATGCTCCTTATGCAATGCATCCAGGGAGTTCTAAGATGTATCGAATTTGAAAGAGCATTTCGGTGGAAAGGAATGAGGAAAGATGTAGCAGAGTATGCTAAAGATGTTTGGTGTGCCGTGAGTTAAAGTGAACACAAGCACCTTCAGGCAAGCTTAATCCCTTGCCTATTCAAGAGTGGAAATGGGAAAAGATAACTATGGATTTTCTGATGGGATTGCCGAGATCTAGCAAGAAGCATGATGCAATATGGGTGATTGTGGATAGGTTGACTAAGTCGGTTCACTTCTTGCCAATTAAATCGATGATTCCTTGAATGTGTTGGCTAAGAAGTATGTGGATGAGGTGATTAGGCTTTATGGGATTCCGAGTTCGATAGTTTCTGATAGAGATCCCAGGTTTACCTCCAGGTTTTGGGAGAGTTTGCAGGAGGCCTTGGGGACTAGATTGCATTTCAGTACGGCTTTTCATCCGCAGACTGATGGACAGTCGGAGAGGACCATTCGGACTTTGGAGGCAATGTTGAGGGCTTGTGCTTTGGATTTCAAAGGTTCGTGGGATGATCACTTACCTTTGATTGAGTTTGTTTATAATAATTCCTATCATTCGGAAATTCAGATGGCACCTTATGAGGCTTTGTATGGTAGGAGATGTAGAACTCCTATATGTTGGGACGAGGAAGGTGAAAGAAAGCTTGTGGGGCCTGAGTTAGTGCAGGTCACAGTTGATAAAATTAAGTTGGTGAAACAGAGGCTTAAGGCAGCTCAAGATAGGATGAAGAGCTATTCGGATGCTCATAGGAAAGAGATGGAGTTTGATGTGGGTGAGAAGGTGTTTCTTCGAGCTACTCCATGGAAGGGTGTGATGAGGTTTGGTAAGAAGGGCAAGCTTAGCTCGAGGTATATAGGCCCATATGAGATCATTGAGAGGATTGGGCCTTTGGCTTATAAGTTAGATTTGCCATCGGAGTTGTCTAAGATTCACAATGTGTTCCATGTGTCGATGTTGAGGAGGTACAGATCGGATCCTTCGCATATAGTTCAACCTTCAGAGGTTCAGTTGAGAGAGGATTTGACTTATGAGGAGCAACCAGTGGAGATCTTGGATTCAAAGGAAAAAGTGTTAAGGAATAAGATCGTGAAGCTGGTTAAGGTCTTGTGGAGGAACCATTCGACCGAAGAGGCAACTTGGGAACCTTTGGAAGCCATGAGGGAGAAGTATCCCTACCTCTTCATGGATTCAGGTAAGGATTTCGAGGACGAAATTCTTTTAGGAGGGGAGAATTATTGGGCCCCGAAAATTTTTTATTTTATTTGAATTATTTATTTATGGATTTATTCGTTAATTATTTATTTTGTCTTAATTGATTTAATTAGGTGTGTATATAGATATATTTTATGTTGGGCTTGGAAAATTTGAAGTTAGAAATTAAGTGTAGAGTTAGAACTTAAAAGTTAGAAGAATGGGCTTTGAGTTTAAGTGGTTAGTGTAGTGGGCTTGTAGTTATAAGAGAGGAGAGCCCAAAGGAAGGGAGGAGAGCTTTAGGAGAGCTCAAAACTATGTAGTTTTGATGGGAGGCTTTAAGTTAAAGCTAATGACTTAAGTGAATTGGAGAGGAGTAGAGAAGTGTCGTAGAACCCAAAGGAGAATAGAAGAAAAACGTGAGCAACCAAAGGAAAGGAAACTTTCGCCAAGGAGAGGAAGGAGAGCAGTAGGAGGCTTGAGGGAAAGGAGAAAGAAGAAGAAAAGTGAAGAAAATCAAGTTGTAAGGTAAGCTACCATCTCCCCTTAGTAGGGTTTCGAAAATGGGATGAAATGGAGCTTAGGGTTTGTGTAAAGTTTGAAGGGAGAGATGAGATCTATGGGTTTTTGTGTTTCCCTAAGCTAGGGTTTGGTTGTTTTAGCTTAAATGGGCTATGGGTAGGTTAGGTTTAAGACTTCGTTATCGATTTATCGATTCTTGAATGCTTCGACTTTTCCAATGAGTCTCGGAATGTGTTTTATTGAAGGGAACCAAGGAAACCTCACTCAAGAGAGAGAGGAAGAGCAGTCGTGAATCCGGATTTCCGACGATAGGTGGGTAACCTCTTTATAGTTATTGTGTAATGGGCAAAGCCCTATGTGTGCTATCTTTGTTATACTATGTGCATATTGAAAATGAAATTTTGTGTTTTGAGAGGAAAGAATGGAACTTTGATGATTTGAAAGAGTGAGATAAGCATAAAATGTGAATCTTGTGTTTTGATATGTGAGCATATTGATTGTGTTTGGGCAAGAGAGAACCCCTTTGTGAAGTCACGTGCACGTTGACCCCTATAGCCTTCTCCCGGCTGCTCGCTTGTGCCTTACGAGATCCGAAAACGGACTCGATGTGTTCACGGTAAACTTCGGTTTCCGGTGTGTGTATGGAACTCTCGAGCCAATTGTGTGCATTTCATCATTTATAAGTGTTTATGATGCATAATATGGGTTTTAATTGCAAGATGATTCTATGTTATGCCTTATGTGATGAGTTGAGTAAATTGTGAGTTATGTGATAAAGTTGAGTTTCAACCTATTATGTAAATTGCTAATGCTTTGGATTATTAATTGTGTGCGTGTGGCTCATCATGTGATGGTTATAAATTTGTTAGCCATCGAGCCGTGTTAGCTCACCCCATTCTCCTCCTCGGTGCAAATCAAAGTTGAACTCAAACCTTGAAAAGCTTCGCATCGCTCCAAGAAATTTAGGAACTTTTGTATTAAGTTAGTAACTAGCTTTTGGGAATAGCTTTGTAAGCATATTGATCATTGAGCATCTCATCTTTGGTATTTTGTACTTGATTTTGATGAATATGCCAATATGTAACCAAAGCTATGCATGAATCTTGTTATGATTTTGAAATGAGAATGAGAGCTCTAGTACTCTCTTTATGTGAATTGGCTGATGTGTGTACTGTGTATGGCCTTGGAAAGGCATGTGTATGATTTTGAGTATTATTGTTATATGAGTTTTGTTGGGTTTTGGCCATGGAAAGGTCGCTGGTATGTTGTTATGGTCATGTGTTGTTGAAGAGTATAGGTCAGAATCAGGCTAAAGTGTTCATGTGGGAAATTTTGAGCTTGTTGTGTTTGCTGAAATTTCTGGGTTGGTATAGGTAGAATGGGAGTACTGAGACTTGTTGAGAGTGTTAGCGGGCAGTAGAGCTCTCTAGGAGGTTTTATGAGCTATTTAAGAGGTATTAAATTGGTAGGTATGAGTCGTTGGATTTAAATGTAGGTGCTGTCCAAGTGATGATTGTCGCAGAGCTTTGAGTCTACTTTTGACCCTCATAGAGTTGGAATATAGGTCGGTGGTCTTCATGAAAGTTGTGGATAATTCTTTTACCTTTCCATAGACACTAAATTTGTTAAATTTGGAGTTCGGGTCAAAAGTTATGGAGGTCGCAAGTTCGGAGCTGTTTGTGGAGAGCTAGTCGATCGGTCTTTGAGTAAAATTTGGATTTCCATAATGGCCGAGTTTGTCCTTAATTCCTTCTTGAAAATGTAGATTTTTCTTCTAGCTTTCCAACGCTCCGATGTGTCGATTTGGAGCTCTGAGTCAAAAGTTATTGAGGTTAGAAGTCGATAGGTCGGATCGCCGAAGCGGTCGCTCGGCTCGGCACCCGAGCGCCCAAGGCGCTCGGCAGGTCGAAGCGACCAACGCTTCGCCAGCGAGGCGGCGTTGCCGCTTCGACCATGCGGACGAGCGACGAGCTGGTCGCTCGCCCTCGGCCATGCCGAGCTAGTTCGTCGCTTGGGGGTCGGTTTTGGCCGACCGACCCTCTCCCTTTTTTAGCCATAACTTTTGCATGACCTCCGATTGAGCTGATTTTGAATCGATGATTTTCTAAGAACTTTTTCTATCTTTCTACACTTAAATTTTCATTTTATTTTAAATTGAAAAAGGTGATTTGAAACAAAGTGTGAAGGTCGGTGATTCTTTCGAATATACTTCACTAATTTTAAATATCTGGAGTCAGTAGGGCTCGGATCGAGGCGATTCTTATTTTAAATGAAACGAGAGACATAAATCTACATTTTTTATGAAGGAGCCAATCAGTAGTTCAGCCTCTAAAGTTTTCAAATTTTAACATGAAGTCGGTAGAGGGGCTGTTTTCACTGTTTTCTTTAAGATAGCATTTTTTTGCCATAACTTTTTCATTTCTAATCCGAATTGAACGATTTCGGTGGCGTTAGAATCGTGTGATCAAGGGGAACATTTTATTAAAAAGCCAATCCCAAATTTTCTATTACAAGTTTCTCTAATTGTGGTCGGTTTGTGTTTAGTTTTGGGCCTTCCATGCTTATATGGGTCCGAATGTTGGGCCTCGGGGACGGGGTCCAACATCAAGCTTGTTAGAGGTAACAATCTTCATCTTTCTTCTTGCTTTGATGAGAAAGGGATTACAGAGAAGGAGAATAGGGTTTGTGTTGGAAAATAATGTGTGAAAGAAGAAACCCATTTGATTTTCTTGGGTTTTTGAATTAAGATTGGTTTTCGATGAACTATGAGTAGGTTAAATTTAAGCTATAATTTTCAAGTGTTTTATTTTTGTGATTATTGATGTTTATGAATTTACATTAGAATATTGTTTGAATATAATTTTGTTTATTTTAAGGGAATCAAGAAAACCTACCCAAGATTAATGGGAAAGGGAAATTTAAACTCGGGAAGTTTCAAGCAAATAGATGGGTAATGTATTTATAGTTATTGTATGATTGGGCAAATTCTTGCCTATGTGTGTGTATGTGCAAATTTCTTGATTTTTGAATTGTTGTGAAGATTTGATAATACATGATGATTTGTGATTATGTTATATCTTGAAAGAGGTTGTAACATTTTGTATAAACGAAAAGAAGAAAAAGCATAAAAGTATGAGCATATGATAAAATAAATTAAGCATGAATATGTGTTTTTTTGGAAAAAAATTGGAACCATTTCATTCGTTACGTGCATGTTGATAAGAGCCTTCTCACGGCTGCCCACTTGTGACATATGAGCTCAGAAATATGGACTCATTTTGTTAATGGTGTAAACTTCGATTTCTCCAATTCGTTCTATGGAACCCTTGAGCGATTTGATGTGCATTGCATTTGATTTGTGAATATGATGAATAATTGACTGTTGTGTATGAATGGTTGGATATATGATATGTTCTATGTGATGAAATGTCTAACTTTGAGTTTTGGAACTAGAATTGAGAGTGCTTGAAATTTTGGATATATATATATACATATGTTTGAATTTGTGACTAATTATCGATGGCTATAAATATATTAGTGTTGGACCCCAAACTTTACTTGGAATTTAGAACTATTATAGTGAAATGTTGGAGGTTAAAAGCTAGAAAATATAGTTGAAACATGATCACTGAGTATGCTTCGGTGTTTTAGTCATAACTTTTTCTCTAGTTATCTAAATGAGATTCTTGATTTGGATTAAAATAGAGAGATAGAGCTACAAATTATTTGATGGAATCGAGTTCTAATTCAGTCCCTGATAATTTAAATTTTTTGATGGAAGTTGAACACAGAATATTGTTTCAGTATAAGAATAGTTCGGAAATGTTTGGGATATCACTTTCAAATTTCTAAACCAAATTGAACGATTTTGATGTCATTAGAAAATTAATACAATGAGGACCATTTTTGGAGAAGGAAGTGTTATCAAATTGCTTCAATTTTTCCATGATCAATAGTTAAGGAGTTAGAAATATAAGATGTTTGTTTTAATAGACATAAAGGGCAAAATTGGAAAGGCTAACTAAGTTAGGGGTATAATTAGAAGAAAGACTAATAAAATGGGCTTCAATTAGAAGAAGGGAAGAGAGAAGAAAAAACGTGAAAAGAAGAAGAAAAGAAGGAAAAATCGTGGATAAAGAAGAGAAAGGAAGAAGAAATTGTGGGAAGAAGAAGAAATCAAGCTTCTAAGGTAAGTTCATCATCTTTTCTTCTTGCTTTATCAGAAAAATGGGTTTTGTTGAGAATGAAGGAGTTTTGTTTTTGTGTTGGGAATGATTGGAGGAAGAAGATGATTGTGAGACCCATTTGATTTTAGGATTTCTAAATTAAGTTTTGGCTTTTCTAACCTAAATGGACTATGGGTACATTAGATTTGAGCTTGATTTGTGTTGATTGCAATTTTGTGATTATGGAAGTTTTAGGGAACTTACATTTGAATTTGGGTTGAATGAGAATATTGGTTTATTTGAGGGGAATCAAGAAAATCGTATTCAAGAGTAAGAGGAAGGGTACAATTGAGTTTGGATTTTTCAAGTGAAATAAGGTGGGCAATTTATTTATAATTATTGTATAATGAGCAAAATGCCTTGTGTGTGTATTGTATGCTAAAATGACTCGCTTTGAAATGTTGTGATGTGAAAATTGCATTATGAGGTATGACATTTGATAAAATTGAATTGTGAGTATGATTATGTTATGCCTTGTATCATGGCATTTTGATTACATGGAAAGAAGAAAAAGCATGAGAATACGAACTTTTGATTGAATTTGATTGTGTTTGGGCAAGAGTGGAAGCATTCTGTTAGTTATGTGCACGTTGACAACAACCTTCTCCCAGCTGCCCGCTTGTGACATATGAGCTCCGAAAATGGACTCATTTTGTTCAAGGTGCAAACTTCAGTTTCTTTATTCTGTTTCTGTGGAACCCTTGAGTCATTTATTTTTGTATTTGCATTTTGATGTGTTAAGTTATGGTGAAGTTGAGTATTATGCTTTGATGTTAAATTACATCCAATATGTTTTATGTGATGATGTATTGAATTATGAGTTGCGAATTAGAATTATGATTGTAGAACTTACAATGCTAGATTAAGATAAGGTGTGTAGTTCTAAATGAATATTCGCATATATGTTTGATTGTGTGGCTCACTTCCAATTGCTATAAATATATTAGCCACTGAGCTGTGTAGCTCAACCCATCATTTTCCCTCCTCGAGTGCAAAACGAGAAGATTAGCAATCCTTGCGAGGCAATTGGACAAACTTCGAGATAGTTAGTTTTTGCACTAAGCTAATTCGAACACTTTTGTATAGCTTATTAAGCATGCCAAACATTGAGCATCCATTTGTATATATGAAGTGTATATTGATATGTAAATAAAGTTTGTTCAATTATTTATGTTGCTTAGTAATGAGAATGTGAATTTGAGGATTTCATTTTGTGTATGATTATGTCATTTTACAAGTTGAGTATGATGGTTGTGGATGTGGAATGTGTTTATGCACGTGCTTCTTTGTCGAGATTGCAAATTGTTACTCATTTTAGAATAACATGTTAGAAAGGTTTTATGGGATGAATCATTTGAGGTGAGATTCAAGAGTTTAACGAAAAATATTTAGTGGTTGAATTGATATGAATAGATATTGCATTTTGCAAGTTCATAGGTGTGGAAATTATGTTTTGAACTCAAGGGAAAAACTGCATTGATCTAGGTAGAATTAGCCAAATTGTCTTCATTAAAGTTGTAGCTTGTCCTCTTAACTTTCCAACAATATGAAGTATGAAATTTTTGGATATTGGAGCTGAGAGATATGATCATTATAAGTTGGTAAGGTTGCATAGGATGTATATCATAACAGCTATGGTGAAAAGATGAGAATTTGATATATGTGATGAGTCATTTGAGTTGAGATTTGGGAGTTTAATGCACTTAAATTGGTAAATAAATGGTTAATAAGTGATATTACATTAGAAGAAGTGAATTTGGGAAGATTATAAATGAATATGATGTTAGAATGGATGTAGGAATCATTGGAGAGGCTTTGGAGGAAGTTTTGGGTGGCATATGTCCATTAAATGGACCTTCTCGGGTGTAAAAACACCCCCATCTTAGTCCATATCCGTTAGGGGTGAGCAGTCGGGTAATTCGGGCCCAATTTTCACTATTTCGTCCAGGCCCGAATTACCAAAAAAATATTCCTTACCCATTCAACCTGAACTTTCAATTACTCGAACTTACCCTACCGATTTACTAATTATTCCATTTGATTTGCAATTATCCTAATTACCCTATTTCATAATTCTTTTAAACCTAATTCGAGTAATCGAGCCGACCCGAATTTTTTCGGAGTTACCCGTCCCGACCCGAAAATAATTCGGGTAATACCCAGGCCGACCCAAATTACTCAAAATTTAGCATTTGCTTACTCGAATTAATTCAGGCTGGGCCGGGTAATCGGGCCGGCCCGAATAATGCTTACCCCTAATATCCGTTAAGTGGAGATTAGGTCCGTTAAACGTACCTTCTCGGGTGTAAAAACACCCCCAAGCCCGACAATGTCCATTAGGCGGACATGTATATCCGTTTAACAGACATACTGTAGCGCCCCCTTACCGTAGAGTATACACCGATACGCCCGTAGGTCATACCGATACATACCCTACGATGAGGTTGCACTACCAGACAATCGCTTCTAATAAAACCTCATGGCATCAACATAATCAAAGTAGTAAGATCGCAGAGTATACACCGATACGCCCGTAGGTCATACCGATACATACCCAATTGACACTTAGGTCACACTATGTACTATGACCGACCTTAATCACTATAATTCAATACCATTTAATTCAATTCTAACTCCCATAATACTTCTCAAACACAACTCTTCGGACACCAGGGCGGAGGTCAACAAGAAACAGAAGAACCAAGTGACATCGCGTCCTTGATTGCACCTGGCGCTCAACCTCATGCCCGCAGGTCGACCTGGGCGTGAGCCCTAGCCCATTGGTCAACCGCTCGCTCGCGACGAGCTACGCAGATCGCTCGATCCCGGCTTTCGCTGCGTGGCGAAGCTACACATCGCTTCGTCGCTCGGCCGCCTGCGATGACCAATCGATACGCAGCTCGTCGATTCGGTCGCTCGCCAGACCGATCGATCGATACGTGACTCGTCGGTCGGTCGCTTCAGATGACCGATCGATACGCAGCTGGTCGGTCGATCGCTCGCAGATGACCGATCGATACTTAGTTTGGTTCGGTCGGTCATTTCGATGACCGATCGATACGCGAATCGGTCGGTCGGTCGCGATGACCGATCGATCCATAGCTGGTCGATTCGGTCGCTCGCGATGACCGATCGATACGCAGCTCGTCGATCGGTCGCTCAGATGACCGATCGATAGCGGCTTGGTCGATCGGTCGTCGCGATGACCGATCGATCCGCAATTGGTCGATCGATCGTCGATGACCGATCGATACGTTAACTGGTCGTCGCTTCGCTTCGCATGACCGATCGATCCGCATACCGAGCTACACTCTGGTCGTCCGCATGCCGGGCTACACAAAGCCGCGTAGTCTCCAATCTAAATCCAATCTACACATACAGCTCTCCTTCTTCCCCAACACATCTTTTAAACACACCAGTCCAGTATTCCCATCTTTCCGACTCTATAACTCTCCAATTCCAATCTTTCCTCTTTCAACAACTCTCAAACAATTCAATACACCTAAATCAAACAATTTCATCATCGGAAACCTTAATATATACAATCATCAAAACTTCCATAAATCCACTCTTCGATCCTTTACACGTACCACGACAACACCAAAACAAAACCCATCCGAAACACTCCCAATACCCAATCAAACATAATAAATGCCATAAAAACAGAGAAACCATTAATAATAACATTAAATTCATTAAAACTTACCAATCAAAGCTCAATCCACAAATCTCTCAAGATCGCCAGAACCCTAGAAATCCTTCAAATCCTCCGATCTACCAATATCAAACCTTCCAACCTTTAACAACCATTATAACATGTTAGACTAACATCAATGAAGAGAACCCATTAAAGAAAATCAAGAAATCCTCACCAATGGGAGGAAATCAAGAACGCAGTAGAGGGAAGAGGAGAACTCGCCAATGCCTTCTTCGATTTTTCCCCAAAATTGCTAAATCCTAACTATTTATAGATTCGGTCTCTATATCATCCGATTCCAATCTCTAAATTTCAATGGCTCAACATAATTATTTTCCATTGCCCTAAGACCATTCTTCCAAGATTATACAAATATTTAATCATCACTCTAAAATTTCCTATCCCGCATTATCTCTCAATTTCTCGGAAATTTCCTATAAGCCACTATAAATTACCAGTCCACTCATAAACTACTCTAAATCATTCACTGAACCCAATAACTCAATTCCTCAATTAAACACGATTGATCAGTCCATCGGTTCACAATCCAATCGATTCTTAGTCACAATTGAAATGCTGGGAAAATCATGAATGCATGTACTAAAATAAATGCATATGTAAGAAATCAATTCCTCTATAATTAGAGGCCAATAACATATTCAATCGGTGAATGCGATGCGATCTATCACCTAACCCATAATTACCAAAATACCCTCTTTCGTAGAAACGGATGTTACAATTCTCCCTCCTAACAAAATTTCGTCCGAAATTTTCTTACCGACCGATCGAACAAGTGAGGATATCGCCTCCTCATGTGCTCTTGATCTCCCAACTCGCCTCCTTATGAGAATGGTTCTTCCAAAGGACTTTCACTAATGGAATAACTCGGGACCTCATTTGCTTGACCCATGATCCAATAATCTGCACCGGCTCCTCAATATAATTCAGATCACTGGCTATCTCAATCTCCTGAGCCGGAATCACATGAGTCGGATCCGATCGGTATCTCCGAAGCATGCTCACATGGAACACATCATGAAGCTGCGACATCTCACTCGACAAGGCCAACCTATAAGCCAACGGTCCAATCCGCTCAGTAATCTCATATGGACCGATATACCGAGGACTCAACTTGCCCTTACGGCCAAATCTGAGAACTCCTCTCCACGGAGACACTCTTAGGAACACTCTATCACCCACAGCATACTCCATCTCTCGCCGATGCTGATCCGCATAACTCTTCTGCCTATCCTGAGCCGCTTTGATGCGACTCCGAATCAACTGTACCTTATCAACCGTATCCTGGATCAGCTCGGGACCCTCTAACATCCTCACACCTTCTTCATCCCAGTAAAGAGGGGATCTGCACGGACGTCCATATAATGCCTCGTAAGGTGCCATACCGATGCTACTCGCATCGATTATTATAAGCAAACTCTACCAGAGGCAACATCGATCCCAAGCACCTCTCGAACTCCAACACACGGGCTCTCAACATATCCTCAATACCGAATAGTCCTCTCACTCGCCCATCCGTTCGAGGATGAAACGTCAGGTCTTTGAAGTTCAATCTGGTCCCCATAGTCGATCGCAGACTCTCCAGAATCTCGAAGCAAACTGGGATCCCTATCGACACTATCGAAACTGGAACCCCATGCAGTCGAACTATCTCTGCTATATACTTCTGGGCCAACTGATCGAGGTTATTACTCTCCCTCACTGGCAAGAAGTGAGCCGATTTAGTCAATCGGTCCACTATGACCCAGATAGCATCACTCTGCCTCGGCGTCCTGGACAACCCCATGATAAAATCCATCGTAATACGTTCCCATTTCTACTCCGGAATGGGCAACGAATGCAGTCTCCCAACTGGGGCCTGGTGCTCAGCCTTAATCTGCTGGCACGTCAAACACCGAGAAACATACTCCGCCACATGTCTCTTCATACCCGGCCACCAGAAATGCAACTTAAGAGTACGATACATCTTGGTGACCCCCGGATGCATGGCATAAGCGGCCAAATGAGCCTCCTCTAAAATCTCACGCCTCAGATCCTCCACATCAGGAACACACAATCGCCGCCCATCTATAAAGCATCATCCTCACTCAAACTCGATCGCCATCCCGACCGACTCAATCAATCAATCTGACCAAAGCTGGATCCTGATCCTGCACCCTCCTGATCCGATCATGCAATACTGGCCTCAGCCTCAGAGTCGCAATCAAAGCTCCATCCCGACTCAAATCTATCTGCACATTAAGTGCTCTCAACTGAACTAAGCATGGCAACCTCGAAACCTGAATCTGGGCTGCACTACCATGCGATCTCCTACTCAATGCATCACCACCACATTGGCCTTCCTGTGGTGGTACTCGATAGGCAATCGTAATCCTTAAGCAGCTCTAATCATCTCCTTCGCTTCGATTCAGCCCTCCGACTCAACAAGTACCTCAAGTTTATGGTCGGTGAAGATCTGGAACGTCTCCCCATACAGATAATGTCTCCAGATCTTCAGAGCAAACACCACAGCCGCTAACTCCAAGTCATGCACGGGATAATTACCCTCATGGGCTCTCAACTGTCTCGATGCATAGGCTATGACTCTCCGTCAGACAAGACACGTACGGCTATTTAAAGTGCCAAGCATCACTATAAACCTCGAACCCTCCCGATCCAGATATGGCTGAAAACCCTATTCATCAAGGCCATGAAGGCTGCCGGCATTAGTCAACCCAACGGCATCACTAAAACTCATAATGCCCATACCGCTTCAACGCACTCTTAGGCACATCGGCCTCTGCGATCCTCAATCGATAATAACCGGATCTCAAGTCCAACTTGGTAAATATTTGAGCTCCTGCGAATCGATCAAAGAGATCATCGATCCTAGCGGTGGGTACTTATTCTTAACAAGAATCTGATTGAGCTGCCTATAATCGATGCAAAGTCTCATAGTCCGTCCTTCTTCTTCACAAATAATACGGAGCTCCCATGGCGACACACTCGCCCGATAAATCCCTTTATCCAATACTCTCTGAATCGAGCCTTAAGCTCCCTCGCCCACCGGTGCCATCCTATACGGAGGTATCGATATAGGGCGGTACACAGAACGAGGTCAATCTCGAACTCGCTCTCCGATCCGCGGCAAACCCAGTAACTCCTCGGGAAACACATCCGAAACTCCACGATCACGGGGACATCCTGCAGACTCTGCTTGCACTCTCGAATCCACCACGTGAGCCAAATAGGCCTCACGTACCACCTCTCATCAACCTCAGAGCACTCAGAAACGAAATCATCCTGGCTGACACTGCCTGACTAACACCTCGAAAAATAGCCTCGGTGACCAGAGACTCTAACACAACCTCCTTGGTATAACAATCCATAATCGCCCTATGGGCGATGAGCCATCCATCCCAAAATCACCTCAATCTCTCGAAGGCAACACAATCAAATCAGACTCAATACATGAATCTACCCGAATCGGGCATCCTCTGCAAATCTACTTAAAGCGGTGGTACTACCTAAAGGTGTACTCACCTGCAATCCATACTGAAGCATCTCTCTACTCACATGCAATCTACATGCCACATGAGGTGCAATGAATGAATGCGTGGACCCTGGATCTATCAATGCATACACCTCAATATCAAAAAAGTATAAACTCGCAACCACATCTGGAGAGTCCTGGGCCTCCTGCCTGGTCATGGCGTAGACCCTGGCCTGCGACTGCGGCCGACTATCCCAACTCTCCGATCCCATAAAAGAATCTCTTGTTCCTCTCCGAGCTCTGCCTCTGCCCCTGAATCCAGGTCTACTACCTCGGCTCTGCTGCACAGTCGTGCTACTACCAGCTCTCCCACTCGAAGCAGACTGAGCTCCCACAATCTCTGGACAATGTCGAATTTGATGCTCCATCGAGCCACATCTCAAACAAGCTCCAGTGAACCTCCAACACTCCCCACTATGCCTCCTCTCACAAAACTCACTGAGAGGAGGAAGTCGGCCGAGCCTCGACCATCGCCATCGCACCGACCGCCCAAATCGCCTCTCAACCGAACAGCATCGCTGGGACCTCCGAAAATCTGAGCACCTCGACGTCGCCGCTAAAGCTCCTCCCCGAGCTACCTTAGCTATCATGGATCTCTTACTCCGAGATCCACGACCAACCTCAACTCGCTTTGTCTCAAAAGTCGCTTAATCTCGACCGCCACGACCTCGGCTCCTTAAAGGTGCCCATGTCGATCGGGCTAACACGCACGAATATCCAGATTCAGCCCTCCTCAAATCTCTAAGACCGATCCGCCTCGGAAGAAATCGTAACAGACGATCGCCGACAACTCATTAAACCAGACCTCATAGTCGGCCCTTGCCGTATGAAACCCCTACCTCAAATCCAAAACTCCTGCATCTTCATTTCCATATAAACCTCGGGCGATAATTGTCTCGAAAAGCTCTCAAAAGTCCGCCAAGTCAAAACATGTGGTCCGTGGAACTCCCCACGATCTTTCCACCACCGATCTGTTGGACCACGGAGCAAAGAAACAAGATAGTAAAACCTCTCCTCTCGATCGCAATCCATCCGTCCAAGACCGCTCGGTCCTCTCCAACCAACCCCTCGCCTCTCAGTCGGTCTTGGCCGCCAGAATGACAAATTTCCCCACCACGCAGCGATCATACCTCCGCTCCGCCTCATGGGAACCACAGAGGTCGCTCCTCAAACCTAGGCATGAGGACTCTCTACTAGCTCCTACCGATCCTTGGTCACCGAGTGATCGACACGATCACCAAAGACGGATGACCTACAATAAAATCACAATTCGATCAATTTCTTTCTTTTCTCACACAATCCAAGCCTAAAATATACTATGCCCAAAAGATGCCAAACCATGCTCGATACCACCAATGAAGCGCCTCACTCAGTAGAGTATACACCGATACGCCCGTAGGTCATACCGATACATACCTACGATGAGGTTGCACTACCGCATAATAGCTTCTAATAAAACCTCATGGCATCAACATAATCAAAGCGATAAGATCGCAATCGCTAATTTTAAGACCAAAGAGTACTTCTCAATGCATTCATAAATCTTAAGTACAATATCCGATCATAATTTACAACCGATATGACCAAAATAAGCGAGAATGGCTCTATCTAGGTCATCCCCAAAATACCCCAAGGGTCCCCGGTGACCGACACATGGGCCATGCTCCTCTCGCAAGCACACACACAAGCAGAAAAATCTCAAAATCCGGAGCTAGAGTCACACTACACGTCTCCGAAAAATAGTCGCAATTTGGGTGAGTTTGCGAAACTCAATGAGTAACCATCATTGATGGTTTACCCATTCATGCATTACGCAAAATTGCATGCATGTGGCAACACATGTCATAAATCGATTTCATACAATCAAAATCACACATTTCTGATTAGGCCATATCACATTCATAGCATAATCACGCACCGTATGCACAATGATTTCCAATTCATTATCGGCATTGGATGGGCGCCGAGTTATCCCATTTTGGGCACATCACACGTAAATCGCGTTTGGGGTGGGAGAGCCCTCTGGGTATACACTACAGCCCACGCGCACTAGGGATAGGAGAGCCCTCGGGTATACACTAATCCCTTTTCACTTATCACATTTAAGGAGCTTATGGCTCCAAATCGAGATCGAATGTGCTCCAATCACAACTATCGCCATCGATTCCTATTCATGCCTAGATGCATTCACAATTCTCACTAATACATATCTCATGCGAATCACATAATCAAAAGCACAAATAGTTCACATACATAGCACATAACACATAAGAGATTGAGAAACCAACTAGGTTACTCACCAGAATCTCCGAGCTCTTCGCTGGAAGTTTAAGAATGTCCGTAAACGACGATCCAACGACGCCTAAAACAAAGTAAAATATAGTCCCATTACTAAATGCTCAATTAACGATGCAAGAATGCATATGTCTCGGTGAAATGACGTCTATGCATGTTCACGATTTTCCGGTGCTAAAACCCAATCTTGAACTCTTAAGCCCAATTCGCCTCTTTATTCAATTGATCGACGAGAATTAATCCAATCCTAATATTCAGTCAATTTCCTCAATTCATACTCTATCACCAATTCCTATTCATTTGGTGAAACCTCTATAGCAATTTCCAATTAAAACTCCAATTGTCCCAATTGACACTTAGGTCACACTATGTACTATGACCGACCTTAATCACTATAATTCAATACCATTTAATTCAATTCTAACTCCCATAATACTTCTCAAACACAACTCTTGGACACCGTATGAGGTCAACAAGAAAGAAGAACCAAGTGACATCGCGTCCTTGATTGCACTGGCGCCAACCTCATGCCCGCAGTCGACTGGCGTGAGCCCTACTTCTTTGGTGAACCGCTTCGTCGCTGACGAGCCACGCAGATCGCTCGTCCATACCGCTCGCATGGCCGAAGCTACACATCGCTTCGTCGCTCGGTCTCCGTGATGACCGATCGATCGCAGCTCGTCGGTCGATCGCTCGCGATGACCGATCGATACGCAGCTCGTCGGTCGGTCGCTCGCATGACCGATCGATACGCAGCTCGTCGGTCGGTCGCTCGCATGACCGATCGATACGCAGCTGGTCGGTCGGTCGCTCGCATGACCGATCGATCCGCAGCTGGTCGGTCGGTCGCTCGCATGACCGATCGATCGCGGCTTCGTCGGTCGGTCGCTCGATGACCGATCGATACGTTAGCTGGTCGATCGATTCGCTTCGATGACCGATCGATCCGTGGTGGTCGATCGCCGCTTCGCGATGACCGATCGATACGCAATGGTCGCCTTCGCTCGCGCATGACCGATCGATCCGCATACCGAAGCTACACTCGCTCGTCCGCATGCCGAGCTACACAAAGCCGCGTAGTTCCAATCTAAATCCAATCTACACATATGCTCTCCTTCTTCCCAACACATCTTTTAAACACACCACCAAAGATTCCCATCTTTCCGACTCTATAACTCTCCAATTCCAATCTTTCCTCTTTCAACAACTCTCAAACAATTCAATACACCTAAATCAAACAATTTCATCATCGAAACCTTAACATATACAATCATCAAAACTTCCACAAATCCACTCTTCGATCCTTTACATGCCCGACAACACCAAAACAAAACCCATCCGAAACACTCCCAATACCCAATCAAACATAATAAATGCCATAAAAGCAGAGAAACCATTAATAATAACATTAAATTCATTAAAACTTACCAATCAAAGCTCAAATCCACAAATCTCTCAAGATCGCCAGTAAACCCTAGAAATCCTTCAAATCCTCGATCTACCAATATCAAACCTTCCAACCTTTAACAACCATTATAACATGTTAGACTAACATCAATGAAGAGAACCCATTAAAGAAAATCAAGAAATCCTCACCAATGGGAGGAAATCAAGAACGCCGTAGAGGGAAGAGGAGAACTCGCCAATGCCTTCTTCGATTTTTCCCCAAAATTGCTAAATCCTAACTATTTATAGACACAGGTCTCTATATCGATCGATTCCAATCTCTAAATTTCAATGGCTCAACATAATTATTTTCCATTGCCCTAAGACCATTCTTCCAAGATTATATGGTCATTTAATCATCACTCTAAAATTTCCGATATCCGCATTATCTCTCAATTTCTGGAAATTTCCTATAAGCCACTATAAATTACCAATCACTCATAAACTACTCTAAATCATTCACTTGAACCCAATAACTCTGAATTCCTCAATTAAACACGATTGGTCGGTCGATTGGTTCACAATCCAATCGATTCTTAGTCACAATTGAAATGCGGAAAATCATGAATGCATGTACTATAAATAAATGCATATGTAAGAAATCAATTCCTCTATAATTAGAGGTCAATAACATATTCAATCAGTGAATGCAGTGCAGTCTATCAGTCTAACCCATAATTACCAAAATACCCTGCTCGCAGAAACGGGATGTTACACATACACAGGATAGCTACAGTAAATCAACGATTTTGACCCTCTAGATGGAAAAATCTTTCTTTGTAATCTTCATGAAAGTTGTAGATCTAGAAGTTATCTTTCAAACCATCTAAGAATAACCTTAACAGAGGTCTCTAGAGAAAGTTATACTAATTGTCCCAATATAGGTACAATATGGTTGAGGATATAAACATGTTTGATTCTTTTGGACACAAGTTCATCATCCGACCTCCAAATGGAGTGATTCTTGAAGCAATAGATTCCTAGAACATTTTTATACCTCTAAATAAAAATTGGTATCCATTGGTGTTGATTTGAAAAATATTGATGGAGAGAAAGTGAGGAAATTGATTGGAAGAGCATGAATTGGTTGTTTATCACACATACTTTGGTATTTTACTGATATCTTGAACCGTAGAGCTCCGATTGAGATGGTTCTTGCTTCAGAATAAAATAGAGACTTAAAGACACAATTATTTTGAAGAATTCAAATTATGATTCTGCTGTGTGGGCTCGCCCTTACGGTTTGAGATGTTATGAGAATAATGACTAAGGAGATTTCATTGAAATAATTCTACAGAGAAATACGCTCACGTGTTATAATAGTCGAAACGGATAAAGAAAAGAACGCTGCCTCCATCAAACACGCATACAGCACTCACGCACAAAGACCACCAGTCTAAAGCCTCTCCACTTTTACGTATAAGGTCCAACACTCACACCTGCATCTTCTCCACACAACAACGCAGCAGCTCTCCACATTACTCCACTAACGCAGTTGGCTTTCCACTCCATTCATGTCATACACTCAAGCAACCAGCATCCACATAGCTTCACTCTCCATTCACTACTCACTAGCCAAGACTTCAAAACCGTAGCTAGCCTCTACTGAAGAAAGGACGCAACCACGTAAAGAAAGATAAAGTAGCCTAGCAATTTGGAGCCATGTTTATTTTTTATTTCCATTTGATTTCTTTATGAGTTTGTTTAGGGTTTGTGCTTGTGGATTGGTTGGCATAATGATTTGTAGCTAGAACTCTAATTTCTCTTAGGGATTTGATATTTTTGTCGATGCTTTAATTTTGAACATTGCTAAATCCATGACTCAATATTCATTTACTTGTTGATTTTCCTTAGGTATAATTGTTCTTACTTTGGATTATTAAAAGTTGGCTTGGTATAAATTTACCTTTGAAAAAAGGAGATTTTTGCTAGATGATTGAAGGGAATTCCGGTTAGGATTTTCTTGTGAGTTGGGAGACTCAAGAAACTTAGGAGGTGAAATTAGAAGGTTTGAGTGTGGAACTTAAGAAACTCTAAGAAAAAATTTAAGTAAGGGATTACTAAGTATTGTCTAGAGTGGATAGATTAACTCACCTTTGGGAGGAGGGGATTAATTACTCTTAAATCACCTACAAGGTTAGGATATTTTATTTATAGAGGATAACTAATTCAATATTGAGGTAGGCAAAAATTTCATTCCTTAAGAGAAAGTTATTCCCCATTGCTGTTAATACTTTTAATTAAACAATTGTTGCACTATTTTCTTAATTAGTTATTGCATAGATTTTTCATATTCATAGTTATTTTGGTTGCATTGAATTGTATAGTTGCTTAGAAATTTCCTTGAGTTTTTAATAATTCGTTACATTGCTTTTAATTTCCCAAAATTTCATTAAACTTGATTTCAAACACTGTCCGCTAGCATAGAGTTGAACTTTCTCATAATCCCTGTGGACACAACTCGGTTCTTACCAATTTATTACTCAGTTCGACAATCATGCACTTGCAGTTTACGAACAACTTCGAAGTACATTATTTTGGTTACAATAAGGGTAATACACTCATGTCTTATGATATTTTGAATAATTGGGCTCCTGAAACAGGGTCCAACAATGGGTGATCAATGAATTTATGTACCAAGCTTCATCTTGGGAGTTACATATTGTAACCAAAATAACGTACTTCAATGGAAGAGTATTTAGGGCTTAGTGAACAATACAAGTATCAAGAATATAAATATTTAATGCCTTTAGCTTGTTTTAAAGATGAACATCCTAATTATGTAATCGCTCACTCCTCTTACTTTTGTATATCTGATAGAGTATAATTCCTTTAATAAGGTGCGTATCAGAGCATTAGAAAATACCTTATACCTTTAAAAGAAATTGTTGAGGAAATCTTTTTCTATGTTTGTCTTTGGAAGTCCACTTAATAGATGACTTGTTATGGATCTCTTTATGGTCAAATAACACATCCTATTTAACCTTTTTCGAACTATATATATTACTCTCTTAGCCTCTAAATTGCTAGATGTAGGTATTAACAGTCTACCCTTGATTATGACCATATTGTTATTCGCCATCTCCAAAGTAAACTTTGCATCTTATTTCCATTTCTTAAAATTGAAAACAATAAATGATCAGTATACATGTAGAATAACAACGATATGAAATGCTATAAAATAATATTTGTAATGAGCATTTTATCATATATATCATGGAAAACTTATGGACTGAATACATAATACATATAGATAAGATCTCTATATAAAAGCGATCAAAGTACATATTATTAACTTTTATTATTGTAGCACCTGTTAGCGAATAGATCACTTAAGTAATAGCTATCCTCCATTAAAGGCCTTTACGCATATTCAAAACCTTATATAAGACCAATATTTATGGCCAAAATAACCAAATACAATAACAAAGACATTCCCTAACATAAAAGTAGAACAATCTAAATACTAACTTGAAATGCCACTATAATGACTATGTTTTTATTGGTACCTAAACTGATCCATAAGCATAAGGGATACACGTGTATATTACCCTCACATCCATCAATATGGGCATAAATATGTGACAACTTACCACCAATTAATGCAAAATCCTTACACACATTCTCATTGTCACATATTAGTACTGAAAACATTATTAACAAACTTTATTTGAGAATTTATCATAAAGATAATCTCAATAAAATGATAATCATACAATACATAATAACAAATACACCATATGATATGTCAAAATCACATATATTTCCTTTATTTTAAGTCAATTTCATGAAAAAATCACTTAATTATGGGTTTATTAACCTTCTTAAAAAAATTTAAAAGTTAAACCTTATTTATTACTGACATAATAAATTTATAAAATTAAAAAACTCACTTTAGAAGTTCATAGGATCCCAAAAATTGACCCAAAAGAACTTAAAATACTATTTTATGAATGATGAGAAGTTTGAAATTTTTTATCCTACAGTATGTTGATGTCAGCAGCGAGTAAATTGCACATGCTATCCTCACACAAAAATTGAATGTGTTAGGTGCATGTTGGTTATGCACCATATGCACACAAGCACATGCCATGATACACACCTGATCCGCATAACACTTTAAGGTGCTTGCAGTACACGTGCCTTACGTATAGAAATGCGCCTACATCATATGGTGCATTTAAAGCACATGCCACGATCTGCAGATAGGCTCAGGGCATCTCCAACCAAGACACCAAAACACCAAATTTGATGTTTTGGTGCAAACATTCTTCTCCAACCAAGACACCAAATGTACCCACAAATTTGGTGCAATGAATAGTAACACACCAAATTTGGTGTGTTACTATTCATTGCACCAAAAGTACAAAAAGACAATTTTAGTCGTGTACTTTTTAACTTTTTCCTTTTATATCCCTTTCACAAATTGATTTATTTACATAATTGGCTAAATAATTAAATTTAACTTATTTATTACTTTACACAAAATATATCATTACAAATATCTCATTGAGACATTTAAAACGAGACTAATATTGAATATAATATTAAATTTATTTTTAATATTTATTTATAATTATTATTTATAAATGTTATAAATTCATTAATAAAATATGTAAGAACAAAAAGTAAATTTGAAATAAAAAGTACATAAATTTAAACCACACAATTGATTTTAAAAATTAAAACTCAACATAAATATTTGAAATTACGTTAATATTGGAGAATCAACTGCAATTGAGAGTACAAAAAGGTTTTGTAGAGCCATTGTGGAGGTATTTGGACAGATTTATCTAAGAGCACCGAATGCTAATGATGTTGCAAGACTGCTTCAAATTAATGAAAAACGAGGTTTTCCAGGGATGCTAGGGAGCTTAGATTGCATGCACTGGACATGGCAAAATTGTCCAACGGCCAAGGTGACAATATAGTGGACGAGTGGATTTCCAACTATTATTCTGAAGTCAGAATGATTATGATTTATGGAAATGGCATGCACATTTTGGTTTGCCAGGGTCAAATAATGATATTAATGTATTAGAGGCATCTCACTTGTTCGCAGACCTTGCCAAAGGTATAGCACCTTCTGCTCATTATGTTATTCAAGGAAAAGTGTTTGATACTGGATATTATTTAGTTGATAGTATTTACCCTAAATGGTCTACCTTGGTACAAACCATTCATGATCCTCGAGGCCCAAAAAAGAAGTTATTCGTGAAGATGCAAGAAGCATGTAGGAAGGATGTCGAGCGTGCATTTGGAGTTCTCCAGTTAAGATTTGCAATTATCAAGGGACCGGCACGCTTTTGGGAAAATTCCGTATTACATGATCTTATGTCAGCATGCATTATATTGCACAATAAGATCATTGAGGACGAACATGATACTCAAGTGGCTATACAAGATTGGAGCGAAACACCAGTCTCTGAAATTAATATCAATAGAGACGATACAGTTGTATTTCAAGAATTCGTTGCTAGACATAGGCAAATTAGAGATAAAGAAGCTCATTATGAACTTCGTAATGCACTTATTGAACATTTGTGGGAACGATATGGAAATTCAAATGATTAGAGGTTAAATGAGAAATTTTAATCAGTTTATATTTGTGTATGTTATTAATTTGTTGTAATAATATTAAATATATTTTGTAAATAATATTAATTTAATATAAATTATATATTAATTAATTAAGAATAATGATTTTTATTTTTATTTTTAATAAATAAATAAATAAAAATTATTGTATAAATATAAATTAATTTAGTTAATAACTAAATTATAGTGGTTATATAAATATAAATTAATTTAGTTAATAACTAAATTATTGTGGTTATATAAATATAAATTAATTTAGTTAATAACTAAATTATTGTGGTTATATAAATATAAATTAATTTAGTTAATAACTAAATTATTGCGGTATATTCTTTGTAAAAATCTTGGTGTAAAAATTTGGTGTAAATGGTTTGAGCAACACCAAATTTGGTGTAAAAAGATGCTGAGAATATTCCATTTTACACGTGTAAAAATTTGGTGCAATGGTTGGAGATGCCCTCAGCACCTCTAGCACATGTGTTACGTGCACCAGACACGTGTCCAGCTCTTGACTTCTATATGCACTAGCTGCCTATCATACGTGAGGCACACGTGTTAGACATTGTGTATGTCCCAAGCTTTACCTAGGTGCTTCTTTATGTCGCATTCTTTATGTTGAAAAAAAAAAGCGATTTTCAGCAACTTTTTAGGTGATTTTTCTTTGGAAAAACACCCGAAGATCCTTTTGAGGCCTATTTTTCCTCACAAAACTTGTTCAAAATTATTTCAAACAGCAATTATGCAATTTATTGAAGCAAAAATACATATTAATTTCTCCTATTTTCTTAAGGAAAAATTCAAAAATCTCTATTCAAATTTATACAATTATGGAACTGTTTTGATGCCACGCGTTAATCATAACACAAACCTTAATTATTGACCCAAGATCAACTATGAGCTTGTATAAATGGAGAAAATGCTTTTGCTATTCATTTCTTGATGAACAAGCTACTCAAAGTGTGGACTAGTTGCTGAAACTTTCGATCAATCTTTACGAACGTTGTATGATTTTATGCTGTTAACATTTTTCTATGCTTTTTTTAATGCATGAGCCTCTTAACGAGTCAAAGAAATTATACGTCTATGAACTACTTAAGCAAGCAGTGCAAGATCTTAACAGCTATTTATAATACACTATTCATCCTCCCCATAATAAGCCCAATAAATAATCGGCCCATATTAATTAAAGCTCATTTTTTATAAAAACTTTAACCCATTTAACCTAATCTTTTATTAAACTTATTTATTATCTTTAATTCATATCAAATTTGATTTTCTTAACTTTAATTTTATAAAACTCATAATTAATAATTGTCCAATTGAAATTTCAAAAATTGTAAGGGGCACAAGTGAGGAATGAAATGCAGGTACTCTTGAGCTTTGTCTTAGCTGATGATGAACTAGGGAAGCAATGAAAAGACGTACGGTTGGTTACTGCATCCATTTGGCTTCTATACTTCTTCCCTTGCAGTAATGTTACATTACAATAGATATATACATCTCTTAGAACACCTCTAAGTTCACGATTGTGAAAATTTTACAAGTATATGCATAGCTCGCATGTTGAAAAGGATTATTCGTCGAATGTTTTACAGGTTTTCCATAATGTAGTCTTGAGTGATGGTGAAGTTATGAGTTTTAGAGTATCCTATTGATAGCACGAAGTAAAGAAAGAAGGAAATGTTTGAAGAGAGAAAGATAGAAAGATGTTATCTTGGGATTAAAAAAAACGTCGATATCCTCTTTTTATTCACTTGAGTGCCTTTAAATACAAATAACTTCCTAAATTTGTGGAACTTCCACAGCTATAAACAAGGAATTTAAATTGATCACGTTGGTGGATCTCCCACCTACGGCAACAGGAATTAAAATGACAGAAACATCTAACTACTACTTCCAGAACTGGTACACGATGTTCCAGAGCTGGTACACGACGAGGATGTTATTGAGTGGTAATTGAAATAGAAATAAGTCAATGCAGATAAGAAAAACAAGCCATTATCTCACGTTCATTACACGTTCAACACACATGTATTGGACACATGAATATTCTGCTATCAGTCCACCTGCCCTGCAAGGTCCTTGTCCTCAAGGACAAAAGTTGGATATGCCTTCGAGAACCGTCTGAGATTTTCCCACGTTGCATCCACTTCCGAAGCACCCACCCACTTAACAAGAACTTCAGTCACTGGTCTATAACGTCCTTTCTGGGTAACACGCTTCTCCAATATCTTCTCAGGAGTGGGTAACATTATGGAGTCATCAGTAATAGGAGGCAAGGTAGAGACAGGTGGTGGTCTATCACCAAGATGTTTCCGCAAAACGCTGACATGGAACACATTGTATATTTTGGCATTTTCAGGTAGACGAAGACGATAAGCAACATAACTAATCTTCTCCAAAATTTCAAACGGCCCATAAAAACGAGGGGAGAGTTTAAGAGAGCCACGAAAAACCACCGAAGTTTGTCTATAGAGCTGTAACTTCAAGTACACATAATCACCCACTTGGAACTCCACTTCTCTTCTATGTTTATCAGCTTGAACTTTCATTCGCTCCTGGGCTAACTGCAAGTTCCTTTTTAAATCACGGAGGACAACGGCACGATCTTTGAGATAAGCATCCACAGCAGCCACCTGCGTTGTGCCTGGAATATATTGACTTATGGTAGGCGGCGGCCTCCCATACACTACTTCAAAAGGAGATATTTTTGTAGCTGAGTGCTTACTCGTATTATAACTCAATTCAGCCCAAGGTAGCCATTCACTCCATTTTCGCTGCTATTCTCCTGCAAAACATCGCAAATATTGTTCCAAAATTCTGTTAAGGACTTCGGTTTGTCCGTCACTTTGGGGATGATAACTGGAGCTCATCTTGAGTTCAGTGCCCTGCAGTTTAAACAATTGAGACCAAAATAGACTTACAAAAACCTTGTCACGATCACTAACGATGGAGCGTGGAATCCCATGGAGTTTGACGATGTGGTTGATGAAATCGAACAATGATGATGGCGATAAAGGATGACGTAATGGAACCAGGTGACAATATTTAGAGAGACGATCAACCACCACTAGTATGACTGTATAACCATGGGATGGAGGCAGTCTTTCAATGAAATCCATCGATATGTCTGTCCAAACCGTCTCCGGAATAGGGAGAGGATGCATGAGTCCTGCAGGCTTCAATGTTTCATATTTATTCTGTTGACAGATAACACAAGTCTGAATAAACTCCTTCACCATTCTATTCAATCCTGGCCATTGGAAAGTTTGATGAATTTTTGAGACAGTCTTTTCATACCCGAAATGCCCTCCCAACGGTGAAGAATGAAATTCTTTTAAGACCAAAGGAATTAAAAAACTATGAGGACTCAGGAAAATTTTTCCATTCAAAAAATAAACTCCATCTTTCACCTGGAAATCTCGCACAGTGGCTTTTTGTTGAGAGATGTTTTTATAGAATGAGTCCTCTCTAACTTCTACTTGTAATCTCTTCCACCAATCAGCTATCGGAAGGGATATAGCGGTCATCTGGAATTCTCCCAAGCGAGATAAAGCATCTGGACCTTGGTTCTCTTGACCCCTCTGATATTCTATTTTATAATCATATCCCATAAGTTTCGGTAACCATCTCGCCTGAGCAGGAGTCGTGATTCGTTGCTCTAAGAGAAACTTGAGACTTTTATGATCCGTTCGAACAATGAATGGTCGAACAAGGAGATAAGGACGCCATTTTCGGATCGCCTTCACGATTGCCAACATCTCTTTCTCATATGTGGAAAGGTTCAATGCAACTCCCTTTAATGCTTCGCTGTAATAGGCTATTGCTCTTTGATTTTGTGACAAGATAGCTCCTATCCCTGTTCCGCTTGCATCACTTTCAACAATAAATTGTTGAGTGAAGTCTGGTAAAGCTAAAATGGGAGGAGATGACAATGCCTCCTTAAGTCTAGCAAATGCCTCCGCGGCTTCTGTAGTCCAAGAAAACCCATCCTTAGTCAATAATCGAGTGAGGGGAGCAGCTATACCTCCAAAATTTCTGATAAATTTTTTATAATAGCCGGCAAGCCCGAGAAAGCCCCGCACGCTCTTTGAATTTGTAGGTTGTGGCCAATCCTTAACGGCTGCAATTTTCTTGGGATCTACCGCTACTCCCTGTTTTGAAATCAAATGACCCAAATATTCCACCTCTGTGACTCCAAATCTACATTTTGACAGCTTTGCAAATAACTGATGAGAAGCGAGAGTTTGTAAAACGATTTCCAAGTGATTTACATGTTCTTGCCAATTCCTGCTGTACACAAGAATGTCATCAAAGAAAATAAGAATAAACTTTCGTAAATAAGGGCGGAAGATATCGTTCATCAGAGCTTGAAATGTTGCAGGAGCATTGGTGAGACCGAATGGCATAACTACGAATTCGTAGTGGCCTTCATGCGTTCGAAAGGCGGTCTTGTGTATATCTTCTTCCTTGACACGGATTTGGTGATAGCCTAACCGCAAATCTAATTTAGAGTAAACCTCAGAGCCATGTAGTTCATCCAAGAGTTCATCAATGACAGGAATCGGAAATTTGTCCTTCACCGTTACTTCATTCAAAGCCCTGTAATCAATACAAAATCTCCAACTTCCGTCGGACTTTTTGACTAACAAAACAGGTGATGAAAATGGACTCCTACTAGGACGTATCAATCCCGATGAAAGCAATTCATGAACCATCTTTTCAATCTCAGTTTTTTTATAAAAGGGATAACGATAAGGTCTTACGGAGAGTGGTTTGCTAGAAGCGGAATGTGGTGATCTTGTGCACGCTCTGGTGGTAGAGTCGTAGGTTGGGCAAACATATGGCGGTATCTTGTGAGAACTTGTTGTATTTCAGGGTGAGACGTTGAGGTAGGGGCACTTTCTAAGGCGTCAATATGCAAGAAAAATGTGGGTCCATATGTCATATGAAGTTCTTTTCTCTGTAGTGGTTCTAATTCTCCCCTTTTGATGCCATGAAAAGTATGAAGCTGGTCTCCCCTCTTTATGGTCATGGTCAGATTGACATAATCCGTCTCTACCGGTCCCAGAGTGGCCAACCATTGAATTCCTAAAACAATCGGGTATGCTGCAACTGGAAGAACAAAAAAATCTGTCGACGTGTGATATCCTTGAATGATCAAGGAAAGGTTAAGACATCTTCCATGACAAATCATCTTTTCTTTATTAGCAATAGTAATTTGTAGTGGAACATCTTGGGTTACCGTTAAGTCGCATAACTCCACCAAATTCTGATCCACGAAGTTATGAGTACTACCGCTATCGATGAGAATCGCTACATCACGTCCCTTTAAGTTCCCTTGCAACTGTAAGGTTTGAGGGTGATCTGTTCCTGCCATAGCATGCAACGATATATCCGGAACTGTATCGGCAATTTCTGTTGTTGTGATCTCCTCCGGTTCAAACTCCAAAGTGTCCTCAATGGCAAAAAATTGAGGCTTCTGACAGCGGTGGCCTGGACTGTATCGCTCGTCACAGTAATAACACAATCCCTTATCTCTTCGCTCTTTTGCTTCTTGACCAGAGATCCTGCGAAAAGAAGTGTGGTTGTTGGCATTTTTGGTTGTAGGTGGAGGTCCCAAAATGCTTGGTTGCACACTGCTCTTGTTAGTCCAAATGAGGCGATTGTTGTTTATATTTTTCTTGTGCAAGTTCAGCTTCTCTTCCACCAATTTTGCTACTCCAATGGCGTCAGTTAATCGTCGCGGTTGTTTAATCTTCACATCTAACCGAATCTCATCTTTGAGCCCTGCAATGAAACATCCCACTAAAAAAGATTGGGGCAAGTTATCAATACGATGAAAAAGTTTCTCGAATTCTTCCTGATAAGTGACAACAGTAGAGGTTTGTTTGAGGCGAGTGATTGCTTCTGAAGGATCTTCGTAATCAGTTGGTCCAAATCTGATAAGAAGTGCCTTTGTAAATTCCTCCCATACCACAGGCCCTTGAAATTTTTCATACCATCGATGCCATTGTAAGGCAATGCCCTCCAAATGGAATGAGGCGAGGTCGACTTGGTGTTCATTGCAATCCTCCGAATTTGAAAATCGCTCGCTTTGTACACCCACCCTGCTTCGCATCGTCGAACTTAGGAAATTGAAGCTTGAGATTGTGTTGGTTGTGAGCAAGTAAAGTGTTTTGGAGAGAGGTGTTTCTCAGGTGAGAGTTATTGTCGTGGCCAAAAGGATTTTTATCTTTGTTCTCATGAGTTTGGCGAGAGTTCTGTTGAAAAACCTCCATAGTTTGAACTTTGGAGAGCAGGGTTTGCATGGTTGAATGAATTTGATCAAACATGGATTCATGCCTACCAAGTGCTTCTTGTACCTCGTTTCGAAACTCGGCATTAGACTGTTGTCGTGTTCCCATCAAAGTCAACCTGTCTCTGATACCAATGATAGCACGAAGTAAAGAAAGAAGGAAATGCTTGAAGAGAGAAAGATAGAAAGATGTTATCTTGGGATATAAAAAAACGTCGATATCCTCTTTTCATTCACTTGAGTGCCTTTAAATACAAATAACTTCCTAAATTTGTGGAACTTCCACAGCTATAAACAAGGAATTTAAATTGATCACGTTGGTGGATCTCCCACCTACAGCAACAGGAATTAAAATGACGAAACATCTAACTACTACTTCGAATCGGTACACGATGTTCCGAGTGGTACACGACGAGGATGTTATTGAGTGGTAACTGAAATAGAAACAAGTCAATGCAGATAAGGAAAACAAGCCATTATCTCACGTTCATTACACGTTCGACACACATGTATTGGACACGTGAATATTCTGCTATCACCTATATTAACTAAACATGAAAATGTTAAAAGATTTATAAGTGGTAAGGGCTAACTATCAATAGTTATTTTAGCAATGGTTGACCCAAGCTCAATTTTTATTAATAGACTTTACACTCTACTCATATTAAAAATTCTAATATAGTATCAGAGTAGATTTGGTTCAGATTATTAATTTTCCGATTGTCCATCTAGATATCTAATCTCAGCGATCTGATCCGGTTACCATTGCATTTATTTCAAGTGACAACTAGGTGCCCAGTTCTAGTTGTACTTGAGAGGGAGTATTAGAGTATCTTATATTGACTAAATATAAAAATATTAAAGGTTTATAAGTGATAAATGCCAACTATCTAAATGACTAATTCTCGTCATTTTGACAATAGTTGACCTAAGCCCAATTCTTATTAGTGGGCTCTACACTTTATTTATATTAAAAATTCTAATATAATGTCAAAGCACGTTTGGTCTAAATTATTAATTTTTTAGTTGTTTATCTGGATGTCCAGTCCTAGCGTTCCGATCCGGTTATCACTGCGTTTATTTCAAATGACAATTAGATGTACAGTTCCAATTGCACTTGAGGGGGAATGTTAAAGTATCTCATATTGACTAAATATAAAAATGTTAAAGGTTTTATAAGTGGTAAGAGCCAACAATTCAAATGACTACTTCTAGTTATTTTGACAATAATTGACCTAAATTCAATTCTTGTTAATAGATTATATGCTTTACTCATATTAAAAATTTTAATAATGAGATGCTAAAACTTGCCTTGCTTTTGATGAAATTGTCTTCGTTGCTAACCTTGGTTTCTTCGTCTAACAGTGACGGAAATTTTTGGGTTTTCGTATTCCCTTTGTCGTGGAACATCATTTTTAATAATTTTAGGGATAACATATTTAAAAATGTCTAACTATTCAAGTTTTTTTTTCAATTTAGTACTAAATTTTGTAAATTTTTAATTTAATGAATAATTTTTAAAACTTGTATAAACTAGGTCAAAATATTATTTTGATAATGTGACATATTTATTAAATGTTGAGTAAATGTACATCTATTAGTTATACCAATAAAACTAATATTTTAACTGAATTGTTAAATTTTTAAAACAATAATCACTCAATTAAAAAATTAAAAAATTTAAGTATTAAATTAATAAAATCCCAAAAAGTTAATACTTTTTAATATGTTTGACCCTTTTTAATATAATTCTAGGAAGATAGTAGACTTGAAGACATGAAATATATGACTTCATCAAATGGGAAACTGATGGAGGAGAGGAGCGAACAAGGAGTTATAAAGATGGGAATACTATTATCTTGACTTGTATTCTTGAAGTGTGTCTTAGAGATCATAGTTTGTCTACTACAAAGAGACAGCCACTCCAATTAAACCACCAGATTCCTGACAAAACCAAGCCATGCACATTGAGTCCAATCCAGTTTGGTCACCAACGCAATTCGTGTTGTTCTTGATGGACTCGAAATTCACTCTGTTAACTTCTTTTCCAAGTCAGACATTCTGGCATTCCTTCCCTGCCCTTAATCCCATCTTATCAATGATGTAGAAAAATCTCATCAAATTGACATCAGATGCATTGGTGATCGTATTGTACCATTCGGCATTGCATATGCTTTTATGCTCTTATTTGTCCATGTTAACTGCTTTCTGATACTTCTTTCGTTGTTCTTTGGAAAGCCTCTTGCATTTAGGACGCATCCAATAGGTTCTCTTGGCTGTGAACATTGAATGCTATTGACCCACGCAGCCAACTTTTTAACTTTTACAGTGAAAGCTCAAGAGAAGCGACGTTGTTGTGCATCCATCTCTTGGGTTTGTATCGGCCATTTCCTTAATTTAAATGACTACAACCTATGCTTAATTCAAAGTCGGCAATTTCATAACTTGCTTCATATCATAGTCTACATATATCAAAGAATTCCCAACCCAATAAGCAAGAAAAAGGCTAAAACAACTGGGTTGCGGTAACTTGAAGCTGTTGCGCACAAAAACAACATTGTCTGTTAAACGAGATATTGTCGAAGAAGTAAGGAGGTGAAATGTGTTTGTGCGCTTGTATAGGGGTGCTTTTCTTTTATTGGCTTTTCAAGAGAGAAACCAAAACAGATAAAAGGGAGATTCAAAGAGAGTCGAAGAGGCTCAAGCTTGATTACTGTGCTATTACTGCTAGTGCAGGTTAAGGGCTTACCGTATTGGGTGGGTTCTTAGCTTGCTAAAGTGGTCCTTTGGAAAAGAACCCATTGGGCTTATCGGGGCCGAGTAACGCTCAATTGATGCTGTTTTTTCTTCTTCTTCTTCTTAATCGATCAACTCAATTGTGTTGTCTTTTCTTTTTCTTTTTCTTTGTTTCTATTAAGCAGTCAAAGTTCATCGCTCTCCCACCCTCTCGTTCATGTTTTCGCTATACCAAGATTCCAAATCTCTACTTCTTATTGTTATGAGCGTGAAATCGCATCTGGATATGCTTGATTTCTCTTTATCGTAAGCTGGAGATCCAGTATCATGAACATATATGCCAACAGTCCCAAGGCTTATGTTGCGTATACAAAAGGAGACTTTGATCTAGAATCTGGAAGACAACCCAAGCGACCCCGAAAATCAAAACGCTCCCATTTCTCGTCTCCTCTCAAAATGATTGAATACATTGGTAATCGCCTTCGCTACTATTACAAACTACATCCTATTCTCGTCTTCTTTATTTCCTTATGTTTTGGGATCACAATTCTAACCATCTTCTCCCTATATGAAAGTCGTCACCGAAATATCACTGAATATAGAAAAAGTGACATAGGTTTTGAAGATTACCCATTTTCCAAGCTTAGGAACCTTGTGATGGTTGCTGGGCATTCGGTGTATACGAGTAGTAGTTGTGGGAAAATTGAAAATGAGGAGTCTTGGTTTTTGGAGTCTTATCAGAAGCATCCTGGTCAAGCTTCTACTTTTGTAAGTCATATACAAAACGGGGTTGCAATTGCTGCAAAGGACGATAGTGCTCTGCTTTTGTTTAGTGGGGGTGAGACGAGAAAAGATGCTGGACCTCGTAGTGAGGCTCAGAGTTATTGGACTGTTGCTGAATCTAAAGGATGGTTTGGTAAGTTACTTTTGCTTCTCGTTAAATTTCTGCTGCTTTGTCTCG
Source organism: Erythroxylum novogranatense (assembly GCA_029891385.1). Lineage (NCBI taxonomy): Eukaryota > Viridiplantae > Streptophyta > Magnoliopsida > Malpighiales > Erythroxylaceae > Erythroxylum > Erythroxylum novogranatense. Next base: position 20,418,324 of record CM057229.1, read on the forward strand.
AGCATTTGCTCCTAAATTGGAGGTTTTCTTTGTTTGAATGTAAATTTGAAGATCTACGTGGAGTGCAAATTTTATCACATTACTTGTTGTCCTGGACTTGGTTTGATGCATTACATTCCAACTGATTCCTTGTGGATTTAAACTCCTAAGAGGTTACCCGACTTCATTTATAAGTTTGTTTTTTTAATTTTATACTTGGATATAATTTTATGTTTTATCTTAGCATCCGGCAGTAAGAGAGATACCTGAAGAAATATAGAACCAAGCCTGTTCATATAAGATCTAACCGTATTTTATGATAACAAAATTCAGTTCTCATCCTTCTGTAAATCCTGTTCTTGAAATGGCATTTGTGATTTTGTCCTATGAAACAAAATTTGATAGCATAGGCCAATGGTCAACATCCAATGTTCTATACATACTTCTCGTTTATATTCGTCACAACACTGTCAACTCCGTAGGCTATAATGTAAGAGCTGGTAAAGTTTTTCTTATCTTATGCACTTTAGAGGCTTCCTCTTGCTATGATGACAGATTCTAATCTCCAGCTATCTTGTGCTTACAGCCTTTCTTCTTGTATGGATAATCTCGAGTTTTGATCACGCGTCCTTAAGATCCATGGGCCATTATCAAACTTGTTTTGATGCTTCAACTTTACATTCATGGTTCCTTTATATTGGACATTACACTAGTTTACTTGGTGGAACAAATTATTGGTTTTACTCGTTTAGCCAGACTCTTAGTTGTTCCACAGCTTAAGTTTGTTTTTGCATCTAATTTGCTGATTGACTGCAGAATATCTCCAGTTTGGTGTTTTTATTTATACGTTGTGCTTACCTGTTATTGTGTTTCTATTGAGTGTTTTAGCTCTTAAACGGTAGTAAACATGTTGTGGTTTACCTATTGCAGGAACCAAATTCTAAATGCCTAAACTTGTTTGTTATCAGTAACTGATTTGGATTTGGGCAATTTAGAATTTGGTTCCGGTAACATCATTTTATTCACGTTCGATGTATGAACAGTGAAAGTTTGCTCCTGAAAATGGTATACCTGAAGTCCTTTAAACTGTATGTTGTTAAAATTTTCCGTTATGAACGTGTGATTATCAGGCAATCAGGAAAGTGTTAGATGGAGGGCATTGACAGAGGAGCATGCAAGAGATAGCTTTGAGAATCTACTCTTTAGTGTTTGTCGATTCAGAGAGCTTACAGGCACATATCCCCACAACATAACTGTAAGTCCATTTTGTAGATAAAATTACACAAGTAAAAGATATCAAGAAATATTGACGCCAGCAATTATAATGGGTGTAATTGTAATGACACTAAAAGGCGATGCAGTGATGTTGAGTGCAAATCCTGCTATTTTCGTTCTCTTGCACAATGGAAGGAAAATAACAAACAAACAATGTTTTTACTTCTAAGGCAGGTTGTAAGTTATGATTTCAAGGAGGAAAGATTTGCAAACTTGCATCGCTCTGCAATAGGGTTTCCAGAGTGGAGGTTCTTTTTCTCAGGCACTCCGGCCGCAACAAACTCAGGCTCCAAGGAACCAGCATTGAAAGGTGAGGCATCAGTGAGGGCTCAATTTCAACAGGATCCATATGGGTGTCGAGGTTCACTTAGTCGTAAAAAACTTGGGCGTGATCCTTTCCATCGGTCAATCCCTTATCCTAAGGGTTGTCCTGAACTTGAAGGTTTATTCAGATACTGTGGAGAAGCTCCTTATCCAGCTTCCCTTCCTTGGATGTAGTATTGTTACCCTAATAATGGATTACTCACTTTGTGAAGATGATAAATGTACTTCCAACATTTACTACCTTAAAATGATGGAATTACCAATTAAACGTAAAATGGTCTTCAGGTTCTGAAGGGGTAAGGGTAACTAGCACACACAGCTGACTTCAGGTTTAAGGTTTTTTTTTTTTTTGGGTTAACCCACAAGATATTTTAGGAGGGTCTCAATTATGAAAAGATACTTTTAAATTATCTACTCCTTATTTGCAACAAGTCAGTCCGTAAAGAATAAAATGTTAGTCAAATAGATTTTTCTATTTCACGATTCAAACTCAGGATCTCAGGATCTCTGATTAAAACATGAGAGTGTCGAATCACTTCTCTAGTTAAAACATGAGAGTGTCGAATCACTGACCAACTTATTTAGTTAAACGACCAACCTATTTAGTTAAACATTTCATATTAGGATTCCCAGTGCCTTTCCTTTTCCACCTGGTTTGTTAGAAACTTTTCCTGCCATCCCGAACTGTGACTGAATTAAGACCGACTGCTGCGTGGAGAAATGGGAATGTTTGCTTCATCTGGAGACATCAATCATTCAATCTAGTTGAATGTTTTCCAATTTGAAAACGGATCAAATCATTAAATTTGAGCTCCGAAAAGGAACCAACCGCAAGGGCCATGAAAAGCCAGGGTTTAAGTTGAATGAGCAAATCAAAGTTGACATGGCAAAACTTTTCACTCGAAATAAAACTGTGGAAAATACAGAAAACTTGAAAAGTTTATATTAAAAAGAAAACCAATGAAGAAAAAAGGGAGTAGGAAGGGAAAATGAAAGAGAGGAACCATCAGAAACCAAAATCAATCCCCATTAGCGATTATGCTGTACGGTCCGCATCATGGTTGGGCTTAAAACTAAACCCGCATCACTTGGTTCCTCTTCGCTTCGTAAATTTATTCACCATTGAAAACACACAAAGAAAAAGAGGAGGAAAGGGGAGGGGAGGGGAGGCTCAGATCTGAAATGGGTAAGTGAGAATTATCAGCACATACATATATATAGATACTAAGAGTGGTGCATGACTTTCTCCATTTCCTCATCACTGCCTCCACCTCCTATAAAAAAACTTAATACCCAACCTCAAAACATATTTTCAGTCGGCCGACGACGCTACTCTTTAGGAATGTATGTGCATATATATAGAGGTTAACAGAGACAAAGCGCGCACGCAGCAATCACAATTCACAAAACCCTAATCCGGCACCTTTTGGGCGTAATTTTCCACTCCCTATGAGCCCATGCAAAGTGGGGCCTCTAGCCCATTTAAAGTCTCCTCCTTAAACCAGTTCATGCTAAATTCCACTCAATCTTACATGACTATCCTCAATTACCATATGCGGATCTTGCTTAAATTTCGTAATGTTATATATATATGTATGTATGGATAGCATAAAATTCTTAGTACGCATGACAAGGCCTGCATATGAGCGGATATGGTGTCTTCTTGTGTTAGTACCCTAAGGCCTAACTGCAAAAACAATGAAGACAGGCAGTCAGATCAGAGACATTGGGATCCCCATCCAACTGATCTGTGCATTACCAGAAATAATGTCTACATCACCCTATTCTTTCACAATTTCTTGTTATATCCAATGCCGACTTAGTTGCTAATTAGCTCATAAAACTACCACGAACTAGTGGATTACATTAACCATTTTCAGTTCCATTTTCTCCTCCACACAAAATCTTGTTCCATTACCCATGACAAGTTTTATTTCATCTGATTTAGATTCCCAGTCTATAAGATATGCGCACACCATTTCTGAGGCAGGCAGACTCGTCCCTTCAGCAAGCAAATGGAACTCAATACAACTTGACTTCAACCTCGTTCGCCAGTCAAACAATAATTATTTTTCAATCTCCTCTCAGTATTCTAAATCCTACGACTATGAACTTGTCATTACTGATAAAAAGTGCTTCAAGCGCTTTGTGTACATTTCAGTCACCATAGTGTTGGCTATCTTAGCAATTGCTCTATTATTACACTTTTTGCCCCAGAGCCGCGGGCACTCTTCATCTTCAAGGAATCTTACACTAGCATTAAGTCAAGCGCTGATGTTCTTTGATGCACAAAAGTGTATGATTCTATGCCATTTTTTATTCCAAGTGAATTTGGATTTGATCCTTTTAAATCACTCCATAAGTTCTTTTTGCAGCCGGGAATTTTCCAAGCAGTACTCCAGTGAGATTTCGAGGAAATTCAGGTTTGCAGGATGGGAATTTGAGCAGTCCTGCTGCTGACCTTGTGGGTGGATTTTATGATTCTGGAAATAACATGAAGTTCAGTTTTACCTCAGCATACACAGTAACTCTCTTGAGTTGGAGTGTGATTGAATATCATGAAAAATATGCTGAAATAGGTGAACTTGATCATGTCAAGGACATTATTAGATGGGGTAGTGATTACTTGCTAAAGGTCTTCCCTCACAATTCAACTTTAGTTCCCATTCCACTGTACTCTCAGGCAAGACACATCGTAAACTCTCCATCATGATCAGTGTCTCATCTATTACATGGAGACTTCAAAAGAAAACGTTCCTTTCTGATTTCAGGTTGGAACTGGTGGCAATGACACCGAACCATATAATGATATGAGCTGTTGGCAAAGGCCTGAACACATGGAATATCCAAGACCTGTATCCACTTGCGACAGTACAGCTTCCGATCTTGCGGGAGAGATTATGGCAGCTTTATCATCGGCGTCGATAGTGTTCAAAGATGATGCTGATTATTCTGTGACATTAATAAGGGCAGCAGAGAAGTTATTTGGGCTTGCAACTAAAAATGACACCGGTCACATGCAAGGACCTTATACTGCAGTTGAAAACTGTGGTGGGACGGCAAGAAAGTTCTATAACTCATCAGGCTTTATGGATGAGCTGGTATGGGGAGGAACCTGGTTGTTCTTTGCCACTGGAAATACGTCCTATCTAGGATATGCTACAGGGAACTTTAGTGCTACAGAAGCAGTGGAAAGGTTATCAGAAAAAGGAATTTTCTATTGGAATAACAAGCTTCCAGCTACTGCGGTACTATTGAAAATTTTTGCCTATTTTCACAAAAGAGATTAATTTCCGTTAAGCAATTCTTTTTACGATAATTTTGAGAACGCTCTGCAGGTTTTGCTTGCAAGACTTCGATCCTTTCGTGATCTTGGCTTTCCTTATGAGCCTGGTTTCAAATCTTCAACAAACATGGCCAACTCACTTGTGTGTTCTTATGCTTCTGAAGGAGTCTTCAACAGAACTCCAGGTGTGTGTGTGTATATATATATATGCATGTAAACAGGCAAAGCAAATAGTATGAGAACAAATGCTGCTTAGCAACATTGCGCAGACATTTCTTATTCATGGTCTCATGGATGTACTCTCAAATTTTGATTGACATAGGTGGACTGATCCTGTCGGACCCTGGTCATGGTGAATCACTCCAGTTTGCTGCAACGGCATCATTTTTTAGTAAATTGTACAGTGACTATCTTCAACTTCTAGGAAGTACTGAAGTAAGTTGCGGCAGTGACAGCTTGTCACTGGAAAGTATGAGGAAGTTCTCCAGGTCTCAGGCAAGCATTTCTTTTTTTAAAAGCAATGCGAAAGTTGAATATTTCAGGTTCTAGGCAAATGTTCTTAAACGTTGTAATTTCCTATCAGGTTAGATACATATTAGGAGATAATCCTATGAAGATGAGTTACATGGTTGGATTTGGAAACAAGTATCCAACCCATGTTCACCACAGAGCTGCCTCGATCCCTTGGGACGGAAGATATTACTCTTGTGAAGCTGGGCAAGGCTGGTTATCTTCTAAAGATCCAAATCCCAACATTCTTTATGGAGCAATGGTTTCAGGCCCTGATCAGTTTGACAATTTCTTAGATGAAAGGGAACAACCATGGTTCACTGAGCCAACCATAGCGAGCAATGCAGGTCTGGTGGCAGCACTTATTGCGCTTCATGATCCACCTCGCAAGTCTAAACCAAATGGAATATCGGTGGGGATAGACTTGGACAACATCTTTGAAAAGATTCATTAAGCACCTGTAGATCTTTTAAAATCCTGTTTATTATCAACCGTCCTGCAATGAAAGAAGTAACAAGGATTTTAAGATCACCAGTGGTGCACGGGAGATGGGTGATAGTTTGAGCGTTTGGAGCAGGCTTTTTCAGGATAAATCTTCTCTGACTTCACTTTGGAATTATGATTTATTTTCCAAGAAATGGAAAAAAAAAAAAAAGCAAAAGGAAGTGCATGAAATTTTGTCAATGCATGGTTTGTTTATCCCATCTTTCTTAAATTTTGACATGCGAATGGTAGTTTCAGGAAATCATTTTTGGAGCATATTGATTTGGAGATATATCAAAATAGGAAAATCTGTGTTTTGTTAGGGTGACGTGTGTATTTTGTTGACTTTTGATGGCATGATATTTTTGACTTTTAATGGCACAATTCTTGTCCTATATTGGAAGGAGATGAAGATGGGAGGAGTTTTTGAAGTTATAAAATAACTCCTCTCCTTCCTAATCAATCTCATCCCAAAAATTTGATAAATACTCAAAAATTGTATACATATCAAATTTAGTATTCTCTTCTTAATGAGAGCAAGCTGCCTTAAGTGGTGCTCGAAGAAGTAGGCAAAATTAGCCGAACTCCGTTATCAAATTTCGGATGTGTTCTTTCCTTATCTCTTTTATTTATTTCACATTTATAGTATTCAATATTATTTGTCGGGTATATTTGTAGTGTTGTGTTCAATTTATTTGGGTGCATTTATTGTTCGTGTGTATACACGGGTTTAGGTTGTGATAAATACACCGTGCACGTAATTTATGTCTAGGATGCCGGGTTTTAAGTGGGATCGTTTGTGACCCCTCCGCCCTTTCCTGAGATCTTACGTGAAATGATAATACTGTCTTAGGAGTCCGTTTGACCGTCTTTCTTGGGTATTACCGAATCGGTTCACTTCACTAGTTATTTACCTTAGAGGGAAAAATACCTGATTTTCTCAACAAGTGGTATCAGAGCCGAAGGTTTATCCTTTAGTTTGTTTGTAATATTTGTAATATTGAATACTATTATTTGAGTATATAACGACGTATGTAAATTCACCAACAACTAGAGACATATCAAATATGGCACAGATGACATCGACTTCCTCATGGCAGATAACTCCAATGTCAAGTATGAAGTTGGCGGTGTAAATATTTGATGGTACTGATCATTTTGGAATGTAGCAGGGTGAGGTTTTGGATTCCCTTTTTCAACAAGGCCTTGACATAGTTATTAAAGAAATTGAAACCAGACTATGTAGAACATAAGGATTGGAGTATTATAAATCGGTTGGCATGCGGAACAATTCGATCATGTCTGTCTAGAGAGCAGAAGTATGCTTTCAAAAATGAGACTTCTACGCACAAACTGTGGAAGGCATTGAAGGACAAATTTTTGAAAAAGAGTGATCAGAATAAGCTCCTTATGAAGAAAAGGTTGTTCCGATTTGATTACCAACCAGGTACTACTATGAATGAACACATCACTATGTTTAATCAGTTAGTAGCAGACCTGTTGAATTTAGATGTGAAATTTGAGGATGAAGATTTGGCTTTGATGTTGTTATCATCCCTTCCGGATGAATTTGAACACTTAGAAACTACTTTACTTCATAGGAAGGAGAATGTATCTTTAGATGATGTGTGTTCTGCTTTGTATAGTCATGAATTGCGAAAGCAAGATAAAAAGAAAAGTAAAACAGTTACAGAAGATAAAGCATTTGTGGCAAGAGGTCGTCAGCAGAGCCAGTCGAAGGGAAGAAGAGGAAGATCCAAATCAAAAAGCAGAGTTGCAAAAGATGAGTGTGCTTTCTGTCATGAGAAATGGCACTGGAAGAAAAACTATCCAAAATTAAAGAAGAAAGGAAAGGCTCCGCAAGATGCAAATATTGCAGAATGTAAAAGTAATGCAGAGTCAGATGTCTCTTTGGTGGTATCACCTTCAACATTCCATTCAGACGAGTGGATTCTGGATTCAGGTTGCACCTATCATATGTCTCCCATCCGGGAGTGGTTCTTTGATTTTGAAGAAATTGATGGTGGAGTTGTTTACATGGGTAATGACAATCCATGTAAAACAGCTGGAATAGGTTCAATCAAGCTGAGGAATCATGATGGATCCACCAGAATTTTGAGGGACATGCGGTATGTGCCGAAATTGAAAAAGAATATCATCTCTTTGGGGACCTTAGAATCAAAAGATCTAGTTGTGATGATGCGAGATGGAATTCTTAAGACAACTTCAGGAGCACTTGTGATGTTGAAAGGCATAAAGAAAATAATTTGTATTACTAACAAGGAAGTACAGTTGTTGGGACAGTAGCGGCAGCAACTTCTAGTAGCAAGAAGGATGCAGAGGCAACAAAGTTGTGGCATATGTGGTTGGGACATGTTGGTGAAAAATCCTTGCAAATTCTTGCCAAGCAAGGATTATTAAAAGGTACGAAGACTTGTAAATTAGAATTTTGTGAGCATTGTATTCTGGTAAAACAACGAAGAGTGAAATTTGGCACTGCTATTCATAATATTAAGGGAATTTTAGATTATGTGCACTCAGATGTGTGGGGACCTGCTAAGACTCCATCTCTTGGAGGTAGGCATTATTTTGTCACTTTTGTTGATGATTTTTCCAGAAGAGTATGGGTGTTTTCTATGAAGAATAAAGATGATGTGCTTGGAGTTGTTCTCAAGTGGAAAGCTCAAGTTGAAAACCAGACAGGAAGAAAGATCAAAGTTCTCCGAACACACAATGGTGGAGAATACAAGAGTGATCCTTTCCTAAAGATATGTCAAGAGTTTGGCATAGTTTGGCACTTTACAGTTAGAAAAATACCACAACAGAATGGGGTGTCGGAGCGTATGAACAGGAAACTGGTGGAGAAAATTCGTTGTATATTGTCTAATGCTGGGTTAGGCAGAAAGTTTTGGGCTGAGGCAGTGACGTATGCTCAACATCTTATTAATCGTTTGTCATCATCTGCAATTGGTGGTAAGACTCCTTTAGAGGTATGGTCTGGGAAACCTGCAACAGATTACGATTCTTTGCATATTTTTTGTTCTACTGCATATTATCATATGATTGAATCAAAGTTAGACCTACAAGCAAAGAAGGCTCTATTTATGGGTTTTAATGTCAGAGTTAAAGGATACCATTTATGGTGTCTAGAGTTAAAGAAGACAATTGTCAGCAAGGATGTTACCTTTGATGAATCTGCTATGTTAAATAAGCTAACTCCAGAAGGGGCTGATGATACTTTGCAGCAGGTGGAGTGTATACCGAAGCAGGTGGAGTTTGAACAGACAGTAGTAATCCCAGCAAAAAGCACTACTAGTGACTCTCCTATGGAAGAAGAAGAGTCGGATGAGGAAGAGGTTCCGACCCAAGAACCTCCGTAGCAATCAGAGTCAATTGCCGCTAGAAGGACGAGACGAGAAATTCATAAACCTGCTCGTTTTACTGACATGGTAGCTTATGCACTTCCAGTTGTTGATGATGTTCCATCTACCTTCCCAGAAGCAATCCGAAGTTCAGAAAGTGGCAAATGGGCAGGTGCAATGGAAGAGGAAATGCAATCTCTTGAGAAGAATAAGACATGGAAGCTGACACAACTACCGAAGGGAAAGAAGACAATTGGATGCAAATTGGTATTTGCAAAGAAAGAATGATTTCATGATAAAGATGGTATTCGCTACAAGGCAAGGTTAGTGGCTAAAGGCTACGCACAGAAGGAGGAATTGATTATAATGAGGTATTTTCTTCGGTTGTTAAACATTCTTCCATTAGAATTTTGTTGGCCTTGATAGCATAGTTGAATTTGGAGTTAGCTCAACTTGATGTGAAAACCGCGTTCCTACACGGTGATTTGGAGGAGGAAATCTATATGTCTCAACCAGATGGATTCAAAGTTGCTGGTAAAGAAAACTGAGTTTGTAAATTGAATAAGTGTTGTATGGATTGAAGTAATCACCGAGGCAATGGTATAAACGATTTGACAAGTTTATGAAGGGTCAGAAATACACAAGAAGTAAGTATGATCATTGTGTATATTTGTGCAAACTTCAAGATGGGTCATACATCTACCTACTCTTATATGTTGATGATATGATGATTGCGGCAAAGAGCCAAAGTGAAATTGACATATTGAAGGTTCAGTTGAGTAAAGAGTTCGAGATGAAGGATTTAGGGGAAGCCAAGAAGATTCTCGGCATGGAGATAACCAGGGATAGAGAGAGAAGCAAGCTTTGGTTGTCACAGAAGCAGTATTTGAAGAAAGTATTACAACGTTTTGGTATGAATGAAGATACAAAACCTGTAAGTACTCCGCTTGCTCCTCATTTGAAGCTTAGCAACCAATTATCTCTAAAGACGGATGAAGAACGAGAATACATGGCAAAAGTCCCTTATGCTAATGCATTAGGAAGCTTGATGTATGCAATGGTGTGTATTAGACTCGATATTTCACAGGTAGTAAGTGTTGTAAGCAGGTACATGCATGATCCGGGTAAGGTTTATTGGCAAGCTATGAAATGGATTCTACGGTATATCCTACATACCGTAGATATTAGTTTAGCATTTGAGCAGGATGAATTACTTGGTCAACGTGTAGTTGGATATTGTCATTCTGACTATGCAGGTGACTTAGATAAGCGACAGTCTACAACTGGCTATTTGTTCACTTTAGCAAAGGCGCTAGTTAGTTGAAATTCTACTTTGCAGTTAACAGTGACTTTGTCTACAATGAGGCGAGTATATGGCTATTCTGAAGGCGTGAAAGAAGCGATTTGGCTTCATGGGTTGCTTAAAGACTTGGGAGTTGGTTAGAAACAACTTGAGGTATATTCTGACAGTCAGAGTGCTATTCATTTAGCAAAGAATCAAGTCTTTCATGCAAGGACGAAACACATTGATGTTCGCTATCACTTTGTGCGGGAAATTATGAAAGAAGATGAGATACTTATTCAGAAGATTCGGACTACAGAGAATCATGCAGATATCTTTGACCAAGGTGGTTCTGAGCCCGGTTTGAACATTGTTTAGACTTGGTCAATATTCGCACATTTGAGTTTGGCGCTAAAAGTATGAAATGGAAGCACCACAAAGGCTGTTTTGTTTGATTGGGAGGATGAATGATGCTTGCATTTGGTGAGACCAGAAATTGTGCCAAGGTAGAGATTTATTGTATTTTGTTGACTTTTGATGGCATGATATTTTTGACTTTTAATGGCACAATTCCTATCCCATATTGGAAGGAGATGAAGATGGGAGGAGTTTTTGAAGTTATAAAATAACTCCTCCCCCTCCTAATCAATCTCATCCCAAAAATTTGATAAATACTCAAAAATTGTATACATATCAAATTTAGTATTCTTCTTAATGAGAAGCAGTGCTTTAAGTGGTCTTTCGAAGAAGTAAGCAAAATTGGTCGAACTCCGATATCAATTTTCGGGTGTGTTCTTTCCTTATCTCTTTTATTTATTTCGCATTTATAGTATTCAATATTATTTGTAGGGTATTTTTGTAGTGTTGTGTTCAATTTATTTGGGTGCATTTATTGTTCGTGTATGTACACGGGTTTAAGTTGTGATAAATACACCGTCTTGCACGTAATTTCTGTCTAGAAGGCGGATTTTAAGTGGGACCGTTTGTGACCCCTCCGTCCTTTTCTGGGATCTTACGTGGAATGGTAATACTATCTTAGGAGTTCGTTTGACGATCTTTCCTGGGTATTACCGAATCAGTTAACTTCACTAGTTGTTTACCTTAGAGGAAAAGATACCCAATTTTTCCAACATGACATACAAAGATTACATGTTGGAAGACCGTTTAAAGATTGCGACAAACTTAACCTCAAGATTTCTCGGGGCCTGTGAAGATTGAAAAATGTTGTTGCTGTTCGCCATGAGCAAAAAGAAACAAAATGCATTGATACAAGTTATGAAGACGTATTCTAAGCTGTCGACTTTAACTGAATGTTTTTCTATATAACAGATGTTTCTGAGTACAAGAAAGAAACTCTAAGCTGCATCACAAGCGATATTACATAGAACTTGTGCAGTTGTACACAAAACTCATTTCTTACATGAGGCAGAAAACTAATGTCTTAAAGCTGAGTAAGCTTTTCCCTTTGTAAAGTTTTTTCCTTTCACTTTGTTTCTTCATTTTCTCCTCAGGTAGACTTTAATCTATCCAAACCGTATGATCTCTGAAATAAAATTAGCAGTAACGAATTCATATTCAACCAATATATAGCAAAAAGGTGAACAGTAACATGCATGTACTATTACAAACATGAACTTGGCCTCACCATAGCAGAGTGAATCTCCTCTAGGATAGGCATGAGTAATGAGATGAAGGTCTGCATATCATCGTTAAGGGTTGCACAGTGTTCTTCTTTCGACATGAGGAGACTCAGGAAGGTTTTGCAGTCAGGAACTAATTTAAGACCCACCTGCAATCACTATTTGTGAATTTAATATTCAACAAACATTCAAGTTTCTACATGTATGAGTAGGATCAACTTAAGTTGCATGAACTTATTTTCAGAAAGTCAATTGCCAAGTGATGAACTTATTTTCAGAAAGTCAATTGCTAAGTGACGTACTTCTTAGATGACCTGATTTCAACAAGCTTATTGACAGCAATTTTATGTCTTCTTATGCATTTTGTTCGAAGAAATGGGAGCAATTGATAAACCAAGAAGAAAGAGAAAAACAGGGTGATTACTCTGAAAGCAGCTGATGAAATCCATCCATGCCATGGCTTTAAAGTCATGTTGTAAGCTTCTTCCACAGCTTGCTCCATGCTTTGAACAGGATCCTTCACCATTCTTTCCAACAAAGCAACCGTAAAATCCAAAGATCTACAGAGCAAATATATAGTTAACTTGATATAAATAACATAAAACCAGGTGATCCTGAATGATGAATAACTAATATTGATCATGGTTGACAGCCAGGTGCTTGTAAAATACCAATCAACATGTCTTCAATTCTATCGTTGAACGACTCAAATGTTAGAATTTTGAGAAGGATCAATTTTCTCAGATTGTTCTGTCTCAGTCGTAATGGTAAGAACCAATGTGCATAATGAACCAGTGTTCTTTGTTTGTAGGTTGAATATACTTCACAAGAAAGAAAGAATTCAGGCCACGTTGGTCTTTTGATAGAAAAAGACGTAACATCATCGTAGAAACCAATAATTGGAAAAGGCCAAGACTTTTTCATCATTATCCGTCATTGAATAAGCGAGTTATTGTCATCTACAGTAGCTACATTATTTAGATCACTAATTCTTCATTGTAAGTGATGTTAGCTCATCCATCCTCCTATGTTACAAGTTGGGTTGCTGAGATATAAGATAAGGGAATCGATAGGATCAAAGTTACCAATAGTTCTAGAAGATGATAGTCCCCTACGTTCTTTACTTACCTGGTAAGCCAAACTATGGCTTTACTACAGCTGTTGCCCTTTCGGGTATTGCCTTCAACCATCTCTTTCTTCAAAATCTCAACCATATTCGCATATATTGAAGAATCAGAGTCACAGAGCACCTCCAATCTCTGTAAATTAAAGAAAAAAATCATAAGCCAAAGAGAAAACGGAGAGGGGGTTAAGGAGAAAGAACTAAAGTCAGATGGGGACCAAAATAGCCATAATCTGATAAGTGTTATGAAGCTTAAGAACGCCAGTTTGTAAAAATATCATGGGGGCATTTTTATTCATGACAGAACTTGAAGGCCATTGCCATGGAGATATTTAAGAAAAGGAAAAGTAAGACACTTCTACTGCTCCTAAATTTCATTAATTTACCTGTATATTCTGATCAATGTCTTGTCTCAAAACTGCCATTGTTGGGCCTATCTTATCTTCAACGGGACAAAAGCAAAGTAATAGAGAGTCAAACTAATGCTCTAACTGAACACTCAGTGAGAGTTCATGAGACCAGAATAAAATTTACCTAGAACTTGAATGACCAAGCTGCAAACATGCAAAAAGGGCCTAGTTGGTATATGAGCAGCATCAGAATTACCAGCAGGTTTCAGTTTCACCAAAGAGAGCTCGTCAACGGCAGACTTCAACTCTGATCCTTTCTCCATATGATCTCTTCTCCTTTTCATTGTAGGGGAATCTTGGGTTCCTACTACAATTTATAGGTCAACGCAGGGTATCTGAGAAACAATAGATGTTAATAAAAGAACAAAACTACCCAATCTAGGCTTGTGTTTGAGATTCTGCGCTTATCTTTTGAGTGACACTGGAAAACTAGAATTGTTTTCTCCTAAGAATTTCTGATTGGGAAACATGTCAGTTTCAGTAGTTTGAGCTCCAGCTTCATAATTTAAGCCAAATAATTACATTATCCTTTCCCTACAACCATTGATGACGAGATCTGGTTGACATTCGGGTAATTTATCTCCTACCATCTCACCTCAACTATTATTCAAAGATGTAATCTTGCGTGAGCACAATTAATCTCAGCCATCCATTATATTTTATTCTCCTCTGGGTCTTCATATTTTCCTGCTGGGCAATACTTATCTTAAGTGCTGGACGGGGTTAATAGTTCAAACTTCAAAGAGAGTTTGCAGCAGCTTATAATCAGTGAAGTCACGGATTGTGTAGCAATAATTGAAGGTTTTGGCTGCATACTGAAGTGGGATCATTTAACGATAACTATCTGATAGATCCTCTCTTTACTTGACAAAAACTGAATGCTTGCTAAGATTCAGTTATACAACCACGAAACAGGGATGGATCTTTATCCAACGAACAAACAGAAAGTCATACACCAAATCCTTAGAACCAAATTTCCCCTGTTTTTGTCTTAACGAAATTACCATTCAGCGTCTTGGTTGGCTGAAACAGGATTTCAAGTTCAATTTTGTGACTAATTTCTAAAGATTATCATCAGCTCTTTTGAGTGAAAATCATCTCATGTTTATAAAATGTCAAGATGTTAATTAATTATTAACAATTAACAATTGAAAGGTAACATCTCAAACACAACAGCTATTTCCTTTCATTATCATCACTCACTCACATATGATGAGTTTTGGTAATACGATTTCTCCATGTTCTCGTCCTTGTCCAATAACCTATGCGACCAACATAAGACGATAGCTCATGATTATATATCTATTAAGAATATATGACCTCTCAATTAATGAATTAATCATTAAGTAGATTTTATATGATATACTCTCTGTCATATCTCACATTTAATCTCCTTTAATCTCATTTATTTAATTGTGTTATGAATGTATTCGATTCCCTTACTAAGAGTTGGTAGCCAACTTTGAAAGCATAATTTTTCTATTGTGAGTTATCAATCAAAATGACCTTCCTCTATTATAAATTTCCTTGAATTGAAATTAATTTGCTTTCCTAGAATTATCCCATATGATCACATTAAACATAATCTTTTAGTACATTCTAAAATAGCAAACCTTAAATTTAATTCTTAAGAATTAAACAATGGTCATAAGAGTATGTTAAGAGGTTCACTTAAACACTAAGCTCGCACATAATGTAAGTTGGGATTTTTGATTTACACTAAATCATTAATCCCTCTTATAGTTGTTTCTGCACACACGGTAAGAGTTCTATGCTCTGTATAAACTCTTAGTAATTTAGAGCATATGGCTTTTATAAACACAATATCATACGAAAAATATGTTATATAAAGTAAATATATTTCATGGTTAAGTATTAAACAATGTTTATTACTTAATAAACAATGTCCACTTATATATATATATGTATACATGACAATACATTAAATGAACATACATGGAGAAATGTTAATCAATTACATTTAAATATCTACTAATCTTAGGGATTTTATAGTGCCAATATATATATCTCGGAAATTGGTTTTGTCATTAGTCGCCACCATATTTTGTGTAGATATATACTTCATATTCACTCCTCCTCATGCAATTATATCTTTCACGTAACTGTACTTAGTATTTATATGCTTTATTTCACAAATAAATTTAGGGTCTTTTGTATAAGTGATTACTGATTGACTGACATAATTGATTTTTACATGGATCAATCTCGCTTTAAGTGACACCTAAACTAACGAAGAATCGTCTATGTTATATGGCTTCTCATATTGTTGCTGAAAATGCTATATATTCAGCTTTCATTGTGGATAAAGCGATATATGATTGTTTTGTACTTTTCTATGATATAGCACCATTGTTACATAAGAAAACAAATCCAGAGGTAAATTTTCTCTCATATAAATTTCTTCCCTGGCCTGAATATGTATACCCTTGTATACATAGGTGGTTGCTTTGATAATATAATGCATAATCAACATTACCTTTTAGATACCTCAATATTCTCTTTACTGCTTTCCAATATACTTGTCTTAGATTGAATTGATATCTACTCACTATTCCAACAATGTAACAAATATCTGGTCGGGTACACATCATGCATATATGAGACTTATAACTACACTAGAATAGGAAATTTTCTTCATTTGTTTCCTTTCTTATGGTGTAGTTGGACAAAACTTCTTGCTGAGACCTTCGTCTTTAGTAATAGGATTATTTATTATTTTGCAATCCTACATAAATAATCCTTCAAAAATCTTTTGAATATAAGTTGCTTAAGAAAATGATAGTAATCTTTTTAAATGATCTCTTGAAATCTTAAGCAGCTTCACCCATGACTTTTATCTTAAATTTGGATGGCAACCTATCTTTAACTTGCTTATCAAACTCACATTCATTATAAGTAATTAAAATGTCATCCATATATAAAGATAAAATCACAAATTTATCGTTAGATCTCTTAGTATATATATAGTGATCTTCATTAACCTTATAAAATTATATGTAATGATTACATTATGAAAGCGAATATATCACTACAAAGAAGATTACTTCAAACTATGAATCAATTTCAATAATCATCACAGTTCCTTTTATTGGCCTAACTTAATGAAACCTATAGGTTATTCCATATAGATTTTTTCTTGTAATTCTCTATTTAAAAAAGTAGTATTTACATCCGTTTGATATAATTCAAGATCAAAATTGGCTATTATAGCCAATATTAAGTGATTTGAAGTAAACCTAACAATAGGTGAAAATTTCGTTATAATTGATTCTCTTCTATTGTATGTATCCTTTTGCCACAAGGCATGCTTTATATCTTTCGATATGGCCATCAATATTTCATTTTATTTGAGAACTTATTTGTTCCCAGTAGCTTTTGCACCCATTAGGGAGCTTAACCAGGTCCTATACTTGATTTGAGCTTAAAGAATTCATTTATTCTTTCATTGCTTCATCCATTCTTCTTCAGTAAGTCAATTAAGAGCATCGTGTACATTTCTTGACTCATCATCTTCTTGTGGGATAATCATGTGAATTTCTCTTTCTATTTTAAAATTACGTCAGGGAATCATACTACGATTACTTCAGTGTAAACATGGTTCATGAGAAGCAAATTCATCAGCATTTGGATTAGTCCCACTCGAACCAAATATGATAGATAAACTTTCAGTGGGTTGTAATCTTAATTGTCCTTTAATTAATTATTCAAGTTATATAGTACTCCTACTCAAATAAAGTCCTTATTTATGATTCCCAATAATGGAATCATTTTGATCAAGAGTTTCATATAAAATAGGTCTTTTCACCCTACTTTTGAAAGTCATTCTCTTAAAACATGACTTCTTGCAATTCAAATTCAGTTAATCCTTCATTACCTTATTTATCTATAAGCACATGTCCTTTTAAGTTTTTAAAGTAAGTAATAAGATACTTTTCTTCCTTATTAGGCTTAATTTCTCATATTTATGAGAGATATTATGAACGTTAGCAGCATATCTTTGTAGTCTTATATATTCCATGTTAGGTTTTCTTTTTATCTACATCTCATACGAAGTGTTCGTATCTGATTTTATGGGTACTCAATTAAGTTTATAAATGGTTGAAATCAGCATATCACCCCAATAAGTGATTGTTAGATTTGTTTATGCCATCATAGACTTTCGCATTTCCAGTAGCATTTTATTACGTCTTTCCACAATGCCATTTTGTTGTAAGGTTCGAGGAATAATTAGTTATCTTTCTATTCCTTTTTCATTACAAAACACCTTGAACTTATCAGATAACTATTCTTATCATTACTTAGTTTTTAATGATTTTATTATCTTGTCTAATTGATTCTCTACCAAATTCATATACTTTATGAAATAATTTAATACTTTTTATTTGTGAGAAATCAAATAGACATAACCATACCGAGTATAGTCAAGTAAAAAAGTTATGGAGTATATAGCCTCATATTGTTCCCTTACATTCAGTAGACTACATATGTCTAAATGAATCAATTGCAAAAGATAGGAAGCTTATGTTCCCTTTCTAATGGCCTTTACGCCTTTTTACTAGGCAAACAATGTTTGCAAATAGGTAAATCTAGTTAATATAAACAAGGTTTTAAAAATCGGACTGGACCGACTGGTTCGATCAAAAACAGTCTGAACTGGCCAATTGTCCGGTTCGATTTCAATTAATAATCTTTTTGTATAAAAACCAACCATTTTATTAAAGAATCGGTCGATTTTTAGCTAACTGATCGAACCAGTTAATCAATTGTCAAGTCACATTCTAATAAAACCACTCCTCATAATAGCCATCAGAAAACCCACAAAACCTATCTTGCATAGGTCTCTTCTTTTGCATACACAGAAGACAAAGGATTACGAACAGAAACATGTGGACAATCTCGAAACACTAGGATTCATTGTTGTGGGACATGAGAGCAGAGGAGCAAAGCGGAGTCATGAGGCTGTTTATGAAGATTAAGGTTTCGACACATTTGGCTGCCAAAGGGACAATGAATCAAGTGGGGCAAGTGGGGCCCAGTGTTGATGACAAGGGTTTTCTGACCATTCATGACTTAAATAGGGCCAATAGGAATGCTAAGGGAAGCTTGGATTTGAAATCTGGATAGAGCACCGGTAACGACAATGTGGACTCCAGGACTAAGAAGAAAAATGTGAGTTTGATTGATATTATTACAAACTTATTTAGTTAGAAAGTTCATGTTTGACGATTTATGTCTATATCAGATTCATGGGGTACTAAATGTTGTAAACTAGGGAATTGTGTTTCCAATCGGGATTATAATCAATCGATCTCAGGACATTTGAATCCGTAGATCCAGTGCAATTTTATTTGCATGTCAGGTGCCAAGCCTCTACCTATGGCCTCGATGTTGTTGGATGGGCAACTAGTATCAAACTAGGAAGTGAATCCAAAGGGATTAAATATTCTACTCATTGCAACATTGGAATCGCCCTTTTCGCTACCACTACACTCCAAGCTTAAACACCCAAATCTCTTACCGCTATGTGGATACTGCATTGTAGCTAATGAGTACATTTCAAAGTAACACGAATGCCCAAAATTTGTAATTATACCTACAACTACTGCTATTTTGTATTATTTGGACAAAAAAAAGCGTCGAGGAAAGTATAGCAAAATGTGCTCATCTTTGATTTAGGTGGAGGAACTTTTGATGTTTATCTATTGACGATTAAGGAGGAGATCTTTTTAGGTCAAAGCCACAGCTGGTGGCATTCATCTTGGTGTTGAGGACTTCGATAACAGGCTTGTCAATCATTTTGTTGCAAAGTTTAGGAGGAAGAAAAAATTCAAGATTTAATGAATGGAGTGACATGGTGATTTAGTTGTCAAGTTGCTATAGAGTTCCAATTTGTACTGTAGATAAGGGGATAAGGATAAGGCAGTAATTAGTTTTTGTGCAACAATTAGAAATACTTGATTTAAGTTTTCTGTAATATTTAGAACTCTATTTCATATTAATTTCTGTAATATTTAAAACTCTATTTCATATCAATTTCTATTTTTGATAGTTGGGTTATATATACTCTTTTAACTATTCAATTTATTGATCTAAAACACCAAATTGAAAAACAACAATATTTCAGTTAGGCTATTTGAAGTGGAGTAATTGCTGGAGCAAAGTTTAATAAGTGAGTAACATCTGTTGGTCTTTTGTGTATCCATTCTGCTATTGTTGGTCTTCTTTATTACAATTGATAATGAGAATTATTTAAGCTGTATACTTTTGCCTTGATAATAATGTTCCCAATTATTTTTTATACTTTTTAGGTTAAATTATAATGGAGAATATGGAATCATGCTTGACTCGTGGTAAGTCATATCCAGCATGAAATTATTTTTCTTCTTCTCGAGCATCTGATAGGAATATCCAATATAACTGTATATTTTGTGGTAGAATATTTAAAGAGAGAGGAATTTTTGGAATGAAAGAACATCTTGCTAGTGTTAAGGGTAATATTGCTTCTTGAAGTATCACCTGATGTACCTGATATGATTAAAAAATATTTGCAGTAATAAGTAAAAAAGAAAAAGGAAAATAAAGACGCTCATGATATATCTTTTGGAGATAATGAAACATCACAATTAGATAAAGGAAAAAGAAAAGTTGTTATTGACATAGATTCTTATCTTTCTCTAAGAACTACTTCTGGTTCTCAACCTAGCTTTAAAATTTTTATGATTGATAAGGATGTTGTTTTGCGTTGTAAAAGAGCATGGGCTAGATGGTTCTATCATTCATGTATTCCTTTAAATGCTTTAAATTTACCATATTTTCAAGAAGCAATTTATGCTACAACAACAATAGGTCTAAGATTTAAGGTACCATCTTATTATGACATGTGTATGCCTTTGCTTCAAGATTTAAAACAGGAATGCCAGTTAATTGTGGATACATATAAATCTAGTTGGGAATCAATATGATGCACTATTATGGCAGATGTGTGGACTGCTCAAAGACAAAGAACCTTGATCAATTTCTCGGTTTATTATAATATTGGAACAACTTTTATCAAGTCTATTGATACTTAAGACATTGTAAAAAGTGCTAATGCTTTATCTAAATTATTCTATGAAATTGTCGAGTAGGTTGGACCAAAGAATGTTGTGCATTTTGTTACAAATAATGCAACTAATTATGTATCAGCTGGGTACTTATTACAATCAAAGTATTGGTATATTTATTGGTCTCCATGCGGTGTTCATTATATAAATCTTATTTTAAAAGATATTGTTGGTATGAACCATATTTCTAGTTTTGTTTCACGCACATCTAAGATCACAATTTTTTGTGTATAATCATGTCACATTTTTGTCTTGGTTAAGAAAGCAAGAAGATTGGGTTGAGATCGTGCGTCCCGTTACTACCAGGTTTGCAACTACACTTATTACTTTGAAAATTATTTATGAACATAAGCAACAAATTCAAATTTTAGTGACAAGTAAATATTTTTCAAGTCAAAATTTATCAAAGAGTGAAAAAGGGAAAGAAGCTTGTTTTATTATTCTAGATAATAAATTTTGGGATGCTTGTTTGATCATTGTGAAGATTGTGGCTCTGCTTATAAGGCTGTTAAGGATTGTTGACTCAGATGAGAAGCCATCTTTGGGGTACATATATGATGGTATATATAGAGCTCACAAAACAATTATAAATCTTTTTAAAAGGAAGGAGAAATTGTACCAGCCTTATATAGATATTATTGATCAACGATGGGATAAGCATCTTACTCAAAAAGATCCACTTAGCAACTTTTTTTTTCTCAATCCTTATTGTTTATATAATGGAGAAGCATGTATAGCTAATATTATGAGCAGTTTGTTTGATGTGATTGAATGCAAAGGTATTTTCTCTATTGAAGAGCAATCACAAGCAATAAATTAAATTAAATTGTATCGTGAAGGTTTAAAGAGTTTTGCTAGATCATCAGTAAAGAGAGAACTTATGATGAAAAAAATGCAGCTAGGTAAGTTTTATACTTTTAATTCATTATTTACTTATTAATAATATATATTTTATCATAAATTTTAATTTAAAATACAGATAAGTGGTAAAGATTATTCGGTAACAA
Source organism: Erythroxylum novogranatense (assembly GCA_029891385.1). NCBI lineage: Eukaryota > Viridiplantae > Streptophyta > Magnoliopsida > Malpighiales > Erythroxylaceae > Erythroxylum > Erythroxylum novogranatense. Next base: position 20,440,129 of record CM057229.1, read on the forward strand.
CACTATAATATTTAGAAAACTCGCTATTAGGTTACTTAGTCAAACATCTTTTGCATCAGGTTATGAATGTAATTAAAGTGTTTTTGAACGTATTCATACAAAGAAATGAAATCGTTTGGAATATCCAAGACTTAATGACCTTGTTTACGTTACTTCTAATCTGAAAATGAAGAATAGGTATTTTATAGTTTTTTATTTCAATAATTTTATTATTATTATTTACTTTATAATTTCTCTATTATGTATTTAGAGCACTTAGTAAGAAGAGAATGTGATCCGATTGATACTAATTGTATTGAACATATTGATTTTTGGATCAAAGAAGAAGAATCATCGCCTAATCTTGATTATAATGAACTTGAAAAGATGATTTTTGAAGAAAATACATTTGTCACAATGAATGAATTAATAACATTTACTGATGATCAGTTCATATCTTATTGTGATCATATTTACGTTAAAAGTGTAATGTATTACAAGTTTACAATTAAGAATAATTTCATATATTACTGACTTGTAATTTATTTTAATACAGTAGAAGAAGTTGATGCAAATACTTTGGATGAAAGCGTAGTTTACGAATCTTTATATAACATTGGAGAATTTGAAACTTTTGATGATGATGAGACAACCTCCTTCAGAAATACAATTTTGATTTTTATTGTTATTTTAATTTTTATATTAGACTCATATTTATTTATTATTAATTCATTTTATAATAATAGACATTGGTGTGTTTTTATTTCTTTACATAGCGTTGGAGAATTTGGAACTTTTGATGATGATGAGACAACCTCCTTCAGAAATACAATTTTGATTTTTATTGTTATTTTAAATTTTATATTAGACTCGTATTTATTTATTATTAGTTCATTATATAATAATAGACATTGGTGTATTTTTTATTTTAATAAAATATTTTATTTTACTTATTCTTATAAGTTTTACTTCTTATTTATTATATACCGGTTTTATAGCAGTTCGTTATCAGTTGAACATTTAAACCTTAAATCTTTCCTTCGACTGGTTCGATATCCGGTCCTATTTTTAAAACATTGGATATAAATCACTTAAGAGGCCTTCTTTAGCTAATCAACTTATTCAATATTTGAACGATATAACATAATCTAGTGTGCCACAAAATTGCATCATTATCGGAGCTACTAGATGATGTAAAAAAAGAATAACTTATATTACTATTTGAATAAACAACATCCAAAACAATAAAGCCATCTAATATAAAACTATGACCATAAAAAAATATATGTAAGATATAAATTCATACCACCATTATGGAAATTTATGTTAAAAGCAAGACTAATCAAAACCAACACAGAGATAAGATTATGTTGAATCTTTAGAGCATAGGACACTTCATGTAGAATTAAGGATCGACCACCACGTATCTCTAATTTACATGTTCAAATCCCTTATACAACAACCCTTAAGTTGTCTCCTATATAAATCTATCATGTTCTATATGGTATTTTCCAGAATTCCATGAAGGCATTTTTATCCTTCATTATATGGTTAGTTTCTTTCGCATCTACAATTCACAAAGGATGTGATTCAATTAGAAAAATAGAATAAATGTCTGTACAAAAAGATTGTACCTTTTTAGGCTCATTATAAACACTTGAATCTTTTCAAGTTCTACTTCTTAAAAAGGCATTTTCCTTTTCCATATTGGTCACAATTAAAACACTTGAATCTTTTCAAGTTCTATTTCCTTTTCCATTTAAATCTACAATGATGCTTACGTTTCTTGTTCATAACTCTAAGTGAGCTAGAACCAATAGCATATTCCTTGCAAAACATTTTAGAAGCTTCAAAATGTTCTTCTTCTAGTATAAGATGCCTCATAGCATCTTCCATTATCTTGATACTCTCGTTGTAAGTTAGATACATCTTCGTATGCTCCCATCTCTAAGGTCATGAACAGATAAATTGTACCTGTTGCTCATCCAATAGTTCATCACTAACATCACACAACTCAGTAATCATGTTTGACATATGCCTCAAATGCTTTTGCATTGTGTGATTTGGTCGTCTCCTATATGTATCAAACTTAAAAGTGAGTGATCTCACTTTAGTCACTAAAGTGCCTCTAAAATATGCAAATAAAGTGAACCACATGTCCTTAAAAGTTTCATATTTACAAAACTCACTTATGATATCATTATCAATATTACTCAATAATGTAATGTAAGTAAATGAGTTCTTTTTCTTCCATATGTTATAAGTATCACGATCCCTTTTCTGTTGGGTCATATTACCTTTCTTAAAAACATCTATAGTTATGTTTAACGGTTAAAGAGCCTCTTGTTCTTCCAATACATATTGGATTTCCATGTTCCGAATCTCATAATTATTGTCATTTAATTTCTCACCCTTTTTAAGTCTAGAAACAATATTCTTTTATGCAATAGCCATAATGGAAACACAGAGTTTCCATAGAGAGGAATAGTATACTTGCACATTATTCTCATTTCATACACATATATATATTAAATAATCATATTTTAATTCTATGAAATTGAAAAAATACGTATATTCTTGATCATCACTCTTGTAACAATTATCATACTCAACTAAATTTTTAAAACATAAACATTCATATAACATATATTATGATAAAAATGAATAAAATCAAACTCACATACGTTAATGAACATAATTTATTTGTTCATTACAACTTAGTTCAATACATAATAATGAAACCTATATGGAATGAAGTCGATAAATTCATGTGATGAAGTCCTAAAAGCTCAATATGCTATTGTTATGCTAATTTCAGTTGAAAGGTTGATCAGATATAAAACTTAAATCAATTCTTTTCTTCGAACTGCTCTAATAAAGTTTATCAGCAACTATTTATATGATTTCAAAGTAGGTCATTCTAAGTTCTCGATTATGTTTAGCAGTTCACTTTCTGGTTATGGCAAAGGTAAGAGTAAAATTGTGTACTTCACTTTAGCTTTTACAAAAGTCAGACAACCTCTAAAATACAACTCCTACATTAAGTTACTAACAGTAATAACATGTTGTACTAGAAGTTGTCTACAAAACTCAGAAATCATAAAATGAATAAATGAACTAATGCTTGTAATGAAACTATAATTATTATAATTTACACACAATCACGATTTCAATGCTCTATAAATAAATCACATTTAAATCATGATTATTTCGTTTTAATTAGAAACATATTTCTAATTATTATGGAACCAATCAAATTTAAATTTAAATTTAAATTTAAAACTTTATTTCTAATTCTCATTACATTAATAATGTCAATTCAATGAGAAAATTATTATTAATTTTATTTAACTTATGAACTTAATAATTTAAATTTAATTAGAAACTTATTTCTAATCAAAATTGAATTAATTAATATTTAAATTTTATATTTTGGTTGAAAACTTATTTCTAAGTATCATTAAATTCATAGGCATTATTTATTTCTAAATTTAATTAAACATATTTAATATGTATATATATATATATATATATATATATTATAATTTGCGTGAAAACTTATTTCTAAGTATCATTAAATTCATAGGCATTATTTATTTCTAAACTTAATTAAACATATTTAATATGTATATATAAGAGAGAGAGATGAGTTCCTATAAGTAAGTTATATATATATGTATTTTTTTTCCTTATACAACCCAAAGACACTCAGAGGATTTGGCCTATAGTTTAATAGCCTAAAATCCAGAAATAATAGCCCACAATAGTAGAAGCTTGACTCGTAATTTGTCTTTGCCTCTATTTGCTCAGGCTTATACTAGTAGAGTTTTATTAGTATTTTTTTTTGTAGATCTTGTTTGAGAAATTTTTTAAGAAATTAGTTGACTATTTGATTGTCATTTAAAAAAATTTTTTAAAGAGTTTCATACAATAGATTGTTTGACAAAAAAATATTACTTTTAATTTTAACTATATTTTATTTTATAATAAATATATAAATATTATTTAAAGTATATTAAACAATGTACAAAGCGCAATATATTAATTATTATATAATTTTAAACCATATGAAACATAAATGGAAATATATCTAACTAAATTTTTATATAGATTATAACATAAGTAAAACTAATATCAAAATAAATATTAAAACATATTTAAAAAGTCAAACAATATTATATAAATTTCAAAATAAGCGTGAAAATGAATTTGTTGATATTGTAAGAATTATGTAAAACATAAAGATAAAAAGGACTAAAATAGACTCATTAATTAATCTGAAAATTTACATGAAAAGTACTTTTTGAAAAGTTTGAATTTAAGTTTTTAAAAGTTGTATTTTAGCTGATAAAAAGTTATATCTATTAAATAAGTACTTTTTATTTTACAGTCAAACACTTATTTTTAAAAAACTTTTGTGATAAAAAAATATTTATTAATCTCTAAAATCCATCCAAACAGGCTTTCGTTAACCTATTAAAATGTTTTATTTTTAAGTGTAAGTTTGTAACCCTACGCACTTCCTCACAATTATAGATGTTCTCTTTTTCAACCTTTAAGGCGTCAAACGTAGGAGTATGAGGAGCAGCCTGCCTTGACCTAGCATGAAATTTTTTTTAATTTAAAAATATCTAAATGACGTCATTTTCAATAAAACGTCGTAGTTTTGTATAAGAGTTAAGCCTCAGGTTGGGTTCAACTTGGACAATCCGATCCTGAGTCTAACTCGAGGCCAGATCCACCTATACCTGATTCGTTATTGCCTCTGTAGGTGGCGGTGTATTTCGACGGAAGCAACAATGGAGAACGACGGTGATAAAAGCAAAAGAAACGATAATCGATGGAGGCAACCATATACGACAGTGAACTCGATGGATTCAAGCAGCTTTTAAATGCCATCGGAGGAAGCGACAGTGGCAGGTAACCTATGACACCACCACTCACCAGTAGAATCAATGACGACAAAAATGCGCAACCTTCATGCTACTCACCTTTACTAACCATCTCTTAAACATAATGTCGCTTATCCAATCTATCGTCAGTCGCTTGGCCGCGATTGGTAGCTGCTTCCAGCCAAACGTCATCTCTTTACTTTTAGGTTTTATTATCGTCATATTGTTTTATGTAATTTTATTTATTTGATCTTGGCTACAAATAAAAGATAATAATTGAAAATATAATATTCATTAGTAATTTGAACATCAACGGACAATCTTTATTTTATTTGTCCATTTGAGTCAATAAACATAGCCTAGCTTCAAAACTGACATATCTAGATGTTGGTTCTATTTATGGTTTTAGGGATAGTTTTGGGCATTAAATCTAGCAGTTTTATCTTTTATTAGAACCGTAAACAACCAAAAACTTTGAATCCTTTTCTTTTAGTTTTCAAAGTTTTAAATTCTAAGCATGTTTATGTTGTTTTGCTTGTATCATTTAGTTTGGATTTCAAACATACTAAAATAGTTAAATAGAATAACAATATGCAAAACAAAGACGTCTAATTTCACACAAAGACGTTAAATTAAGGATCACACAATGAATGAGTTATTCATACATGTTCCATTAATAATGTGAATATAATAATGCAATTATTTGGATCTGATTTGAAACATAATAACTCGTCAAACAATTTTAGTAAATTTCAAATTGATAAATATGCATATACACAAATGACTCTTTTACAATATAAGAAAATTATTTAACATGTAGATAAATAGATATATGATCTTTCAAAATCATATGCTTCATAAATTAGTCAAATCACTTACTTGGATTTGATTGTAATCCACCATTTAAAGGACTCTTAAAAAGAAACTTGTTTATTATAGAAATTCTTGATTAGTATTTTGTGTTTTTTACACATTTTAAAGTAAATATTGGTCTTGTTTAGCAAACAACGGATTGCATTAATTATTAAGCGATTCTAGTAGCGGTTAGATGATAACTAATTCTATCAGTTGATTTGACTAGCGGATAACATCAATAATTTATTAAAGATATTTGATAAAATTAACTATTTAATATTGGCAATTGATGTGTAAAATAACTTATGATGATATAATTTAAAAATTATAAGGACATGAACATTATATTTCTTAGTATATTCTTGAATATTCTTATAACAATTTAGATTTAGATATTTAATTTTACAAAATTAAGTTTATAACTTTAATAAAAACATAATAATAATAATAATCATCATCATCATCATCTAACGTTAAATTCTCTATTAATATGAATGATGTTGCGAGCTACATCATATTAGTATTTTCATATAACATGTATGAATTTTATTATTTAATAAATTAAAATATTTATAATTATAGTATTACACAAATACAATATATAGAAGTTATATACTAAAATATTAATTTGATGTGACTCTTTATATTCAAAAACTTAATATTATGGTATTTTAAGTTTAAACTAATATTATAAAATTAAATAAAATTAAAAGGTTTAATTAACACATTTATTATATTCTTCCAAACTTTACAACATAATTATACGATAAAAAAGCCAAATTTGAAAATACTCATAACAAAAATAGAGAATAAAGTGGAGGACAATATGTCATTAGATAAGCAGTTAATAGTTTAATTCTCTTTCCTTATTATTTTAATGGTTTTAAATATTATAGTTGCATTTAGAATAATAAAGCTAATAAAATGTTAGACTTATTAATGGATTTGATGATGATCATATAATATTTCAAAATTGAATTTGATTTATTTCCTTTTGAAGATAATGATATAATTTTAAAGAGGAAATAAAACCATAGGATAAATGTTTCCTTTCTTGCAAGAACTTTCTTTATGAACTTACCTTGCTTATTTTACAAAATCCGGAAGGATCCTCCTAATCATATATTTCATCAATCAGCTCCAAAATTCTCTTAATGGTTGATTATTGCAAGATTCTAGTAGTGATAATATTGAATATTCAAAATCAACTCAAAATCGAAATGAAACAACGACTAATGAAAGAAAATGTCAATTTAAAGAAGAGCCACTTCATTTTACAAATGGGGGAACAAAAGCCATAATCTTTGAAATACTTCAGAAGTATCAATATTCCTAAAAGTCATATTTTGATGAAAATCTCTTGTGCTTTATAAAGTGACAATTCTTTTAATAAGAGGTCATTAAAGCTCATATAGAGCAAATTACTTTTTCTTTTGTTGAGAACTTGTAGAGGCTAGCAAAATACTACTAGTGTAGAAGGTTAGAAAACCTTGAAAATATGTACTCTTGAGCTTGCAGTGGCTCGATAAATACTACTGGTGTAGAAGATTAGTGGATCTTGAAAAATATATACTCGTGAGCTTGAAGAGGCTCACCAAATTACTGCTTAGATTTTCATAGTGAAACACTCAAGTTGGATGCTTGGAGACTGGGCATAAGCTTGGGTTGTAAGCTGAACTAGTATAAATCAACTGCGTCATTCTCTCTCTTCTCTTGGCTTTTATATTTCCGCATTATATTGTATGTGTATTCATTTCAGCAAGAGGCTCCTTCACTGTTATAATAAGCTCCTTCTGTTTTCAATTTACAAAAGGTTCCTTCCATTTTAACAGGCGCCTTCTGTTTTAAATTGTCTTAACTGAAATTTATCCTTTAGTAGGCTTTTGTCATTTAATAGACTTCTATCACTTAACAGGCTCTTATTGCTTAAACAGGGTCCTATCAAATAACAGGCTCCTCTTGCTTTGCAGGTTCTTATTGTTGTTTTAAACTTCGATAGGCCCCTATCGTTTTATTCGAATTTAAAGTATCTTTTGTGTGTACAACATTTATTGGTATACAATATTGTTTAACATACAATTCCTTTCGTCATACTTTATTGTTTTTTTTTTATATTCATAATTCTAAAACAATGTCACAAGAGAACTTAATAATTTCAAAACTATATCAAATGAGTAAAATATATATGAAAAACTAACAAAATATGAGGAAGAGGGTTGTATGATAGCTAAACAATATTATATGAAGGGAGTGATAATTTTCAAAATATAGGAATTGAAATGAGAGAAGGCCAAAAAAAATTTAACCCAAATAATAATAAGTATTAATCAATCATATAATGCAAAAATAAGCTATATTTGTGGTTTACTTTATATGTTAACTTATATTAAATCTATTACACATTTTAGTCACTTCATTTAGTTTTCATTGCATATCATTGTCAAGCTCTTATAATATAGAAACTAATGATTAAGTGGACATAAACATATTTGATAAGTGAATTTTATATCTTTTCATTTAATACTTCAAAATTGACAACTTTTGGTTTTTGAGAAATTTTATAACAATTTAATGTGTTTTGTGGTTATTTTTGTAGTTAACGAAATTTTGTTAGATATAAAGGATCTTTGGAGCAAAGTAGAGGATAAAAGAACAAGAAAAAATGCAAGGCATAATGCCTTTGTACTAATTTGGAGTGCCTTGGTGTTGACAACCTTTTTCAAGTGAAGGTTACATAAATATAAGCATCAATGTGACGGAAGAAAATTAACACTTTTATGTCAATGCCTAAAAAATTATAGAAACATTAACATCATTGCATTAGTACAAGCACTCTTAAGCTACAAACGAGAGCCTCTTATATGCTAGACTTTGAGCAGCACCTTTATGGAAATAGATCATGAATCTTGCGTTATTGTAATTTAAATTTATGAGGAAATTTTAGACTTTGAGTGACCTAAATTTAAAAAGAGAGCATAAATACTCAGAGGTTTTTGAGAGGAGGATCAACTTTTATACTTTCAATTATAGAGCCACCTTTTGATATTCTTTTGTGAGACTTTCTTTTCTATCTCTAGCGAGTTAAGAAGAAAAAGAAGAAAATGCATAGGAATAGAGGAAGAACATGGAGATGAAATTCAGCATGAAATTTCCTTCAATTTATAGGTTTTTTTTTTCTCTTATATCATGACTTGAACCTTGTTTAAGTTACTATTTAGTTTTATAACGTTATAGATTTCCTTTCTAAGGTTATGATGTAACTAGATTACGAATACTTGAACTAATCTATATTAATTAAATTGATGTTCAATATCAATTCCATGTTGAATATTTTGTTATACGATTAGTGCTTATGCTTACTTGATCAACAATTGTTTTATTTATGATTTAAATTGAAGCGAAGTAATAGTTAAATTGCACTTGGTTGAAATATCATATGGTTATCATAATATATAGACTTTTATGGATTTATGTACATTATTATGAATTTCTTATAATTAATTAATTCCATAGGATCATAGTTATCATAAAGATGTAATCAATTTGCATATTAAAATATACTATTTATTATTGAGAAAGATTGGTAATAATCTTGGAGAAATTCATTGGCAACAAGGAAACATGCATTAATTAATTAAACTAGGTAACTAAACTTGGATTAATCTTGATAAAAACTAAAGTACCAAAGTCGTGTCATATTAATTGCCAATCGTTACGGTTCATTGGGATTACGGTGGGCATGCGTTCTTTATTTGGATCCATGGAGTTGGCTGCTTTTTATAGAAGCTTCAACGTAAAGATCCCTGCAAAACAAAGAAGGCACGTCGGGGGTGGTGTCCCGATTAGCCCCTCCGACGCTCAAGTCAGTCCTTTGGTGAAGGTGGGATCGCTGTAAGCAAAGAAGACTAGGGTTTGTGATTACGTACCCCTGTTATGATGAAATCATACCTTATATATGGGATGGACGCTAAGGCTAAGTCTTTACGTAGACTTCTACTTCTGTATGGAAAATTTTCTCCTGCTAAGGGGCCATGGATGTGTAGATCGGGCCCGGATTAACCAATGGGTGTGAGACCCATTTTTGAGAGACCGACTGATAGGCCTGCGGATTGTTGTGATTAGGTTCGGACCCAATTAGACCGACCAGACCATAAGCCCCCTACTCCTCGAGCCTAAGCAAGGAGAAGGGTTGAAGGAGTATGCTAGTATCCTGTCACTCGTCCATAGGACAACTCGGGGTTGGTCCGATCAGTCGGGTATTGGCGTTGTAGCTCGTCTACGAGACAGCTCGTAGTAGGTTCGATTGGTCGGGCGGTAATGTATAGCGCGTGATTACTCGTATCGGGAGACATTTATTGCATGATAGCTCGGAAGGAGGTCAGTCGGTCGAGCATTAAGATGCCTCGTGTGGTCGTTCGCATTGAGATTGATCGATCGGTCGAGTTTCTTGATTGATCGTCATCTATCATTGCGAGACAACCTGTAATGGGATTGGCGCTCATTGCGCGATAGCTCGCGTCAGAGTAGGTCGGGGGGTCATCATTAGCGAGCGCGTGAAAGTACTTGGGGCATTTATTGTTTGACGGCGCGTGCCTCGGCGACTTTCGAGAATCAAAGCGTGTCGTCCTTATAGCTGTTGTGCGGTATCAGACGTCCTTTCAACTGTCGCGCCACTCCGGATTTCGACCAACCCTAATTTATTTTCGCTCAGATCCCGCCACGTGTTTGAGTTCGGCTCGGATCTTCTCCACGCATCAGTCGTTGGTTGGAAAACCTGTTCCTCTGTTCCTCTATATATGTTCTGGACCGATGAATTGCAGGTTTTCTTCACGCTTTTGCTCCCCAGCTATATTTGCATCTTCCTGCTTACAGTTTCCGGAGTTTTCCTCCAATTGCCGCACAAATATCCGACCTCATACCACTAAATAGGTACGTCCTTTTCCCTTATTTCCTCTTCTAAATTTCCTCTTGATGAGCATGTCGTCCACCGGTTCTCAAAGTAGGGTTTCTCCAAATGATGATGTTGTCGAGAGGGCATCTGAAGTTGTGGCTGAGGCGATGGCGATGTCGAGGTTGGGAGATGTCGAAGAGATCTCGACAAGAGAGCGGAAAGATGGGCTGGTCGTAAGGGAGTTGCCCAAAGGCAAATCAAGGATGTCCGCGGCGGAGTTGAGTCGGTCGATTCTTAGGAATGGTATCCCTCGATCCTGGGAGCCTAGGCTAGCCTCGGGGAATGAAAGAATCGATAGCAACGCGAGTGGGTGGTTTGCCGTCTCTGAGAGTTTCTTCTCGGTCGGTGGCTTGAGACTTCCGTACGTCTCGATCGTTGATGAAGTATGCGCTGATTATCAACTAAGGCCGAGCCAGATTCCTCCAAATGGGTGGAGGTTCATTAATGGCCTTGCTTTGTTGTGCCATCAGTTTGGCTGTCTGCCTTCGGTCAACATCCTGCGCCACTTTTTGAGAATGAGTCAGAGTCCGAGCTCTGGGGGTGGGATTCCTTCTTTGATGTACAAGGATACCCGGTATCGCCCAGCCGGAACGGCTTCTAAAATTACCGGTTGGCGAACGAAATACTTCTTCTTGAAGCCTTCGGGATCTTCCTCCGAGTCCCAGCCGTGGAGGTACCCCCTAGCCGAGCGATGGAACAACTCGTCGAGCCTATTCCATTCTAGGGAAGAGCGGGAGGTGGTCGGTCGTATAAAGAAGCTTGGTCAATATAACTTCGCGTGGCTCATTTCGGGATACGGTGGGGGGCCTCGGCCAACTCTTTTCTGATTGACCCCCCGCCACAAGTTAGCGGGCTAGGCGAGGGATCCGCCCCGCCTGGTTGACTCCTCATGGTTGAGTTATTTTCCATGTTTGTAGGTTTTGGTTCGATTTCTAACCTGTTTTCGTTGTTTGTGCAGCCATGGTCAAAGTTCATGCTTTCACCGGCCCTCCCAAGTCTGCCAAGGGTAAGCGTAAGGTCGTCAGGCCTTCGAAGGCCAGAGGATAGGAGGATAGGGGAGAGGCCAGTTCAATTGTTGTTCGGCCCATTGCTTCCGAGCAACGAAATGTTCCTCCTGCCGTCTCCGAGCCATCTGCGGCGCCTGTTGTGGTCGTCCCGCCTGGTGAGTGCCTTGTTGTTATCGAGGAAGAGGAGGAGAGTGATCGACCTCTGAAGAGGAGAAGGGGCGCTCAAGTAGCCGACCGATCTCCTCGTCCTTTAGACCGAAGCAAGGGGAAGGAGAAAGTGGGAGATCGTGCTGCCCCATCAGCCAAGGGTAAAGGGAAGAAGCAAACGGGGAGTGTCGACAAATGGGAGCCGACGATTAGTCTTGATAGGACGACCTCGATTGCTAATGTCGAAGTGGCTCTTCACATCGTTGAGAGGGTCATTCCTCCTTCGGACGAGGAGCGCTTTGACTCGTTGAGTGTTGAGGAGTTGACGGGCCGTGCCATCCGCAATTCCGTAAGGGAGGTGGCTTTCGTTTTGTATATCGTCGGGTGTCGAGTTCTTGGATCGGAGGTCCATTCTCTCCTTGGCGGTGGATGGTTTAAAGATCGAGCTCTCAGAGGCCAGAGAGGAAGGAGACTTCTCCCGGGCTCAGCTCTCTTCCTTTGAGGAGGAGAAGAAACGTTGGGAAGAGGAGCGTGACGTCCTGAGAGCTCAGCTCGCTTCGGGAGAGGAGCGCCTTGAAAGCTCGACTCACCGTGAAGGAGGTTGAGAGGGTAAAGGCGATGTCGACGAGGAACAAACTGCCCGAGGAATGTGCGGTGCTGCAAGGGAAGCTAGAGTCGGAGAGAGTGCTTAAGGAAAAATTCCTCGAGGACTGTCATGCGGCGGTGAGTGGCCAGACAAGAACCGAAGATACGCTGAGGAGAGTGCGAGCCTCCATAAAAAGGCAAAGGATTGAGGCGATCAGGCGACGGTAGAGGCGGTTCTTGCAGGAGGAGTGCTTGGAGTACTCCAGTGACTTGGCCCTCATGATCCTGAAGAATTGCTATGACGCCAGCGTGCCTGAAGGGTCGGACGGTCCTCCGTTTGAGGGATTTACCGAGCCGATGCTTCCTACCGCCCTTGGCATCTCTCTGGAGGAAGTAAGGGAGAGAGCCATGGAGGATCGGAGGCCAGTCCCGGATGAGGAGCTGGACCTTAGCTCGGCTGAGGGGGACGAGCTTCCTTGCGAGGATACTTCTTCGGCCGCTCCCTTGGACCCTGCTCCCGTTTCGACCTTTCCGCCCGCTTCCGAGGCTTCCCCTGGGCATCCGCCCACTACTCCTTCTGTCGATTTCTGAAGCTCACCTAGTCGGGCTTGTGACCAGGGCGGATTCACATTAATGCAATCTTTACTTTTGCTTCATTTTTCTGAAGTCATTTTCCGTATTTATGTTCTTTATTTTCGATGTATAGTGGAGTTTGATGAAGTTGCTCGTAGTCAACCAGGTAGAGTCCGAACCGAGGTCCCAAGGGTCTCGTCTTGGCGACCGATCGATCATAGTCGATCTGTGCTAATGGCGAGTGAGGGTCCCCAGGATCTTGTCTTGGCGACCCGACCGACAGTAGTCGATCTATTGAGATGCCGAGCGAGGCGAGCGAGGGTCTCAAGGATCTTGTCTTGGCGACCCGACCGATCGTAGTCGATCTATGGAATCTTGGCGGCGGCGAGGTCCCAAGGATCTTATCTTGGGGACTCATTGGCCGTAGTCGATCTATGGAATCCGAGCGGTGGCGAGGTCCAAGGATCTTGTCTTGGCGACCCGGCCAACCGTAGTCGATCTATGGAGATCTTGAGCGAAGCGGCGAGGTCCCAAGGATCTTGTCTTAGCGACCCGACCGACCGTAGTCGATCTATGGAGATGCCGAGCGATGGTTGATTGAATTTTTTACTCTTTGCCACATATAATGGAACTTTTTATTGCCAAAAAATCTGAAAACCCCTTTATTGATGATAATGAGGGCGTGGGCCGTTAAAAAACCTGTCTGGCAGGGACAGGAAAAAGGTTCCCACATGTTGTATACAAAAACGGTAATAAGCAAAGATTAACTAAAATAAAACTTATCTATTGGTAGAACGCCTTCAAGTTTCGAGAGCTCCAAGGCCTTGGTAGAACCTTCCCTTTCGCATCACGTAGGATGTAAGAACCATGCCTGACTTGCTTAATCACTCGATAAGGTCCTTCCCACGTCTGTCCGAGCTTTCCAGGATACTTCCCAACCGCCTCGGCCTTTCGCAGGACGTAACCGCCTATCTTTACATTGCTCGGCTTTACCCTTCTGTTGTAGAATTTGGTCGCTTTTTGCCTGATTGCTTCCGAACGAGTGGCTGCCCTTTCTTTGTTCTCACTGAGGAGAACGAGTTCCACTCTGTGGGCTTCATCATTCCGCTCTTTTTCATAGCCTGACACCCTTTGATTATGCAATGTCACTTCTACTGGAACCAGGGCTTCTGCCCCGAAGGTCATCCTGAACGGTGTTTCCCATGTGGCTCCGTTCGGTGTGGTTCTGTACGCCCATAATACTTCGTCTAATTCTTCCACCCAAGTCCTTCGTCCATCTAGGCGCTTCTTGAGAGCACTCATTATTTTTTTGTTGGTATTCTCCGCAAGGTCGTTGCTCTGAGGGTGAGCTACTGAGGTTAACTGTAGTCTTATCTTTAGTCGATCGCAGAAGTCTCTGAACTTATCGTCATCAAATTGTCGGCCATTGTCCGTAACTAGCACCATAGGCATTCCGAAGTGACATAGTATATTTTTCTTTACGAAACTTTCTACCTTCCCTTCGGTGATTGTAGCGACCGCCTCCGCTTCTACCCATTTAGTGAAGTACTCCACTGCCACTATCAGGAACTTTTTCTGTCCGGGATCGAGAGGTAAAGGCCCCAGTATATCCATTCCCCATTGAGCGAAAGGAATAGGATGATTCACGATTTGCATCCTCTCGGTTGGCTGATGAGATAAGCTGTTATTCTTCTGGCAAGCCTCACATCGGTCGACCTTCTCCTGGCAGTCCTTCCTCATTGTCGGCCAATAATATCCCTGTGTGATAAGCCTATGGGCTAACATTCTGCCTCCTACGTGGTTGCCACACATCTCTTCGTGGACTTCAGCCATTGCTTGCTCGGCTTCTTCTTCATTCAAGCATCGCAACAGTGGCCAGCCAGTCATAAGATCACTTGTATAGGGCGCCGTTAATGACCGTATATTCGGCCGCCTTTATTCTCAGTTTCTTGGCCTCCGATTATTCTTACGGTGTGTTCCTTCTAAAGGTACCGTGTGATCGGTTACGTCGACTCGATCGACCGGTACTTACGTCGAAACTTCCTTGGCTTTACGAATCTAGGCGGTCTAGTATTTCGACGAATGTGTATTTTGGCGTCTCGATCCGAGGCAATTTTGGAGCGCATCCGCTTTAGCATTTTGAGCTCGTTCTATCCACATTGATCGATGCACTTCGAAATTACTTAACTCTGCTTTACCGGCTCAAGTACTCGATCATGTTGTTCCCTTAGCTTAATCTCGCCCGATGACTTGGCCGACCACCACAGCTATCGCTATATATCTTTAGGTGCTTCACCTCCATCTCCTTGGCTAGTTGGAGGCCGGCTATCGAGCCTCATATTACGCCTCGTTATTGGAGACCTTGAATTCTAGCGAAGGCGTATTCTACCTTTTCTTCCGTATGTCTGGTCGATTAGTACCACTCTGCTCCGCGTCCTTGACGTTGGACGACCGTCAACGAACAAGTTCGAGCGAGGCGCCGTCCTTCGATTTGGGTTGGCTTATCTCTGCGATGAAGTGCGCAACACATGTGCCTTAATGGTCATCTGGGTTTGTATTGTATGTCGAACTCTCCCAGTTCTACCGCCCACTTTATTAGTCGACCTGAAGTTTCGGGCTTTTGAAGGCCTTTGCTGAGGGTTGGTCGGTCCATACCTCAATGGTATGACTTTGGAAGTAGGTCTTAGCTTCGGGCTGCCATTATCAAGGAGAGGCTAGTTTCTCTATAGGCGTATATCGCGTTTCGGTCCGGTCAACACTTTCTCGGCGTAGTAAGCGGTGTTGTTAAACACCTCCGATCGAATAAATCTTCTGTTGATCGACCCTCCAAATCGCTATCAAGTATAAAATCAGATTCTCTCCCTCTACCAGGTTTTGCAGGATAGGCGGGCTAGACAAGTATTGTTTTAAGTGTTGAAAAGCTTTCTCGCATTTATCCGGCCATTGGAACTGAGTCACGTTCGCTTTCCTCAAGATTTTGAAAAATGGGAGGCACTTGTCTCCCAATCTGGAAACGAACCTGCTTAGAGAGACTATCCGACCAGTCAATAGTTGCACTTCTTTTAAGCATTGTGGCGAGGGCATTTGGATGATGGCTTCGATCTTCTCTAGATTAGCCTCAATCCCCTGCTGAGTGATCATGAACCCCAGGAATTTCCCTGAAGCCACACCGAAGACGCACTTTTTCGGATTCAACTTCATTTGAAATCTGTTAAAGTGCGGAAGACCTCTCGAGGTCCCCACATGTTCATGACCGTCTTACTTTTGACCACCATATCATCTACATAAGCTTCAACAGATCGACCGATCTGTTTTTTGAAGACCTCCATGACGAGCCGCTGATAGGTCGCCCCCGCATTCTTCAAGTCAAAGGCATTACTTGGTAGTAATATGTGCCTTGGTCGGTTATGAAGGCGGTCTTTTCTTCGTCTTCCAGACTCATTTGAATCTGATGATAGCCCGAGAAAGTATCCAGGAAGCTGAGAAGTTCATGCCCTGAGGTAGAGTCTACTAACTGGTCAATCTTGGGCAAGGGGAAACTGTCATTTGGACATGCTTTGTTCAGGTCGGTGAAATCGATGCACATTCTCCACTTCCGCTCTTCTTTTCACTAAAACCACATTGGCGAGCCATTGAGGTACTTGACTTCTCGGATGAACCCGGCCTCGGTAATTTCTCTACTTCTTTCTCGATCACCCATACGCTCCTTGCGTGCCATCGCTTCTTTTATCGATCGGCATGTAGTCATGCCGAATACCAAGGAATGCGATCGATCGATCGAGAAATTCGAACGCGTCGCTTCGGTACCCAAACCGATCTATTTTCCACCAAGCGATCATGATTTCTTTAACTAGGTCCTTCTGCAGCTCGAAACCTAGGTTTGTGAATTTAAAGGGGTCGGCTTCGTCCAGCACGACCCGCTGCGTTTCTTCCACTGGGTTCATCCTATCCATTTCCTCATCAGCTCTCACATCAAGAGAGCTGGTTAGGACTACCGCCCCATCTAATGTTTTCGTTTCCGCTAAGTAGCATTCCCTTGCGATTCTCTGCTGACCCCTGACAGTACCGATTCCATGAGGCGTTGGGAATTTCATCGCCTGGTAGTAGGTAGAGACGTCCGCTCTAAGGGCGTTCTGGATAGCTCGTCCGATTATTGCATTGTATGCTCCTTGAAACTTCACGACTAGGAATTCAACATCCCTTTCTATTTGGCACGACTTTTGCCCGAACTTCACTTTTAAATAGACTCGGGCGAATGGGTAGGCTGACGCTCCAGTTACCCCTTTGATTGGTCCTTCTATGGACAGTAGTCGATCTTCGGGTACCTCCATCTGCTTGAAGGCCTCATAATACAACAAGTCGACCGAGCTGCCCGTATCAATCATCACCCGCTTCACCTCGTAGCCGTCCATGTTCGGATTTACCACGAGGCGTCATCGTGAGGGCAACTTACTCCATCAAGGTCAGACTCATCGAACGATATCATCCCGTCGTTCTCCCTCGGCCTTTTGGTGGATGAGTCTCTGCCGACCTGTTTGGCATATCTTTTCCTTCCTTTGGCAGTGGATCCCCCCGCTGCATTTCCACCAAATATCATGTTAATGACCCCAGTTGGTCGGTCATCGTGTTGCCCAGCATTTCTGTCGTTTCTTTCCCTTGATCGTCCTCTCTCTTCTCGTCGATTATCTGTAGTCGCATTCTGTCTCCCTCCATCATTCCTGTCGTTTCGCCTCCAGAGCGGTCGCCTATTGTCGGGCCGACCGGTCCTGTGCTGATTATCCCGATTGGCATTTTGTTCGTGCCTCACAAATCGACTCAGCCTTCCTTTTTGGATAAGGAGTTCAATCTCTTTGTTCAATTGCCAACAATCCTTCGTGTCATGACCGATGTCTCTGTGGAAACGACAATATAGATCTGGGTTTCTCTCCTTGTAAGGTGTCTTCATTTTATTGGGCTCTCGGATGGACTCCCCATCCGCTCTCATAGCCGCTAGTACTTCCGCATATCGTTTGTTAAGCGGGGTGAAGTCTTGGTGATGCCCTTCTTGACCGTCGGCTTTCTCGGTCGATCGATCCCTCTCTTTTGTGAGACTCATCTGCCCTACCACTCTACCCGCGATCATCTGCTCTGAGTTTTGTATTCTTTAATACTTCTTCGAGCTGAATGTACTTATCTGCCTGATGTCTGATCTCTTGAATAGATTGGGGCTGATCGAGAGCCAATAACTTATTGAACTCCTCATCCCTCGTGTTACTCATAAGTGCCGCCAACATGGACGAGTAAGTGAGGTCGGGGACTTCAACTGCTTCATTATTGAACCAAGTGATGAACTCCCATAAACTTTCGTTTCTTCCTTGGGTCAGTTGCATTACTTCCAGTGCAGTTTTCTGCGGTCGCTTGCTTGTGGCGAACTGGTTGAGGAAAAGTAGCCTAAAATTCTCAAAGCAGGTGATACAGTCCGGAGGTAGACTATTGAACCATCGTCGGGCTCCCTCTTGAAAGGTCGTGTAGAAAGCCTTACATTGGATGGCATCTGGCACGCAGTGCAGATTCATCATCGACTGGAAGTGTTGTAGGTAATCCAGGGGATCGGTCTTTCCAGTTTATTTTTCAGGCGTTGGTATTTTGGTATCAGTCTTGGAGGCTATTCAAATTTTGGAGTAAAGGAGAGTCATCTTGTCCGTCAGGCGATCTGGTGAAGCTCATAGTTGCGTTAATCCGATCATCCACGATTTTCTCTAGGGCTTCGGTTGGGTGGTGATCGGTCGTCATCTTTGGTGCAATCGTTAAACTGCCGTGATGCGGACGCATTCTTCATTATCTTGGTGAGCGCAAAATCTGGCGAATCAACAGATCAGCTACTTCCTCAATCTGTTTTTGGGTGAGGGAGGTGTGCACAGGCGCAGGGGGATTTGCATCTGATTGGTGCTGCAGATTCGGGCGCACATTGATTCTAGCGTTATCTTCCAAGGCTGCACTCTACTCTTCTTGTTCTAGATTGAGAGGTTGCAGCTGATCATCCAGGTTCGAGGACTGCGTACGGGAAGCATGGTGTGTCGACGGCAGGGTAGCAGGGAACCGCAAACCCATCCGTTGCATCGCCAGAGCCGCGACAGCGGCGGCTACATCGAGGTTTGTCATTCTTTGCTGGACCGATCGTGTGTTTACGGGCGTGGTGCCGATATCGGGCCCCGGTAGCGCCAATTAGTTGACCAGATTTCGCGGGCTATGCGTTGCCGTTTGGATCCATAGAGTTGACTGCTTTTTGTAGAAGCTTCAATGTAAAGATCCCTGCAAAACAAAGAAGGCACGTTGGGGGTGGTATCCCGATTAGCCCCTCCGATGCTCAAGTCAGTCCTTTGGTGAAGGTGAGATCACTGTAAGCAGAGAAGACTAGGGTTTGTGATTACGTACCCCTGTTACGATGAAATCATACCTTATATATGGGATGGACGCTAGGGCTAAGTCTTTACGTAGACTTCTACTTCTGCATGGAAAGTTTTCTCCCGCTAAGGGGCCATAGATGTGTGGATCAGGCCCAGATTAACCAATGGGTGTGAGACCCATCTTTGAGAGACCGACTGATAGGCCTGCGGATTGTTGTGATTGGGTTCGGACCCAATTAGACCGACCTGACTTTTTTCTTTTTTATTATTTTGAATTGTGTTTTTTTATTGAATTACATTATTGACAATACTCTTCTTTATCATTATATTACTTGTTCGTGACAACGTATACTTGCATTAGAAAACCCATAATAAAAGTTTGGCATCATTATAAGGATTTGTGTTATTTATTAACATTGATACCAAATAACTCTATTTTACTTTAGATTTTAGTTTTTATTTATTATCTTGTTCTTATTTTATGCTTTATAAAAGCTTAATTTAAGTGGAAGTGAAGGTTTGAGAGCAATAATCTACATCCTCTTAACTCATAGATAGAGCATGCATGCATAGACGGAGATACACTGGGCCCCCTAAAATTTTAAATTTATATATTTATATATAAAGGCGGAGTTATTTGAAGACTAATGATACATTGAGCCCTTCAAAATTTTTAAAAATTAAATATTTGGATCTTCTTATTTTAAATTTCTGGCTCCGTCACAGCATACATGTTAAAAGAAATAGAAAAAAGAGTAGAGAAGTTGTCATTCTATTGCAAGAACTTATGGTTGATTACGAGTGAGCAAGAAATAGGAATAATATACAACCACATAACTAACAGTTGAACAATTTATATATGGTCAAGTAATTAATGGCTTTATGAGATCATGCATCACCTCGTACTATTATTCAATCAATTATTGAGAGGCATGCCTTCAGGCAAGTAATTTTGAGTTGAAAATAGTAGCAATGCTTGAAGTGAGTTAATTTAATGGATTGTTTAATAAAGATCTTAATTTTCACATCTCAAATTTTCTTGAGATCTGTGACAATTTCAAATATAATAGAGTTACTGATGAAGCCCTTCAGCTTCTCTAATTTCCTTGCCATTTGAGAGACAAAGCAAAGAATTATCTGAATTCTCTATCTCCAGATTCAGTCTCTACTTAGGAAGATATAGCTCAAAAGTTTGTTTCTAAATTCTTTCTACCAGTGATGAGCATTAAGATTAATAACTTTACTCAGCATGAAGGTAAAATGTTGTATGAAGCATGGGAGAGATATAAAGATTTGTTAAGAAGTTGTCCTTTCCATGGTTTAACTAAGTGGATGTAACTGCGATTGGTTGAGTGACATCATAAAAAATCGATGCATCTACAGAGAAACTTTAATAAGGAAAATTGAATAAGAAGCATATATATTGTCGGAAGATGTAGTAACTAATAGTTACCAATGGCTCCGTGAAAAAAACATGCCAAAGAAGGTAGTAATTAAGATACATGAGATAGATGTTATCTCTCACAGCCCAATTGTTTATCTTCCCAAAAAATTACAAAATAACCAACTGATAGCTAGTGCATTGCATTATGAATTTTGTAATGCGCCTCACTAAGACTATGAATTCCAAGTTGATAACCTTGTTATATAAATATAAATGGAGCAAGCTATTAGCATGAAATTTATGTATATTTTGCTTATTATTTTATCATATTTTCAAATAAATTATCTTTTCAATTAGATATATGTGTGTTTTACAAAATTATGGAAAATTTACTTAAGGAATGATATTGGCTAAGAATTTGAGAAGTTCACAAGAAAATTTCAACTTTGGTTAAACATAGCCATATGTCAAGGCACGTTCTATATTGCAAAGGTGATGTTAAGGATAGGACATATTGCATGGATAAAGTGGGATATATTAATTGACATAGAAGAATCTATATATAAGAAACATAGGCTAAAACATGGGCATGTAAAAACTTACGTCTCTATCTAAAAAGACTTGAGAAGAAACAATGTGATACATGGTCTTATAGAAGGTCATGTGGTATGACTAGGAGAAGTAGTGTCATGCGCAATCGGGAACATGGTAGTCTTTTAGACAATGTTTACGATGAAAGTTTATAAATAAGAGATAGAGAAACAGTAACAAATATAGACAATTTATTTTTTTTACATTTTTATCTTATAATTAGGGTTAGAATCATATAGGGAGAAAAGGCCCTAAAATACACATATTACATCAATTTTTATCGTTCAAATAAGATCAAAGCTAATAAAAATTCATATTAAAACAGTAAGACCACCATTAGAGGAATATTTCTACGAGTTCTTCTTTACTTTTAGTGGTTGTTTTTATGATTTTGAAGACGATTAGTAGATAAATATTTTATTATCTAGATTAAAGGAAACCTAAATTATTTTTGTATGACTTGATTCATTAGTTATAATGATAAAAATTTCTACATTTGGAAATATTATTATGGTTCTTAATGTTGTTTATATATAAGCAGAAGCTTAAACCTAATTTAAATTTGCATATAGGCGTTGTCTAAAGAACCTATATGTAGATTGATTTAGGCACTTATATTAAGGATTTAATAAGGTATTAGGAATAGTCCTACATGATGCTTCTAGTACTAAGGTGATCTTTGGTGAGATTTCATAAATTGTGAGGCATCCTTAGATGTGTAATCAAATATGGATGTCAATTAATCATTATAGGGATAGGTGGGTGTAAACTTGGAAGTGACAATTTGTTACGTTGGGGGATTATGCTGGTCCAAATAATAAAGTCTCTAAATAATTAAATCAATGTTACAAGATGATATTAAGTAAAAATATATTCTAGATATGATTATCATATGATTCTAATAGTAATTTATTCTATTAGTTTAATTTATTTTAGTTTTAACCATCAATCATCACTTAATTATTGACTAAATACTAATAGGAAGGTTATGTTTAGTAGTGGTACTTTTTCTTATAAGATCGATCTCCACTTATAAGTTAATATTGTAAAATGATACATCTACTTGCCTACAGTCTTGTACTTGAATAATAGAAGAAACATCAATCAATAAGCTTAATATTTAAAAAAATTTATTAGTTAGTAAAAAAAAACCCTTATTTTAATAGTTTAATAAGGGATGACATAATTATTCAAACTTGTCATAGAAAAAAACAACCAAAAAGTGTTGGAACCTAAATATAATATCCCGCCACAAAAGAACAAAGTAAGGACAACAATGGTCTAGTTCGGGTTGGGCCCTAGCCTGCCCCAACTCTTTACAACTGAGGCACAAGCCTGAGATAGGGGGCCTGAGCTCGAGCTTGCTCAAAATTCTTTTTTAAAAAGTAAAAATACAAAATGAAGTCGTTTTTAGCAAAAAGTGAGCCTATAAAAAATTACACAACGGGGAGGAACAAAACACATTAGTAGAAACACACCGTAATAAGAAGATAAAAAGAAAGCAGTGTCGTGGGAGGGGAAGACTCACCGACCCGACGTTTACTAAGTCAAATCTCTTCAAAATGAAGAGATAACTTATCCAAATCTCTTCAAAACGGGAAAGATAAAGAGGAAATTTCCATGACGAGAGGAAATCAGCAGAAAATCCAGCAAAGTGCAAGTATGAGGTGTGTTTCGTGAGGCTATAAAAAGATAGCAACAGGAAGGAGAAAAAAAGAGTAAGCAATCCACGCAAAGGTAAGATTTCGGGGAGGATTTTTCATCTGTTAAAAGGGATTAAAGCCTGCTAGAATTGAGGTGGTTCATGAATGAGAGAGGAAGAAATTCCAAACGTTTAGGGCTGGTTCGAGTTCTACGAAGGCAGAAAAATTAAATGAGTTTTTAAAAAAACCCTACTCTCTTTTTTTCTAGTTTCCTATACTTAATTGTTGAATTCTAGTTTAAATATGCTGTTTTAACTATTTGGGACGATGTTATTTTTTATTTAACTCAATTGATTACCGAGTGAATTTAACATTTATACAATTATTAGAATTTTGTTATTAATTGTGTTCCCTTGTTCTTAACATGTTTACTATGCTTGAGTTAAGCTAGTTTAACTATAAAGAGTGAAAAGGTATAGGTAGGAATTAAGTGGTTGCTTTTTTAAGTTCAACTTGTTAAATGTCTCATATACATCGAAGTTGGATGACTAAACTAAAATTTAAAACTTGTTTGTTCATTTGTAAATATTATGTTAGATTTATGTTTTATTTCTTTGATTTATAGAGCCAATTTGATTCATTTTAAACATCAAACACTTCCCCCATGTATATACGTATTAGTTTAGCTAAATTTATAAGTTTTGTAATTACAAATTTTATTTTCAAAATTTTCCTAATTTGAGCTCATTAATGAGGCTTATCCTATATGTGAAGATAACTAAAGGAACATGGAAAAAATTTATGTTGTGAATTGGAGTGACGTTTTTAATAATTAATTGGATATTCCTTTCTATATGTATTATGGTTGAAACTTTTAAATGTGTATAATTTGATTTTGTTGGGCCCCGAAAATTTTTTTATTTTATTTGAATTAATTAATTATTTATTTATGGATTTATTCGTTAATTATTTTATTTTGTTTTAATTGATTTAATTATGTGTTTATATAAATATTTTTATGTTGGGCTTTGATTAGAAGTTAGAAATTAATAGATATGTGGAGTGGGCTTGAGAGGAGGAGGAGGAGCCCAATAGCAAAACTATGTAGTTTTGGGAGGAGTTTAAAGTGAGAATAAAAGGGTTAAATGAATTAAAAGGAAGAGAAGGAGGAGAAGAGTGTCGTGAGTTATCAAAGGAAAGAAAGAAGAGGAGAAAACGTGAACTAGAGGAGGGGGAAGAATAGCTTTCGGCCAAGGAAGAGAGGAAGAATAGCTTTCGGCCAAGGAAGAAAGGAAGAGAGAAAATCGTGGGAGGCTTGTGAAAAAGAAGAAAGAAGGAGAAAAAGAAGAGAAATCAAGTGAGAAAGGTAAGCTTTCATCTTTTCTTAAGTTAGATTCGAAAATGGTGTAGGATGGAAGTTAGGGTTTGTGTAGAGATTGAAGAAAATGGAAGAGAAGGTGAGATCTATGGAGGTTAGAGAAGGTTATGGTTATTCTAGCTTAAATGAGCCATGGGTAGGTTAGGTTAAGGTTAATGTTAGTTTTCCCTTTAAATTTCTGAATATTATGACATTTCCTATGAAGTTAGAAATTGATTAGAGATGTGTTTTGTTTGAAGGAACTCAAGAAAACCTACTCGAGACAAGGAGGAAGGCGATCTTGAATTCGGATTTCTACGATAGGTGGGTAACATTTTTATAGTTGTTGTGTAATGGGCAAATGCCCTATGTGTGTTATCTTTGCTATAATATGTGTATATTGAAAGTGTATTTACATTGCTTTGAATGAAAAGTGCGAAACCATGATGATTTGAAAATATGAAAGAAGCATGAAATGCTATTATTGTGCTTGAATATGTGAGCATAAATGAATTGTGTTTGGGCGAGAGAGAACCCCTTTGTGAAGTCACGTGCACGTTGACCCCATTAGCCTTCTCCCGGTTGCCTGCTTTAGGCTTACGAGATCCGAAAAATGAACTCGTCGTGATTACGGTAAACTTCGGTTTCCGTCGTGTTTATGGAACTCTCGAGCCAATTGTGTGCATTTCATCATTTATAAGTGTTTATGATGCATAAGATGGGTGTTAGTTGCAAGATGATTCTATGTTATGCCTTGTGTGATGAGTTGAGTAAATTGTGAGTTAGGTGATAAAGTTGAGTTTTCAACCTATTATGTAAATTGCTAATGCTTTGGATTATTAATTGTGTGTGTGTGGCTCATTATGTGATGGCTATAAATTTGTTAGTCACTGAGCCGTGTTAGCTCACCTCATTCTCCCTCCTCAGGTGAAAATTCAAGTTGAGAGTTGCACCTTGCAAGGCATCGACATCACTCCAAGAACTTAGGAACTTTTGTATTAAGTTAATAACTAGCTTTTGGAATAGCTTTGTAAGCATATTGACCATTGAGCATCTCATCTTTTGTGTTTTGTACTTGATTTTGATGAATATGCCAATATGTAACCAAAGCTATGCATGAATCTTTCTTATGATTGGAAAAGAGAATGAGAGCTCTAGTACTCTCTTCATTATATGTTTTTGTTGATTTGTGACCTATGTGTGAAGCATGTGTACCATTCTTTTAAGTTTGGAGATTTACATTGGGTGTCTCTTTGGTTTTTGCCTTGAAAGAGCTTCTTTGGAAAATTTCCAAGGTTAGGAGTTGTAAAAGTTTTGTAAATTCTGGGTATGTTGCATTTTCTGATATTTCTGTGTTGTTAGAGGATTGTATGGGAGCATTATGACTCCTTGAGAGTGATAGGCGAGCTGTAGAGCTCTTCTAAGATGTTTATGAGCTATTTATAAGGTATTAAAATGGTAGGTGTGAGTGGTTAGAATTAAATGTAGGTGCTGTCAAATGACAGATTTTTAGACAGAACCTTTGTGACCATTTTGACCCTTATAGAGTTGGAATTTGGGTCAGTGATCTTCATGAAAATGTAGATCTTTCTTTCTCTATGAAATAGACACCAATTTTGTTAAATTTGGAGTTCGAATGGAAAGTTATGACCTTTGCAAGTGGAGATGCATCAGATGCAAAACCAGACGATGCCTTTGTAGCAAAACCAGACGATGGACCTGTAGCAAAAATCAGACGATGTTACTGTTCATCTCCGTCTGATTTTTGTTGAGGATGACATCATCTCCGTCTGATTTTTGCTAAGGATGACGTCATCTTCGTCTCATTTTATCGTCTGTTTTTGTCTTACGACCCCTCTTCCTTCTTTTGGCCATAACTTTTTGCATAGACCTCCGATCGACCTCATTCTCGAAGCATTGGATTTCTAAAAGATTTTTCTACCTTTCTACACTGGATTTATCAGATTTTCTTTCAAATTGAAAATGGTGGTTTGAAACAAAGTGTGGAGGTCGGCTGATTCTTTCTGAATATACTTCACAAATTTTTAAAATATCTTGAGCTATAGAGCTCCGATCAAAGCGATTCTTGTTTTAAATTAAACTAGAGGCATAAACCTACAAGTTTTATGAAGAGACCGATCAGTGATTAAGCCTTTAAGATTTTCAAATGCTTACCCGA
Source organism: Erythroxylum novogranatense (assembly GCA_029891385.1). NCBI lineage: Eukaryota > Viridiplantae > Streptophyta > Magnoliopsida > Malpighiales > Erythroxylaceae > Erythroxylum > Erythroxylum novogranatense. Next base: position 20,466,658 of record CM057229.1, read on the forward strand.
AGTCGGTAGTGCTCAGTTTTATTGTTTTCTTGAGATAGTGTTTTAACCATAACATCTTTATTCTAACTTGAATTGAGCGATTCGATTGCGTTGGAATCGTGAGATCCGAGGATCATTTTTATCAAGAGCTAACCCCGAATTTTTATAAAGTGAAATTTTTTCCATATTTGTGATTAACATATGTGTTCGGTTGTGGGTCTTCTACGCTGGATGGGTCCGAATGTTGGGATTCGGAGACGGGGTCCAACAGATTTCATCATTAAAAATTCTAGCATTCTATATTTTCAATAATAATGACTCTTTAATAAGGAAAATAATTTGTACCTCTTGAGTATTGATTGTGTGATTTTTAAGAATGTATTACAAGTTAATTTTCTTAAAATTTTATTGTTATATATTAATAATTTTGATTAAAGAGGATATTATGTGTTTATATCTTGTTTTGGAATTATTTTCGCATAAGCGAAATTATTATAATATAATTGTTTCTTTTAAAAGATTTGTAATTAATAAATTAAATTAGTAAATTACCTTTCCTTGTAGGATTGACCCTTATTTAATCTATGCTACTTTGTCTAATAAATTGAAATTAAAATAAAGAATTAATTTGTATACACCTAACTACACATATCAATGTACTTATGTTCAAAAATTATTCACAATAACATACACTTGGGTTAGAAAAATCACAACAATGTTAAGTCCCTCGAAAACAATATTGGATTTTTTTAGGGAAACAATATTGGATTATAGATATGATACTAATGAAATTAATTATTTGAATTTAATAATAAAAGCGAATATATCTATATATAGTGGTTTCCATAATTGTGAATCCAATGTTAACAAAAGATATTAATTTCACTTTTAAACCTTTGATTTTCTAGTAACATTTTATAATTTTATGTATTTAGTAACATTTATGGATTCATGATTAGTTTATATGTATAACATTAATTTTTAAACTATATTATCAAGTAATACTTATTATTATTTTAGAAATATTTTTATATTTAAAATCTTACAAAAGGATAAGAATACTTAACTAAATGATGTTGACAATTTGTCAGGAGACATCTTACTATTAATAATTTTAATTAAATATTTTGAAATAAATTAAAAGGACATACTAAAAACACACTGATGTTTAAAAATTAGAAATATTTGATCCCTTTGCAATAAGTAAAATCCAAAAGTCATTTTATCTTTTATGCTTCATTAAACTTCCTTTATCTATAATCTCTTCGTAAGTTTTTCATCACTCCTGGGGTAAGGAATAAATTGAAGCGAAGTCAGCAGATAGAAAGAGCACATAGATAGGCCTTGTTTGGTGAAGAGCTGATCAACTCTTTTTTAGCTGATCAGCTCTTCATAGTTTGTTAACTTTGAAAATAAGCTAAAAATCTTATTTGGTAAAGAGTTGATTGGGTTAGCTGATTCAACCCAATCAACTCTTATTCAACCAGCTCCTCAAAGGAGCGTTTTAACCCCACCAGCTATTATTTTTTGGCTTTTTCTTCATTTTGCCCTCCCTTTGCTTCTATTGAGTCTCACGTTTTTTCCAGATCATTCTTCCCCAACTGTTGCGTTACTTTCGTTTCCTCATGCGTTATTTCTCTCACCATTTCACCCTCATGCGATTTCGTTTCCTTGATTCATTTGTTCACTCCCACGCATCAACGAAGGACAGTAGATCAAATGGGGAGGAGGTTTGAAGTCGATTTCGATGCCATGGAGGAGTTCAGCCCCGACATAGAAAAGGAAGAAAGTGGCATGATGAAAGATCGTCTGGTAAGAGGCGACTTCCTCTTGATTTCCGGTTGGCTTTCTTGTTTTTAGGATAAAGTTTGATTTTTTTTTTCAGTTTTTGCTAGTAATGGTCGTTTCCTTGGCCGTTCAAAACTGAAAATTTTCGGTCTTCTTTTAGTGTTCATATAGATCAATCGAGGTAAAGCGTTCGTGAGTAAGTATTGGGTAAGTTTTTTGTTGGGACCCGATCCGGGAACCGAATCCCAACCGGAAAGCAGAAACCGAAAACAAACAGAATTCGGAATCGAATGCGAATCGAATCAAATACAAAGCGAATGAATTAATCAACCTGAACAAACATCGACATCCGTTGCAAACATGAAGCATAGGAAACTAATCGCGTTGGAAACCCTAAGACGTACCATTCCGAAATCTGGTATAATTTTTTTTCTTACTCACGCATAATTTAATCTCATATTCCCATTCTTTCTTTCTTTTCATTTCTATTTAACTAAAATCTCAACTTTACCAAACCAACTTCTTATTCTATTTCTTATCTAAACCCGATTTTTACCGAAATTTCGGCAGCATAACGGCTGTATTTTGACAGCCCAAAAATTTTTGCAAAGGTAAAAACACTTCTAATATCACAACCCAACAACACAAATCATCATCGGACCCTCCCGTCCGGAATCCATAACACCAGCAGGAACGCACATCTAAACCTAACACTTCATAAATCCTCAATCGATTATATAAAATCTCAATCAATCCCAACCACATTCAATATCTCAAATCCATATACAATATCCTCATTCAATATCCAATTACAAACATAAAACATAATCATACTCAATTATGATCATAAAATCAATATCCAAGTCTCGAATTCATATACATCCCGTAATAACTGCTTTATATACACAAAAGGCAATTCAAGCCAAAACAATATCAATTCTCAAGTTACACAAAAATACAAATGCGGCAAAATCAAACTTGACCCTCTTTCTTCCGATCTCACCTCAATACGGAGATTGGGATGAAAGAGGGGTGTCTTAAGCTCGTGGATAATATATTTATAAATTAAAACATAAGCGAAAATTATCTTTTCAAAATTTTCAAACATTTCCCATTTGGAAATTTATCCAAAAACCCATTTTCAAACTTTCCAAAACATTCATAAACAGTTTCCGAAATTCATAATTGAAAATTCACTTTCTTATTTCTCAAATTCTCAAACTTTTTATCAATCATGCACAGCTTTAAACATGAATGCATCACATAGCACATAAACAAAATCAAAAATCACATAACATAACATAATGGTTTGATGTTAGACCCTACACCCCACCCGTAGGTGTTTGCGAGTTATCTTTGCGGCGTGTGTTTCATGGGTTATCTGCGGCATCCAACACAAATCACAATAACACATTTAATGGTTTGGTTTGGTCCATATCAGACGTATCGCACACTTCGCATAGCGGTCATGCGGCCGTGAAGGAGTCCGTGATCGAACTTCATGCCACTAGCGGGCAGCCGGGAGAAGGCTATAACAAGTAAAGACGATAATCGACTCATAAAGGACCTGACCAAACCCACGTAGCACATAAGCAAAACGGAATTTCAGATTGCCCGAAGGCACTTTTCAAAATCTTAATTTTCTTTAAATTTTTCATATCATATCATCATAATGTGTCATAAATGACACAAACATATATCCACATGAATTCATATAACAAATCGAATGCAATTCACTTAAATCACATATTCATCAAATTCATCACAATATATGCACTAATTCTTTAAATCATTTAAATCATAAATCAAATAATTTGAAAACCATGAATTTCATAATTCTTGCATTTTCTAAAATCATTTTAACCCTTCAAATCATAATTTCAAACATTTACATCCTTTTCAAACATTTTATCAACAATAATTTATCAAAATCAAATTTTGTTTTCTTTAATTTTCAAAAATTCACATATGGCTTATAAATCAAAATATAAATATACTACCCACCTCATATCCATGCTAGCATCTTGTCCAATGCTTCAATTTGACTTTTGCTTCTCTCTCTCTTCTAATTTAACAAAACCTAAACCATAATCATCCAAATTCACATCATAAATAACATAATCTTCAAAATTAACTTAGAATTCACCAATTTACCATAATTCCAAGCTATCTAACTCACCAATTTACAAAACCCTAATTCACCAATTTGGCCTAAACCAACTTATCCAAATTCAATACCATAAATTACAATTTCTTCAAAATTGATTTCATAATTCACAAACTCATCATATTTCAAGCCATCTTACTTCATCAATTTCTAAAAATCCCAAAATTCCCCAAATTCTAAATTGAACCTAAACCAATTCAATCAAATTCGATATCACAAAAATCATAATTACTCAAATTGAGCTTAGGAAACATCAATTCCTCACATATTCAAGCTATTTCAATCTCCAATTTTGAAAATCCCCAATTTTCAAAATAGGCCTAAACCAATTTACACAAATTCCATATCATAAATCACAATTTTTTCACAATTGATTTCATATTTCACCAATTCATACTAGTATTGATGATTCTACACCATTAATTCACAAAATTTCCAAAATTCAAATTAAGCCTAAACCTCCAATTTACAATTTTTCAAATTAAACTTCACCTAAAGTATAAACATCAAAATTAACTTAGGATATCTCAAATTCATCATTAATTCAAGCAATCTAAAGCAACAATTTCAAAAACCCCCAACTTTTAAATTTGACCTAAACTCCAATTTTCAATTAATCCAAAATTAAACATAATCATAGTCTAATTTCTTCAAATAATCATAGATAAACTAAATCCATAACCATTCAAAGCTTAATCAACCATCAAACAAATAAAAAACTCAAAAACTCAAGCTTTCTCTCTCTCTGACCTTCTCTCTCTAATTTCGGATTCCACCATGTTGCAAGCTTCCATGTTCTTCTTCCCCCTTTTTGCTCTTAAAACCATGAAAATCTCTAAGAAAACCCATAAAAAAATCAAACCTTGCTTCTTCTCCTCCATAATCGTCCATGCTTCTCCTTCTTCTTCTTCATTTCTTCTTCTCCCTTCTTATTTTCGTGGCTCTCTACTGGTTTGGTGTTAAAGAAAGGACAGCCATCTGATGTTTCTGCCATGTCATTTAAAATGGGGCACAAATGACCAAGTTGCCCCTCACTTATTTGCCTATTTCCAAAATTGCCCCTGCAGGAACTTGAAAAACTGATACCTTGTGATCTGATTTAGGGCAACTAAACGAAATAATTTGGATAAACTTTCAACTAAAGAATTGTTCCACTCGATCATACAAATCCAACGCCACTGACGGCGCTCAATTCGGATCTAAAACGAAGAAGTTATAGTCAAAATACTATCGGACCTTCACAAAATCCGAGACTGAACATTAACATAACTTCAGTCCAGAAATTAACAATCTTATGGATGAAATTAAATTTCGATCCCTTCACATGATTTGTAGCCCCATATCTTAATTTTATTTTCCCTCAAGAATCAACTCAATCGGAGTTGTACAGCTCCCGAAATTCGCAAAATACCGAATCATGTTCAGAAAATTATCCAACTTATAACCTATAACCAAATCTCCTACTTTGGTTCAATCAATCTCTTTCCATTTAATCTCCTAAAAATCATAATTCTTCATAAAAATGAAATTAATTGTCTTAAGAATCCAACGCTTCGAGAATCAAATCAATCGGATGTCGGACGAAGGAATTATAAGCAAAAGATTACAAAAGGGATCGGATTAAAAACAAAGTAATGGAACTTCAAAATCGAACTTTTCAAAAATCATATCTCTCGATCCCGAACTCAGAATTTGACAAATTTAGTGTCCATAAAAAGATCAAAGGAAGCTCTACAACTTCCCTGAAGTACTCAAAATCAAAGTAGGTCTCGAAAGGGGTCAAAACCTCAATCAAAGATTCTGTCCAAAACAGTTTTTCCTAAACGACTTCCAATTTTTAAACGCTCATAACTCCTAGACCCGATATTAAAAAATTGCAAATTTTATATCAATGGAAAGATAAAAACATCATCTAAAACTTTCATGAAGACCACTTACTCCAATTCAAACTAAATCCATATGACGAGTGGCCTCGAAACCTAGAACACACAAATCTATACTTAATAGTATTTTCAAAACAAAGCGTATCTTCGGAAAATCATATCTCCCAATCCTGACATCGAAAAATAGCAAACTTTATGTCCACGAAAAGCTCTCGATAGAGGCTACAAGTTTCATGTTGATCATTTTCTCGAATTTTGCCTAAATCAAAAGGTTAACTTTTTCTTCAAAAAGTCAAACTTCAAGCGAACTTTGACTGATCATAACTCTCACTTCCGATATCGAAAAATATCAAACTTTATGGCTACAGAAAGCTCTTGACATAAACTACAAGTTTTCAGAAGATCATTTTCTCAAATTCTCCCAAAATCAAAAGTCAACTCTCAAGTCAAATATTTTATCTCCAAAAGTCAAACTTTCTAAATTCTTCAAATTTTCACACTTTTTCTTTTTAATTCTTGCTATTTAACTTCATTTCAATCAACTCATCCACTTTCTTCTCATAATCCATATAAGTTCACTCAAATATTAAAGTCCTTAAAATTAAAAAATTCTTTTCTCATAATTTTTTTTAATTTCATCAAATTTCCTTAAATTCATAATTTTAAACCAATTTCTTTCTCACTTAAATTCATTTTAATATTTTTAATTTTCATCAAAAGTTCAGGGTCCAACATTTTTTCTTCGATTTGCAGCTCAAAGGAGAGACCCACTCTTGGGTAAGTCTTTTTCTAGGTTAACTTTGTGCTTTCTTCCCCATTCCTTCGATACGGTCGCAAGAAGCATGCTTTGCATTTTTAACCTTCATCGTTTAACTTTTGTAAATTGATCTTGCTCTTTATCTCGAAGAATAAGATTAATCAATGAACTTTTGATGTAATTGATTACAAGAGGGCATGCATGTTAAACTACTTGTTTCATTTGTTCGTTTGATCATTTTTTAGTTGAATTAGAGACTTAATCTTGTTGAAAGTTCTGTGGTCTTTAGGTCATGTGGACTGAAATCTTGTTAATTTGTGAAAAGTGTCATAGATGATGATGCTTAGCTATTGATCAAAGTTATTTTGTGCAGATTGTGGGAGAAGGAGAATTCTCAAATGGTATATTTTCTCATGCTTACAATATTGTAGCTTGTGACAACGAAATTGAGTCTCTCACTCAGAGAACTTCACCAATATTGTTTTCTGTTAATGAAATTTAATCTCTCATGCTTACAATATTGTAGCTTGTGACAATGTTGTTTTGTTAATGAATGATAATATTGCATGTTCTCTTTTGATTTGATAATATTGCATGCTCTCTTTTGGTATGATAATATAGTTTAAACTTTCAATCTTCTTTTTCTTTACAAAATTTAGGTGGTGTTAACTACTTTCACGTGAAGATTGTGGGATTGTTAATGTCTCACATTCTCTTGTCTTGTAACTTTGGAAGAGGTAACTTCTCTTGTCTTGTATTTCTTTGTTCAGTTTGACATTGATGATTTCTTAATTAGTGTTACTGCTTTCTTTAAATGATTCCTTTGTATAATTTTTTAGTAATTTGTTTCCCTTTCTGTTTGTTGTACAAAAAGATCTTTACATTTTGTCCAAGATAACAAATACTTGGTACAGGTGTATTTTAACTTTGGCTATTCTATTTTGTTGAACAACATATCAAAAAGTATTATTGTATATTAAAAACTACTCCTTAATGATGTAATTGGAAAATTCTTGTGTCAATGCCTCATGGAGAAGTCGTCAATCCTCTGTACTCCCTGAAACAAGTTGAATCTAGTTGCCTGGAACAGGTTTATGATGCAGTCTAGAAAAGTCCCCAGTGTATACCCTTCCATCATAAATCATCTGATCACCTTCTTTATATCTTTCAATTTTTGTTCTATGTCTCAAACAATTCATTGGTTATAAATAATATCAGCTCATGCAAACCTGCCAAGCTACACAGCTATTGAGCGACTGATACAACAGATGACCATATTGGGATAAATTTTAAACCAAGATCATGCCAAGGTAAGAACTAGATTGCTGGTTTCTCGTTTTCCAACATTTATGACTTTGTGACTCTGCTAACTCGTTTTGATGAGTTGGATATCGTTGGGATCCTTCAGATAGATTATTTGTGGTAGTTGGATTTCTTTATGATTCTTCTGAAGTAAATCACACGTTAATATATTGAGTAATAATATGACCAAGATACACAAGAAGAGGGGGGGTTGAATTGTGATAAACTTTTTTTTAATCCCTTCAATAACAATTGCTTGTTCTTTCAGAAAACTTATCGTAAATCAATTCTTAACTAGTTTGAAAACTTTGTTAATAATGAAACTACGATTTAAGAAAAGTAAGAGTTAGAGAGAAACACAGCAATTTTATCCGGTTCACCCCAAACCGTGGCTACGCCTAGTCCTCGATATTCTTACGAGATTTTCACTATCTCCAAACCGATTACAAGTATTCTTTAGACTGAGCCTCTTCAGGTCTCTTAACAACAAGTATTTTTTTTACTCTTAGTCTCTTCAGGCTATCTGTAGCACTTTTTCAAAAATGAAAAACTGATAAAGAGCTTTTACAAAAGAGTTGCTCTTCACAATATACACTCGAAAATAGTTCGTAATTTTCTCTCTCGGATAGGCGGATATTGAATACAAAGAGTTTCATTCACTTTTTCAAAAAGTTGTTTCTTCTTCAATCTCGACTCTTATTTATAGTCGGAACTTCAACTGTTTCTTGACTATCTGCTTCTTGAATCTTTAAAGAAACGGTTATTCAGTTTAGCTCCGTAACCGTCTTATTTTCATATCGTCTGCTTTTTGTCTTCGTAAAGCTTAAAATGCGCTTTTGTATAAATGCGCTTTTAAAATCGCTTTTTGTCTTCGTAAAGCTTTCCGCTTTTGTATCGTCCGCTTTTCTTCCGTCGCTTTTGTCTTTATAAAGCTTCAAATACGCTTTTGTATCGTCGCTTTTCTTCCGTCTGCTTTTTCTTAAATACCTTTTGTATAAATGCCTTTTGTATAAATCGCTTTTCCTTCCGTCTGCTTTTTCTTAAATCGCTTTTGTATCGTCTTCTTTTCTTTCAGTATATTTCTCTTTGTTTATTATCAAAATTATTTAATACGTGAAGTCTGGTTTGACTTAACATTCTCCCCTTTTGATAATAACAAATACTTGTAATTTAGAGAAATATGAAAAGTATTATATACTTGTGAATTATAAAGTATTGAGATAAAAATTATCTTCATCCTTCCAAATTGATTTCTTCCTTCTCCTTCTCCCCTATTTGTTATTGATCAAAAATTATTTTCCAATCTGCTTCACCAACTTTTTCAAACATCTTCTTAATCTTCTTCATATCTTTATCAAGCTTCGAACATGCTTCTTTAGAGTTGATGATTCATCTGCAGTCAGTCTTGTCTTAACAACTTGCTTTTCAACGATAGCCCTTGTTGTTGTATAAGCTTCCTTGTTAAAGACATTTGGTTCAATGATTTGCGAGAAGAGGAGGAGGAACAAATACTGACTTGTTCATTGATATCAAGATCATAGGAATCTCTTATTCGTTGAAAAGTGCGCCCAAACCATGGCATAGCTTCGTAATTGAAGTGATCTCCCACAGAGGTCGATTTCGCAGAATGTTCTCGTATTATAGTAAAACAACATTCGAGTTGCCAATCGTAACGTAACAATCTTGACCCATTTCGATATTGCCTCCCGTGGATCATCGATGTTGCCTTAGTTAGACTTGGTCCGGATCTTGATACACGCAGATGGACTTACCACTCCTTTTCTCCTTACATGCCGCATCAATCAATTTTATCGCCTCTTCAATCGATCGCAGACATGTCATCCAATCTTGGCTCGGTTTGAACTTTCGACTTTAGCTTCTCATAATTGAGTTCAACAAAATTTGGTGGTTGAAGATCGGTACCACCTTGATTATTCAGACCGCCAAGATAGGATAAGAAGTGATACGCTCTCAAATGGCTCGTGGATATGGTTCTCTCCCAACTCTCTTGATTGATCATAGAAATTTTGTAACCCCTATCCAATGGATGAGAAAAGCCATTATCATATTCTGATTTGAAGAATGCTTTGACAAATCTCTTGGGTTTGTCTCGATGATGACCGACTTGGTCTTCTTCTCTCTCTTACAACCAATCTATGTTCCCATCTTTCTTTGAAAAGTTAAATACTTGGATGGAACATTAGTCATCACACTTACAACTTTTGAAGTAGCCTTTTGTCCCAAAACATGTGTAGCAACTTGTTTATGGACAAGTGTGGACTGAAAAGTAGTAGGAACTATTTCTTCAAAAATTGGATTATTAAGAATTTTGTGAGAATCCTTAATATTACCCTTAACACTTCCACAATCGCTTGAAGGCAGCTTCCATATTAACTTCAAGAAGATCAACAAGACTAACAAAGACATGCAAAGCAGATTTTTAGAAATGTCAACAACAGTTTCTTCTAGTCTTGTCTTCTTAGCCTTTGCCTCTGTTGTTGGATTTTCTTCTTTCTTGCACTCATTTTCTTTAACCTTGGTGACCTCTTGGATTGAACTTTCTTCTTCTCGTGTTCTTCTACTTTCATTTTTCCTTCATTTCCTTGAGATTGAGTTTCAAACTTTCTCAAGGATTGATGATGATGATTTTGTAACTTTTGATCTCATCGTTCATAATGCTTTGGTTTGCTTGAATCTCTGGAAGGATCGGCTTCTTTCGTCGCACGATTTCCTTAGTGGGTGACGTTCTTGCTTGTTTATGAATGTCACTCACCAAAGGTTCCTCTTCCGCTTTAAGTCATCGATTCAAAAATCGAGCAGATCTTGACTTCGACTCACGAGTGTGATCTTCTCTCCTTCATAGAGGATTTCTTGGTTTAGGCTCCCCTCGGTTGTTGCTTTCCTTGATTCTTCGCTCCTTGTTTGTCCGAAAATCTCGGACCCATTTTGGCAATCGATGTAGAATCTATATAACTTCTTGAGATACCTTCATTTGACTCCCAATTCAATCGATTCTGATTCTTTAAACATCCTTGTCAACAACATCCCATACGGAGAGTGTTTGTATCCTTTATTGATTTAACCATATATTGATAAATCAAAATGGTAAATCTATTGGTTGGTGATTCAGGAGATGAAGGATACATTGTTCATCCAAAGTAGTGACTTGATGTCTTGAACTATCTAGGTAACACACAGTCACACAAAACAACAAACAAAACCCTTGCCTTTGGTACAAGCCAAGAGGCTCTTCTTTCAGTTGGGTTGTTCTGACCATAAAGTTGACGAGTAACTTCATCTTCGTTCAACTTCAGCTTAGTCATCCATTTCACCATGTTAGTAGGTTGAACTCCACTACACGGACATTCAGTGACTCTTTCCAGTAACTCCTTGGTTACTATAACAGGGAGTGTTTCTACATACGATACGATTGTATTATCCACAGTTTTAGTATGTTTCCAGAACTCATAAACTTCGTTGAGATAAACTTGCTCTCGTATTTGAAAGAAGTTTCTCCATCCTACCGCTATTATCTCCGGCTCTATATCCATTTGTTCCCTTCTTAGATCTTCAAAGTTTACCAATCTTCCCCAGTTTGCTCCTGGATCAACTCGCAAAATGGGCTTGACATTCATCTTGTTGATTCTGAGTGAATAGGAACTCGCTTGAAGAATTTTCAGAGAGATTTCAGAGAACTAGCAATTTCTGAATTTGTTAGAGATCCCAAACGTCAGTTTTAGGGATTTTATAGCAAATTCTAGAACGATTGTACTTCTCGATGATCTGACAGCCTTTTTCCCTCTAAAATTTTCTTTGTGAAAGAAGTTTTAAGTCTGAAACCGTCAACGCCGTTTAACTCCATCGTTTCATTGTCTTTCTTTTTGAAAAATTAGATGATCAATCTGTTAACTCTGCCGTCTTTCTGTCTTTGTCTTTTAAAAAATCAGATGATTGATCCGTTAACTCCTCCGTCTATCTGTTTCTTCTTTGCGAAAAACCAGATGATTGGTCCGTTAACTCCTCCGTCTATCTGTTTCTTCTTTGCAAAACCGGATGATTGGTCTGTTAACTCCTCCGTCTATCTGCTTTTTCTTTGCGAAAAACCGGATGATTGGTGCGTTAACATCACCATATTGAGGTTGCGTCGATTTCTTTAAAGCGATCTTCACTTAGTGGTTTTGTGAAGATATCCGCCACCGAAATTTCGTTTCCACGAATTGTAGATCGACAACTTTCTTCCGAACGTAATCTCTCAAGAAATGATGTCTAACTTCAATGTGCTTCACCCTTGAATGTTGAATTGGATTCTTTGACAAGTCGATGGTATTTGGTGTTGTCGCGATATATTGGAATCTCTTCCTCTTGTATTGAGTAGTCCTCCAATTGATACTTGATCCACGATGAATTGTGAACAACAACTTCGGCGGACATATATTAAACTTCTGCGGTTGATAATGCAATCGAGCTTTGTCTCTTGCTTGACCATGACACGTGTTTGGTCCAAGGTAGTGACAACCACCACTCGTGCTCTTCCTTTCAATCCTATCACCGCATAGTCCGATCGCAATATCCATTCAACATGAAATCTTTACCTTTCTCATACATTAAGCAAAGATCGTAGTACTGCGAGATATCTCAAAATTCGTTTTTGGTATGTAATGAGATTCTCTAGGATCGGCCTGAAACCTTGCACACAAGCATACATTGAATAGAATGTCAGGTCTACTTGCTGTAAGATAAAGCAAAGAACCAATCATCCCTCTAAATAGGGTTTGATCCACCTTCTTACCACTTTCGTCTTTCGACAACAAGTTTGAAGGATGCATCGGTGTAGACATACTTTTAACACTCGCACATATCAAATTTAGACAACAATTCTTTGACATATTTTGTTGATGGATAAAAATCTTATCCTTAGTTTGCTTTACTTGCAATCCAAGAAAGAATTTTAACTCACCCATCATGCTCATCTCAAATTCATTTTTCATCATATTTTCAAAGCTTATGCATAACTTTTTGAGGTGGCACCAAAAAATATCATCAACATAGATTTGCACAATAATAAAATCATTATACAAGTTCTTCCTAAAAGAGTTTTGTCAACTTTACCTCTAGTAAATCCATTTTCAATAAGAAATGAGCTCAGACGATCATACCATGCTCTAGGAGCTGTTTGATCCATATAAGGCTTTATGAAGTCTCAGTAGACATGATCTGGATACTTTATATCCTCAAATCCAGGAGGTTGCTTGACATAGACTTCTTCATCTATAAAGCCATTCAGAAATGCACTTTTACATCCATCTTAAAAAGCTTTATGTCATGGCAAATAGCATATGCAAGCGGTATCCTTATTGCTTCAAGTCTTCTCATTGGAGCATATGTCTCATTATAGTCTATTCCTTCTGCGATTATAGCCTTGTGCTACTAATCTTGCCTTATTCGACTTACTTTTTCTGATTCGTCTAGCTTATTCTTGAATATCCATCTAGTACCAATAATGGATTTCTTTTCGAGTTTAGGAATTAAGGACCGATTTTATTCCTCTTGAATTGATTCAACTCCTCTTGCATAGCTAATATCCATGCTTCATCTTTTAGAGCTTCATCAATCTTTTTAGGTTCTACTTGGATATAAATGCCACGTTGGCTTCTCTTACGAACTTGGACCTTGTTCTTACACCTTCGAGGTTTCTCCGATAATTGACTCTTTAGGATGAGAGCTTTGTATCTCCAATCTTTCTTTAACTCAAAATTCTTAGAGATATCTGTCTTTTCATCATGAAGTGTTCTGATGAAGATACTTCCTTACTCTGCGTCAAGGGCACCGTAATGACATCATCTTGATTCCTCTTCCTTATTGGGTTGAGAGCTATCATCGAACTTAACGTGAATAGTTTCTTCAACAGTCTTTGAGGTGAGGTTGAAGACTCTAAATGCCTTTGAAGTGAGAGAATAGCCTAGAAAAATTCTGAAAGTGTCTTCGCATCAAATTTGTCCGAGCTTCCTTTGTGTTCGAAAAGTGCACTTGCGGCCAAAAGGATGGAAATAAGAAATGTTTGGTCTCCTTCCATTTCACAACTCATGGGAGTTTTCTTGACATTGGTCGCAATAAAGACTCTATTCGAATGTAGCATCTTCAGATTGACGACTTTCGCCTGAAGTATTTAGGAAGATTCATCTCGCAAACATTGTTCTTGCCATCTCTTGAATCGTCCTATTCTTCCTCTCAACAACTCCATTCTCTGTGGAGTCCTTGGGGAGAGAAGTTATGAAAATTCCTTTTCTTCGCAGAATACTCGAACTTCTCATTTTCAAATTCTCCTCCATGATCACTCCTTATGCTTCTATAGACATTCCTCTTTCATTTTGTAATCTCATGGAAAGGTTTCTAAAACACTTGAAAGACTCATCTTTATGTGATAGAAAAGTATCCAACAAAACCTTGTAAAATCATCAACAATCACAAGTTCATACTTCTTTCCACCAAGACTTATTGTTCTTGTTGGACCAAATAAGTCCATATGTAACAACTCAAGTGGTCAGAAGAAGTTATGAAATGTTTCAAGAGAAAGAGGTTTTAACTTGTTTCCCTTTCGACAACTTTCACAAAAGAAATCTTTGTCAAAACGAATTTGTGGCAAACCTTTTACCAAATCATGTTTCAAAAGTTTTGAAATATGTTTAAAACCGACATGACCTAGTTTTTATGCGGATCGTCTTTCATCTTGATAGATAAAAACATGAAATATTTTGAGACCGAAAACGCCTAAATCAATTTTATAAAGATTGTTTCGTCTTTTGGTGAAAAGAAGATGGAACCATCTTTGTTTCGACATCACAAAATTTTGATTAAAAGAAACTTCAAAACCGAATCACATAATTGACTAATACTTATCAAGTTATGCTTTAAACCATCAACTAGTAATACGTTATTAATGCATGCATGAGAATTCTTACCAATCTTACCAAACCCGATTATCTTTCCTTGTTGGTTGTCTCCAAAGTTCTTGATCCTCCTTTCTTGTCTTGAAGATCTAGGAACATAGACTTGTTTCCGTCATGTGATGCGAGCATCCACCGTCCATATACCAATGGTGCTTCTTTGGTTCTTCCAACGAAGGATTTCGTGGGAGATATTATATTATTTTAGGTACCCAGATTCTCTTGGGTCCTTTAGGGTTAATCGATGTAATGAATGATAATGATGTGTAGAATGATAATGTTGATGACCTTTCGAAAATCGATTGATATCTTTTCTTATTTTTTGAGCAACCGATTTTACTACGTAATCTTGGGGCTTATTTTAGTAAACCCTAATCCAGCTTTTATCCTCGGATATCGTATTCTCCTATCATTTCATTCATCTTTTTGTACTATCGTCAGAATTTAGCTAGATCAATTGAGAGATTATTAATTCTCGTTTCAATTGATTAATCTCTTCAGATCTATCTACAACTTTGTTGTTATTCAATTCCTCAACTTGCTTTCTCAAACTTATATTCTCACTCTATCTCATGAGTATGTTTGAGGTTTTCTACATATTTCTTCTTCAACGGCTTGTCTTGTTTGAGAATAGCATGAGAATCCTCTAACAATTACGAATATGCATCTTGTATATCATTATAGTGGAAGTTACCTCCTCATCACTTTCTTCTTCAATTACCAGACATATGTTAGCATGTTCTGACGCTTGTGAACTTGTATCTGATTCTGATGAATCCAGATCTTCCACGTTGCCATCATGCTTTTCTTGTTATCTCTACTCCTTCTGGGTTGTCTTTTCAACATTGGACACTCGGACTTGTAATGTCCCGCTTCTTGCATTCATAACGGTAATGGATGCTTTATCGACTTTTCATCGTCTTTGCCACTGTTCCTTCTAAATGTTGAATTTCCTTTGGACTTCTTTTCCACATTCTTCTTATCTTTCTTGAAATGAAAGATAGCTCATCGTCTTCATCACTTGATTGATTACGACTTCTTTGGAATCATCATCCTTCGCTTCTTCAATCTTTAACGCCTTTGATGTATTCCTTTTGTTTTCTTCTTCTGGATTTTGTAATTCTTTTGACTTGCTTTGCGCTATGGACTTCTCCTTTTGGGCTTATCTTCCGCATCAAGCTCTACTTCGTGTATCTTCAACGATCCAAGCAATTCATCAAGCTTGAGACGCTTAGGTCTTTGGCTTCTTATCTTGATTACTTTGGGTCTCCATCTTTTGGGAGACTCCTCAAAATCTTTCGAACATAGTCTTGGTGTTATGCGTTCTTCCAAGAGCTTTAGCCCATTAACAATTGTTTGGAATCTTCCAAACATTTGATCAATGGTCTCTTCTTCTTTCATCTTGAATAACTCGTCTCGATGCACCAAAATACTTATCTTGGACTCCTTCACTTGATTTGTTCCTTCATGTGCAATTGATAATGTATCCCACATTTCTTTGGCGATATCGCATCCATGCACTTTGTCATACTCGCTTCGCTCAATGCACAACTCAAGAAAAATTTCGCTTTGGAGTTTAGTTGAAATCTTGCTTTACGCTTCATTATCCATCTTTCTCGTGGAATTGGATTTTATTATCATCTTCGGTGTGTAAGGTCCATTCTCGATGATGTCCCAAAGGTCAATGTGAGTAGACTCGATAAACAATCTCATCCGATCCTTCCAATAGTGGTAGTCTTCACCATTGAATCTTTGGAGGTCCGGTGACCGAGGCTCCTTACGCAATATCGTGTGTGATTCCACCATTTTCTTTAGTTCACACTTTGTTAGAGTGATTCTTGAACACCTTGCTCGATACCAATTGAAGTAAATCACACGTTAATATATTGAGTAATAATATGACCAAGATACACAAGAAGGGGGTTGAATTGTGATAAACTTTTTTAATCCTTCAATAACAATTGCTTGTTCTTTCAGAAAACTTATCGTAAATCAATTCTTAACTAGTTTGAAAACTTTGTTAATAATGAAAACTACGATTTAAGAAAAGTAAGAGTTAGAGAGAGAAACACGCAATTTTATCTGGTTCACCCTAAACCGTGGGCTACGTCCGATCCTCAGATATTCTTCTGAGATTTTCACTATCTCCAAACTGATTACAAGTATTCTTTAGACTGAGCCTCTTCAGGTCTCTTAACAACAAGTATTTTTTTTACTCTTAGTCTCTTCAGGCTATCTGTAGCACTTTTTCAAAAATGAAAAACTGATAAAGAGCTTTTACAAAAGAGTTGCTCTTCACAATATACACTCGAAAATAGTTCGCAATTTCTCTATCTCAGATAGACAGATATTGAATACAAAGAGTTTCATTCACTTTTTCAAAAAGTTGTTTCTTCTTCAATCTCGACTCTTATTTATAGTCGGAACTTCAACTGTTTCTTGACTATCTGCTTCTTGAATCTTTAAAGAAACGGTTATTCAGTTTAGCTCAGAATCGTCTTATTTTCATATAAATCGCTTTTGTCTTCGTAAAGCTTCCTTCGCTTTTGTATAAATCGCTTTTTCCGTCGCTTTTGTCTTCGTAAAGCTTCCGTCTGCTTTTTGTATCGTCTGCTTTTTCTTCCGCTTTTTGTCTTCGTAAAGCTTCCGTCTGCTTTTTGTATCGTCTGCTTTTTCTTCCGTCTGTTTTTCTTCGTCTTCTTTTGTATCGTCTGCTTTTTCCTTCCGTCTGTTTTTTCTTCGTCTGCTTTTGTATCGTCTTCTTTTCTTTCGTATATTTCTCTTTGTTTATTATCAAAATTATTTAATACGTGAAGTCTGGTTTGACTTAACATCTTCAACTTTTACATCTGTTTTGTATCTGTTGATTTAACCAATCTATTTTGTATCTGTTGATTGTATTAAATGAAGTGTGATAGTGGTTGAGATATAAATGAAGTCTGACAGTATACTGGCTTTAAAGTTGTACGAAGGAAGGTTTTTGACTGCTACGAAGGAAGGTTTTTGTATCTGCCAGCCCTTTTTGTATCTGTTGATTTAATGAAAGCATTTAACTCCACTTGTTAAATCACAACTGCCCACTGTTTGTTTTTCACCTATAAAAAGCTAACATAATCTGTTGATTCTTTAATGATCCCTGGTGGGTTCACTTGGATTTAACTTCTGGTGAGTTGTTTGCTATTTTCTTTAATGCTAATGCTGTCTTTCTTGGTTTTCATTTGTAAGTTTTGTTCTTTCTATGTTCTGTCATGCCTCGCTTCTTTTCTTTTATGTTTTCATCTTCTTTTCTTTTAGTGCTTTTAGAGTATTTTCTGGATGTAAGTATCAAGTTCTCTTTTCGGTTTCCTTACTGTTATTGATTTCTTAAGGAAAATGGTAAGAACTAGTTATATATGCTGATTGGTGAGGTATTCCTGTTTTTGATGAAGTACATAAAATTCTGGCTTGTATTTTATTAAGAAGTTTAGTGTGTATAGTTTCCCCTCTAATGTTGTTATGTTTATTCTCTCATCTTCGTCTTTATGGGTGTTGTTGTGTGTATGTTGTTTCAATGATGTAGTATGATGGCTTTATGTTGTATCGGTGTGTGTTGTGTATTGGTTGAGGGTGATTGTTTTGTGTGATAAAAATGAAGATGGTGGCTTGTGTAATGCATATTGTATGGGTTGATTGAAGGTGAATATGGATTAGGAAGTTGTTTGAGTACTACATATTTGATGCTTGATGAAACTTGTGTTAGACTTTTTGATGTGTTTATCCCTCTATGTTATTGTTCTGCCTATGTGTGTTCTTGATCTGGAACAATTTACTTGTAGTCCTAAGACTTTGTGAAACATATTTGGAGCTTTAATCAAGGTGTAGATATATATGAATGTTGTGTTTTTTGTAGATTATGGTGCTCAGGTTATTGGTGGCCCAAGATATACTGTTGAGATCATTTTTTATTCTAAATTAGTGTGAAGACCTTGGGGTGGAGTGGTAAGGATTACAACTTAGGATTTGTATTTTTTTGATATTGAAATGTCTGTTACTAATATAAAGAGTATTGTATGGCATAAAACAATAGTATTGTATCACATTCCTATTTAGTTATTTTTTGTGTTTTTTTTCCAACTTTTGTTAGCTTTCATTTTTTAGTAACTCCATGTTTTCATTCTGCTACCACTAGTACAAATTAGGATGGGATATCGCATAACTATTTTTATTTGCACAGATTTAGTATGATAAATGTTGATATTTATTTATTAATATATAAACAAAAAAGGGAAGGGAAAGAGAGTTGGACAATCACCATATAATTTGAAAGTAAAAGAGTTAGCTTGTTTTGGACGATGGAAGATGGACGGGTAATGAGTTTTAAGGTATGTTTACAGTATTGCAAAAGTTTTCAAAATAATTTCAGTTATGTACACAGTATCACATATAACACAATAAATGACAACATAAAACAACAGTAAATGATAACAGATTTCATATACAGCATAAGAGTTTTCATAGTTTTCATATACATATATATACAAGATAAAGCAACGGTAAATGACAACAATATCACATAAATATACAAAGATAAAACAAAAAGATCACATAAAACAAGAGTTTTCATGTATTTATATATGCATTATAACATAAATTAATAACATGATTTCACATATATAATGTTGTATCACATAAAACAAATGGATAACCACCATATAATTTCTTGTTGATATTTCATTTTGTTTTATATGGTTCGATTAATTTTGTATCATAGTTGATATTAAAGTTCAATCTTTAATTTATATATGTAGAATACTTATATTTCAATCTTTAATTTAGTTCAAGATTTGAGTTTAATTGATCATGCGCTCAAAATTGATTGTTTAATTTTTAAATTTTAATTTTAATTTTATAATATTATGTAATTATTTAATAATTATTTGGTTAAATAAAAGATATTACAATAAAATTTATATAATTTTGAATAATATTCACAAGTTAAAAGATATTACAATAAAAGTATTTATATAATTATCTTATTGAAATATTCTAATTGTTAACCATTATAATAACTCAATAATGAATCCAATTGTAAATTAGTCAATAAGTACATAACTTTTTCTAATCTTGTATGATTAGATGACATCATCTCAAAAAAGAAACAAAGGAGAAAGTCAATGAGGAAATGATATAGGTAGAGTTCGTTGGCCAAAAGAAATACTTCTTTTCTTTTATGACCTTTGTAACCAATATATTCAAAGCAGTAAGGGAAAACATGGTGGAGTTATTTGTCAAAGAATATCATGGAAGAAGGTAGAGGAAGAATTTCACAAAACGACCAACTTACAATGGGAAAAAACTTAGCTTAAAAATAAGTTCGATTGGATGAGAATTAGATGGAGTCTTTGGAAACAGTTGAAAGGAAAAGAAACGGGATTAGGATTGGATTATGACAAAGGAACAATTGCTGCTAGTGAGGAGTGGTGGACTTTGAAGATTAAGGTTATCCCTTTTTCTCCTATTTAAATTAATTTCCTTTACTTTAATAATAAATATCTAGTTAAAAATAAGTTATTTTTTTGTAGGAGAACATCAATTTTAAAACATTTAAAGAGGAAGGGCTTGAACCTGAGCTTGCAAGTAAGTTGGATCAACATTTTGGATGTTTGGCCCGAAGAGAGATATTGATGGTACACATATAGCGGTAGTTGTTGCAGAAGATGATTAAATAAGATATAGAGGACGGAAAGGAATAACAACAACAAATGTATTGGCAGCATGTGACTTTAGCTTACTATTTACATATGTTTTAGCGGGTTAGGAAGGATCAGCGCACGATTCTCGTATTTTCCTTAATACAATCGGTAATCTGAGACTTAAATTTTCAAAACCACCGACGGATAATTTTAAGATTTGTAAGATTTGCTATTAATGATTTTGACTTTTTATGATATCATTTATACTAATTATATTGCTTCTATGAAAATTCAAGAAAATATTACTTGGTTGATAAAGGCTATCCAGAAAGAGAAGGATATTTGACACCTTACCCAAAGATAAGATATCATCAATCGGAGTATCGTGGTGCAAATCCATGAGGATCTCAATAAGTTTTTAACCGAGCTTATTCATCATTGAGAAGTTGTATTGAGAGGGCTTTTGGTGTTCTTAAGGCTCGATGGAAGATATTGGAGAAAATGCCTACGTATTCATTAATGGATCAAAATAGAATAATTTGTGCAACTTTTGCGTTGCATAACTATATTAGAAGAAGTACAATTGGCGACCTGCTTTTACCATCATCGATCATGATCCTGAATTTATACCTCCAGATGTATTTCAAAATGTTGAAGTTAACTCTACACAAGAAGACATTGAAGAGCAAATAACTCGGGAGATGACAACTATTTGCAATAATATTACGTCTAGTTTAATGGCAGCTAGACGTCGTTCTTAAATTATTATAAACTTTTATTTTAAATAATAGATGTTTATTTTTTTGGCTTTATTTGATATGTGTTGTTAAACTTAAACTTCATTTGGATTCTTATATTTTATGTTTGGACGTATCACCATCATTATCACCATCACTATCGTCATTATTATTATTATTAGTACTATTATTATTCTTTATTATTATTATTATTATTATTATTATTATTATTATTATTATTATTATTATATGTTCCATGTTTTTATTAGAGTTATAAACTTAATTTTGTAGAATTAAATATCTAAAATCTAAATGTTTATAAGAATATTCATTGATACTAAAATATATAATATTCATATTTTTATATTTTTTAAAGTCATGTCCTTATAAGTCATTTTATACTTAAACGGTTAATACTAAGCATTAATTTTACCAAACATCTTTAATAACAATTAATATAATCAATTAATCAAATCGGTGATATAATCATTATCGGTGATTGCCAAACAGGACCATAATTCCTACTTGCCATGCCAATTTTAAACCATGAGAAGGGTCAAGACACCTTAATGTTATGAATACTGCATCTAGGCCTCGATGCGGATTGAGCTCTGAGCAGGCTGCATCAGATTTCGATTAGATCGCAAGATGCTTTGGGATATTTTTAAATTTATAAAATAGTCCCTAAACTTTTAAAAATTACAAAATAGTTCATATTAATATATATTATATAGTTATCTTGTATAATATTAAACAATAAATATAATTAATTTTAAAATATATAAATTTTGATTTAATAATTGAAAATGTATAAAATAAATATTAGTTTAAAATAATAATTTTAAAATTATTTATTTTGAAAATTAAATATTTTATTAATACTTTAGTAATAAATATTATATAAAATATTAAAATAAATTTAAATAAAATAATTTATTAGTAATAATTTATTAGTAATTAAAATTAAAATATTTTATTTTTAAGTTTTATTTAATTTATAATTATTATTAGTAATAAAATATTTATTATTATTTTAAAAGTTTGAAAAAAGGAGGAATGAGAGGAGGAAGAGATTTTGAAAATTTTAAAATTTTGCAAAAAATTTCCAAATTTTTAAAATTTTTGCATCTTAATTCCAAAGATTTGACCGAGATTTTGAATCTACTTAGAATCATTGAAATCGTAAGATCAATTTCCAGATTTAAATCCCGATCAAAACTTAAAATCCAGATCGATTTCGATTTGAATAGGAGCAGTGCGTACGGCATCAAACCGCATGCGGAACGGAATTCATTACATTGGTACTTGCACCTAAGCAAGTTGATGGAGCCTAGGGGCGCAAATGTCATGGTCCAGGCTCGTCATCAAAGACCCAGCAGTCATTTATTCACTACGGCCCAGCTCCTTAACAGAGCTTACTAATCAAAAAGAGCCGATCACGAGCCGATTCCTCACGGAACCCAGGAGCCATGGTTTGTGCTACTAGTGCGGTGGTCGTGTCCATGACCATTCATTCCCTGTCTCACCCGCGAGTATTAGCTAGAGCCAGCTCCTCCTTCCTATCAACATGGACATCCTCGAAACTGGGTCTTAACCCTCTGGGGCCTGGACGCGCAAAGAAGAAGACTTTACTCTCCAGAAAGCTCGTGGTTCGAGCTGCGAGAAGCGAATCCCAAGGTGTCTCCTTGGGCTTCCGGGCTCCTGCTTTTGAGGTGTTTTCTCTTAAAATGTGGTTTTTATTTGAGGGATTTGTTGTAGTTTCCAATTGTGATAATTTTAGTGGCATGTTTGTCGTTGTGTGGATTCTTGTAGTTGCAAGAGCCTCTGACTGGGAAAATGTGGACACTAGAAGATTCCGAACAATATCCTGCGTTACTGGTGCGTCCCGTGTTTATGTGTCAATTTATTAGTTTTGCTCCACAAACCGAATGTCTAACACTGGTTCAATAATAGAAGGGTATCTGTTAATGCTTTACATAGATGTAATACTTTGATGACTTGCTGAGGTTTTTATATTTAGATAAGCAACGTTTTAGTGCTATTTAATCGCCTGATGCACATTATAACATTTGGACAGAGTTTGTGTCTTGCAACTGCGTAATTGTTGAGTGTGTTGGCAGCTATGGCCTGCGTATCATAATTTGCTCATCATTAAAATCATGGCAACGATGCCACTTTTAGTTAACTTTCTCCGTTTGGCTTCTACGTCTTTGTAGCTTTTCCCTGTCAAAACTTGTACAAGTATGAGATGACTGATGGATGTAGGTTGTGCAGGTTATGTTTATCTGCAATCATTGCCCATTTGTTAAACACCTGAAGAAGGATATAGTGAAGCTGGCACACTTTTACATGCAAGTAGGCGAAACTGCTTGTTTTGATGAGTTGCAATGTATTTTAAGTTGAAATAAATGCTTAACTTGTAGTATAACGTGTAGCAGTATTTAAGGCTTTCTTTTTGTTGCAGAAAGGACTTGCAGTTGTTGCAATATCTTCAAATTCTGTGGCCACCCACCCACAGGTTTTGATAAGTCCTTTCTTTGAGGTTTTGTGCTGTATTAAAACTGTCGTGATTTATTTAAACTGAAACTTCTTTCCACAGGATGGACCAGAGTTCATGGCAGAAGAAGCGAAAATCTTGAAGTATCCTTTCCCTTATCTTTATGATGAGGTTTGTGAATCACTATGGCTATTAACTTAATCGAATCAAGCTTTTACTTTATAGTCTTGGAGAAAATATATAGAAAATTCATTTGGTTGATGTCACAATAGTAAAATTCATTGTACTCATTCCCCCGGATTGAATTTTTTATTGTTTTCAGATAATCCTTTTCTGTAAATTTTGAAGAAACTATTTGCATGCTGAAATGCTTATTGCAGTCACAAGAAGTTGCAAAAGATTTTGGGGCAGTTTGCACACCAGAATTTTTTCTGTTTAAAAAGGTGATAGGAACCATTCTTATCTGCTTTATTGACATCTTTTGGTTGTCATCTTTGTCCTTTTGTTGAGGGGATTGGTTACCTTCCCTTTATTTTCATTCAGTCCTCTCCCTCTTTTAAATGTCCATTTTGTGCATTTGTCAAAATATAATTTTGAGTTGTAAACACAATGAACTAATGCCACAGGATGGTCGGAGGCCATTTGAGCTGGTGTATCATGGGCAGTTTGATGATTCCCGACCCAGCAATAATGTGCGTGTTACTGGCAGGTGCGTAAATATTGCAAAGTTTTGTCTGCTTATAAATACTCCATTCATGATATGGGTTCTGCTCAGCATTTCTTAATCTCTTAGAATATTACATGATTAGGGATTTAAGCCTGGCGATAGATTGTGTTCTTAGTGGCCAGCCTGTTTCATCGGTTCAGAAACCCAGGTATATTATTTGGTTTTCATTTCCATGCGAATTCCTTCAGAGTTTTATCCTTACAACACTGAGTACAGTAATTCTTTCTTTTTTGCACAAAAGTGTTGGATGCAGCATAAAGTGGCATCCTTGTTAAAAGCTGTAACTTTTTGAGTTGCTGTCTTCTTTCCGTATCTGCCAGTCGGCATTTTCATTTCTGAAGGTATGCCATATCTTGCTATTGGCGTTTAAGATTAATCTGATTTTTTCGATGTACGTTATGATTTGCACATTGTTTGTTGTCATTCCTCCAGCTGCTTAACCTGCCACTTCTCGTTTTACCTCCATTGTTCTATTTCATCATGGAATCTACACTCTTCTCCAGTGTGAAGTCTGGGGGTCGCTTAACTTGTCAGATTTATATGGAAAAGTATGCAATAGCTATTACTAACTTTGAAATCCTTACCTGTATATAGTGTAACATATAAACTTGTGCTTAGTGATGATATTTTTGTTCTAAAATAGTGACGAAACATGGAGGAATACATATCTTATTATTATTATGTGTTCTTCTAGAAAATGCATTGATTCTCTCTTACTTGGTCGCATCTGTCACACGTTTAACTGATGACATTTATGATGTTGATGTTGAGTTGTCCTAATCTAGAGTAAATATAGTAAAACTTATGAACTTTGTGAAAATTATAACCTAAACTTCAATTTAGATCAATAAAATGTATTCTGGAATGCTATATTAGAAAATTTATATAAAATTTTGTACTGGAAGTGTATGTAAAACGAAGAAGCTCACAATGCCAATTTGATTTTCGTAATCCTACCTGATAATTTTCTTTCTGAAAAACTAAGAAAATTGTGCACAATTTGGACTTCTCTAAATCATAGTAGACTCGTTGATAGTATGTAGATCTGTTAAACATCTTTAGGCCCGATGTAGTTAAATGTGCTTAAATGAACTTTTGAATGTAAACTCATTGTATTAAACTTCGACTTTGAATAATCTCCGTTCTACTACATTCAAAGCTAGCTCTTTATGTTTCACGATTTTTTAGAATTAGAATTTTCATTTGCATATTTGGTTTTAAAATGCATTCTTGAGAAATAAGCTCCCCTGCCTCTGAATTGTTTCTAGGCTCTAGCTCAAAACTTCGGAGAAGGCTAAGCTCTTCTTCGTTTTCTTTCCAGATAAATGTACTGCAAAATGGAATGAAGATAGAGATAGCAAATGGAAAAGAACTAATTGGATTAAAGACATTACATGCGTCCTTAGGAAGATTATACTCTTTCCATTACCTGTAACGTCTTCTATCTTTTCTTATTTAGAAATGTGTTGTCCAGAACATTGCTGGATAGTGTAAAGCCCTTTAAAAAATGCCAGTTAACTATATTCATTGCTCTTGTCACAATTCGGGCTATATTCCTTTGTATCATATTCTGTAACGTCCACACGAGTGTTTGCCAACTGAGAAAATGCTGCCAGAAGTCCTGGAGGCAGTGACCTGTACATAGAATGTCGGATACACGTACACATAATTGATGAAGTGCACCATGTGTTGGTACAAGTTGTACGGTAGCAGACATAATCTTTTATGCAGGTTAAACAAGTGGTTATAGAGAGTTGCTGTATTGGAAATTATTTGCAATTTCCTCAAAAACGTCTTTTTATCATGTGTCATATGGATGCTTTGACGTGAGTTGAGAAATTGCAGAAAAAATGTCATTATCTGGGTGGTTGATTTTCGATGACAAGATACTGAAGAACTAAGGGGGCCTGTACTTCCATGTGATTGATCAGCGAGGGACATATATTCAGTTCCCATGTCAAATTCCTGATTAGCCTGTTGCCACTTTTCTTTATACATTTGAAAGCATAACGCATACAGAGATCATTCACCCTATTGACAAGGATTTAAATTCTAATAGATGACCAGAAACTTTGTATCTTCTAGTAAAATCATTCAAAGTAAACTTCCGTTGATGATGATATGATTATTAGAACTGGTGCGAATTTTATAAGAACAATTACCTCTTTAATTATAGGGTTAGAATGGCTTCTAGCAAGTGAGAGTTTTGTTGATGGTTGCTAGTTGCTAGTTGCTTGCATTGTCAGGCATTAGAGCTTGACAGGGTTATAAAACCTGTCAAGTGGGCCTCAGATGGTATGATACCACATGACCAGGAGCAATGTATCATTTCAAGATGGATTGATGTTTTTGGTTAGAGCTGTTAGGGAATGGTGGTCCTCTTGTTCTCCCATTTGTATTTAGCGCTTCTGCCAAGAAATTGTCACTTCTGTGGCTTTTTCTTGATCCGACCCCAAATAGACAAATTTCATATGTCGTGTCTGTCTAAAGCATTAACTAAAAATAATAACTGATAGGGTTTATACTTTATACAGAAAAAGGAAAAAAAAGTTAACGGAAATCATTCGCCAGAAAGAACTCTTTGGATGATAGGTGTTCGTGTTCCTCTTCCCTGGGAGTTGAGTCCTGCCATTCGTATACCGCCGATGAGCGATACGAGGTGGACGGGTCATTTGGTAATGCACATATTTTATGGAATTCGCTCGTCGGTACTATTTTTCAACCTAATTAAAAAGATATTTCACCATTTCCTAAGATATTGAATTATTTTTTAAAAAAAATCCCCCCTAATCTTATAATAGCTATAGTCTTGCATTTGCGTGCTAACCCTGTCACTTGGAGGAGCGATCCCGAAAGGAGAAGAGATAAAAGAAGTTAATGATCATGGAGTCCATCTTTGGTTTTTTTTTTTTTTTTTCATTTCCAAGCTGGAAATGAAAAACTGTGACAGAAACTGGCAAGTAAAAGTTTTGCTTTCTGCACAATTCACTGATACAAGAACATAATAAAGCCAGGGTTGAATCAGAAAAGCCTAAAGCTAACATTTGTTTATCAAACTTTAACAAACAGATTGTTCTGTTGCTTGACAAAGACTTTTCAGAACTATGAACTCAAGAAGGTGATCTAATTAAAGGCTCAGACGACCTGGAGAAACTAGAAGACTGAACTGCTGCTTTTGGATTTGTGGATGCTTCTTTGCTGTGACAATTGGGTTTATCCACTTCCTCATTCCCATGTCTGATCTCCCTTAACATCGCGGTTACGTCCTTCATACTTGGTCTTTCCTCTGGTGAAGGATTCACACAAAGGAGGGCAACCCCAAGCACTTGAAGCATTTCTTGGAGTTGAGTACCGGAACCTAGAAGAAGCTGTTGGTCCAAGATTGCTGTCAAGTCTCTTTTCCCTTCTCTAAGTTCCTTGCTAATCCAGGTCACAATGTGGGCACCATCAGGAATCCGGTTATCAATCGGTTCTTTCCCTGTTAAGATGCCTAGGAGAACCACGCCGAAGCTATATACATCACTCTTCTCTGTGATTCTGAAACTGTATCCATATTCTGCGATATATAGAATTCGGTTTTAACTCTCTAATCGACGTTATTATAAGCTTACTGAGTCAGTCACATGTGAAACATTGTCCAATAAAGTAACCTAAAGTTGAGGCCTAACTTGGTAGAAGACTTGCATGAAAACATTTAAGCAGAATATATGCAATCTGTTTTCTTTACAAACGTTAATCGATGTTGCACATGGCTAAACTATTTGTGCAGTTTTTGAAAACCTGTACACCAAGTTTGTTTCTGCTTAACTAGAAAATGTTCTAAATGTTGGTACTGACCTGGAGCAATGTATCCGTAAGAACCTGCAACTGTGTCCGAAGCTATTGAACATTCTGAACAATTGAAAAGCTTAGCTAGTCCAAAATCTGCAATGAAGGCCTCAAATTGTGGTCCTATCAAGATGTTATTGGCCTTGATATCTCGGTGTATGATTGGGGGGATACAATCGTGGTGAAGATAAGCCAAACCATGAGCTGCCCCCAATATAATCTTATATCTTGCATCCCAGTCCAAGAACAACTTCTTCTCATAGAGCAATCCTGCCAAACTTCCATTACTGATGTAATCAAACATGAGCAATCTTGTTTTCCCGTTGTTGCAACATCCTAGAAGCCTGACAATGTTTTTATGTCGTATTGATCCAAGAGCTCTAACTTCTGCAGAAAAAAAATCTCTTTCTGGAGCTTCAGTATTCTTCGGTGGCCACAACTTTTTCACTGCAATAATCTGGTTCATCGGAGCCTCAACACGGTAAACTATTCCTGAACAACCCATCCCAACAACATTTGAATCAGAGAGCTTGGTCACTATATCGGTTACAGAAAAGTTTAGCTTCTGAAATGGTGTAAAATCCCATTCTAACATGTTCTCTTCTTTGTCCTTCCTCCCAGATGAAGCCTCGCGAAATTTTATAAAGACAAGGACACCAACAAGAACGAAAAGCAATGTTGAAGTTAAACTAAGAAGAGTGCAAGTGATAAGTTTTCTTGTGGAGTTCCTTCCGTGTCCATTCTCTTTTACATGGCATGTTGTTCTGTTGATGCAGAGTTCTTCATTACCAGCATATGCAGTAGGAGGCAAATCATGGAAGAACTTAGTATTAGGAAGCAAACCCGAGAATCTGTTGAACGAGACATCCAGAGAAACAAGATTCTCAAGACTTCCCAGTACTCTTAACGTTCCTGTGAGCTTGTTGTGGGAGAGATCTAAATTGGCAAGTTTTGAGAGATTGGTAAAACTTTCTGGAATAGGACCTGTTAGAGAGTTCCTACTCAAACTAAGGAGGATATCTAGCTCTTGTAATTGACCAATCTCATATGGAATTGAACCAGAAATCCTGTTACTGCTAAGATCTAACAACTGCAAATCCCTACACAGGCCAAGTGACTTGGGAATATAACCAGTAATGAGGTTTCTGCTCATAATTAACTTATTCAGAGATGAAAGCTTGCCTAAGTTCTCTGGAACGGAACCTGCTATATAGTTCCTTGAGAGGTCCAGGACGTTCAAGTTGACGAGAAATTCAAGAGATGCAGGAATGACACCTCGGAGTTTGTTGTCATGCAAATCGACCATTTCTAGCCTAATGCAGTTGCCAATTTCAGGAGGAATTTGTCCAATAAACTGGTTATCTGACAATTCAAGGAAGGTCAAATTATTTAGTAGTCCAATCTCTGGTGGAATTTGACCTGTAAAGTTGTTAGAACCTAGTCGTAAACGGGTCAAGGCAAAGCAGTTGCCAATATCAGATGGAAGTTCACCGGAAAGTCCATTTGCTATTAATAACAATTGGGATAAGTTCTTGAGATTGAACAAAGTACGCGGAATGGACCCAGTAAGGAAATTATGCGAGAGATCCAATGCTTGAAGTTTCTTGCAGTTGGCTAGCTCAGTAGGAATGCTTCCACTGAGCTGGTTCTGCCAAGCAAAGAACAGCAAGAGCTCATTTAGATTCCCTATGGAAGGTGGAATCTCTCCGGAAAATCTGTTGTTATGTAGTTCAAGTTGCTTTAAACCAGGAAAATTCCCAAGAAAAGACGGAATCTCTCCTGAAATTTTATTCTCAGACAAAAGAAGCTCCTCCAGTGAAATCAAATTGGCAAGAGAACCAGGAATATTTCCGATAAGAGAATTCGTCGAGAGATCAAGGACTTCCAAACTAGAACAGTTGCCAAGAGCTTCAGGTATGCTCCCTGTTATGTTGTTCTGCCATAATAACAACCTTCTGAGATATTTCAAAGAGCTCAATTCAATCGGAATCTCACCTGAAATTTGGTTTTCATACAAAAACAGATTTTCTAGCCTAGAACAGTTTCCAACTTCTGCTGGAATGAATCCAGTGAGATCGGCAGTATAAACTGAAAGAGTTTTGAGATGTTTCAGTTCTCCTAAACTTGCTGGTAGCTGTCCAGAAATCCCAGTATCCGCAAGGCCTAAAAAGATGAGCCTTTTGCAGTTTGATATCTGCATTGGGATTTCGCCATGAATTCCTGGGTTGCCGCCAGCACGAAAGGTCTCCATAGCTGACAATTGGCCAATCTCTGCAGGAATCGTTCCTGAGAGCTTGTTATCAAACAGTTCTAGCTGTCTTAGCCTTGAACAGTTTCCTATTTCCCCTGGAATCTCACCATTTAGTGAATTTGTATTCAGCACAAGCAACTGTAATTGAGATAGCTTTCCTAATTCAGCTGGGATTTGGCCTGTTAAAGCATTGAAACTGAGGTCCAAGGTAATGAGTGAAGACAGGTTTCCTATTGAGTTTGGGATTTGTCCAGTGAGGTTTCCGTTAGAAAGGACAAGAGATGTGAGATGGTTGAAGGAAAGCACCTGCAAAGGGAAGCTGATAGGAAAACGAGTGGAAGTGACTGCTAATTCTGAGACATAACCATCAACTGAGCATTGAACATAATCCCATTTGCATGGACTCTGGTGAGCGGGATCCCATGAAGAGAAGTAAGAAGCTGAAGAAGAAGAAGAATTAAAGGTTGAAAGCCATGAAAGTAAAGAAAGTCCTTCCTGGTTCAGTGGAGAGACAGCTGGAAAAATAGAGATGTTGAGAAACAAGAGAAAAATGGTGATTGCATTGCTTGACATGATGAGCTTGGTTGTCTTTCTCTGCTACTGTGTATCTCATTTAAATTGTGAATCTCATACGGTCTCACATATCTATGAATGTTCTTTTAAGTGTGGGGAATTGAACTGCCCTCCCTGTTATCCCATATTTACTGACATAACAGTCTACTCTCTGTCATACCTTGCTTATATATTGAAGTATTACAGATATGCACATACGTATACAGATATGTAGTCAACTTGGTATAGAAAGGTCTTTGTACTAAGATTTTTCCATACTATGCTTAAATTTCAAGTACGTATGGCTTCAGTTGTTGAGGAGAAAGTTAGCTTCGATCACTTAAAATTTTAATACTTGTGTATGATTGCCTTAATGGTTACTTCGTGATAAAGAACACATCTATTCCTGTAATTATGGAGATGTATGGTAAGATATTATATTTCTTTTTCTGGGCTAAATCTGTGAAGAAAACTTCTCTGTTCAGTGGTTCTCATACAATGATTGTTCATCTTTTGAGTTAAAAGAATACTCACTAGAGTCCAGATTGTGAGAGGGACAAAGCCACCACACAAATGGAGGTGGACACCACAACCCTTTCTGCTGCATAATTTTGGTAATCTCTCAAAGTCACTATTCTTTCTTCTTCTTCTTCTTTTTTTTCCTGCAGGAAAACCAATGTTCTTACCATGAATGTATAAGCCACTCACTCACTTGTAAATGAGACTGAAATTTGTCCATGCCTGATTAGGTAAAACCGCATGCATGAACCTTCCCTTCTCCCCTGGATCCAACAAAAAGGAAAAGTTGGGTACAACTTTCTCTGTCACAACTCCTCACTTTTTCTGTACCCTACTGTAATCTCCTTTATTATTATAGAGATATAGAGAAGCAAGTTATCTCTGAAATATTAATAATTGTCACACCAACGCTGATATGCATTTCAGCAGCCTGAGATTGTTGCCAGAAATTTTTTAGGGAAAAAGGTATCAATTTCATTTCAGAAATAAAATAATCAATTATTAATCTTTTTTATAAATTTATAAAGAATTTAACTTCTCTTTTCTTTTTCTTAATACAAATCTTCACTGTGCAGTCCTAATTCAAGCAAAGACCCTAGTTGGACAGACAATTGATATCAGGAGCTCGTTTGAGATTGACATACAAATGATTCTCTGAATACAAATCTTCACTGTGCAGTCCTAATTCAAGCAAAGACCCTAGTTGGACACACAATTGATATCAGGAGCTCTTTTGAGATTGACATACAAATGATTCACTTTGCAATTATTTGCTGATAGAATAGAGTGTACGCGTAAGCTTGACATGCTGTATTGTGGGGAGATAAGCTTTTGAGTTTGAGTCTTGTAAGCAGGTAGCAGCATATGCCAAGACACCGTAATCAAAAAATAAAGGTAGCTTATAAAAATATTGGTAGGCTAAGCTGAAAGAGAAAAAAAATTAGGGGGGCAAACCGGCAAAGACATAGAATTTTTTGTAATTTAAAATTTTTTTGAAAAATCCTTTAATCTTTAAAATTCTCGAAAAAAATTCATTTTCTTAGTACACATGACATAAATATCATACTTATATTAATTAAATGTTGCTTACTTGAAATTAAAAATATATTTTTGTTATAATATTATCTTTTCATTTGTACTTAAGCATCTAATTGAGAGAGAAAATCCCAACTCATACCATCCGAGTGGTTGCGTGACGGAGAACGAGGGGATAAAAATCACAAGAAATGAGGATTTGTATGCACATGCTTCTTGGTTCTTAATTTGCTCCATCAGATTCAAATCTGTGAAGGATACTCAGCTCAAAACCCTAGGATGGCCCTATGAAAAGAGAACTTTAGAATAGACAAGAAAGATAGAAAATGAACTTTGCTTAAGTTGGGTCTTGTAATGCAAATAGGTCCAGTGATTTGGATTAGTATGTCCGATTTTGCTGGATTAAGTGGTGGAAGGTGGGGTAAACCAAGGGATTCCCCAACCCCAACCATAGATAGGGAGCTGTGAGCTGATCTATCTTTTTTTTATTGATTGATTGATGGTTGATGGTCACTCGTTATTCATTACTGTTCATACTGTATTGATTAGTATTAACCAGCGTATAACGAAAATTGGTTTTATTTAATTTAAGCTCATGCAGTTATTAGTGGCGGCCAGTATTTAAATTACATTTATAATTTCTAATTTTCTAAAACTGGATTAAATCTAAAAAAGTTAACTGTCACTTACTATCCTCATGCCCGTTCAATCGCCTCCTAACGCCCAGGTCCCAAGTCTCTCACCGATACTCTTAACTCAGGAGCTTGCTGTCCAGTTACCGGCCAGTCGTCGCCTCACCACGCACTCACGCAGACATACCCCGCCATTGCATCTCCACTAGATATGCCAAAGAAGATCAGTCTCCACTCTTTGGTCTCCCAACATTGCTACGCCAAAGAAGATCAGTCCCCACCAGATTCAGATTTGCTAACTTTCATCGTCGCACGCCTATAGTCCAACGAGCCAGTGCGTCA
Organism: Erythroxylum novogranatense; assembly: GCA_029891385.1. NCBI lineage: Eukaryota > Viridiplantae > Streptophyta > Magnoliopsida > Malpighiales > Erythroxylaceae > Erythroxylum > Erythroxylum novogranatense. Next base: position 20,500,270 of record CM057229.1, read on the forward strand.
GTGACCCAAACGGGCAGGCCAACTTTCAACTTTGTCATTTGTTTATAAAACGAAGAACTCCTCCGTTTTTTAAAAAACAAAATAACGAAGAATTAGTCTTGGGTCTTTTTTGTTTTGGATCTGGATTCTGGACACGTGTGGCTATGGGCTCAGTTAAGTGTGTGGCTTATTTTAATTAATTATTTTTATATTATAATTTTAGTATTAAATTTACTTTATTTAATCATCGTACTTAAATTAGTAGCCTCTAGTTAAAACAACAAAATTAGGGTTTAAATTTTGAATATAAAATGATTTTATGATTATGGAATATTTGAAAGTTGGATAATTTTATCAGTTTAGAATAAATAATTATAATTTGAAATTATTATGGAATAAATTATAATACATGATTTTTAAGATAGGGTTGATATACCAATATATTAGTGTACTATTTTTAATTTTAAAACTTCAGAATTATTTTATAAATTTAAAATTTATTAAAAATGGTATTTATTATTTACCGATACTAACACCGTGTCAAATTTGATATCAATATCGATACAATATTCCCGGTGATATTAAGAAAAATTTGAAAAACTAAAACTAAAAATTTATATAGTTTCTTTCTTGTAAATATTCCGTAGAATTTGTTTAATTTAGTCCCAAAAGAGAAAAGAAAAATACGATTGGATTAACAGTGATGGGCTTTTACCCATCCCCACCTGCGGCATAACTGGTAAACGGAACAAACCCATAACTGAATTATGGTCCTGTCCGCCTAAAAATGGAGCCTTAATTTCTTCCTTCTTAAGCAAAAGAAAACAATATTTAACTACTTTGAAAATAAAGCAAGACAAACAGTTAAGGGCCATTTTATTTAATTTATTTTGTTCTCGAGTGTAGCTCCACTTATATTTTATTTTTCCGCTAATTTATGTTTTTTTCATGGTTTCTTTTAATAATAACGTAGTTAAACTTTTATAACTAACAACAATAAAATAATTTAGAGATAAATTAATTTAATTGTTATATAAAACTTATCAACAAATATCAATAGTTTATTCATCATATATTAAAATAAGTAAATTATAATAAGTTTGTAAAAATTCAAATAATATTTTTAACTAAATCAATATATTTATTATAATTTAAATTTAAATGTTTAATTTGTAGAAAACATTTGTAGAAGTATTTTAAAACAGATTAGAATATCATGATCTTGACATTAAATAATTTAATTTTGAATTAAATCTTATTAAAATTATACTTTTAGATATTATTGATATATATATGTAAATATATTCACATTCACATTGATCCAACTTGATATTAGTAATTAATATTATCAAATAAAATTAATAATTTATCTAATTATTATTAAGATCACATTGAGAAAAAATAGAAAATAATTTTATAATTTTCATAAGTTATATGTATGTCTATAAAGTAAAATGAAAAGTTACAGACAAAAACTAACCAAATAGATTTTTATTAAATAAAAAAATGAAATCAAACAATAAAAAAAGTATGCTTTCAATTAAAAAACAAAAACAAAACATGATTACTGAAGTACTGTTATCACGTGTCTAAGTCGTAAATTAGGATACCGACTCTAGCATAGCATGTCAACTCGATAAAAGCTAGGGATTATCATTCAATAAAACTCCAGACGGCCACTTGCACCGGGCATTTAAGAGAAGAAGTATTTCATCTTATAGTAAATTCCAACAACTTCAAGGGCGCATATCGGATACGATTTGACCCTTCAACAGTGTTAGTGCTTTACGTGATCAGTCACTTGAACCATAATCAACCAAAACATCCAAGACAGGTCAAGAGTCGGCGGAGATCACGGTGGGTTTGGCGGGCTAAAAGTAGCGGAGGAAGGAAAGTGGGTTCTCATTTTGTGATTTCGGACGGTGATATTTTGTCTTTCATTTCCGTTCTATAACTTGGGCCACATAATACGTTTTGTCTTATATATTTGTAAGCTATACGTGAAATGCAGTTAATAAGCTCGTTGATAATGTAATCATAAATGAATTAAGAACGTTGGTTCTGTTTAGATTCATTTATTATTTTTATGGAAAGACAAATTGTTTCAAATTACTGTAAGTCTTTGGAAAATCAGGCACACCTTTTATGATTTGATTTATTAAAAAGTATTTTGATTAATGTTAATAAGACTTTTAGTTATTGTCTGATTCATATAACTCTTATTAATTTTATTAAAATTTTAAGAAATTAATACATTAAATTATTAAAATAAGAATCAAATAAATAATGACATGTCTTTTATTCTTAATTTGGTTTATAAGTACGAAAACAAAAGTAAGGATAGCAGTGGGTGTTTATACCTGTGCCTATTCAAAGCTCAACTATTTTAAGTAAAATAAATAACTCAGCTCATAAGTCAAGTATGCTAATTTTGTTAAAATAAATTTTTAAAAATTAAATGTGGTTCAGCCTGATCCTGGCGAGGTTGCACGTTGCCGTTTGGATCCATGAGTTTGACTGTTCCCTAGCAAGAGTTCCTACAAAACAATATAAGGCACGCCGGGGGTTGATATCCGGCAGGCCCCTCCGACGCTCAAGTTAGTCTTTTTGGTGAGGGTTTGATAGCTAAGAATAGAGAAGCTAGGGTTTTAATTACGTACCTGAATTATGGCAACGTCGTACCTTATATATGGAATAGATGCTAGTTTAGGTCTTTATGTATACATGGGAGACTTCCACCTGTTAGTGGGTCGTGGATACGTGGACTAGGGCCTGGGCCTAGCATAATCGATATGAACTAGGTTAGTCCTTGCGGGGTGGACCGATCAGTCCATGAGTCATTTTGAGTGGGTTTGGGTCTAGCACGACCGACCCAACCATAAGCCCCCTACTCCTCGAGTCTGAGCAAGGAGAAGGGTCGAAGGAGTACATACAGATCTTGTAGCTCGTCTGTGGGACGGCTCGGGGTAGGCCCGATCGGTCGAGTATCAACGGATAGTACATGATTGCTCGTGCTAGGATCGATCGGTTAAGTGTTCCGATTGATCGGTATCGACACTTATTGTATGACAGCTGGTATCAAGAGAGTTCAGGCGAACATCTACGCTGAGCTCGTGAAAGTACTTTATTTAATCATCACTGACGGCGCGTGCCCTCTGACAGATTTTCAAAATCCGAAACGAATTGTCTTCGTAACCGTTGTGCAACTGTCACGTACGTCCTTTCGACTGTTGCGTCGCTCCGGATTTCGAATAACCCTAACTCACCTCAGCTCAGATTCTACCACGTGTCTAAGCTTGGCTCGGATTTTCTTCATGTGTCGAGCGTTGATTGGAGTGTCCGTTCGACCGATTTTCTATAAGTACTCAGGGTTGATGGACTGCAGATTTTCTTTACGCCTGTTTTGTTCTCCGGCTTGCATCTTGCTTTCATTTGTATTTTCTTGCCCACAGTCTCCGGAGCTTTGTTTCAACCGCCGTCAAATTTTCCAACCTCAAATCACCGAATAGGTACGTCCTTTTTCCCTCGTCTCCTCCTCTAAAGTTTTTTCAAAGGTTTCTTCTTAGTAAGTATGTCGACGGCTAGTTCTAGAAGTATGGTAAAAGGTGTTGAAGAAAATCCGACGAGGGAACGGAAGGATGGGTTGATCGTAGAGGAGCCACTGAGAGATAAATCGACGATGACCGTGGCGGAGCTGAAATGGTCGATTATCAGGAATAATATCCTTATGTCCTGGGGGCCTAGGTTGGCCTTGGGGCATGAACGAATCCACAGCAATGTGAGTGGGTATTTTGCCATTTCTGATAGTTTCTTCTCGATCGGTGGCGTGAGGCTCCCGTATGCCCGGATTATTTATGAGGTGTGCGTCGATTTCTAATCGATGCCGAGCCAGATTCCTCCGAATGGCTGGAGGTTCATTAATTGCCTGGCCTTGCTGTGCCATCAATTTGGTCATTTGCCTTCGGTTGGGATCCTACGCCATTTTTTGAGGATGAATCAGAGTTCGAGCTCTGGGGCCGGGATCCCTCACTTGCAGTATAGGGATGCCCGATACTGTCCGGCCAGAACGGCCTCAAAAATTATTTCTTGGCAGACGAAGTACTTTTTTGTGAAGCCCCCAGGATCCTCCTTCGAGTCCCAGCCGTGAAGGTATCTTTTAGTCGAGCGGTGGAACGATACGTCGAGCGTATCTCTTAGTAGAGAGGAGTGGGAGGTGGTCGGTCGCATAAAGGGGCTCGACCGATACAACTTCGCTCGGCTCATTCTGGGATATCACGGGGGGGCCTCGGCTTATTCCTTTCTGATCGACCCCCCGCCATAAATTAGCGGGTTAGGAGAAGAAACCGCCCCATCTGGTTGACCCCTCGTGGTTGAATTATTTGCTGTATTTTTAAGTATTGGTTTCGCTTTTTGACCTATTTTATTGCTGCGCAGCCATGGCGATGGTAGAAGATTTTGCCGGGTCCTCCTCTCTCCTTAAATCCAAAAAGCAAGCCAAAGGGAAGAAAAAGAGGAAGGAGGCAGAGACCGGTGAAGGTGTCGCTCCGCCAGTGGAGTCAGGTCATTCTACAATGTTGTTGGCCCCTCTGCCCACTGAAGACCATCCTGTCGTGTCGGCGTAATTGTCGATTGTGCCAGCGAGTGCGGGCCGAGAGGGTTCGGAAGAGGAGGTGGAGCCACCTCTTAAGAGGAAAAGGATTGCTCGGCTTGCTAACCTACCGTCCGGCCCGTCGAGTCAAGGCAGGAAGGAGAAGGAGAGAGAAAGCAAGGGGAAAGGGCGAGTGACTAACGCCAAACAGTGGGAGCCTGCGATCAGTTTGGCTAAAACTGCATCGATTGGGGACCTCGAGGTGTCCCTTCACATTGCTGAGAGGATCGTTCCCCCCGTGGACGAGAAGCTCATGGACTCGCTGAACAATCAGGAGCTAGGGCCCCGTCTCATCCGTAGCTGTGTAAGAAGTGTGGTGATGTCCACCATGATGCATTAACGGATGGAGAATCTCGACGGGATTAATCGATCACTGGACCGGGAAGTCCACGATCTCCTTGAGCAGGTGAAGGCTTTGAGGGGCGAGCTTTCGGAGACTAAGGAAGAGAGAGATGTCTTCCAGGCTCAACTCTCTTCCTTGGAGGAGAAGAAGAAATTTTGTGAAGAGGCGAGGAGCGTTCTGAAAGCTCAACTTGCTACGGGGGAGGAGGAGAGGAGCCGGTTGATTGCGGCGAAGGACGGGCTGGCTAAGGAGTGTGAGGGCTTGAGGAAGGAGGTGAAGATGGAGCAGGAGCGTGGTAAGAAATTCCTCCAGGATTGTCATGCAACGGTGGAGGGTAAACACAGGACCGAGGATATGTTGAGAGAGTTGTGGTGCTCCATCAAAGAGCAGAGGGTTGAGGCAATCAAGCGGTGGAAAAAGCGGTTCCTACATGGGGAGTGCTTAGAGTTCGCTTGTGACTTAACCCTTTCAGTCTTGAAGAGGTGCCATGAGGTTCACGATCTTGACGGGTCGGAGTGTCCTTCGTTTGAGGATTATGCCGAGCCGCTGCTTCCTGCTGCTTTCGGCCTTTCTTTGGAGGAAATGAGGGAGAGGGCCGAGGGAGAGCGGACCTTCATTCTGGATAAGGAGCTGGACCTTAGCTCTGAGGAGGAAGATGATGTCTCTCCGCTGTCTTCTCCCCTTCCGGCTGCTGGCCCTTCCTCTGCCGACCTGGCTGCTCCTGCTGCTGGCCCTTCCTCCCCTTCGGAAGGATCAGAATGATTGTTTCCCTTTGTAAGGTTGTTTCCCCTTATAAGGCTCATCTGGTTAGGCTTGTGACCAAAGCTTTGACTTAAAGAAATAGGAGCTCGTTTTTCATTCTCTTTTATGTGTTAGAGATTAGACGATCCTCTCGAATAGCAGGTCGCGAACGAGTGCGCTCGATGGGCATCGATCGGGTGAATTAGGCCGAGTGATAATGAGGCCGAATGATCCTAGATTTTGTCTTGGGATCCCGACCGAGCGTAGTCGAGGTCGATCGATGGTTTCAAGGATCTTGTCTTAGCAACCCGATCGATCGATGGTCGAGGCACAGCTATGGTTCCAAGGATCTTGTCTTGACAACTTGCCCGAGCGATAGTTGAGGTCGATCGATGGTTCCAAGGATCTTGTCTTGGCAACCTGGCCGAGCTATAGTCGAGGTCAATCGATGGTTCTAAGGATCTTGTCTTGGCAACCTGGTCGATCGATGGTCGAGGCCGAGCTATGGTTCTAAGGATCTTGTCTTGGCAACCTGGCCGATCTATAGTCGAGGTCGATCGATGGTTCCAAGGATCTTGTCTTGGCAACCCGATCGATTGATGGTCGAGGCCGAGCTGTGGTTCCAAGGATCTTGTCTTGGCAACCCGGCCGAACAATGGTCTAGGTCGATCGATGGTTCCAAGGATCTTGTCTTAGCAACCTGGTCGATCGATGGTCGAGGCCGAGCTATGGTTCTAAGGATCTTGTCTTGGCAACTTAGCCGAGCGATAGTCGAGGTCAGTCAATGGTTCTAAGGATCTTGTCTTGGCAACCCGATCGATCGATGGTCGAGGCCGAGCTGTGGTTCCAAGGATCTTGTCTTGGCAACCTGGCCGAGCTATAGTCGAGGTCGATCGATGGTTCCAAAGATCTTGTCTTGGTAACCCGATCGATCGATGGTCGAGGCGCAGCTATGGTTCCAAGGATCTTGTCTTGGCAACCTGGCCGAGCGATAGTCGATGGGATTTTCTTCTCTTCGCCAAATTTAACGAACTTTTTTCTTGCCAGGAAATCTGAAAACCCCTTTATTGATGATGATGAGGGCGTGAGCCATTAAAAAACCTGACTGGCAGGGCCAGGAAAAAGGTACCCATGAGTTGTGTACAATAAACAATAATAACAGAGAAAAGAAAACTAAAATAAAGCTTATCTACTGGTAGAACGCCTTCAGGTTTTGAGAGTTCCAAGGCCTCGGTAGAATCTTCTCGTTCGCGTCGCGTAGGATGTAGGAGCCATGTCCGGCTTGCTTGATCACTTGATAGGGTCCTTCCCACGCCTGTCCAAGCTTTCCAGCCGCCTCGGCCTTTCGTAAGACATATTCGCCGACCTTTATGCCGCTCGGCTTTACCCTTCTGTTGTAGAATTTCGTTGCTTTTTGTCTGACGGCTTCCGAACGAGTGGCTGCCCTATCCCTGTCCTCACTGAGAAGCACGAGTTTCGCTCGGTGGGCTTTGTTATTCCGCTCTTCTTCATAGCTCGACACTCTTTGATTGTGCAACACCACTTCTACTAGAACTAAGGCTTCTGCCCTAAAGGTCATTCTGAATGGTGTTTCTCCTGTAGCTCCATTTGGGGTAGTCCTGTAAGCCCATAATACTTCATCTAGTTCGTCTACCCAAGTCTTTCGTCCATCTAAGCGTTTCTTGAGGGCGTTCATTATCTTTTTGTTGGTGTTCTCCACGAGGCCGTTGCTTTGAGGGTGAGCTACTGAAGTTAGTTGGAGCCTTATCCTTAGTCGTTCGCAGAAATCTCTGAATTTTTCGTTGTCGAACTGCCAATTGTTGTCTGTAACCAACACCATAGGCATCCCAAAGCGACTTAGTATGTTTCTTCTTACAAAGTTTTCCATTTTCTGCTCGGTAATTATTGCAACCGCTTCTGCTTCTACCCACTTGGTGAAATATTCCACGGCTACTATCAAGAACTTCTTCTGTCCAGGACCAAGAGGGAAAGGTCCTAGTATATCCATTCTCCATTGAGCAAAGGGGATAGGATGGCTCACGATTTTCATCCTCTCGGTCGGCTGGTGAGATAGGCTGCTGTTTTTCTGGCAAGTCTCACATCGGTCGACCTTCTCCTGACAGTCTTTCCTCATTGTCGACCAGTAATACCCTTGTCTAATCAGTCTATGAGCCAACATCCTACCTCCTACGTGGTTTCCACACATTCCTTCATGGACTTCAGCCATTGCCTGCTCTGCCTCTTCTTCGCTCAAGCATCGTAGCAATGGCCAGTTATAAGATCGCTTGTACAAGGTGTCGTTAACAATTGCATATTCAGCCGCCCTTATTCTTAACTTCTTGGCTTCCAAGGCATCTTGAGGCTGCGTTCCCCCGAGGAGGTACTGTCTGATCGGATCCATCCAACTTGATCGATCGGTATTTACGTCGAGGACTTCATTAGCTCTCTGAATGCTGGGCCGTTCTAGCCGCTCGACCAAAACGTTATTTTTTGCATCTCGGTCGGAAGCCATTTTGGAGAGCGCATCCGCCTTAGCGTTTTGAGCTCGTTCTATCCTGTTGATCGAGTATTGCTCGAAATTGCTCATCTCCTGCTTTACTAGTTCCAAGTACTTGATCATGCTACTCCCCTTGGCCTCATACTGCCCTGTGACTTGACCAACGACTATCTGGCTATCGCTGTACACCTGGAGATGCTTTACCCTCATCTCCTTTGCTAATTGGAGGCCGACTATCAGAGCCTCGTATTCTGCTTCATTATTAGAAACTTTAAACTCTAACCGAAGAGCATATTCTACCTTTTCTTCCTGGTGCGGGCTGATTAATATCACTCCTGCTCTGCATCTCTCTGCATTGGACGACCCGTCAACAAATAGGTTCCAGGCAGGGCGTTGCTCACCCTGCGAGTCAGATTGACTCATTTCTGCAACGAAGTCTGCCAACACTTGGGCCTTGATCGTCGTCCGAGGTTTGTACTATATGTCGAACTCTCCTAGCTCTACCGCCCATTTTATTAGTTGTCCTGAGGTCTCAGGCTTTTGGAGGCACTGCCTGAGGGGTTGGTCGGTCCCTACCTCTATGGTATGACTCTGGAAGTAGGGCCTTAGCTTCCGCGTTGCAGTTATCAAGGAGAGAGCCAGCTTTTCTATGGGCGCATACCGTGTCTCCGGTCCGTTCAGCACCTTACTGACGTAGTAGATCGGGCGTTATTCATTTCCCTCAGATCGAACAAGGACTGCACAGATCGCCCCCTCCGTGACTGCCAAATACAAAATCAGACTTTCCCCTCAATTGGGCTCTGCAGGATGGGTGGACTAGTCAGGTACTGTTTCAGGTGTTGAAATGTTCTTTCGCATTCATCTGGCCATTGGAATTGGGTCACATCCGCTTTCCTTAAAATTTTGAAGAAAGGGAGGTACTTGTCCCCCATTCTGGAGACGAATCTGCTCAAAGAGACTATCCGACCGGTCAATATCTGAACGTCTTTCAAACATCGCGACGAAGGCATTTGGACGATAGCTTTGATTTTCTCTAGGTTAGTGTTACAAAGGTCACCTGGGAGACTCGAACTTTAACCCGAAGTTGCTCGCTCACACTCTTTGCACGACAGTCTCACTTAGATCCGTTAAAGTAAGACTCAACCTTTCCCCAACCCTCGAAGTGTTTAACTCGCACACTCTTGAAGAAACAACGCGGAAGCAATAAAGAATATAGGCAACAAAAGAACACACAGAGATACGGTCAAAAAACCAACTTTATATTACTTTCCCTCAAAGAATACAAAGAATGCTCTCTCTGGTTGATCTCCCGAATAATGAGAAGAGCAAAGCTCGAATGAGCTATATATATGTTGGATCCCGTTTCCGAGACCCAGCTTCTTTACACTTAACGCTAGCACTGCTTAAACTGTACATAACCTCTCATAACCACTCTCTTGAAGCGGAAAGAAAATAAAAAGTCAAAGCGAATGAAACGAAACAAATGTGAAACTAATTAGGATCGAATCCAACTGAAATTGAATATCAAATAAGTAGAATCAAAATACAAATGGAAATTGAATGGAATCGAATACGAATGCCAAACAAATAGATCAATTCGATAGGATCGAATACAAAAGAGATCAATTCGAACTGAAATAAATCAAGATGGATTCACATCAGATACCAAATGAATTCAAATGCAAATAGAAAATGAACTTGAAGTCAACGCCTACAACCGGTGGGTTCGAACTGAATTTCAAATTTTGACATCTGAAACGTGAACATAGAAAACTTGTTGCGTTGGAAACCGTAGTCCAATCCGGAAACCGTATATATATGTATATATATATATATTCTTTAAAACTCAATCTTTAAACATGGTCTTCTTAATTATGCGATAACTCAATTTCTTTATAAACGACACATGATCTTATCCTTTTTCTCATTTCTTGCCATAACAAATATCACACTCATGCCAATAAACCCATAAATTCCATATACATCATCACTTATCCCTATAAATCATATAAAAATCCGGCAGCATAACGACTGCACAAAAACAAAACCCAAACCTGCAAATATCTTGAATACACTTCTATATATATCCAGACAATTACACACATACTTCATGATCCACCGGACCCTCCGTCCGGGATTTCAGCAGAAACGCAAACCTAAATTCTAAACCACTTCAAGTCAATTTTATAACAATTCATATTCATCACAATTCATATTTCATTATCAACACAATCATCCATATCCACATAAATATATCCCAATTTCATTCATAACTCAAATACAATTTGTATACAAAACCAATATACACCATCCATAGTCAAAACATTGATTAATTCCCATAAACCAAAATCTTATACAATTGCATAATCCAAAATACATTATGAACCAAAAGCTTACAATGTTCTAATGGCATTCTAAGCCATAATCCATTTCCACTAATCTTAAACCAAATACACAAAAATACAAATCATGTACAACTACTGATGTCTTGACGTCTTTCATCCGATCTCCTGCACGAATACCTGGAGATGGGGATGAAGGGGGGGTGAGCTCGGAAGCTCGTGGATAACATGTTTATTAAACAAATGATAAGCAAAAGTATTTTCAAACCTTACTTTTTCGTTGATCGAAAACAGTGAAAGGTTACTTCTCAATAACTTTTCAATTCAAAACTTTCAGAATCTTTACAAACAGTTTTGCAAAACTCTTATAGTTGAAAATCTAAGTTCTCATTTTGTCAAACTTTCAAACCATTGTACACATGAAATGCATTATATATACATGCAGCACATTCTAAATAAAGTAAAACATATAACACATCAATTGGTTTGGGTTGGTCCATAAAACAGGACGTACTGCACATTCTCGCAGAGCGGTCCTGTGCAGCCGTGAAACACATGGAGAGTCCGTAAACAGAGCTCCTATGCCGCTATCGGGCAGCCGGGAGAAGGCTTTGAAAACGAGACCAGTGCACTGACTCCACATGAAGGACTTAACCAAACCCATGTAACACGTATTTATGCTTGAAAACTCATATTGCCCAAAGGCACATTTCGAAAATTCAACTTTTATATATTGTCGTATTCAACATATTTACACCTACAAATTTGTATATATGCATATAACAATTCAAACACAATCTCAAACTATCAATCAATCTCATAACTAATCACAATTCACATATGGAAAACTCAAACAAATCAAACATAAGAATTCAACAATCATAATCATTTCATCAAATCCTTCAAATACTTTGAAAGTAGTCAATCGAATCATTTCGTTTTAAAATCCGAAACACTTCCGGATTCATTTGAAAAACAATAATTTCAATAGTTCATAAATCATTCCGAAAGTCAATTGATTCAAATCATTTGAAAACAATAGCATATAAAACCAATATTTACAATTAGCTTATAATTTGAAAAATAAACATATTACCCACCTTTTATCTATGCCATATGCTTATTCCAATCCTCAATTCGATCTTTACTTCTCTCTCTCTTCCAACTTAAATTCACCTAAGTCATAGTCAACTAATTCCAATATCATAAACATCATACTTCTCAAATTAACTATAGGAAAATTTGAACTCATCATATTTTCAACCTTTCCAAAACAAGAATTTCTACAATCTCAATTTCTCAAACTTTACCCAAACCTTAACTCACATAAATCCAACAATAAATCAATTCATCATGAAATCTTTCAAAACTAAACAAGGAAATCACAAACCCATCACCTTTTCCATATTTCTAAACTAACAAATCACTAAAAACTCAAACTTGAAGAATCTCTTACCTCTTTCTCTTTCTCTTTTTGAAATTTTTTTTGGCTTGGAGGGTAGATCTCTTCTCCATCCCTCTTTTCCTTCATGAATCCATGGAAAAAATCAAGCTTGAAAAAATCATAAACCTACCTCTTCTTCCTCCTTCTCCTTCTCCTCCACGATCCTCCTCTTCTCTCTTCCTTCTTCTTTCTTCTTTCTTCTTCTAGAATTTTCGTGGGTCTTAAAAAAAACGATACTCCCCCTCTTCTTATATGCCAAGTCATTTAAATTAGAGTGTAAAAGACCCTTTTGCCCTTTTCTTATAAGCCTTACACTCAAATCTTTAAGTTAACTTCCAATTTTGCCCCTGAATATTTCTTCAAGTTATGCTCACTTTTGGAAAATTATTCTCACATCTAAATGAAGGAATTTGCTAAAAATTCCTTCTAGAGAATTGTTCCTCTATGTCTTAATTTCATAAAGCCTCAAGAATCATCCAATTTCGAGCACTACACCAAAAGTTATGCTCAAAACATTTCGAGTATGTCTTATGCTAAATCACTTTCCAGCATATAATTTCCATACAAAAATGGACCTTCTTAAGGACCAAATTGAAACTCTAATTCTTCATAACAATTGTAGCTCTATTTCTCTAGTTTAATCCAAAATAAGAATCACATCATTTCGATTTCCAGAGAAAAAGTTATGCTGAAAATACTGAACTATATTCAGAAAATAGTCCAACTCACTTTGATTCAAATAATCTTGGTCAATAAAATCCCTAAAATTCATAATTTTCCATTAATATGACATTAAGTGTCTCAGTAATCCAACGCTTCAAGAATCAACTCAATCAGATGTCGGACGAAGGAGTTATGGCCAAATAAATTCGATATGTCAATATCCTGAAAAGCACAGGCTGTGTGAAATTTATACTGTCAGTCACACAGTCTGTGTGACCTTCGGATGGGCTGAGATGGGTTTACACAGTCTGTGTGAAAATTCACACAGGTTGTGTAACCCACGGATAACATCGTCTCCTGCACCTGGATTTACACAATCTGTGTGAAATTTCACACAGGCTGTGTAACTTTCTGCCAACAACAACATTTCACCCTCTAAACCCTCTTCAAAGGTTTCCAAACCTTCTCCTAACATTCCCATACCTCAAACACTTCACCAACACTACAAAAACCACTTTAAATCCATTCAACAACATCTATCCCTCATTAAAACTCAACTTCCAAAGGATTTATCTTCAATCCTAACATCATATATACTTAAAATCTACCCAATTTGAACTCTTCAAAGGCAGCACAACATTATACTCATTCCAATACCAATCTAACACAACCAACAATTGGCAATCCTCAACATTCACAATATACACATATAACATATACTTCTAATACTAACAACAAATGAAATTCTCAACCAAAGATAACTTATCCGTCAATCTCAAGCTTTAATGAAACATAATCATACAAAATAAACTTCTAAATTCTCATTCTCATTTTATATCACTCTTATATTCAATAACCTCTTATCATTCACCAAACATCCTATCTTGCTTTTCCATAATGTCTTACATATATAACTATGGTTCATGCTTAAAATTTCTCAACTCATCATCCATTAATAACACATTCTAATATCATAATCATCTATAACACAATTCATATACAAAAACACTCATTTTTATTTCATTTTCATATTTCTAATTTCCACTCAAGGTTCGGGATCCAACAATATAGGCACCCAAGCTTGGAGTCACAGATTCCCACTAAATCTGTACTACCCAAGATCACGTCTATCCTATTAGATAAGATAACATAAACCAATTGGATGACACCCCCATCCAAATAGGATTCTAACTGATAAGATGAGATCTAACAACATAACATAAGATAGAGTTTACATCGATCTAGAACACTATCTAGAATACTAACATCCTTATCCGCGAAGATCTCCACTATCTTCAGATGTTGAGTTTCACTGCAACTCTAACTCATAGTCATCGCCACATCATCCAAGATCTCCTTGCGATCTCTATCCGCTGATGATGCAATATGATCTTGCTGAAGCCCACTAGCACACTGGTCTGACCCAATGCTCCCACAAAAAGTCCACTAGTCGTGATCCATCCATTCGAGCATAGCTAAGTCCTTAGTCCGCCAAGTCTTAGCCTGGGTCGAGTCAATCTCCACAAGGTCCAATGCTCTACCAAAATTTGCACCAAGTCTGATCCCACTCGCCCATATTCGCCTTAGTGTTTTCAACACAGCCTATCCGCACATAAGTCCATCAATGCACATCCGTGGATAAGTTCATCTTCCATGTCGACCTCACTCATGGTGCAGTCTCATCGCTCCATGACTAAGTCACAAGTCACAATCCGAGTTAGTATATAAAACCTCGCCTATTTACATACCTTCGAGCTGCCTCGTCGAAGTTAAGTATTTAGGCGTCTCATCGCACTCGCATGCTTTCGCGCATCCTCGCGGGTCTCATACACCTTTGCGTCAACTGGCAAGACTTTGCCTTATTCCTCGTCAACACGCCTTCCTCGTGCCAACTTACATGCCAAGTATTAGCCAAGGCCCGCCAACACTTGCACGATCCCGCAATCTGAACTTAGGGGTCTAACAGTTAGCCTCAATTCTCCGCTGAGTAATCATAAACCCTAGGAATTTTTCGGATGCCACTCCAAAGACACACTTTTCTGGGTTCAACTTTATCTGAAATTTATTGAGGGCCTGGAAGATTTCTTTGAAATCTTCCACATGCTCAACGGTCGTCTTACTTTTGACCACCATATCATCCACATAGGCCTCAACCGATCGACCGATCTGTTTCTTAAAACCTTCCATGACGAGCCGCTGATAGGTGGCCCCCGTATTCTTCAAGCCGAACGGCATTACTTGATAGCAATACGTGCCCTGATCAGTTATAAAAGCTGTCTTCTCCTCGTCTTCGAGACTCATTTGAATCTGATGATAGCCCGAGAAGGCGTCCAAAAAGCTGAGGAGTTCATGCCCTGACGTGGAGTCTACCAGCTGATCGATTTTGGGTAAAGGGAAAATGTCTTTCGGGCACGCTTTGTTTAAATCAGTGAAGTCGATGCATATTCTCCACTTTTCGTTTTTCTTCTTCACGAGTACGACATTGGCCAACCATTCTGGGTATTTGACTTCCCGAATGAACCCGGCACTAACAACTTTTCTATTTCCTTCTTAATCACCTCATGGCGTTCTTTGCTTTGCCACCGCTTCTTCTGTCTAAGTGGCTTGTAATCTTGTTGAATACTGAGAGAATGCGATGCAACCGATCGAGAAATTTCGGGCATATCACTCGGTACCCAAGCAATCGATCTGTTTTCTACCAAGCAGTCCGTGATTTCTTTGACTAGGTCCTTCTGAAGCTCGAAACTTAGATTTGTAAACTTGGAGCGATCTGCTTCGTCCAATATGACCCGCTGCGTTTCTTCCACGGGGTTCATCCTCTCCACCTCTTCATCGGCTCTTACATCAAGAGAGCTCGTCAGGACTACCGCCCCGTCTAGTATCCTTGTTTCCGCTAAGTAGCATTCCCTAGCGAACCTCTGTTGTCCCCTGGCAACACCAATTCCATGGGACGTTGGGAACTTCATTGCTTGATAGTAAGTGGAGACAACCGCTCTAAGGGCGTTTTGAGTAGCTCGTCCGATTATCGCATTGTACGCTCCTTGAAATTTCACAACCAGGAACTCAACGTTCCTTTCTATTTGACATAGCTTTTGTCCGAATTTCACTTTCAAAAAGACTCGGGCAAATGGGTAGGTTGATGCCCCAATCACCCCTTTAATAGGTCCTTCTATAGGCAGTATTCGATCCTCTGATATCTCCATCTGCTTGAAGGCATCATAATACAATAGGTCGACCGAGCTACCCGTATCGATCATTACCCGCTTCACCTCGTTGTCGTCCATGTTCAGATTTACTACGAGCGTGCCATCATGAAGACAACTAACACCACCAAGGTCATACTCGTCGAACGATATCATCCCATCGTTCTGCCTCTTTCTTTTGGCCAACAAGTCTTCGCCGACCTGCCTGACATATCTCTTTCTTCCTTTAACAGTGGACCCCCTGCTGCCTTTCCACTAAAAATCATATTAATGACCCTAACCGGTCGGTCATCTTGTTGTCAAGTATTCCTGTTGCCTCTTGCCCTGGATTGTCCTCTCGCATCGCGTCGATCGTCATTTTTCGCATTCTGCCTCCCTTTATTCCTATTGTTTCACTTCCAAGGCTGTCGCCAGTCGTCGGGCCGACCGGTCTTATGATCATTATCCCGATCGACATTTTGTCCGTGCTTCAGAAATCGACCCAGCCTTCCCCTTCAGATAAGGAATTCGATTTCTCTTTTCAATTGCCAGCAATCTTCCGTGTCATGATCGATGTCTTTGTGGAAACGACAATATAAATCCGGGTCCCTATCTTTGGAGGGAGTCTTCATCTTATTGGGTTCTTGGAGAGGTTCCCCATTCGCTCTCATGGCCGCCAGTACTTCCGCATATCGTCTGTTGAGCGGGGTGAACTCTTGTCGATGTTCCTGTCTAACGGTCGGCTTTCTCCAGGTCGACTGATCCTTCTGTCTCTTGTGGGAATCATCCGCTCTGCCGCTCGGCCCGTGATCGTCTGCCCTGCGTTTTGTGTTTTTCAATACTTCTTCAAGCTGGATATATTTGTCTGCCTGATTTCTTATCTCTTGAATAGATCTGGGTTGATCGAGGGCTAATGACTTTTTGAACTCCTCATCCCTCGTGTTGCTCATGAGTGCAGCCAACATGGATGAGCAGGTGAGGTTAGGGACTTGACGACCGTTGTTAACCGAAAGTGATGAACTCCGTGAACTTTCATTCATTCCTTGTGTCAATTGCATCACTTCCAAGGTAGCCTTCTGCGGCCGTTTACTTGTGGCGAACTGGTTGAGAAATAGCGATTTAAAGTCTTCAAAACAAGTGATGCAACTCGGAGGTAAACTGTTGAACCATCGCCGAGCTCCTTCTTGAAAAGCGGTACAAAATGCCTTACACTGAATGACGTCGGGGATGCAGTGTAGGTTCATCATTGATTGGAAGTGCTGCAAATAGTCTAGAGGATCGGTCTTTCTGGTGTACTTTATGGGGTCGGTATTTTGGTATCGACCACTGGGAGGCTATCCAAGATTGCCGGGGTGAAGGGAGAGCTATATTGAGCTGTTGGATGATCCGGGCGGAAACTTATGGTCGCATTGATCCGATCGTCCACGATTTTTTCTAGGGCTTCAGCAGGGTGGTGATCGGTCATCATACCAATCTGCCGTCTGAGCGATCTTCGCCGTTCGGTTGAGATCAGAAGATCGACGAATCAGCAGATCACCGCTTCATCGATCTGTTGTCGGGTAAGGAGGTATGTTTGTGGCGGGAGGATTTGCATCTGGGGATCTTTGGAGATTCGGATGCATATTGGTCTCAAAGATTGTCCTCCGCGTCGCGCTCTTTTTTTTGATCCGGGTTTTGAGGTGGTGGTCGCTCATTGGTCGCGAAGACCGTCGGGAATTATGGTGTGTTGGCAACAAAGTGGCGTAGAATCGCAAACCCAACCGTTGGAAGCGCCGGTCTGCGATAGCCGCTTCGTCTGTGTTGGTATTCTTTGCCGACTTATCGTGTGTGTTCGACGTGGTGCTCGATCTCGCCCCACGGTGGCGCTTAATTGGTTCAAATTTGATCCGACGAGGCTGCGTTCGCCGTTTGGATCCATGAGTTTGACTTTTCCCTAGCAAGAGTTCTGCAAACAACAACCTGGCACGCTTGGGAGTTGATATCCGCAGCCCTTCCGACTTCAAGTTAGTCTTTTGGTGAGGGTTTGATAGCTAAGAATAGGAAGCTAGGGTTCGATTACGCACTAATTATGGCAACATCGCATCTATATATGGAATAGATGCAGGTTTAGATCTTTACGATCGTGGGAGACTTCGCATTGTTAGTGGTAGTGGATACGTGGATTAGAACTGCCCAAAGATAATCAATATGAACTAGGTTAGTCCTTGCAGGATGGACCGATCAGTCCATGAGTCATTTTAAGTGAGTTTGAGCCTAGCTCATCGACCCAACCAAAATGTATAAAATAATATTTTTAATTAAATACTTGTTCTTACGTAACTCTTAACTTTTTTAAAAATGTATCATTTTGTTTTAAAATAGTTGCCTTAATTCTGGGCTAACTTACAAATTATTCTTTAAAAACACTTAAATTAAAATCTATAAGCCATCTATTATCATCCTCAAATCTTTTATCCCTTATTTTTTACCCTATCTTATTTCGATAAATCTTAACCATCTATTTATATAAATAACTAAAATAGGATAGAGAGAGAGAGAGAGAGAGAGAGGATCACGTCCTCCCGTTATCATCCCTGTCAAAAAAGTAAGTTGCTCCGTCGTAACTCTTGTGAAATGTATCACCTCAGACGTTCGCTCATCATCTTTAACAACAGTATACATATTCGGAAAGTGGATCGTATCTCCGGAGATTACCATTGGGATTTACGTCATACAAACTTTGACATGTCAACTTTGGCAAACAGCCATTGTTTTCCGAAGCTGTCAAGTCGGGTTAGTTGGCATGTAAAATCAAGAACCCACCGTCATGAGCAGAAATGAGCTGTGAAAAACCAAAGAACACGTGATGGGTTTAAACGTCATTGGGTGGACCTGTCCAACTCACTATCTATAAACAATCCTTCAAAGTGACGGATTCGTCTTATTCCTCTAAAAGACGAAGGACGGCGTAATTAAAACTTTTCATAATTCGATGACGGAGTATTTTTCCTATTAAATATGAGTAACTTTCTCAATATCTAACTTGTTTGGAAATGCAGTTAAAATTCTAATTTTGTAAAATTTTCATCAAATCTTTTAATTAAATAACATAAAATTATGAACCATAAAAATATTTTTAATAAAATTTTGTTTCCCAACTTGTCAATCAAAAGTTATTTACGCTTTTAACCTCTCAAGAAAAAAGAACTTAAATTATTTAAGAAGGAAATATAGTAGTAAAATTCCCTTATATATTCCTCCTATTTATAGAAAAGATATTAATCTTTCTTTCTTATTAAAAGTAAATAATAAATTATAACTGCAATTTAATTTTAATAAAATTAAATATATTATATTTGATTTTTAAAGTTGTTCGAGTTTTACAATTAAATCTAACTTAATTAAATTGATTTTCTCTTTTAAAACTGCTCTTTATTTGTAACTTATTAGGTTCTTAATATGCTGATAATGATTAAAACTTGTAATTTTAATCCATTATTAAAATTAAATAAATTGAAACTCTTTTTAACTTTTTTAATTATACAATTAAATAATTTATTATTAAAATTAAAATTGATGTCTAATAACATATCGTGACCAACCAAATATGATGAATGTCAAAATAGTTTAACTCAATCTATCCATATATGATTACGATATATACTTTAATTATTTTGTCATTTAGTGTTCCAACTAGATATATAATATATAATTAATGTTTACTCTTTTAAGTCATATCATGTTGTTTTTGTTAATTAGTAATTAATTTATAATTAATATTTGAAAATATTTTTGAATCTCGATTCACTATGGTTAGAGATTTTTTAAATCGCTAATTAAGAATAATGAATCATTATCCCTAATTACTTTAGAGTGATGAATTATTTATTAATTTACTCGATTATCTATATATGGTTCATATTTTATCCAAGTACTACCCATTAAGCTATCCTAAATAGAATAAGTCATAAAAAGCATTAAAATATAATAATTTTCACATGAGATATTTTAGTAATTACAATTCTAAGGATCAATTTCACAATTATTATAATGAAAATTTATAGACATATAAATAATATTTTTTAGATTCTCATAATTAGGCCAATTTAATGAGCTTATTCTCCAATATACACCTACACGTTAATTTAAATATTTTTTATTTTAATTTATGAGATCAATTAATATCTTTATAATAAAGAAATATAATATATATACTAGTTTTAATATTCTATCAATATCTCTTCTTGATAAAACTATAATTAGGAAAAATTTAGGAATAATATATAAATATAATTTGAATGTCATAATTATGATCTCGTCATACCAATTGCATAGATATAATTCTAAGGACTTTACCTTTAATATTAAAATATCACATATAATTAATAAAAATACATAAAGATAAATTATATCTTTAATTAACTATGTCATAAAATTTACAATCAATTCATTGGTTAAAGAACATATACTAACAATCTCTCTCTTGCATTAAGTCAATCACTTGATTATCATATACTATATTTTTATATGACTAACATGCTAGTGTTGGGATAATGTTTTGTGAAAGAGTTTTGGTTAAAGAACATATACTAACAATCTCTCTCTTGCATTAAGTCAATCGCTTGATTATCATATACTATATTTTTATATGACGAACATGCTAGTGTTGGGATAATGTTTTGTGAAAGAATTTTATAAGATTTTTAAAAGTGAGTACTTGTTTAAACCTTATAGCCCTTATTTCAATTATCGTCATAATTAAGAGAAACTTCTTAAATATATACTTGAATTTTTATTGAGATTTTAACTCCTTTCACATATAAAATGACTCTAATGTTCCACAACATATTACTATTTCAATAATGTAAGAAATTTAACAATTAATTATACATATGAACCTTTCCAATCTCAAAATAATATTGTTATAAGTAAAATATGTCTTAACTAAGACATATATTAAACAAAGTTAGTATTGATATGAACTTGAACTCATATATAGAATAATTAATACCTTTAATACTTCATAAATATAAGATACTTTAAATACTAAACTCCTTTAATACAATGTCTCAGATACTTGGATTGAATAGGTAAATAACTTTCATATCCATCTTTATATATCTAACTAGTTTTAAACCCCGTGCTTTGCAGAGTTATTTAATATTAATAAGAATATAAGTTGTGATTAATAAATGTATTATTTGAAAAGAATTTGCTTATTATTATTCATAACTTTATTCAATTCATTATGTTATGAAGGATAAAATTAAAAAATCCGAATTAAATCATATTATTTAATAGCATTAATAAATACATAATTTATTAATAATAAGAATGATAGGAAGTGGAGAATTAATAATTAAAGCTCATTTTAAACAATTAAATTAATTAGAATAATTAAAGAACCATAATAAAATTTAAAATAATATAATTGTGAATAATAATAATAAGAAATATAAATTTAGCATAACTTATAATAATTGTGGCGTAATTTGTAAAATAACAAATTATAACGAAATTAGAATTATCACATGTGAAAACAATTAAAATAATAAGAATGATTAAAGAAAGATAACATTTTATTATTAATTATAATATAATTTCTAATAAAAATTCTTGAAATCCTCTAAAATTAAATCGATGATAAGGAATGACAAAAATAAACATAATTTTGTCCTATTTATTATCATTAACAAAATTAATTATCGTAATAAAATCGTGAATAATTTTTAACAGTAGCGCATTCTCGCGAGGGAGGCTGGCTTAAGCATATTTTTTCCAATTTATTATAAAGAACAAAATTAATAATAATCGTAATAAAATGATGAGTCATTTTTAACAGTAGTCAATTCTTGCGAGAGCGACGCCTCGGCCTCGGGAGTCTGCCTGAAATGGGTGCCTGAAATGGGGCAGACTCGCGAGGGCCACGTCTCGCCCTCGCAAGAATATATAAAAACTTTTAAAAATTCAGTAATCAATATTAATAAGAACATAACTTATGATTAATAAATGCATTATTTGAATTGAATTTGCTTATTATTATTCATAACTTTATTCAATTCATATCTTGTTATGAAGGATAAAACTAATAAAATCCGTAATTAAATCATATTATTTAATAGCATTAATAAATACATAATTTATTAATAATAAGAATGATAGTAAGTGGAGAATTAATAATTAAAGCTCATTTTAAACAATTAAATTAATTAGAATAATTAAAGAATCATAATAAAATTTAAAAATAATATAATTGTGAATAATAATAAAAATATAAAATTAGCACAACTTTTAATAATCGTGGCGTAATTTGTAAAATAACAAATTATAAGGAAATTAGAATTATCATATGTGAAAACAATTAAAATAATAAGAATGATTAAAGAAAGATAACAATTTTATTATTAATTATAATATAATTTGTAATAAAAATTCTTCAAATCCTATAAAATTAAATATGATAAAATATAGGAACAAAAATAAGCATAATATCGTTAAAATTATTATGGTTATTTAATTATTCTTATTAATTTAATCGTAAAAATGTGCTTTAATGATTAATTTTGTACTTAATGATAAAGTGTTAATGCCAACTGTAACATCCCGTTACCGATGTGATGGGCATATTGATAAATTGGGACGGGGTAGGATTTCATACTGCATATTATTGACTGAACATTCTTATAACCTCTAATTATAGAGGAATGAGTTATTTGTACATGCATTTATAGGTACATGCATTCATGGCTTTTTCCGGCATTTAATTGTGAGCTTGAATTGGTTTGTGAATTTTCGAGGTAATTATGTTTGATTGTGATTTATTAGGAATTATGGAATTATTGGATTTTTATAGTTGAATTGGAGTGTCTTAGGAGTGATTGCCAATTGATAATGATCCATAGGAAATTTCTGAAAAATTCGGGAGAAAATGCCCGAACCGAAAATTTTTGAGTGACAGATCGGTTGACTGTATGGTACCGAAATAATTGTCCAATGGTAATGAAAATTTTGATTTTTGCTGTTAGGAATAAAAATGTTGAGCCATTGGAATTTAGAGGCTGAAACTAAAGGAATTTGAGGGTTTATGTCTTGTGAGCTTTAGGTTAAAAATCAACTTTTATATATATACCTTAGGTTTGAAAATTTCAGAAAAGTCATCTTCTCCTAGGGCAAATTTTCCCCTTTTTCCTCGTTGATGATTTTTGTTCCTTCCTTTCCTTCTCGATCATTGCTTGCTTTCTTCCTCCATGTGCAAAGCTTTGTTTGATGCTTAAAGAGGATGATATTCTGTATGGTTACGAGAGCTTACCGTGGGTGTTAGGGAAAGGGGAAAGAGTTGAAGGATTTTTGGAGTTTTGAAGATTTGAGTTTCAATTGGTAAGTTTAATGGTTTTAATGTTGGTATTTATTGAATTTGATGCATTTATGGTATTTATTGTGAAAGATTGGGTAGTTTAGAGTGAGTTAATACTGGTTATAGTAAGAGATATGGTGAAAAAGTCTATCGGAGAAGAAGACGGAGTCCGCACGTCGTGACGTCTGAGAGCGGCCTCGCCGCGACGAGTAAATGAGTACTCGTCATGGCGAAAGAAGTCGAACCCTCGTCGCGACGAAAGGGGGAGAGACGCCATGAAGCGAGATGAATTTATGCCGCGACGAGCCTTTTCCTCTACGTCGCGACGAGTCTTTAGGAAGGTGTTACCATGGCGAAGGCCCTTCCACGTCATGACGCGACCACTTTTCAGCCTGTGCGAGGATCAAATTTCTGAATGGAGGTATTTTAATTTATGGAGCATAACTTATGGTGTAGACCTCCAATTGAGGTGATTCTTGATTCGTTATGAACTAGAGAAAGAGGTCTATAATTGAGGAAATGAATGAAAGTTAGAATCTAATTTAGGATGGTCTCAATCTTAGAGAAAAAAGTTGATTATAGTTCCTTTTGCAACCTAAGAATTGTACTATGATAATTAGAGTATTAATTGGGGTCTTCAATGGATGATTTTGGCCCAATAAATAGGTTTTCTTAGGAATTACTATAGGGTGTATGATATGATGGATTGAACTGAATTTTAGAAATGAAATAAATTGTTATTGATCAATTGAGTGAAGAGTTAGATTTGGGCATAAAATAGCGAAATTGGGGTTATAGCGTCGAAAAATCATGAATATGCATCGTACATATTTTCATTAAGACTTATGCATCATTGAATTGTTTGACTGAGCATCTAGTAATGAGAAATTATTTAACTGTTATAGAGGCACCGTTGGATCGTCATTCCACGGATATTCTTTGGGACTTCCAGCAAGAGCTTCTAAGTTACAGGTGAGTAACATAGTTGGTTCCTTAATTTCTGATTGTTAAATGCTCTATGTGAACGGTTTGCAAATGTGAATTGTATGAGTACAGGAATGGTTAGGATTGAAATGCATGCTTCCGATAAATTGGAATTGACTGCTACGTGCTTTTTGAGAAATTGTGATAAATGGGCTTTTACAGTCATATGACCGTGAATTATCGGGCATTTGCATTTCATGCATAAATGCATGAACAGATAATGAACGTTATGACCAGAGTCGCCACTAATACTGAAAAGAGCCTTGAGCTCGAACACTGTTACTGAACCGAGCCTCGAGCTCGAGGGGAGTTAGTGCATCCTGCATGAGGGCTCTCCTACTCCCTAGACGCGTTCAGTGAACACTGTCACTGATTTAGCGCTCGATCACAACACTGAAATTGTTGGGGCCCGATCCGGGAACCGGATCCCAACCGAAAAACGGAAAGAACGAAGGAAACGGAATCGAATGCAGATTCGACACGGAAGCAAATGAAAGTGGAAGCAATAACTAATCGAATCAAACGAATAGATTTCGAAGCGAAACGAAATCAAGCAGAACACATCTGACATCCGAGAACAATAATCAAAGAACACTTATCGAATGAACATAATCGCGTTGGAAACCCTAAGACGTTCCAAAATCCGGTATAATTTTTTTTTCTTTTTCCTTATAACCATTTTTACTTAATTTCTTTCTTTTTTTTCTTCTTTCTTATGCCAAAATTCTTACACACTTTAGCCATCTTTCATACAAATCATAAGTCTCATCCGAAATCAACTACTTCTTATTTATTTTTCTTTTTCACTTATTATCTACCAAATTTCTAGAAAGATAACGGTTGCCTTTATCCTAACCCAAACCTGCAAAGTGTTCAAAATACACTTCTATAAAATCCAATTAATCACACAGATATCAGAATCAACCGGACCCTCCGTCCGGGATCTCAGTACACACAAACACAAACCTAATTCTAAAACATTCTCATAGCTGCAATTCAATATACTGATCTCATAACTCAATCTCATTTCCAAATTCATACTCAATTTCATATACAAATTTCAAAACCATACACAAAACTCAACCTTATACGCAAGTACACTTTTCCAAACTTATCTTACAAATTCATACTAAAATCCAAATTTCTCAAAATCTAACTTATACAAATGTCGAAACTGACGTCTTCACATTCTTTCATCCGATCTCCGTCAAACACCGAGATGGGGATGAAAGGGGGGGTGAGCTCGGAAGCTCGTGGATAGCACACTTATAAAATGACAAATAAGCAGAAATCAATTTTTCATAAGCTTTTTGCCAAAAGGGCTAATTTTCAAAACTTTGTAACTTTTCAAACGGTTTTCTCAAGCTTTTCAATTTTTCAAACTTTTCATAACAAAATTCACTTTTATTCCTCAATTTTAAACATGAATGCAGAACACGTAAACAAATCAAAACACATAACATGTCGAATGGTGCGGCTTGGTCCAAACAGAACGCATTACACTTTCTTAATGTCGACCCCACACTGGCTAGCATTTTCACTCGGCGTGTGTTCATGGGTTATACCGTGGAGGAGTTCAATCGACTCCGTGCCACTAGCGGACAGCCGGGAGAAGGCTATACAAATAGAGACAGCGCTGACTCACAAAGGACCTACCAAACCCACATAACACATAATCAAAAACAAAATTTCAGAATGCCCGAAGGCACTTTTCAAAATTTTGCCTTTCTAACTTTATTTCATCGAATACTAACAAACTCACAATTCAAATACTTCATACAATTCAAATACTTCATACAATTTAATTTATTCAATCAATCAATGCAACAATTCGCATAATTTGTCAATGCATACACAACAAATGCATTTTCAGAAATTTCTATCAATTTATCAAATCAGCTTATAATAATTTTTCAGAAAACCTTCGGAAATCAAAATTTCAAACTTTTAATCAATTCTTATTTTCAAACATTTACAAAACAATAATTTATCAAAATCCAAACTTTTGCTTTCTTTCATTTTTGAAAATTCGTATATTGCCTATAAATCAAAATATAAATATGCTACCCACTTCGAATTAAATGCCGAAACTTGATTTCAAGCTCCAATTGATCCTTGCTTCTTTCCTTCTTTCAATTAAAATCAACCTAAGCCACAATCATTCAAATTCCACATTATAATTTGCATAATTCTCAAAATTAACTATCGGAAATTCATAATCATCATATTTCCAAGCTTTCTAAACCAGAATTTCTAAAATTCTCAATTTCAAAATTTTTACCTAAACCAATACACCCAAATTCAATCTCATAAATAATTTAATTTTCAAAAATGATGTCATAATTCATCAATTCACACTAATTCCAAGACATCTAAATCCTCAATTTAAAAAATCCCCAAATCTTAAAATTGGCCTAAACCAATTTATCCAAATTCAATATCATAATCCATAAATTCTTCAAAATTAATTTCACATATCATCAATCCATAGTATTTTCCATGACTCTACACTAACAATTTCCAAAAATCCCAAATTATAAAATTTGGGTATAATCCCAATTAACTTTTCATCCAAAATTAAATCAATTTCAACATGTATTCTCTAAAATTGATCAAGGAATTAGTACACCCACATCATTTCTAATGATTCTAAACCAAAAACTTATCAAAAATTCAAAGTAGAAGAATTTCTCTTACCTCTTCCTCTCTTCATTTTCGGATTTTTACAAACCCAAGGGAAGCTTTCAAGCTTTTCTACCCTTTCCCCTTTGAAAACAATCAAAAATCCTCTTGAAGACTCTTAAAAAATGCAAAACTTAACTTTCTCTCTCTACTCTCTCTTCTTTCTCCTCTCTTCTTCCTCTCCTTATTTCTTCTTCTCATTTCCAGAACAATCGTGACTTCAGGGGGTGAAAAACGACATCCCATGTGATTTATTAAGGCCATGTCATTAAATAATGGTTAATTGACCATTTTGCCCCTCACATGTTACTTTATGCCATTTTCACTTGCGGTTTTGATTCGCACTATCGAATTGAAGGAATTTGTTAAAACTTTATTCTCAAGAAATGTTCCTCTCAATCATACGAATCCAACGCCACTAACCGCGCTCAATTCGGATCACTACACCAAAAGTTATACGCAAAACAGTTCGGATATATCCATATTCTAACACATTTTCCATGTACGATTATTTCCGTCCAAAAGTTCACATTCTTAATCCCAGAATTGAAACTCAATGTCTTCATAACAATTGTAGCCTTATGTCTCTAGTTTAATTCAAAACAAGAATCGCCTCATTTCGATTCCCAGATCAAAAGTTATGCTTAAAATACTCTCAGGTGTTCCCAATCTGAAAATTACACCCTAATCCGAACTTAAATTCAGAAATTAAAAGTCTTAGGGGCAAAATTGACATTTCATGTCTTCATATGATTTGTAACCCTTTGTCTTATCTTTATTTCTCCTCAAGAATCACTTCAATCGGATCTCTACAGATCCCGAATTTCACAAAATACTGAACTATGCTCGGAAAATTTCCTGACTCACTTTGATTAAATTAATCACCATTAATTTAATCTCAAAAATTCACAAATTTCTATGAGGATGTAGATAATTCTCTTAGGAATCCAACGCCGCAAGAATCAACTCAATCGGATGTCGGACGGAAAAGATATAAGCAAAATAGTGAACAAAGGTCGGATTGGAGGAGGAAACAACAAAGGAAAATCAAAACGGCGTCGTATTTGCACGCGGGAAAACGATGTCGCGCAAGGATGGAACGCCCGCGTTTTGGGCGGGGCGAGGGCGAGGTCGCCCTAGCGATGCGAGTTGAACGCTCGCCATCGCTAGGGCGATGCGTCGCCCTAATGATGCGAGCTGAATGCTCCCCATCGCTAGGGCGATGAGTCGCCCTAGCGACGAGGATGAATCATTTTATTATTTTATTTTTTTCACACGAAAAATCTCAAACTTCCGAAATTCATAACTCTTAATCCTGAACTCCAATTTTGACAAACTTAGTCTTTATAGAAAGCTTAAAGGAAGCTCTACATCTTCCATGAAGGACATAAAAATCAATTTGACTCCTACGGGAGTCCATTTTCCGGTCAAAGATACTATCCTCTAATAATCATGCTAAAACCACAATATAAACTTGTAAAAATCATAACTTATTATTCCGAGATTGAAAAATTGCATACTTTATATCGAAATAAAGATAAAAACAAACCCTTCAATTTTCATGATGAACATCAAAACTCAATTAACCTCTAACTAGGTTAATTTGTCAGTCAAAGTTTCAACCATAATAAAAGTCAAATCCTATCAAACATAAACTTTGACTGATCATAACTTTCACTCCCGATATCGAAAAATTGCAAACTTTATGGCTACAGAAAGCTCTTAACATAATCTACAAGTTTCATGTAGATCATTTTATTAAAATTTACCTAAATCAAAAGTCAACTCTCAAAGTCAAATATTCTCTCTCCAAAAAGTCAAACTTTCTAAATTCTTTAAATTTTCACACTTTTTCTTTTTAATTCATGCTATTTAACTTTATTTCAATCAACTCATCCACTTTCCTCTCATAATCCATAAAAATTCATTCAAATATCAAATTCCTCTAACCGAAACAATTCTTTTCTCCTACATTTTTCTTAAATTCATCACATTTCCTTAAATTCATTCTCATTCTCACCAATTCTTTCTCACTTAAATTCATTGTAATATTTCTATTATCCTCAAAAGTTCGGGGTCCAACAGAAATAAACTGAAAAAGAGTCACATATGCATTGCATACAAATGTGATAACTGATTTGTGATAATTTCTGAGTTCTGTGATGGCATGAGAAATTGCAAACTGCTATAAGATATTTTGAATGTTACTGTGATGTGCTGTACGCAATTTGCGTAATGCATGAATTGAGTGGACCATCAATGATGGTTTCTCATTGAGTTCGCAAACTCATCCAAAATTGCATCTATTTTTTCAGGACTGATAGATTAGACTCTTAGCTCCAGCGATAGACTTTTCCTACCGTGTGAGTGCATGGACAAGAGAAGTGATGGCACACAGGTTGGTCAGCTGGGATTGATTTTGAGGACGACATAGTATAGACTTTTGTATCAGTTTCCTTTTTGGAGTATTGTATTTTAACTGTAGGGAACTGATAGACTTGTCTATATTTCTGTTTGATGTTATGAAATGAGAAAAGCATTATGGTTTTAAAATTTAGTGATTTTGATATTGCGGTTTTATTGTATTGATGCTATGTGGATTATAGAAATGATCGAGCGTAGTGCTCCTTATTATGGATATGTGTGGAACGACCCACCAAGGCCCCGGTGCGCACCTTCTTGTGTGAGGGGTGCTACATTTAGGTGGTATTAGAGCATGGGTTGACATCTTTTGGGCATAGTGTATTTTTAGGCTTGCATTTTAGTGAAAAAGCAAAAATTGATTAAAATTCTTGTTTGATGTAAGTCCTCTGTTCTTGGAGATCAAGTTGATCAACCAGCTGACCTAGGATCAGTGGGAGCTAGTAGGGAATCCTCTATGCCTCATTATGAGGAGTTGCCTCCTAGAGTTCCCGTGAGACGGGAGAGGAGGTATGACCATCGCATGGCAAGGGGGTCGTTGATTTCTATGGCGGCATGCACCTCGCTGAGATCGAGGGATGGCTGGAGAGGACTGAGCGAGTTCTCGATCAGATGGACTGCGACTCTGATGAGCGTTTCGATTATGCAGTCTCTCTCCTATAGGGTCCAGCTTATCAGTGGTGGAAGAATGTCCCGCGTAGTACCACCAGACCCTGTATTTTGACATGGGATGATTTTCTGAGAGCCTTCCGGGATAATTATATGCCCAAGGTTTATTTGGAGATGAAGATGCAGGAGTTTTTGGAGTTAAGACAGGGTCAGATGACAGTGGATGAGTACGAGGTGAGGTTCAATGAGCTTATGGGGTATGCTACTGTTCTGATTGCTACTGAGGCTGACAGGTGCCGGAGATTTGAGGGCGGACTCAATCTAGAGATTCGTAGCAGGTTAGCCCGATCTGACGTGGGCACTTTTATCGAGTTGAGGGCTGCTGCAGTGCAGATCGAGCAGCTTCTGAGACAGAGTCAGGCTGAGACTGGTCAGGGGTCTAGGGGCAAGAGGCCGAGTGATGCAGGAGTTTTTGGAGTTAAGACAGGGTCAGATGACAGTGGATGAGTACGAGGTGAGGTTCAATGAGCTTATGGGGTATGCTACTGTTCTGATTGCTACTGAGGCTGACAGGTGCCGGAGATTTGAGGGCGGACTCAATCTAGAGATTCGTAGCAGGTTAGCCCGATCTGACGTGGGCACTTTTATCGAGTTGAGGGCTGCTGCAGTGCAGATCGAGCAGCTTCTGAGACAGAGTCAGGCTGAGACTGGTCAGGGGTCTAGGGGCAAGAGGCCGAGTGATAGCCAAGGCAGTGCTAGCAGAGGGTTCAGTAAACGCCAGAGTAGGCCCTTTAGGTCCTCTGGAGGAGCTAGAAAGTCTGGATTTAGCAGAGAGGCAAATTTGTACAGATTGGTAGTGGCAGTGGCAGTGCCAGAGGTTCAGGGCAGTTTCCTCCTGTCCGTGAGCATTGTGAGAGGAGACACAGTGGAGAGTGTCGGTGGCTGACTGGAGCCTGTCTTAGGTGCGGCTCAATGGACCACCAGGTTGAGAATTGCCCCGACACCTTGGGAGCTCAATCTACTATGACTGGGAGATCTGGCAGCAACACCACGGTGCAGCAGAGCCGTGAAGGTGGATCTGGATGGAGGGGCCGAGGTCGAGGCCGAGGCCGAGCTGAGGGGTCCGTAGTGAGGACTGATGGACTGAGCAACAGACAGCAGTCCTAGGCTAGAGTCTATGCCATGACTCGGCAGGAGGCTCAGGATTCTCCAGATATTGTTGCGGGTATGCTTTTGATTTCTGGCTTTGAAGCATATGCATTGTTGGATCCTGTATTCACTCATTCATTTATCGCACCGCATATGACATGTAGATTGCATGGGAATAGGGAGATGTTACAGCATGGGCTAGAGGTGAGTACACCTCTAGGTAGTACGACTATATTAGGAGAGGTCTACAAGGGGTGCCCGATTCAGATAGATCGAGCAGTATTGAGTGCAGACTTGATAGTGTTGCCCCTGAGGGAGATAGATGTGATTTTGGAGATGGACTGATTGACTACGCATAGGGCCGTCATGGACTGTTATACCAAGGAGGTTGTATTAGAGTCTCCTGGTCAGCCCAGAGCTATTTTTCGAGGAGTTAGTCAGGCAGTGCCAGCCAGGATGATTTCCT
Source organism: Erythroxylum novogranatense (assembly GCA_029891385.1). NCBI lineage: Eukaryota > Viridiplantae > Streptophyta > Magnoliopsida > Malpighiales > Erythroxylaceae > Erythroxylum > Erythroxylum novogranatense. The sequence goes on from CM057229.1 coordinate 20,531,753, forward strand.
TTCTGAGTGCCCTGAGGTTGTTGCAGGATGGATGTGAGGCCTATCTGGCCCATGTTGTGGATACCAGAGTTGAGCAGATGTTGCAAGATATTCCCGTGATCAGGGAATTTCTGGATGTGTTCCCCGATGAGTTACCGGGTTTACCGCCGGATCGGGAGACGAAGTTTGTGATTGACCTCGTTCCAGGTACCGCTCCTATATCTATACCTCCGTATAGGATGGCACCGGTGAAACTGAGGGAGCTTAAGGCTCAGTTGCAGGAACTTCTGGATAAGGGGTTCATTAGGCCCATTGTTTCGCCATAAGGAGCTCCAGTGCTGTTTGTGAAGAAAAAGGACGGGACTCTGAGATTGTGCATCGACTATAGGTAGTTGAATCGGGTAACAGTGAAGAATAAGTATCCACTGCCTAGGATCGATGATTTATTTGATCAGTTACAGGGGGCTCAGGTGTTCACTAAGTTGGACCTGCGATCAGGTTATTGTCAGTTGAGGATTGCAGAGGCCGACGTGCCTAAGAGTGCCTTTAGGAGCAGGTATGGGCATTTTGAGTTCTTAGTGATGCCGTTTGGGTTGTCTAATGCCCCGACAGCTTTCATGGCCTTGATGAATAAGGTTTTTCAGCCCTACCTGGATCAGTTTGTGATAGTATTCATTGATGATATTTTGGTGTATTCGAGGAGTAGCGAGGAGCACCGAGCATCCGAGGATTGTTCTGCGGTCATGAGGCGAGATATTGTATGCCAAATTCACTAAATGTGAATTCTGACTTGATGAGGTAGTGTTTCTGGGGCACATTGTGACTGGTGAGGGTATTCAGGTGGATCCTCGCAAGGTCGAGGCAGTGCTGCATTGGGAGGCTCCTAGGAACGTGTCTGAGGTTCGGAGTTTCTTAGGATTGGCCGGATATTACCGGAGGTTTGTCGAGGGGTTCTCGCTGATCTCAGCCCCTCTGACAAAACTTCTGAGGAAGAATGTGCCGTTCAGATGGACTGAAGAGTGCCACAAGAGCTTTGAGGAGCTGAAACATCGGCTGACTACTGCACCGGTGTTGGGCATTCCATTTGGGATTGAAGGCTATGTGGTGTACAGCGATGCTTCGCATCAGAGACTGGGATGTGTATTGATACAGCATGGCAAAGTGATAGCTTGTGCCTCGAGACAGTTGAGGTCTCACGAGGTGAATTATCCAGTGCACGATTTGGAGTTGGCTGCAGTTGTATTTGCTATGAAGATCTAGAGACATTATTTGTATGGTGAGACGTTCCAGATTTTCACTGATCATAAGAGTTTGAGGTACTTACTGAGTCAGAGAGAGTTGAATCTGAGACAGAGGAGATGAATAGAGTTACTTAAGGATTATGACTGCACTATTGAGTATCATCCAGGGAAGGCCAATGTGGTGGCAGATGCTTTGAGTAGGAGATCTCACATCGGCGGCTGATTGATTAGGAGATTGCACAGTGCGATTCATTGAGAGCTTTTAATGTGCATATGGATTTGGGTCAAAATGGAGCTCTGATTGCTATTTTGAGGCTTAGGCCGATGTTGCACGACAGGATCAGGAGAGTACAGGACCAGGATCCTGAGTTGGTGAGACTGATGGAGAGAGTGAGATCTGATCGGGATTTCGATTTTGAGATGAGAGATGGGACTTTATGGATAGGTCAGAGACTCTGCGTTCCTGATATAGATGATTTGAGGCGTGAGATTCTGGAGGAGGCGTATATGGCTGCCTATGCTATGCATCTTGGTACTACCAAGATGTATAACACGCTTAAGTTGCATTTCTGGTGGCCAGGCATGAAGAGGCAGGTGGCAGAGTTTGTTTCTCGGTGTCTGACGTGTCAGCAGGTTAAGGCTGAGCACCAGGCTTCAGTAGGAAGGTTGCATTCGTTGCCCATTCCGGAGTGGAAATGGGAACGAATTACGATGGGCTTTATTATGGGGCTGCCTAGGACGCCGAGGCAACATGATGCTATCTGGGTCATAGTGGACCGGTTGACCAAATCGGCTCACTTCTTGCCAGTGAGGGAGAGTAATACTCTCGATCAGTTGGCCCAGAAATATGTGGCAGAAATTGTACGACTGCATAGGGTCCCGTTGTCTATAGTCTCAGACAGGGATCCTAGATTTACTTTGAGGTTTTAGAAGAGCCTGCAGACTGCTATGGGTACTAGGCTGAATTTCAGTACAACATTTCATCCTCAGACAGATGGACAGAGTGAGAGGACGATTAAGACTGTTGAGGATATGCTTCGGGCTTGTGTATTGGAGTTCAGAGGAGAATGGGATCAGTATTTGGCCCTGATAGAGTTTGCATACAATAATCATTATCACAACAGTATTGGGATGGCACCGTATGAGGCTTTGTATGGGTGACAGTGTCGATCGCCACTGTATTGGGATGAAGAGGGTATAAGGACGATTGAGGGTCCCGAGCTGATTCAGGATACTGTAGATAAGGTGAAACTGATTCGGAGTCGTATCAAGGCGGCTCAGGATAGACAAAAGAGTTATGTGGATCAGCATCGGCGAGAGATGGAGTACGGTGTGGGAGACAGAGTGTTCCTCTGAGTGTCACCTTGGAAAGGAGTTTTGAGATTTGGCCAGAAGGGCAAGTTGAGCCCTCGGTATATTGGTCTGTATGAGATCCTTGAGAGGATAGGACCTTTGGCTTATAGATTGACTTTATCGAGTGAGATGTCCCAGTTGCACAACGTGTTTCATGTTAGTATGCTCCGACGGTACCGATCAGACCCGACTCATGTGATTCCGGCTCAGGAGATTGAGGTGACTAGTAATTTGAGTTATGTCGAGGAGTCGGTACAGATTGTGGGATCACGGGTCAAACAGTTAAGAAACAGGGTGATTCTATTGGTCAAAGTCCTTTGGAAGAACCACTCATATGAGGAAGCAACTTGGGAGACTGAGGAGCATATGAGGAGTCAGTATCCTCATCTATTCGATCGGACAGGTATGAAATTTCGGGACGAAATTTTTATTAGGAGGGGAGAATTGTAACATCCCGTTACCGATGTGATGTGCATATTGGTAAATTAGGACGGGGTAGGATTTCATACTGCATATTATTGAATGAACATTCTTATGGCCTCTAATTATAGAGGAATGAGTTATTTGTACATGCATTTATAGGTACATGCATTCATGGCTTTTTTCGGCATTTAATTGTGAGCATGAATTGGTTTGTGAATTTTCGAGGTAATTATGTTTGATTGTGATTTATTAGGAATTATGGAATTATTGGATTTGTATAGTTGAATTGGAGTGTCTTATGAGTGATTGCCAATTGATAGTGATCCATAGGAAATTTTTCAAAAATTTGGGAGAAAATGCCCGGACCGAAAATTTTTGAGTGACAGACCGGTTGACTGTATGATACCGAAATAATTGTCCAATGGTAATGGAAAATTTGATTTTTGCTGTTAGGAATAAAAATGTTGAGCCAGTGGAATTTAGAGGCTGAAACTAAAGGAATTTGAGGGTTTATGTATTGTGAGCTTTAGGTTAAAAATCAACCTTTATATATATACCTTAGGTTTGAAAATTTCAAAAAAGTCATCTTCTCCTAGGGCAAATTTTCCCCTTTTTCCTCGTTGGTAATTTTTGTTCCTTCCTTTCCTTCTTGATCGTTGCTTGCTTTCTTCCTCCATGTGCAAAGCTTTGTTTGATGCTTAAAAAGGATGATATTCTGTATGGTTATGAGAGCTTACCGTGGGTGTTAGGGAAAGGGGAAAGAGTTGAAGGATTTTTGGATTTTTGAAGATTTGAGTTTCAATTGGTAAGTTTAATGGCTTTAATGTTGTTATTTATTAAATTTGATGCATTTATGGTATTTATTGTGAAAGATTGGGTAGTTTAGAGTGAGTTAATACTGGTTATAGTAAGAGATATGGTGAAAAAGTCGATCGGAGAAGATGACGGAGTCCGCACATCGCGACATCTGAGAGAGGCCTCGCCGCGACGAGTAAATGAGTACTTGCCGCGACGAGCAGGTTGAGGCCCTTGTCGCGACGAGCAGGGCGAGACGCCGAGGCGAGCGTATGAATTTACGCCGTGACGAGCCTTTTCCTCTACGTCGCGATGAGTCTTTAGGAAGGTGTTTGCCGCGACGAGCGTCCTTCCACGCCGCGGCGAGCGACCCTTTGTACGCTGCGGCGAGAGATTTAAGGCCGTGGCGAGGATCAAATTTCTAAATGGAGGTGTTTTAATTTATGGAGCATAACTTATGGTGTAAGCCTCCAATTGAGGTGATTCTTGATTCGTTCTGAACTAGAGAAAGAAGTCTACAATTGAGGAAATGAATGAATGCTAGAATCTAATTTAGTATGGTCTCAATCTTAGAGAAAAAAGTCGATTATAGTTCCTTTTGTAACCTAAGAATTGTACTATGATAATTAGAGTATTAATTGGGGTCTTCAATGGATGATTTTGACCCAATAAATAGGTTTTCTTGGGAATTACTATAGGGTGTATGATATGATGGATTGAACTGAATTTTAGAAATGAAATAAATTGTTATTGATCAATTGAGTGAAGAGTTAGATTTGGGCATAAAATAGCGAAATTGGGGTTATAGCACCGGAAAATCATGAATATGCATCGTACATATTTTCATTAAGACTTATGCATCATTGAATTGTTTGGCTGAGCATCTAGTAATGAGAAATTATTTAACTGTTATAGAGGCACCGTTGGATCGTCATTCCACGGATATTGCTGGGACTTCCAGGTAGTAGCTCGGAAGTTACAGGTGAGTAACCTAATTGGTTCCTCAATTTCTGATTGTTAAATGCTCTGTGTGAACGGTTTGCAAATGTGAATTGTATGAGTACATGAATGGTTAGGATTGAAATGCATGCTTCCGATAAATTGGAATTGACTGCTACGTGCTTTTTGAGAAATTGTGATAAATGGGTTTTTACAGCCATATGACCGTGAATTATCGGGCATTTGCATTTCATGCATAAATGCATGAACAGATAATGAACGTTGTGATCAGAGTCGCCACTAATACTGAAAAGAGCCTTGAGCTCGAACACTGTTACTGAACCGAGCCTCGAGCTCGAGGGGAGTTAGTGCATCCGCATGAGGCTCTCCTACTCCTAGACGCGTCCATCTGAACAACGCCAGCGATTTAGCGCTCGGTCACAATACTGAAATAAACTGGAAAAGAGTCACATATGCATTGCATACAAATGTGATAACTGATTTGTGATAATTTCTGAGTTTTGTGATGGCATGAGAAATTGAAAACTGCTATATGATATTTTGAATGTTACTGTGATGTGCTGTACGCAATTTGCGTAATGCATGAATTGAGTGGACCATCGATGATGGTTTCTCATTGAGTTCGCAAACTCATCCAAAATTGCATCTATTTTTCAGGACTGATAGATTAGACTCCTAGCTCCAGAGATAGACTTTTCCTACCGTGTGAGTGCGTGGGCAAGAGAAGTGATGGCACACAGGTCGGTCAGCTGGGATTGATTTTGAGGACGGCATAGTATAGACTTTTGTATCAGTTTCCTTTTTGGAGTATTGTATTTTAACTGTAGGGAACTGATAGTCTTGTCTATATTTCTGTTTGATGTTATGAAATGAGAAAAGCATTATGGTTTTAAAATTTAGTGATTTTGATATTGCGGTTTTATTGTCTTGATGCCATGTGGATTATAGAAATGATCGAGCGTAGTGCACCCTTATTGCGGGATATGCGTCGGAACGACCCACGAGCGTCCCGGTGCATACCTTGCGGTAAGGGGGTGCTACATTTAGGATTGGCTCAATGGTAAGAGGCGTGCACTTAAAGTGCAACAAAACCTTGAGGTCTTAGGTTCGAGTCGTGGACTCACCCTTGACGAAAGAGGACAATACCTGGAGTGATGGCGGTAGAGGCCGGGCTCTACATTAAAAAGGCGCCTTTTTAATGTAGAGCCCGGCCTCTACCGCCATCCCTCCAGGTATTGTCCTCTAAGTGGCTCAATGGTAAGAGGCATCCACTTAAAGTGGAACAAAACCTTGAGGTCTTGGGTTCGAGTCGTGGACTCACCCTTGACCAAAAAGGACAATACCTGGAGTGATGGCGGTAGAGGCCGGGCTCTACACCAACACGATGCCATTTGGGCATTAGACACAATAGGACACGGTAGCAGTAGACAAAGGATTTGGACTCAAAATTGAAAGGCAAACACAAGTATAAAATTAACATATTGCATGTCATAAAATAAGATTATGATAAAATAGGAATATGATAAACAAAATGAGTCCCAAAATATGAGAGCCATATTTATACAAGTACAAAAGATAGATAATTTACTATTTAAGTACAAATACTTACAGGCCCAAAATAGATAGATAGTGTACTAAACAAAAAGTAGCTGACAAAAAATTGATCATTCTTGAATATTTCACAGTTAAGTTAACTTTTCTCTTTTGATTTTGGTGGTGAACTTGGTTGAAGACATTTGTGGTGATATTAAATCACATAAAGGAATATCATTCTCAGAAGTCTCTGATATTGGTCTCTTCATTTTGGAAATATGGGGTGTCATTTGAGCTGAAGAAACAATGCCTATTTCAGTGTCACAAATTGCAGCTATATCATCCTGTAATTAAATAAACTCAATAAGTGGAAGGCACAATACATAAATATATTGAAAAAATAGATGTACATTCTTTGTTATCAATTGCAGATACAGAAATACACTCATCCAGAATATTTTCTGAAAAGTAGTTGAGTGAATCAATGCGATTTGAGTCCTGCAGAATGAAAAGTATGTTATAAGAGAAGCAGATACGTTGGCACTTTCTATAGGTTACTATGTTATTGTTTTTTTTCATCAAACAAGAAAATTCGACTTTTTAAAGCAAGAGATTATCTTTCAATTTCAGATGCAGAAACTGATTGTGGTGCATTTGATTGAATAGAATCCAAGCATTAATTTAAATGAATTAAAATAATCATTCATATGTGATCCACATTATACATAATATTAATGGTATGTACGTACTTGCTTGTTCACAATAGGCAATAATGACAGAGGTGCAATATCAATAGGAATATTACTTAGTGATTCATCCAGAATTGAATCCTGCAGAGTAGAACTTAATAATTGATTACTGAATGCCTATTTACATCTAATTAATTTAACAGTGAATGGTTTAACAATGAGATAATATATATCTGAATTTTTTAATATAGTGTCAATGAAAAGAAGAGAAATTAGATAATGAAATTTTCATGATAGAAGAAAAAAATTTTGCTACAATAATACAATTATAAAAATAAAGAATTACGAAATTTTCATGATAGAAGAAAAAAATTGTCAAAAAAGTTTTTCTAAGCCTAGAATTTAAACCGTTCTAAATTTACATATCGCCATCTAATAGTCAAAAAAGTCAAAAGTTCTAACACTTTCTTTTCTAGTTTCCCTCAATACCAAATCATCAAGATTCCACCTTTCATACACTAATTCTACCAAGTAGTCCAACTTCTTACAAACTCTTCCACCATATAGGGAGATTAGGAAGTACTTGCTTTATCAAGTTGGTAACCAACAGAACGAAGTTTGTATCATACATTGTTTCAAACATTACCTATGAAGAGAAAAACAGGTCTGAAAATCAGATCCAAGTATCCAGCAACTGTAACAACTCGCTGATACGGGTTCTAAGGCAATCCAAAAGTCTTGAAACCATTGTCCAATAGAGAACCACAAGAAAATTTTTTTAAATGAAAAAAAGGAGACTATCAAAACAAAAGGAAATAAAAACTATTGTTTTTTTTTACTATAAGAAATAAAAACTATTCTTTGGACCTAATATAATAAATATCCAGCTAATTGACACTTATCCACCAACAAAAACATGAAGAAGATTAACAAAGACAATCTCTAAATGCATAAACTCAACAAAGCAACCACACTGCCATTGATCATGAAGCTATGAAAAGAACCATAATTTCGGTTACAGAATGCAAAATATGAAAAACCCTTTATACCAAATTCTAGCGAAAGCAAAACCCATAAAGTTCCCAAAACACAAGAACCTAAAACTTCCATTTTTGTCCAAGAAAACAACAAAAGTCAGGCATCAAACAAACACCACCAATAATTAAAACAGATAGAAAAGAGAATCGAGTCAATAGAACATTGTTATAACCACATTACTTCTAAATGCATCAATCAACTGCTAAATAAAACCCCACCAAAATAAAAACAAAAAATCACAAGAAATGTGTGAAAGTGGTATTAATATTCACAGCTTCCTTAGGATTTATCAAGACCAGTGGACTTATTGAAAGATTAATAGCAATAGCAGAATCATTAAGATAACATTCCTGGATAAATATTGTATTTCATGCGATCAGTATTGGTACAATATATACATATCTGTGTATATCAATGAAGTTTCATGTAATGATGAATAGTTGCTATTCTTCTTTGTAGTGAGAAGTAGAGTAATACCTGAGACTGGCGTGGAGAATCCATGTATTTATTGATCAATTCCTCATTGCAACTTACTTTCTTGACAATGAAACTTGAAGATTTGTTGATTTTATTAAATTTTGTGACTTGTACCTTAAAAAGATAAGTTTTCTTAACCAAGCATTCTAACTCATCAGGAAACCCATCTTCATCTAAACACATGAAAGAGTAGACAATTTATTATAAAAAAATAAAGATTATAATCTTTTACAATCCTTAATTAGACGGTTTCCGAGATCATTTGCATTAACTTGAATCAATTGGAAGGCTTGATCATCAAATAACACAAATGACTCCAGACCATCATAAGCATCTTTTACTTGAGCATGTACTTTATATCTAGTATACATAAATATATCAAAGATTAGTGTTTATCGTTATAGAAAATTAAGTTTAAATAAAATTTAAAATGATGATATACCTCGTTACAAATCTATTTGGAGTGTTCTGACATTTAAAGCACATGAGTAGGTCATTCTCAATTTTGACTTTACATCCATGAATGGAGCATGTATCAATGTACCAACTCTGCTCAGTTTGGATCTTTCTAATGGTTGCAAGAATAGTATAAATGCCATTCTGTTGTAATGTTATGAAAATATGGGTCAGCTTGTAAGATATAATTTAGAATGAAGAAAAGAATTATGTATTTTCAATTTACGTCACACCGTCTCAGTTTTGTAACCTTCTTTCTTGTTTCAAAAGGTAAGAAATCATTCGAATGGGATTGACTTAAGAAAGGATGATCAAGCTGAGAGTATCTTTGGGAAGTTGTTTCCCCAACCATTATCAAACTGAGGCTAAAGTAAAAAAGAATTAAATAAATAGGTAGTGCATATATATGCAATGATACAAATTTAAGATAAGATGATAATAAGCCATCATAAAAATATAATTACCTCATTTTAAATTCTTGAACAGAAGGGATGTCGGGGTTAATCAGTAGTTTTGAAGCATTCCAAGCATTAGAAATCTTGATTTCTCCTACACGAAAAAGCGTGATATGTTACTCCTCAGCCTATACACTGAGCGGAGGTAATAATCTCTTAATGTTTGTTTTCCTTTCTTTTGCAGGTTATTATTCAGTCTACTTGCAGGTTTCGTCTGCGAAGCCTCTTGGGCAAGGCCGTGTGCGCCTTGCCCCTTTGGTGGTTCTGCTCCTTATCATTGGGCAGCAACGTCCCTTAGTCTATTATATGCTATCGATCTTCTGGTTGGGTTCCTCCTTTATATCTCTTTAGGCTAACTTTCCTTGGGCTGTAATACTTATCATTGGATCTAGATTGCTTCGGACTTGGTATGTGTCCAGGTGTGCTGCTTGATTGCCTACGCTTTAGTCCTCCCTTAGCTTATGTCCACTTGTGCTTTTCTTTGATGGCTCTGAGGCTTTTGCCTTTTGGCTAGATGTGTCTTTAGTGGCACTTATAAATGAACACAATGTACATATCCTGTTCTTTTAATTTAGTCTTCTGATTTTACCAAAAAAAAGCGTAATATGTTCTGCTTTTTTCACAAAAATGAACAAAGTGAATTGCATAAAATTCTTTGAAAAAAATAATGTACCAACATAGTTTGATATCATAGCAAGTTGAAAAACAATAACGATTGATATTTCTTGTGTATCCCTCATTGTTTTCAGCAAAATGTCAGCATATTCACCAAACAATGTGCACTTGATCTTGTTGTTACTGAAAAATAATATTAACGCATAAATATTATTTTGCATACAAAGAGTATAATAGAATAGTTATTGAAAGTAAAGATAACCTCTTATCTGTCAGATATAGATTCAAAAATTTTGATTTGAGATTGTTCCTTTGGAATTCTTTACAAGTTTCATATGAAGTCATCTCTCCAAGGATATCTGTTTGATAAGGCAAACAATTTTTCAATAAAGGCTACATAAAGAAATCATATCGTAAATGACTTATTGTGTTAAAATATAAATGGAGACCACTGAAGAAATATATATATATATGATTAGCAATCAAATAACCCTTAGGTATCTTATCTTCCAGAATATCTGTGAATGGCACGAAATTGAAAGAGAATAGAGGAATTTCCAAATCAACAACATTGACTGTAGTGCCAAAGTGGAAATTAATCTTATATTTGTGTTGACTTGCTCTATAATCTCCAGAATTGTCAACCACAACAAATTTATGTATGATGACACATTTGCCTTCCCCAACTGAATCACGATGCTTGGTCACCAACTTGTCTGTTCCAATTGTAGCCTAAATTTTATCTCCCTGTCAAAAATTAACAGATTTGTTTATAAACTGTAATCATTTTAACATAGTCAGCTATCAGTATCATTAATAAGAAATGAAAAATGAATATACCTTCTGATCAAGCAACAACATTTGCATATTAGAGACTACATTAGGGGAGTTTTGATAACAAAAATTCCACAGCCTAATAATTCTTACAACTATTTTCCAAGACTCCTTCTTAGTATGCAACTGACCAATGTAGTTGACTTTCATGGAAGACATTTTCACATTACCTGAAAAGCTTTTTAATTTAAGGAACATATGTTAGGAAAGAAAATCTCAACGAATAGAAATCTGAAAAGATAAATTAGTAAAGCATTCCAAATGCCTTTTATTTATAAAAGGCAAATAAGTCAGCAAAATATGAATGAAAGAAAATATGGAAACAAAAATCACTCAAATCAAAACTAAAGCTCAAATATATAAAATGTAAATAACAAAAATAAGCAAAGAAGCTACAACATAAATGAATCAAATCAAAGATTTAATATAAAAATAACCAATTATATTAGCATGTGGTTGATAGTCCAAAAAATACAATATTAAACAGTTCATAAATGTTTCAAAATAAATGATGCATAATGCTAAAGATCTTGAAATATTTCTTTATAAACAACATTGAGTGTCTGAGATAATGCTTCATTTTCTGTATTATGAACCAGGATTTCGAGTCCATGCTTTGATTTCACCTTTGAAACTGCCACATATAATTGTCCATGTGTGAAAATGGGCCTTGGCAGATACAATCCATCATAATCAAGAGACTGTCCTTGACTTTTGTATATCGTCATACAATATGAGATATTGAATGGAAACTCTCTCCTTTGAAGTTGGAAGGGCCAAATTGACTCTGTAGGTGTCATTGTCATTCTAGAGATGTATACTATTTCACCAAAGTGAGTCCCAGATATATGTTTAGCTTCTACAACATTAATGCCAAGCTGTGTAATAATAAGTCGTGTGCCATTGCAAAGTCCTGCAGATTAATTAATATTTCGCATGAGCATAATAGGAGTTCCAACTTTCAATATCAATTTGTGATTAGCAAAGCCTGAGCACTGTAATGTGTTTAAGTACTCAACCGGATGCAATTCTTGCAAGAATTCACATTGTTCATTTGTTGCAAATATAGAATCAGAGCTTAGGTATTCCTTAGCTTCACCAGGAATAAGAGATAGAATATAATCATTAACTTTATCAACAACATCCAAAGTTGGAGCTAAAATAGCTCTGCCCTTCAAGTAGCTTGGATCATTAAATTTTTCTTTAATCTCTGGATAGGTTGACTCAACAATAGCTGCAACAGGATCATGAAACTAAGTCAGTAGAAATTCAGCAGGTATTTCCACAACTGCTTCTCCATCATTAGGTTCTGATAATTTTCCATATCCAATCTTAAGCACCCAATCTGAAAACTCTTCAATTCATCAACATTAGTGTTTTGAGAATTTACATGCAATCGCATGTTTTTTGTCAGAGTTAAGACTTGACAAAGAGGCCATAAATAAAAAGACTTCATAGATGCATGAACAATGTCAGATCTAGAACCACCACAAATTACAGGTAGTCTTTGTCTGAAATCACCACCAAATACAACAGACTTTTCATCAAAGGGTTTATGAAGACTATCAGGAATGTCAAATCTGAGAATATCACGAAGTGTGCAGTCTAGAGACTCAAAGCATTGCCTCTTAACCATAGGAGCTTCATCCCAAATTATCAATTTATTTTTTTGCAACAACTCTGCATTGAAACTTCCTTGTTTGATATTACATGTTAATTCATCAGTCAATTGAATATGAATAGCAAACCTAGAATGAGCAGTGCGTCCAACAGGAAGTAAGGTTGATGCAATACCACTGGATGCTACAGTGAGCACAATATGACCTTCTGATCTTAACGCACAAGTGAGAGCGTTCCATATGAAAGTTTTTCCTGTTCCACCATAGCCATACAAAAAAAAAGTACCTCCCTTGTTTTGAATTATAGATTCCATAATTGTATTATAGACAACTCTTTGTTCTACAGTCATTGTGTTCAAAAGAGTACTTAGCTGTTCTGAAAGTAGTTGCCTATTAAAGTTTAACTGATCTGCAATAAGTTTATTTTGCAAATCAAGATCAACATGGCCTTGAGGAATAGGCATTGGAGGAAAATCTTACAAGCTTTTACCATTGGCTTTGAGGAGATTTTCAATCTCAGCTAGAGCAAAATTTTGCAGTTGAGAATCTGTAAGTCTTAAAGCTGTAAAAAAAAACAGCTATTAATATTGAAATGGTTTTAACAAAAAAATTAGACAAAATGTTTCAAGCAACCCTTAAGATATAACGATACTAATGTATAAACATAAAAAATGTGGAATATTGAAAGGAATATTTGATATAAAATAATTCATGGTATGAATAACACAAACTGAAAGAGTATGAAGAGAAATATAATTCAATGCTTGAACAAATAAAAATACAGTAGTTTGCAAAAGATTTCCAAGATTATGTTGCTCACCATTGCATCCATTTTTTTGACAATAAACAATATCTTCTGCTAGAAGTCTCCATGTCTTGTCCCATACATATTCCGGTCGTGAAATAGAATTGGACAAGAGCATTGTAATGAATAGAGATCTCAAATAATGAGCAGTACCTCACAAAGATGCTTCATTAATAGCATCAATATATTCTCTATCATCACTTAGTAACCCAAGTTGATAATATGCATCCCTAAAAGTTGGATAAATTATTCCATTAACAGTTCTTATATCTTTATAGCTTTCTGAGCCTTTCACCTGACTCAATAGAAGTCTGAGATAGAAAAGTTCACCAACACTTGGTGAAACATGAATCATTCTACTAATTTTCAGTCCTTTGACTATTTTCTTCCATTTTTTATTCTCACTTTGGTAGACAAACTTAAAGGGATACTCTACATAGGTAAGCTGTTTACCTCCTGGAAATTTCTTGTTAGCCTCCATCCAAGCAATAAACATGCTCTCTTTGTTCCTTGGCTTCTTAGCAATTGATTTAAGTGTTTGCTCTTCTGTAAAGTATACTTGTTGTTGATCAGGAAGGTGAAAATAAAGTCTCTCAACAGATGGTTGTCTATAATGAATTTCAAAACCAAATATTCTAGAGCATGCTTCATGAGAAGAAATAAATCGACAATCTAAGAACATTTTAGGTTCATCAATTTCATTATTGCTCAGACTTTGATCATATAAGGCAGTAGTAACTCGATCATTTCCCTTGCTCAAATACTTGAAAAGATATTTGATTGATGAACTTTGATTGCATTACTCAACATTTATATGGGATGCATATTTTAGAAGTAATTCCTGGTTGTAAGGAACAACAAATTGATTATCAAGGTCAACCCCTTTTTTGTGTATCAACTTACCATCATCTCTTCTCCTATAAATGGGAAATCCTTCATCATCAAAAGAAGTGATCCTTGCAAAAGATTTAGGATAATACTCTCTACATTTACCTTCATTCATGCATGGAGATTTAGGATTTAGACTTCCACAAGGCCCATGCATCATATGTTTAGAGACAATATTATATAAAGTTGTGTCAGTAACAGGATCTGAAATCTCAACACAAATAATCTTGTCAAGCTCTTCAGGATTATGGTACCTCTCTTTATCATTTAAGAACAGAAGGACGTGAGCATGAGGTAAGCCACGTTTCTGGAACTCAATTGTGTAAACAACTGACACAAGGATGAAAAAAAATTATCAAATAATATAATATACAATATATATATATAATTAGTTAACTATCAGTATCTACTTGAAAAGAGATGTTGATGAAGCAACTTTAAAATAATGACATTTAGTAATGCAAAAGATTGAACGAATATTGGAATACATTGTGTTTGTCAATTAACATTTGAGGGGATCTTTAATAAAGGATGAACATTAAATGATTAGTTAAATATGCTTGTAAGAAATATATAAGAAATGTATGAACCATGAAATATGTACTAAAGTAGTGATTAACAAATCAGAACAATTTAATGAAGCAACAATTGGAAGACGGACAATTACAAATGCTTTGAAATATGTCGTTAAAAGGAAAAAAAAACTACGTTAACAGGTCAAACTAATAGAAAGTCATGATACAAATTGAAGAACAATGGAGAGAAAAATTACCAGCTTGAACAATCCCAAAAATTTTGCCTCGCGTTAGCTCTTTCATCAAACAATTTAACTTCATCTTAAAAACACAAACTATTAGATCTGGTCTATCTTGTGCTTTCAAATTCAAATCCTTTAATCGAGTTGTCAATTCAGGCTAAGTCGGATTACAAGTGAAAGTGACAAAGATATCAGGATAGCCAGCACATTTACAAATGGCCATTGCATCTTGATAATTTTGTATAATATATCTTGGCCCTCCAACAAAAGTTGACGGCAAAATTATACGTTTACCAACAGACGCGCTTGATGTATGCCCTTGTGATACTGCTTTTGAAACAATGCTATAAAGATCAACTCTAAGATCCTGTTGATGAGTTTTAACATAACTGATTCTTTGATTTTCCATCATTGTGTATCCATCAACAATAAATTGTTGGAACAGTCTCCCAACATGTAATAGAAGAGATTTTTCATCGTCTCTATCTTGCATTCTAAAGGCTAAATACTCCCGTAATGTGACTTTAGTCCTCTTTTTAGTACTTGACAGTGATGCATTACTATGAGAGATATCTTCTCTATATCCTTCTATACCATAAGGAAATAACAAACGATATTGCATAGGAAGATAGGCTGGATGCAAATCATGTACTCTTTGTAATAGCCCACATTGTGTTTGAACAATAATATCCTTCCCAATATCTGAAGTATCCACATCACCAACCACTAATGCTGCTACCTGTGATGCTGTAGGCAAGTTATAAGTTTTGCCATCACGTTCTCTTTTGTGGATTAGTCTTAGCTTCAAATCCTTGCTATTGGATGTTTGAAATCTATCTCTTGCCATTCTAAAAGCTTGAGTCAATATATTATAACTATCAAGCATCTCCTTCAAATTCATCACAATATTACGATCAAGAAAATTGTCATCATCTTTTGATCTGCGAATGGAACATATAGTTTCATCATTGGAAATTAATAATGAGATAAAAATTAAATGCAAGACATGACGTGAATTTAAAATGTACCTTATAACAATCATTCGATTATCAATTTCATGTTCTGTATCAAAGATATACATTTGGGAAAATTTTGGTGGTTGGCCTTCAATTGGAAGTAAGCTGCCAATATGATGATAATTCTGACCAGACATAACAAAAGAATAAGGACTTTGACTATCATTAAGTGACTTGTCAACATTTCCTCCCATAGAAGTGAAACTGAACATCATGTTATAAATCCTGATATATTTCATAAAATGTTTGGATATTGCCAAATGTTTACTAAATACCAACTTCGTTATGTACTCTGGAGGTTGCTTGAAATGTGGTAGTTGAATCTTTCCTTGAACACTGCAAAGACCAAATCTAGGGTTAGTAGTGTCCTTACATTTCTGAATCCTCTCACAGTACCACATTTAAGCTCCACAGTAAGTGCAGACGCATTGAGGATCACCAAGATCAACATATTCTGTAAAAGATAAATAATTCTAATTTTAACTAAGGCAAAAAGAAGTTGTGCAAAAGATGTTAAATAACCTTTGAGATATTAAACCTTTATGTGCAAAGTAAGTGCTTTCTTCAATACTATCATCTTGATTAATATTAGTTGCATAGTTTGTTGGAATAATGGTGGTTGACAAATTAAATCCCACTTATGTTTTGATAATAATAAAATGTATAGAATTGGTTAAGAAATTGTTTCAGGTATTTTGGGATTGATATTCAATAAAAGAATTGTGCAAATTAAGATAACATTAATCTTTGATGGGAAAGAGATTAATCATTGTAGAATCAAGATGGAAATTACCTTAAATGTGCAAGAGATATTCAAGGATGAAGATTATGGATAAGGAACTTCAAAGATATGTATCCCAACAATTAAAGATCAAGATTTCATGCAATATAATCGTTGAAGCTAACATAAGTCGACTAGCACATCATAAGTCGACTTATATATCAAGTGAGAACAACATATATAAGTCGACTAGAACATCATAAGTCGACTAATATATGAAGATCTGTCAACACAAGTCGACTAATAGTCCATAAGTCGACTTATCGAAGGACACAAGTTGACTTACACAGCATAAGTCGACTTATTGAAGAGCGGAGATGAAATTTTACGTAGGTCGTTCACACAAGTCGACTTATACACTCGACAAGTCGACTTATGAGTACAGCGAACAGACTCTGATGAAGTCAATTAGACACAAATGGAAAGGAGGATATTAAGGAACGGTCATATCAATTATACAACGGCTAGAATGGCTTCCAACAACTATTTTCTTCAAGTATAAAGAGTGGATGATTGATGAAGAGAACACAGAAGTTCTACAAGTGAAAATACTCTTCTATTGCTCCAAAATTGCTCATTATTGTTCTTATCTTGTCACACCATTGTATTGAGCTTTGTTTTTCAATCTTTATATTATTTCTCTTACAATTTGAGTGACTAGTGAAAAGTCACTTGTGAGGTAGGATTTGTGCCGGAAGACAAATCATTTGTAAAGGTAGCTTGAGCCAAAAATCAAGTGGTGTTGGTAGGATTTGTGCCGGAAGACAAATCATTTGTAAAGGTAGCTTGAGCCGGAAATCAAGCGGTATTGTAAGAGTTCACACTAAACTAAAAAGTGTGCAGTAAAGTGGTTTGCCAAATCCTAAGTGGGAGCTTAGGTAGAGGACGTAGGTCTTAGCACCGAACCTCTGTAAAAGCAGTGTTTGCTCTTCTTCCCTACTCTTTACACTTAGATTTGATTGAATTGTTTTTGTGTGAATTAACTTCTGATTTTATTGTAGAAAATTACAAAAAGCTTAAAGATCTATTCAACCCCCCTTCTAGATCGCTTACATAATTTGCATCATCACTTTCAAGTGCAATAATAATAAATGAATTCAAATATGCAATACCCTATAAGTAGATTGGATAAAAAATACAATGTCTCAACAAAATTATATAAATAGAAAAATTAAATATGTCAAGTGTACCTTGTTCAATAGATGCACCATTCAATTCATTCACAATAACTGTAACAAAGAAGAAGAAAGAATTACATCAAAAATTTAAAGACAATTAATTTAACATAGTTACAACTATATCCATACCATTCACATTATTATCTATTGTGCTGCCAATTTCATCTGATAATTCAGATTGTAAATCTTCTGACACAAGATCAGTAATGTCATCGGCTTCATTATTTGTATAATCTTCCAGTGGAACATTTAGATCTGGAAATCCAATTTCACATGCAATGTTTAAAGCTTCAATGTTGTCATGAATTTTCCAATTGCAAGTTATAGCACTACATTTGCCCATACTTCTAATTATATGTCTTCCTGGCTTCATTGCTAAGGGATTTCCAATTTGCCTTCTCTTGGAGATTAAACATGGTGAACTTGCAACAGATTGAATATGAGGAAGGCTATTAACTTCCAAAATTTTCCTTGATTTGAGCCTTTTGTTTGAGCAACCAACTTCCTCTAAACATAAAAGAAAGTATATGAGATTGGATAAGTAACAAAAAAATTGGACATTTTTTTATATACAATCAAACATTGACAAACCTGGAACAGCTAATGAGTTAAAATCTTTGAAAAGGTTCCTAGCACAGTTTGAAAGATCTGTAAATGGACGCCTCTGCTTGAATCCAGAATATGTTAAACTACTCTTGGCTGAACAGATGTTTGGGTTCCATTTGCTTCAGAAATTGATATAACACCATTATGTTGTAGATGAGTTTCAACTGATGATATTCTTCTTTCCAAAAAATACTGATTTGGAAGAATTGAAGAGGAAGGTTGTACACAACAATTTCTGATATTATTTTCATGAACTCCTATAAAAAACAACACAATAATTGAATGTGAGCAAAAATGGACGTGTTTTAAGTAAAAATAATAATAATGCAAAGACCACATCATATATAGATCTATTAAATTTGCATAAAGATTGTCATTGTATCTCCTAAAACACCAATAGCAATTGTACAATCTATTTGACAAGCTGATGCATTTTCCTTGAATAGTGGAGTCTGATTTTCTTGAAGATGAAAAGTATTTCTACCATTGGACTTCATAACTTCACTCTTCATACCACATTGGTTTGTCCTTGAAACCACAGGCTAAAATCTGTATTGGTTGCACATGATCCATTGTCTTCTGAGGCAGTTTCAGTAGTTATACCAAAGTAAGAACATATATAACAACCTGATATCCATGTCGCTAGTTTTGCTCAACAACTTGTGAAAGAAATTGTAGTAACCTATTGACCTCTCATATATATGCATGCTTGTGCAAACCAATTTTTATGCTTCATATAATTGATGCATATAACTATAATTTTCAATCAAAAAAAATCTTTTCATAGTTAAAAGAATAAATATCTAAACCTGAATATAAATATCTATTACCTCGACTCTGCAACTTTCGCTGCTAGTTTCCACCTCGATGCTACTGTCCTACAAAAGCATTCTTCAGTTATTTTGACAAGAAGATAAATATAAGTAGTTCAGACCAAGCCATATGGAAGCTAAAAGAAAACCCGAGAATATATTGGAAAATTATATATTTTCATGAGTTGCTTAACATGACTACCAAACCTTTAACTTCTAATCTATTGGAATAATTGAAATAGGGACATACGCATCAACAGAAAATGAATAACACATGTCAGAAACTCACTAATTGAAAGAGTAAGAGGAGTGTATAAAGACTCTGGTAGAAGTAGAACTCGCAATAAATTCAAAGAAATCCCATAAAAGGAATTGCAGGCAAAGGAGCACAGGGAATGAGAATGCACCCAGAATCAAAATGGGTCAGAAAGGCCTGGATTGGACACATTTAATATTAGCTAAAAATTATGTCAACCATCAAGGGGCCTAATCTTCTTGTTTCTTATGCCCGTGAAGAGAGGGAAAATGGTTCAATGAAGCAAGAGTGTGGACAAATACGTCACAATAATGAAAAGGGGCAGGTCTTTATCAGAGCCATCAATTGCAAACCTAACCGTTATATTTTCATGTTAAGTAGGTATATAGATAGGCTAACATGAATAGAAAACTCCAGAAAAAGAAAAGAACTTAACAGATAAAATTCATGAGCTGAGAAAGAAAACTCAAAAAGAGTTTTTGGTATCGTCAATTTCCAGGGATAAGAGTCATGGAAGAATCGTCGTGGGATTGAAATCTTAAGAAGCAGCTCTGGGGTGACAGGGACAGAGACACAAACAAAGATATTGAGTTGCTTCAAAGCTTCTTCTTCCTTCAAAAATCCAAGGAACCACTTTACTTTGTACATAGTTAACTTGAAAATTGTGTCGTGCTTTGTGTATGCTAGACGGTGCTTGGAGCTATGCACAGATAATGAAGAAGACTATCCTAAGTACCTTAGTCTGCTTACGAATCATCGATGGTAAGCAGGGTGCCTTATCTACTTCTGTGAAATGTAGAATGGGTTATTTGAGTAGAGAAGCATGATTTCTGAGAAGCATTAAATGCTTTATGGAAACCATTATTCCAAAAGCATTAAATGCTGTTGTTTCTTAAAAGCTTTGACATTCCATAGAACATTTAATGGTGTCGTCTCTTAAAAGCTTTGACATTTTGTCAGCAAAAGCATTTAATGAATTCATAAGCATTAAATGCTTTATGAATCAATGAAAATTTATGGAGGGAAATGAAGGAGTAGGGATTGAGTTTTAA
Organism: Erythroxylum novogranatense; assembly: GCA_029891385.1. NCBI lineage: Eukaryota > Viridiplantae > Streptophyta > Magnoliopsida > Malpighiales > Erythroxylaceae > Erythroxylum > Erythroxylum novogranatense. The sequence goes on from CM057229.1 coordinate 20,552,371, forward strand.
GTAAGTAAGTAGATTCTCATAATTAAGTTCAAACACAATAACATTTGTTTATTGGACTATTATTTTTTTAATAATTAGAAATATGAATTTTGTTCTCTATGAGCAATATGACTTTATATACTCTCACGGAATAGTATAACTATACTCTCACTAACCTTTTTATAGACATGATAAATCCATAATCTTCTAAAATAAATTCTTTGAATTTATTATGAAAGTGAATCTTTCAAAGATTTGACAACCTTTTAACTATATATCAAATATCAACAAAGGCATTAGTTCTATTTGAGTGCGCTAATATGAGATTTATACTTTTCAAACTTCATCTTACTCTCACTACTTATCTTATGCATTTAAACAAACATTTTATTTAATAAAGTTTGCACGATTATCTCCAACTTATTTAAATATCTCGCAATACTTAGATTATATTATAATAGATATGCTTCATATTCAAGTATCACCCAAAATCATTAACTTTTGACTATTTCAAAGTCTTACCATTCTATATCTATTATGGAATCTTTCTAATTGATTTAATTTGAACTAACAAAGGTAAATTATTATACTAGATATAGTTATAAAAGAAATAAATAATTCATCGACAATATCTTTAGATTGTGCTTCTTTTCACACAAAACCCTACTATTATGGAATTTAGTGTGGAGATATTTACCAAAGAATCAATTTTCCTAGACAACCAAGAAAACTTAATTCTCACCACATTAATATTATGGAGTGTTTCAATATTCTTAATGCTTAATTTCTACTTAGATTTAAATATTTTAAACTTTTCAAAATTTAAATTAATATTTCATTTAATACATGTGACTTTATTATAGAAAGTCAATAGCAAATATAATGAAATACAGTATTCAATTTTTTATATAAATTGCTATTACATTATGTGTATTTTAACAATTTAATATCATAATTGTCCTTTTACCTAATGTTTATTTGGTCACCCTTAAACCTAACAAGTTTTACAAGTTTGATTTGATTTATAGTCAAAATGATACATATATATTTATATGTAACTTTATGATTCTCATTATATTAATTTAACCAATTTAAAACCAGAAATAATCTCGGTTATCGACTTTTATTCTCACAACTTAAGCATAAATCATATTTAATCTAACACATATAAGCTATTTGTACAAATTCAAATCTACTACTTTTACTCATTTATCAATTTCTTATCAAACCTTAAATATTGTAATGATGTTAAATCTAGATTTAGTTTCAAATGTTCAAAACGTGACTTAAACATATAGATGAACTTTGCCATATCATATATTGGCAAGAAAAGTCATGCAATAATTTCTTTTAGTGATAAGCAATATCGTACTATTAACAAACATCTTCACTTGTAGTCTATATTTTTGCTTTTAGTAGAATAAATTAAATGCAACACTTTTATCAAGGTACTATACCTATTAATTCTACTATGTACAACTAATTACAATGGGTTATTATAGTATTGGCATCCACCTTATACATTAGCATTAAAGCTTGTGAGACAATAATCAATCCAAAATGTCATTACATTTTGTATCTATATGATATTGATGTGTGTCTAAAACTTTATTATCAAATCCTTAAGAGGGATTATAGCAAAATCACATAATGGATATATAACTTTTCTAGCTAATTTTGAGAACTCTTCTCAAACATATTGTAGGTCTAATAAATTTGGTTCACTAACACTTAGTATCAACTATAATACACAAAGGTTAAGTTTTACTCAAAATAAAATATAAATTTAATAAAAGCAAGTAATAAATTATATGCTATAATAATCGATAAGATTAGGACTTTCGTCATTTATTTAGTTACTCACTATTTTATTCAAAATAATAGTCTCACTACTATTATGAAAATATTACTCTAATCTCTATAGTGGCTTAGGATCTTATTTAACTTTAGTTAAGCTTGAGTTTACTTAACAAATTAACTAAACTTCAATTTGATAGATAATAAGTTTATCAAGCATATCTTATAAGCTTGAGTTTACTTAACAAATCAACAAAACTTAAATTTGATAGATAATAAATTTATTAATCATATCTTATATAACTCATATATATGTTATATGATAACTCTGGCCAATAAATTTATATGATCATGAGTTTGCCCATTAAGATCATACACATTTAGTTAAGTAGGACCCATCATTATAATCCTACACATATTTGGGTTAAAATGATCTTGAGCTTTCTCAATTAAAAAACTCTTGTCTATTCTTAAAGCAATAGATTTCAACAATTACACTCATATTATATACTTATATTTAACACATGATTTTATGTTAAATAGTCTCATCAAATGTACATTATATGTAAAAGGTCATTCATGCAACTGATTATGCATATATAATTAAATTATAAGTATGAAATATTATTGTATTTTAATTATCAATACAATTTAACCTAGAATAATATTTTAACTCTTTGGATAATTAAATTACATTAAATCATTCATTCATAAATAAATTGAATTTTTATTACAAATAGAAATTCAATTTGATTTAACAAATTTTCAATTTTAAATGAAAATCATTTCCAATTATGTTGACTCCTTTAATGAATATAATTGAAATCAATTTTCAATACATTTCTTATTTATAGAAAAACTCAAATTTTATCTAAAACTTTCGATAAATTATTGTTAATTAAGAATGGTAAAACATTCTCCATAATTACTTTAGAATGACAAATACCTTAGTGACTTGCTAAACTATGTCTATATGGTTCATATTATATATAAGTAATACCGACTAAGCTATCTTTAATAGAATAGGTCATAAGTAGTATCAAAATATAATAGTTCTTATATGAGATACTTTGATAATCTCAAGTCTAAAGATCAATTATCGACCATCATAATGATAAAATCTATATATACAAATAATACTCCATTTGAGATCCTCACAATCAAACCAATTTCGTGAACTTATTCTTTAATAAACACCACACATTTATTTAATATCTTTATACTTTAATTTATAAGATCAATTATTTTTCATAAGAAAAATAACGTGTTCAATTTTATTATTTCATCAACATTTTATCTTATTAAAATTATAACTTTGAACAATTTAGGAATAATACATAAATACTAATTAGATCTTATAATTATAATCTCATCATGGTTTCTATCGCACATTAATTATTTCAAGAAGTTTAATCTTAGTATTAAAACATCAAATTTAATTTTAAAATATGGAAATAAATAGTATCTTTAATTAATTATATCATAAAATTTAAAGCCAATCGATTGGTGTGTTGATACACCAAGACAATTATGTTGGAAAACTAGTTCCTAAATATATTAATATTACTAACATTGAAATTTCAACAATTATAACATATTAATCCTAATTCCTAGGTCCCATAAAACAAAATGTATAGAAGAAAATAGCAGGGATCGTAATTTTACTTTATAATTTAATTTATATAAGAAATCCATATTATCGAAGTATTACCTATACATATAAGTAATGCGTGCATTTATTTATGAAATAATCAAATTACTTGTACAAGTGCCTAAAATAAACAAGAAGCCACAAATGGGTAACCTTTCACGCAATTTCAAACTACAACATAAAACGATATAGGCTAATGACATTCTAACTATGTTGGCTTATATGTAGATACCGATCGAAAGTGAACCCATCCAACAAGAATATAATGCTCGATCAATGTAACTTTCTCTTCGTTAGTATATATTATCTCCACAAAATGTTTGAAGATATTCTGTGACTACTTAACTAAAATCTAGGAATGAATTTATAAGATTTTATTATTTTCGTAGTTTAATAAATATAATTTAAATGTGATTGTAATACTAATTAACTATTGTATATATGACAAGGAGAGAAGTGAAAATTATTATTATGTAAAATAACATTGGATATTTTATGTTAATTGTTGATGTTTCGGTTATGTATATGCAAATTGTTGATGTTTCAGTTATGTTTATATGTATTGTTGATATTTCACTTATGTTTATATGAAGTGTTGACTGATGAGTTATATTAATACGGAATGTTGCTGTGCTGTTTGAGTTATGTTTAAATAGATTATTGATGTTTGAGATATGCTTATGAGGATTGCTGATATTTGAGCTATGTTAATTCGAAATGTTGATGTCTGAGTTATGTTAATGTAGAATATTGATGTTTGAGTTATGTTTATACGAATTGTTGATGTTTGAGTTATGTTTATGTGTATTATTGATGTTTGACTTAAATTTTATACCTAATGTTGATATTTGAGTTATAGATATCCAATATAATTGCACCTATTAGAAATAAAGGAAAGAAGGTAGAAAGTATCGAAGTTGTCCCTAGTCAATAACAACTACACCAATAAGTTCCTACTCAACGACCACATCAATCAGATCCTAGTCAACAACAACAATCAAACTCAGTCGTTAATGAACTAAGTCAGTAACAACCTCTATCTGCCTCAATTAGTACAGAGGGATCTGTAGGTTTAGTAATCATTAACACCTACAAATAGACTTATGCTCAAATGTACATTTTTAATGCGTACTTTTAATCATTATTCATTTGTTGTCACGTTCCAATACCGTCATAAGAAAAAGAGGTTGAGGTATAACTAAAAGTTATGAGTTGCAGTGAATGAATGTTGTAATGAACAACAAGTTGTCTGTATAAATTGATACATCGCAAGGTTGTCTTATAGACAAGGTTCAAAATCATCAAAATTGTCTAGTAAGTTGGGGGTAATTGCCAGAACTGAATTGCCTTGCCTTACGCATACCAAGAAATTGAAGGAAGACAGCTTGGTAAGATTGTTTTGGATAAAGTTTCAGTAAAATTTCAATTTATTAAATTCCATGCAATATTGTTTTACTTTTTTAAAGATAATTTCACTATTTTTTTTGTTCATAAATGAAGCTGAATATCGTTGATATTGACAAACATAAGGTTTCAAATTGTGTTACTTCACTTTTGAAACAAAGGATCAAGGATTATCGTTATCGATTGCATAAATATTACAAATCTTTTCCTTTGAATGGAGAAGCAATGAGACATCTTTCGAAATGGATGTCTCTAGAAAATTGGAACAGTTTGTGTGATTAATGGGCCTCTCCCAACTTTCAAGTTTGTTTCCTTTTTCTTTACAATTGCTTCCATTAATCTTGTTACACAATTTAATGACTATTATTTTTCTTTATTTAGAAAAGTGTGAGAAAGCCAAGGTTAATAGATGAAAAATGAAAACTTCTCACAACTAAGGCTCTAAATCATTTGTAGTCCTTCAAAATGAATATGCAAGTTCTTTATCTATAAGTTATAGTTATATCCATGGTTTTGAAACTCAGACCGGACTGGCCGGTTCGATCGGTGAATGGTAGGCTATTCGGTCCCCGTGACCCCTAAAAACCAGTTCTCAATTGAACCAATTCGAACCGGTAAGAACCTGCCAATTGACCGATTAAACCGGTATTGGTCGAAGCAGTTGGCCACCGGTTCAGTGAATATAAAGGCACAATTTTATACCCTCATTCAGTCATTCCTATTTCCTCCGTTCGTCGTCTTCGTTTCCACGCAATCTCTTATTCTTTTTTCCAAGTCTTTGTTAAACTTTCCCCTTCGGCTCTTTCACGCTTATTTCCTCCTGAGAATTTATCCCTGCCTTTTTCTCTTTTCCAAGTCTTTGTTAAGCTTTTCCCTTCGTCTCTTTCACCATAAATTTTCAGCCATGCTTTTGATGCAACTATTTGCCTTTTCTCATTGTTGGAGTAATTCCTATATTTGCGTCTCTCTTTCACAGGAATAAAACCCATGCCTTTTTGTTTTCTTGTGGCATCTACCATCGTTTTTCTTCTTTTTCTGTTGTGGATTAAAGACGACAAATGTGATATTGTTATTGTTAATAACGTAATCTCTCTTCTCAAATTTGGTTTATTATTAATAGTTGATTGTTCGGAGATGATTGTGGTTTGGTGATACTGATTTAGCTAATTTGTGAACTTTATATGTTTAACAATGGGAATATGAAAGAATGCATGTATATTGTTTGATGAAATGCCCCACCCTTTTAATGCATGTATAATGTGTGTTTAAAGAAAATGTTTGGGTGGCATTTAGCTTTCTTAAATGAATTAAATGGCTTGGGATCTCCTTTATACTCTTTCATTACATTCCACGAACGTTGAGGAAACAAGAAAAGGAAGACAAGGCATAATCTCCTTTGTTCTTTTATTGTGGAGGAAGCTTATCATAAATAATGTTTCGCCCTTCACTCCTTTATGCTTTGAAAAATGGAAGTTGAATACATGATTTTCAGGCACGACTCTTTGCTACCAAATCAATGAACTTAGTTGGTCCTATATCTCTCGTGTCATCCCATTGGAAAAAGGGGCTAAATTGACTGATTGTTTGCGTTAACAATATATTGATTCTTGAAAGCCTTCATTTAGTTTCTGTTTTGCTATAGAGATTATTGTAGCTAGTTTGATCGTATTAGTGTTGTAACTTATTCCACATACTCTATTACATAAAACAAAATTATATTGTAAAGCTACCTCCAATTACAATATCGTAATGATAATTTTAGAATGTTAGGGATGACTACTGTCATTCCTAGCAGTTGTAGTATCTAAATACATTGATTTAGTATGTTATGAGCTACAAGTTATTTATATGTTTCTATAACCTACGATTGTTTAGGTCTGAAAAGACTTCACAATTGATAGATGGATATCAATCTCAAGATTTGCACATTGACTACTCTAACTTCATTAAGCACAGGAAACTCAGGACCTTCTTGCATGTTTATGCAAAACTTACTGTAGATGTTGATTTTAAAATATTTTTCTTTGAGAATGAGTGAAATGGAAATTTGAAATTGTTGCAGAATCATATTTTATATATCATTAACAATCTTTAACTCACTGTTTCCTCTAATTTCGTATTCAAAGATTGCATATCCTAAACCATCTTTGTTTTTTATTTTGTAGTGATGGATAACAATGCTTCTTCTGTACCATCGCACACCTTGTCATCCATTGATCAAAGTTGCAGCCAAAATCCTCCTCAGAGAAGTGATATAGCATGGAAGCACTGTTATGAGGTACAAACAAGTGGAAAGAAACGAACCTTAAAGTGTTTATATTGCGATCAAGCAATTTATGGTGGTGGGATAAACCGAATAAACCAACACCTAACCGGCATTACTGGTAATGTCAAACCTTGTCCTAAAGTTAAACCAGATGTTCATTTTTTTTATTAAAGGACAGTTAATAGAAGCATCTAATAGTAAAAAGGAGAAACATGACTCTAGGAAGAATTTGTATGATACTGAGACTTGTCAGTTAGATGGAGATGATGTAGTGGAGATCTCTAACTTAGCTGGTAAAGGAGATGTAGGTGGTAGTAGTAAAAGAAAGAAAACAAATGAAATTAGAAGTTATATGAAAGCCGGTGCTGGTATAAACTCAGCTCAACCTAGCATACAAGCAACACTACTAAGTAGAGAAAGATGGCATGATACTTATATGTCAATTGCATTGTGGTTTTACAATAGTTGTATTCCGATCAATGCTGTTAATTCACCATTTTTTCAGCCTATGATTAGTTGGATTGCAACTATGGGTCATGGATACACAGGTCCTACTTATCATGCATTAAGAGTCCCGTTACTTAAAGAAGATAAAACCCAATATCTGTTGTCTATTGATGCTTTGCGCTCTAAATGGGTTGAAACTGGTTGCACGATTATGGGTGATGGTTGGACAAATGGTATGCACAGATTTTTGATTAGTTTCTTGGTTTACTGTCAAATGGGATTTCTTTTATTAAATCTGTTGATGCTTCTGGTATTAATTCTGATGCACAAACTTTATGTAATCTTTTCTCTGAGATTGTTGAGATGGTTGGTGCTAAAAATATTGTGCGTATGGTCACGGACAATGTAAAGAACTACAAAAGGGCTGAAAATTCTTGTCTGAGAAATATCCTTTGATCTATTGGTCTTCATGTTCTGCACATTGTATCAATTTGATTATGAAGGATATTGGGGAATTGACATCGGTAAAGAATTTGGTAGTTCTTGCTTCGAGAATTACAGTGTTTCTATATAATCACAAGTGGCCACATGGATGGTTGAGAAAATGGCCTGGGTGGACTGAAATTATTCATCCCAGAGATACTCGCTTTGGCACACAATTTATTGCGTTGAAGAGTCTCTACGATCACAAGGAGCATTTGGAAGCTATGGTCGTGACTACCGGATTTAAGAAATTCCTAAAAACTGAAAAAGGTAGAGAAGTTAAGCAAATTTTTCTAGATAGTAACTTCTGGAACAATAGCTTAATTATTGTGAAGATCATGGGCTTGATTATGAGATTGTTGCGCATGTGTGACTCCGATGAGAAGCCTTCGTTAGACTATGTATATGAGAGGATGTGGAGGGCAATCAAGGGCATAAAGAAGCTATTTAGAAACAAAGAGCACCTTTACAAGCCCTATATTGATATAATCGATGATAGGTGGGATAAAATGTTGCGCAGACATCTTCATGCAGCTGCATTTTTCTTGAATCTAGCCTTTCAGTATGACCCAGATAGCCCAGCTCAAAACCCTAAAGCTTTTTTGGGATTACTTGATGTTGTTGAGAAAGTATTTTCCCGAACTTCAAAACATAGTTAAAGAAATCACTACATTTCAGGAACGTCAAAAAGTTTTCGGGCGACCATTAGCTATAAACAATGCAAAAACAACTCGGCGTGGTATGTATTTTTATTTCTTTTTACTTGATTATTTATATTCTTGTTTGGTTATAATAAACTCTTAATATTAATTGCATTTATTAAATGGTGTAAAATTTTATTTAGATGAACGGTGGAGGTGTTTTGGTCACGATGCGCTGCACTTGCAGCAGATTGTCGTTAAGATATTGAGTCAGACTTCATCTTCGTCAGGGTGTGAACGGAATTGGAGTGTATTTGAGAGGATTCATACTAAGAGGAGGAATCGATTGGAACATCAAAGACTCAATGATCTTGTGTTTGTTCATTACAATTTGAGGTTGCAGCATCGATAAGACTTCTTCACTTGTCAATAAGTTAGTACTTTATATTATTATCATAAACTAAAATCTTTCATTATTTACAGTGGCAAACAAATGAAGAGACCATATGATCCAATTAATTATGAAAGCATTGACAAAGTGGATTTTTGGTTGGTTGATGAGGATTCGAGTGGAGAGCTTGATGCTGATGAGATAGAAGATATGCTTGAAGAAGAATTATCTAATGAAAATTTGCAGCCATCTCGAGGTTATATAAGAAACTACTTAATTTTTAATTGTAATATTATCTACCTATTTATTATTTCACATTACTTAATTGCACCCTTTTTGTTTAGGTGATGAAGAAGACACAAATAGGATCAATGATCACATTGATTTAATGATGTCCATGATGTCGAGACCTCGAGTTCCAATGATGGTGAAGTTGCTCGTATCTTAAGGTAATAAAGGAATCACCTCATTGATGAAGATGATGATTAAAGAGTTGGTCATATAGTAGCTTTTTAATTTGACTTTATTAAAATACTTGATGGTGGATTGTTTGATTTGTTTGATGTTAATTTCATTTGGACTCGATCATGTGGTTATTATTGGGATAATTGTTGATTTTGTTGTCTTGTTTTAATGGATGTGTTAGACTCGGATTTTGTTATGATATTAAATATTTAGACACTTTTTTATGGATTTTTTCATTTTGTGTTGGTTGATGCAATTATTTTGACATCTAGTGATGATATTTTAGTTATTATTTGTGAAAAATTATATGATTGATGTTTGAAAATTTTATTCATATTTATTTATATTATTTGGTATATTTTTCTTTTTATATTACTAATATTATATATAATTAAATATAATTATTACGTAATTATGACGTCACATCGATAGAAGCGATGACCGAAGCAAAGTTATGAATACGCATAAGACTCGATCGAATTGAGCTCTGGAACAAAATTGTACGATCTTAAATTAGATCAAAATGCCGCTTTAGGAGAATTTTTAAAATTATGAAATAATCTCTAAAATTTTTAAAATTGCAAAATAGTCCATATAAGTATATTATACAATTGTATCTGTACACTTTACTAGTTTATTGCTTACATCACCATGTTTTCAAAATCTTAATAATAAATAATAATGACAATTAATATGAAATAAAAATAATTTTAAATATTTTACATATAAATAATAACCACAATTAATATAAACAAAGACAATCATCATCATGCCATTATAAAATTAAGAATAATACAAAGTATTTAAAATATTACAATAATACAATTCCATCATTTTAATAAATAATATTACATCAAAAGATTCAAAATAACCGACAAAAGAACAATAAATATTACAAAAAGAGTTGATGATGAAGGAACAATCAAATAGCAGTTAAACCTGAAACAAAAACATTACAGTTACATTGCATATATAGAAATTAACATAAACATCAAATATAATTAAAATTCAAAGAAGAGGAAAAAAAACCTAGAATTCAATCGTCAATGAGAGGAAATCCGCTAGAACTGCACTGACCCCAGTGATCATGTGATACAAAATCCTCATCATTGAGAGGAGCTTCATCATCATTATCATTCAAATTTAATGCAACAAATGAAGTATCAATGCTTTCCCATCTAAGATTATCTTCCAAATTCAAATCACTCACATCAATCAAATTGGGTTCTTCAGAAACTCAATCCGTCAAAACATCAATATTATCAATCGCAATTGGATCATTTGAACAACTTGTACTGCTAAAACTCCTAGTAAACAATTAAATTTAATTATTAGAAAATTATAAGAAATTAAATCAAAAATAATAATGATAATAATATACCTTTCCCGAAGCTTTAAATTGCAACGAATATAAACCAAGTCATTCAATCTTTTATGCTCCAATCGATTCCTTTTTTTAGAATGGATAAATTCAAATGTGCTCCAGTTTCGTTCACACCCAGTTGCACTCACACATTGACTTAAAATTTGAATCGTAAACCTTCTCAATTCTGGAACACTACATCCGAATAGATCCCACCAAGAAACTGCAAGTTATAAGAAAACAAAAGTAGTGTTATAAACAAAATAAAGTGATAAATAATTTTTAACAAATAAGAAATAGGAAACAAGTAATACCTGGAGAAAGATTTCCTCTTTGTCGAATAGTGATCGGCATTCCAAAATCCCCATAAGACAACTTATAAATCTCCATTTGTGAGGTTAAAACATCTTACATTGAGTCATGAGAAACCATTGTTGTAATTGTGAAAAGTATTCCTCTACTAACTGCGGTTTGCTTTTCAACTTCCAGTCTAAAATACATACTAGGATTTAAAAATGCCTCAACTACAAACAATGAAGAAAAAAGTTGTCTTCCCCTTCTCTCATTAATGATTGAGAGATATGGTAGGTATAAAAAAGGCATATTTTTCAGATTGGTCTTAATTGCTTCCGTCGTTCTCTTCATAGCATCAAAAATATAACCTATTGTTGGCTTTTCTTCACTATCAGCCAACCGAAGCACCCTCACCAAAGACTCACAAACTCGGATAACAAATTAACATTGCGTCCAAAATTTCCTATCTTCCAGTATGATACTACATACCTCCATTTCAGCATTAGACCTAGCATGCTGAGATGTAACCCACTTATCACTTGTAAACATTTGCCTTAACTCCTTCTTCAACGAAACAAAAGACTGAAGTGATAAGAAATTTGTTGCAAATCTTGTCACAGCAGGACGACACAAATTCCTACCATTGGTAAATTTCCTTCTCATCAAATTCAAAACCCGTGCACGATTATAAATAAAATTTGTCACCTTTTTTGCCTTCTGTATGGTCTCATCAATAACAGGAAAATACCTAGGATCTCCTATATTCTCCAACATTAAGTCAATGCAATGTGCAATACAAGGACTTCAAAAAAATGAATTATAGGTACTCTGCAACCTTTTCCCTGTCGCTTTATAAGCGGAATCATTGTCAGTAATAAACTGAACAATGTTTTCCACCCCTACTTCATTCACAACTTCATCAAATATCCCAAAAAAAGTATCAGCATTTCTAATCAGGTCAGATGTATTAATAGATTTTAAAAACATAGAGCCATTTGAAGAATAATCCAAAAAATTTATAATAGGCTCTTGTCTCATATTTGTTCAACCATCACACATAATTGAGCATCGATTAATACCCCAACTTACTCTTCTTTCAGCCAAATAAGTTCTCATTTTAGAAACAACACAACTCAAAATTTTACCTCTTAAGTCATCAATCGATGACCCTTTGTATCCTGGACCATAAGAGGCTATGACATCTATCATAGGTTGATAATAATATGATTGAGAAGCATTAACTGACGAACCTGTATCATATCACTATCTAACTACTGTCATATCTACATTGTAAGTCGCATCTCTTGTCTACATTGCACTACGAATTGAAAGTTGGGTTCCAGGAGTTGTTCGTGGTGCAAAGAAACCAAACACCTGCCTTTTTCTCTTCCTCACATCAGATTCTTCAGAATCCTGAGGCTGAGATGGAACACTATCAGTACCACTATCACTACTACTTCCACCTTCAACATTTCCATAATCACCACAAAAACCAAAAAACGAACTTCCACTACCAATTTCAAAATTCAGTCTTTCCCTTCTATCTTTCTCAAATTGATGTTCATCAAGCAATGTTTTCATCTGTCATTTCACATCATGGCTTACTTTTTTACACGCTTCCACATCTCCTTTAACCCCAGCTAAATGCTTTTTCAATCGGGTAATTCCTCCACCTTTCAAATGCTTGTTACAAAACAAGCAAATGGTATGATTCTTTTGACCGGGAACCACACCAGCGTGTGCCCAAGCTAGATCATTGTATCTTCCTGAACTAGGTTGATCAGGAGTATTTGAATTTCCTTCCATTTATTTGTAGTTCTGTACACAAAAATATATAACACATAATGTCAGTACACAATGACAATATGCATATCCATCTTATATAATATAACTCATTATGTAATAATTACAAAACATACTATAACAATTTGCAATTTCAACAATTACAAAACAATGATAATTTCATTTCCATTCATTCAATTTACAACAATTTTCAATCCTAACAATTTCAAAACAATCATAATTCTATTTCCATTCATTCTATTAACAACAATTTCCAATCCTAACAATTACAAAACATTCATAATTCCATTTCCATTCCATTTCATTCACAACAATTTCCAATCTTAACAATTACAAAATAATCATAATTCCATTTCCATTTATTCCATTTACAACAATTTCCAATCCTAACAATTACAAAACAATCATAATTTCATTTCCTTTCATTTCATTTACAACAATTTCCAATTCTAACAATTACAAAACAATCATAATTCCATTTCACTTCCTTCCATTTACAATAATTTCCAATCCTAACAATTACAAAACAATCATAATTCCATTTTCATTCATTCCATTTACAACAATTTCCAATCCTAACAATTACAAAACAATCATAATTCCATTCGCATTCCATTTCATTCACAACAATGTCCAATCTTAACAATTACAAAACAATCATAATTCCATTTCCATTCATTCAATTTACAACAATTTCCAATCTTAACAATTACAAAACAATCATAATTCCATTTCCATTCACTCCATTTACAACAATTTTCAATCATAACAATTACAAAACAATCATAATTCTATTTCCATTCCATTTCATTCACAACAATTTCCAATCTTAACAATTACAAAACAATCATAATTCCATTTCCATTCATTCAATTTACAACAATTTCCAATCCTAACAATTACAAAACAATCATAATTCCATTTTCATTCATTCCATTTACAACAATTTCCAATCCTAACAATTATAAAACAATCATAATTCCATTTCCATTCATTTCATTTACAACAATTTCCAATCTTAACAATTACAAAACATTCATAATTCCATTCCATTTCCAATCTATTTCTAACAATTTTCAATCATAACAATCACAAAACAATCATAATTCCATTTCTATTTACAACAATTTCCAATTCTAAGTTTCTAGCAATCACAAAACTTTCATAATTTTATTTTCATTTCCTTACATTTTTAACAATTCTCAATTCCAACAATCACAAAACAATCATAACTCCATTTCCATTTCCATTCATAATTCCAATTGAATTTCTAGCAATTTTCAATTCCATTTCTAACAATTTCAATTCAAAGTTTGAAAAATAATGATCAAGTTCAAGGTATAATATAATTTACCCAATTGGAAAATAATGCATGAAATATCTTATACAATTGTTCATACACATAAATTCATAATACAATCATTAAGTTCAAAGATTTATTCATAACATGAAATCAAGTTGAATGATATACATTTTTGAAAAATTTTCCCTTTTTAAACCTTTGAACTTGACCTTTTCATTTTAATAAACCACAATATTATATACACCATTTCATATGTTATTCCTAAATATATATGTTGCTTTTACAATTTTTAATTGACATTAATAAATGTAAGTATAAATAATTAAAATCTACAACTACAAGTCTACAACATATTCACAATTTGACAACAAACATTCAATACGTCACTTCTTTAAGCTCAAACAAGTTTTTACAATTTTACAAAATTTTGTTATCAATTTTACAATTTCACATTGAATTATCAATTTTATATTTAATTATTAATTTCATATTTGATTATTATTTTTACATTTAGGTTTAAATGTTAATTATCAACTTTCAATTTTAAATTTTAACAATCTTTGCATAATACATAATTAATTAATTACATACTAAGTTACTAACCCCATTTTACAATTCTACATTTCCAATTCTAATTTACAATTCCATTGTACAATCTTTGTGTAATTACAAATGCATAATAAAATAACTTAAATTACTTACCTATGGTATCAACTATCAACTTCAAAAATTTCATTCCAAAACAGTGAAAATTTCATTCCAAAACAATTTTAATTTTCAAACATTCAAAAATTCCATTCCAAAATTTTTCAAACCAATCCTAATTCTAATTTCCAAACCAATTCTAAAACAAAACAATCAATATTCACTAATTCGTAATTAATCCATTCCAAATCCTCATTAGTTCAAACATCAAACTTCACACTTCAAGTTCAACTTCAGTATTCAACAATCCAAACCCAATCCTCCACAAGTCCACCCACTGACAACATTTTCATCAACTGATCAGCACTAATACACAACAAATCCAATCCATTTCTAATCCACAACAGAAAAAAAATATCCATTTACGATTACCAGCAATTTTTGGACACAGAGAAGTAGAGAACAGATCAACTCAAGTTACTCAATAGTCAACAACACACACCCAAAAAAATTTGTTAACCGTCGGGTTCGAGTCACTCAGGTCTTCACTTGGGTATTCGGGTTGGGGCTCCAGGTTGTGGGGTCGTTCTCGGAGGGTCAGTGAGACGCCGGTGTTGTGACATAGAGAGTCGGCAACATATTTCAGCGGCGTGGACGAAGCGAGGGAGGCGAGCCGTGAGACCAGGGAGCGCGATTCCACAACAGAGGAGAAGAGGAAGACTCGACGAGACCAGAGTCTACATCAGGGAGGGGCGGCTGTTAGCCCCAAAAAAATTTTTTTTAAATTTAAGCATGATTAGATTAATTGAGTAAGTTAAGTTAGCGTAAATTGAATTGAGATTTAATTAACATGTGATAGCATTAATGAGTTGGGTGAAGAATTAATGGAATTAAATGAGTTAGTTGGGTTTTAATGAGGTAGGAAAGAAAAGAAAGATAAAATGGGCTTAAAGAAAATTGGGCCTAAGTAAGTTGTAGGATAAAGAGGAAATAAAGAGGAAGAAGAAGAAGGAGTTAGACTTGGGCCTTTGGGCTTGGGTTAAATGAAGAAGGAGTATAAAAGGAGAAAGAAAGAAGTAAGTTAGGAGGAAAGGAAGAGGAAAACGAAAATAGAAGAGGAAGAGGAAGAGAACATAGTAAAGAGGAAAGAAGAAGGAGAAAAGAAAGCCTTGGCTAGGGTTTTGATTTTTCAAGAGATTTAGCAAGTGTTTGAAGAAAGTTCAAAGAGAAAGAAGATAGAGGAGGAGCTAAGCTTCACTTTGAACCAAGAAACCACTTGTTTGGTTAAGGAATCAAGGTAAGTTATATTTTCAAGGTTAAGTTTTGTTGGTTTTATAGTTTAAAAGCTTAGAAAGAAGATGGGTTTAGTGATTCTAGGGTTAATTTCATGATTTAAGTTCATGGGGTTTTCAATTTTAGAAACCCTAAATGATATGAGGTTCTTTTCTTGTTATGGTTGAAGTGGGACAAGAAAGAAGAGAAGAGCAAGAGGAGGAACTCCATTAGCAAAGATTTAACAAGTCTAAAAGGTGGGTTTCATATTTATCTTTATGTATATAAGCTACAAATGCAAATTAATGCATGACATTAATGAGTTTCACTACTTGAAAGTTATATTAAATATGTGTGATTGAATGATTGCAATAAATGCTTGATGAATGAATATGATGAAAGGCATGAATGATGTATGAAAAGATGATTTCAAAGAAGCGATGAATTGGACAAGAACAATCCAATTTTATGATTTTGCATGATGGTTATGTTATGTGGGTAAGGTATAGTCTAAGAACGAAATCACGTGCCGTCGACCATGAAGCCTTCGCCCATTGCCCGATTGTGGCATAGGATGATCCAACATTTTGGACTCCTCAAGATTTGCCCATATAGACACATAAAATGAGACTATATGGTTGCCAAGAATAAGGACTTACCGAGCCATTTGATGTGTTGTTTATGTGAATTACATGAAAATGTAAGAATTATGAATGTTTGAATTGTGAAAAAAATCATGTTTGAATATTGATGAACTTTGCATGATGCATGTATTATAATTTAATGAATGAATGCAAAAAGTATGAATAATTAAATAGACTTGCTTGATAGATAAATATAAATGTGTTACCCACGGAGTGAAAGCTCACCCCCCTCAACTCTACAGGAAATGAGAAGGATCCCGAGGAGCAAGCTTAAAGGCACTTACTCCAAGATTTTCTTTTGGTTTTGTATTTGAAATGATTTTTGGTAAAAACAATGCTTTAGTAGCATTTTGAGAATGGTACTGTATTTTGAAACTTCATTGTAATTGGGCTTAAAATGCCCACTAAAGCATTGTATGAATATGACATGAGTTGATGATGATGGAATGAATGCAAATGAAATGCAAGTATGCTAAGTTCAAATGTATTTGAGAAATTTGTGCATGTTTAAGACAATTGCATCATTATTATAGTTTGGATTTGATTAGATGATTAAGAGTGTGGCTGTTGCTTAGAATGGCATTTGAAGATACCTTAGGGTTTAAACATATTATATGAGGTTGTATGATGAGTTTTTGCAGGTGGAAGTATTAGGATTGATAAATTGGTTAGTTGTATTTTCAAGGGAAGTGCTGCCAAATTTTCCTAAAACTTGACAGAACTTCGCCCCAGTTTTTGACCTTCGTAGGACTTGAATTAGATAAATGAGCTTCATGAATATTGTAGTAGAAGATTAGAGCTTTCCAAGGGTATATCGTTTGCTAAATTTGGATATCGGAGTCAAAAGATATGATCTATATAAGTAGACATGTGCTGGATAGAAAAACCAGCTGATAGAAAAAAAAAACCAGCTGAAGCAAAAGCAGACGATATGGACTTGATATCGATAGATTTAGACAAAATTTCCTTCTTGAAAGTTGTAGATCTCTCTTTTCTCTATGAGATAGGTACCAAGTTTGTCCAATTTCGATATCAGAGTCAAAAGATATGATCTATATAAGTAGACATGTCTTTGGATAGAAAAACCAGGTGATAGAAAAACCGGTGATAGAAAAACCGGTGATAGAAAAATCAGTGATCGAAAAACCGGTGATAGGAAAAACCGGATGATAGCAAAACCGGTGATAGAAAAAAAACCAGATGATAGAACAATCGGTGATCGAAAACCAGTGATAGGAAAACCGGATGATAGGAAAACCGGATGATAGCAAAAACGGTGATAGAAAAAAACCAGGTGATAGAAAAATCAGTGATCGAAAAACCAGTGATAGGAAAACCGGATGATAGCAAAACCGGTGATAGAAAAAAAACCGGATGATAGAACAATCGGTGATCGAAAACCGGTGATAGGAAAACTAGATGATAGCAAAAGCGGTGATAGAAAAAACCGGTGATAGAAAAATCAGTGATCGAAAAATTAGTGATAGGAAAAACCAGATGATAGCAAAACCGGTTGATAGGAAAAACCGGATGATAGCAAAACCGGTGATAGAAAACCGGATGATAGAAACCAGACGATAGAAAACCGGATGATAGAAAAGTGGACGCCATGAATGTAAGAGATAGAATCAGCCTTTGTAGTCTTCACGAGAGTTGTAGATCTAGATGTCTACTTTCATATGGTGAAAGAATGAACACATTTAGACCTCTAGATTAAAAATTATAGAAATCGCGCCAAAAGAGTTTCACTTCGATTTTGGAAGTGAGCAAGGTCCATAGAAAACCAGATGATAGAAAAGTGGACGCTACAGAATGTAAGAGATAGAATCAGCCTTTGTAGTCTTCACGAGAGTTGTAGATCTAGATGTCTACTTTCATATGGTGAAAGAATGAACACATTTAGACCTCTAGATTAAAAATTATAGAAATCGCGCCAAAAGAGTTTCACTTCGATTTTGGAAGTGAGCAAGGTCCATTGTTTTGGGCAAAATTTTCTCATACGACCTCCAAAAGAGGCGAGGCTTGAACCGTTAGTTTTCTAAGACGTGTATCTGTCCCCATATTAAAATTTATATCATTTGGAGTTAAATTGAGAAAGTTTGTATTAAAAGAAGTGGGAGGTCAGTTAAGAGAGCATGTTTGGTATGAACTTCTTTAGTTTTGTTGATATCTTGAGTTATAGAACTCGGATTGAAGAAATTCTTTTCTTAATTTAAACAAGAGTCATAAGAGTATGATGTACAAGGGAGATCAATATGCAATTAGGGTTAAGTTAAATGAACCCTACAAGACAAAATGATCAAGTATCATGTTCTTTGGTTCAAGATTTGGATTCGATAGCAGGATCCAACGATTGAGGTTCGGTCTCTGGGTGGTCCGACATTTGTGGTATCGAGCCAAACCGGGTTTAGGGTTTCCTAGGAACCTTAGTGGGATTGTCTAAGGGTCAAGTCATCATGCATTTCCTACATGAATTATATGAAGTATGTGCTTTGTTTTAAATGCATAACATGCAACATTGTTTTCAAATGAGTGAATTGAATTTATTTTATGTGAACTAAAGATTTTCACTGATTTTAAATTGAAGGAGTAATGCCGCCTCGAAAGAGAACTCGAGGAGCTCAATCTCGCCCAACTCTCGCGCGGAATGCGGATGAGTCGTATGTTCGCAGGATGCGAGGACCATCCCATTTGCACTCGATGCACCAGTGTGCAACATGAGGCGCCTCGCCTCCTCCTCAAGTGAACCCCATGGATCCCAGTTCTTCCAGGCCTTCGCCCAGCTTTTACTTATGCCATGGGTCAAGGAAGGCAAGCTCAGTGCCAGCTCGAGAGAGGAGGCGGCCAAGATGATAAGCTCCGAAAGTATGGGCGATTGACAATGGGACCACTAATCCGAGGAAGTGAAGCATGGTGAAGAGGACCGAGAGGGTCCTAAACCAGATGAAGTGCAATGATGAAGAGAAGCTCGATTATGCAGTTAGCTTACTGCGAGGGATGCCTTGACCTGGTGGGAGTCGATGCCCATGACTGTGAAGTACCTCCCATCTTGACATGGAGGAGTTCTAGAGGCCTTCCGGAGGAAATATTTTCGATGGTCTACATGCAGGATAAGGCAAGGAATTTTGAATCTCGCTCGAGAGGGAGTTGAGTGTGGCGAGTATGAATTGAAGTTTACTCGGTTATCACGGTATGCAGCCAATATCGTGGCAACCGAGGAAGACAAATCTTAGGAAGTTCGAGGTGGATTGCACTAGGGATCAAGGAAAAGGTGATAATTCACAACTTCCGTGATTATCGCTGATTGGTTGATCTTTGCTCTTCAAGCAGAGAAGTTAGAGAACATCGGTGAAGTGACTAAGAAGAGGAAGAACAGAGAGCGGTTTCTAAGAAGGGCATGAGTGCTCCAAAGACTGCAAGGAGCACTAGAACTCATTATACCCAGTGAGGTGGGTAACAGTGGCCCCACTAAGAGTAAGCGATCTAGGGCCGCCAATTGCAAGCTTCTAGTGTGGCAAGTCCGGGATGGTCAGAGGAAATCCCAGTGTGACCACGTGGGAGATTTCATAAAGGGAATGTCTGCTGAAGATAGGAGCATGTTTTGGTGTGGCCAAAGGGGCACCGAATCAAGGATTGTCCCAGCGGTTAAGCGGAAGGGTCTCGATCTCAGCCCCAAGAAGGCGAAATAGTGGCATCTCGGTCGCAGCATAATGTGGGCGCTCAGAAGGCAAGAAAGACATATCCGGCGGGGAGACCTAGAGGTCGAGTCGAGCACCACTCGAGTCTTTGCCATGACCGGGGAAGAAGCTGCGGCCGCTCGAAGTCAGGACTGGTATGACTCGATTATTTGACTCTCCTGTTTATGTGTTGATTGATCTGGCTCCACCCATTCATTTGTATCCGCAAGTATGAATATGCATGTTGTGTGTCCCGAGATTTTGGACAATTTTCGGTTGTTAGTACTCCTTTAGGGGTAAGGTGGTGATTAGTATGATTTATAAAATTGTGAGCTCGAGATCGACGGTGTTAGATTGGTAGTAGACTTACTACCTCTAGACCTTCAAGATTGGATGCTATATTGGGGATGGATGTCATGGAGAGGTACTGGTGAAGCTAGGCGTAGTTTGAAAGAAGTAGAATTTGATCTGGGAAATGATCGAAAGTGGTCTTGAGGGGACGAGAAGCGCGGTCGAGGATCATTTCGGCTCTGTTAGCTGACGGTATGATGAGCCAAGGGTGTGAGGCCTTCTTGGCGCATATAGTGGATCCAGAAGTGAATGTGGGCAAATTAGAAGATTATCGGGTTGTGAGGGAGTTTCCTGATGTATTTCCAGAAGAATTACCAGGGTTGCCGCCGGTGAGGGAAATTGAGTTCGAAATTGACTTGATTCCCGGAACCGCGCCAATCTCCATGCCACCTTATAGAATGGCTCCAATTGAATTGAGAGAGCTCAAGGAGCAATTGCAGGAATTGTTGGAGAAGCAATTCATCAGGCCGAGTTCTTCACCTTGGGGAGCTCCGGTCCTATTTGTTAAGAAGAAGGATGGAACCTGGCGGATGTGTATAGACTACAGGAAGCTTAACAAGATGACTATTCGGAACAAGTATCCGTTGCCACGGATAGATGATTTATTTGATCAGCTACAGGGAGCAAGGGTCTTTTCGAAGATTGACTTAAGATCAGGATATCATCAACTCCGAATCAGGGAGTCTGATGTAAACAAGACAGCTTTCAGGACCCGTTACGGGCACTATGAATTCAGGGTTATGCCCTTCGGATTGACCAATGCTCCATTTGCCTTTATGGATCGATGAATAGGGTGTTTAATGAATTTTAGATCAGTTTGTCATTGTGTTTATTGATGACATTCTGGTCTATTCTAAGGATGAAGGAGAGCATGAACAAAGCATCTCGGGATAGTATTGCGAGATTGAGAGAGCGGAGCTATATGTCAAATTCAGAAGTGTGAATTTTGGCTACATGAAGTGGTTTTCCTTGGACATGTGATTTCCAAGAAAGGTTCATGTTGATCCGAGGAAAATAGAAGCGATAGTGAATTGGCAAGAGCTAAGGCAGTGAAAGAGGTAAGAAGCTTCCTAGGTTTGGCGGGTTATTATAGGAGATTCGTGGAGGATTCTCGATAATAGCGCCCTATGACTAAGTTAAGAAAGAATCAGCGATTCATATGGAGTGACGAATGTCAAAAGAGCTTTGAGGAGCTCAAAACAGTTCGACGAGTGCTCCAAAGATTGATTTTGCCCAATGGAGACCGGGGTATCTGATTGTCTGATGATGCTTCGAGGAAGGGTTTAGGATGTGTCTTGATGCGAGGATGACAGGCGATAGCCTATGCTTCTGGCGATTGAAGCCATATGAGTTAATTATCCGACTCGTGACTTGGAGTTAGCAATGTAATTTTGCCTTAAAGATTTGGAACCACTACTTGTATGGGGTTGAGACAAGGGTCTTCACGGACCACAAAAGTCTTAAGTACATTATGAGTCGAAAGAGTTGAACTTAAGCGAGAGACGATGGTTGGAGTTGCTCGAGGACTATGACACGATGATGAGTATCATCCGAGCAAGGCGAATGTAGTGGCGGATGCTTTGAGCGGAAGTCATCCATAGCTTATGTGCAATCGGTTTACTTGCCTCTGTTGGAACAGATGGCCAAGTTGAAGATCGATTTAAAGTCGAATGAATCGGATGGTGTTATTGCTCAATTGAGTGAGACCTATCCTTAGGGAGAAGGTCGAGGAGTTCTGAGGCAGGATACAAAATTAAGTGGTGAGAGATGAAATTGACGAGGTAAGCAATCGAAGTGCAAGTAAGGGATGATGGGCTAATGATAGTGAAGCGGTTGTGTATTAGAATGATAAAGCGATTAAGGATGAAATCATGGATGAGGCACACAATCGCCTTATTCCATGCACCAGAGCAACACCAGAATGTCTGAGATTTGAAGGAACACTTACGGTGGAAAGGCATGAAGAGGATGTGGCTGAATATGTGGCGGATGTCTAGTGTGTCGTGAAGTCAAGGCTGAACACCGAGCACCTTCAGCATGCTAAGGCCATTGTCCATTCTGAATGGAAGTGGCAAAGGATCACGATGGATTTTCGATGGGTTTGCCGGGGACGTGAGGCATGATGCCATTTGGGTTATAGTTGATCGGTTGACCAAGTCAGCCCATTTTCTCCGCAATCAAACAAACAGATTCATTGCAAGTCTTAGCGGAAGTATATCGATGAAGTGGTAAGGTTGCATGGAATTCGGATTCCATAGTATCCGAGCAGGATCCGCGATTCACATCGAGATTTTGGAGAAGTTTGCAGGAAGCATTAGGAACTAAGCTGAATTCGATCGGCGTTTCATCCCAGACGGATGGTCGATCGAGAGGACAATTCAGACACTAGAGGGATGCTTAGAGCATGTGTCATGGACTTGAGAGGAGCGTGGGATGATCATTTGCCGTTGGTCGAATTTGCTATAACAATTGTACCATTCGAGCATCAGATGGCTCCTTATGAAGCCCTATATGGCGAGAGATGCAGGACTCCCATATCTTTGGGATGAAGAAGGTGAAAGGAAGCTAGTGGGACCGAATTGGTCCGGATGATGATGGATAAGATTGATCGATTAAGCGGCGACTTAAAAGCGACCAGATGAGAATGAAAAGCCATCTTGATGCTCATCGGAAAGAAATGGAATATGCGATGGGTGACAAGGTGTTCCTTAAGGCGTCTCCATGGAAGGAGTTATGAGATTGATGAAGGAGAAGTTAAGTCCTCGCTATGTGGGTCCGTATGAAGTATTGGAGAGGATTGGGCCGTTGGCCTCTGGTCGGCTTTCCGCCAAAATTATCACAGATTCATGATGTATTCCATGTTTCGATCTTTGAGAAGGTGCAGATCGGACCCTTCTCACATCATCCGGGCCTCGAAGTTCAAGCGAGTGATGATCGAGTTATGAAGAAATGCACGTGGCAATTCGGATATGAGGATAAGATCCTCGAGAACAAGACAATCAAGCTAGTCAAAGTCCGTGGAGAAATCATGCGATTGAAGAGGCGACATGGGAGCCTCGGGAGGCAACGCAGAGCAAAGATACCTACACCTCTTGATGAACCAGGTAAGAATTTCGAGGACGAAATTTCTTAAGGGGGGGAGAAATGTTAGCCCCAAAAAATTTTTTTTAAATTTAAGCATGATTAGATTAATTGAGTAAGTTAAGTTAGCGTAAATTGAATTGAGATTTAATTAACATGTGATAGTATTAATGAGTTGGGTGAAGAATTAATGGAATTAAATGAGTTAGTTGGGTTTTAATGAGGTAGGAAAGAAAAGAAAGATAAAATGGGCTTAAAGAAAATTGGGCCTAAGTAAGTTGTAGGATAAAGAGGAAATAAAGAGGAAGAAGAAGAAGGGAGTTAGACTTGGGCCTTTGGGCTTGGGTTAAATGAAGAAGGAGTATAAAAGGAGAAAGAAAGAAGTAAGTTAGGAGGGAAAGGAAGAGGAAAAACGAAAATAGAAGAGGAAGAGGAAGAGAACATAGTAAAGAGGAAAGAAGAAGGAGAAAAGAAAGCCTTGGCTAGGGTTTTGATTTTTTCAAGAGATTTAGCAAGTGTTTGAAGAAAGTTCAAAGAGAAAGAAGATAGAGGAGGAGCTAAGCTTCACTTTGAACCAAGAAACCACTTGTTTGGTTAAGGAATCAAGGTAAGTTATATTTTCAAGGTTAAGTTTTGTTGGTTTTATAGTTTAAAAAGCTTAGAAAGAAGATGGGTTTAGTGATTCTAGGGTTAATTTCATGATTTAAGTTCATGGGGTTTTCAATTTTAGAAACCCTAAATGATATGAGGTTCTTTTCTTGTTATGGTTGAAGTGGGACAAGAAAGAAGAGAAGAGCAAGAGGAGGAACTCCATTAGCAAAGATTTAACAAGTCTAAAAGGTGGGTTTCATATTTATCTTTATGTATATAAGCTCAAATGCAAATTAATGCATGACATTAATGAGTTTCACCTACTTGAAAGTTATATTAAATATGTGTGATTGAATGATTGCAATAAATGCTTGATGAATGAATATGATGAAAGGCATGAATGATGTATGAAAAAGATGATTTCAAAGAAACGATGAATTGGACAAGAACAATCCAATTTTATGATTTTGCATGATGGTTATGTTATGTGGGTAAGGTATAGTCCTAAGAACCGCCACGTGCATCGTCGACCATGAAGCCTTCGCCTTTGCTTGATTGTGGCATAGGATGATCCAACATTTTGGACTCCTCAAGATTTGCCCATATAGACACATAAAATGAGACTATATGGTTGCCAAGAATAAGGACTTACCGAGCCATTTGATGTGTTGTTTATGTGAATTACATGAAAATGTAAGAATTATGAATGTTTGAATTGTGAAAAAAATCATGTTTGAATATTGATGAACTTTGCATGATGCATGTATTATAATTTAATGAATGAATGCAAAAGTATGAATAATTAAATAGACTTGCTTGATAGATAAATATAAATGTGTTACCCACGGGTGAAAGCTCACCCCTCAACTCTACGGGAAATGAGAAGGATCCAGGAGCAAGCTTAAAGGCACTTACTCCAAGATTTTCTTTTGGTTTTGTATTTGAAATGATTTTTGGTAAAAACAATGCTTTAGTAGCATTTTGAGAATGGTACTGTATTTTGAAACTTCATTGTAATTGGGCTTAAAATGCCCACTAAAGCATTGTATGAATATGACATGAGTTGATGATGATGGAATGAATGCAAATGAAATGCAAGTATGCTAAGTTCAAATGTATTTGAGAAATTTGTGCATGTTTAAGACAATTGCATCATTATTATAGTTTGGATTTGATTAGATGATTAAGAGTGTGGCTGTTGCTTAGAATGGCATTTGAAGATACCTTAGGGTTTAAACATATTATATGAGGTTGTATGATGAGTTTTTTGCAGGTGGAAGTATTAGGATTGATAAATTGGTTAGTTGTATTTTCAAGGGAAGTGCTGCCAAATTTTCCTAAAACTTGACAGAACTTCTGATTTTTGACCTTCGTAGGACTTGAATTAGATAAATGAGCTTCATGAATATTGTAGTAGAAGATTAGAGCTTTCAAGGGTATATCGTTTGCTAAATTTGGATATCGGAGTCAAAAGATATGATCTATATAAGTAGACATGTCTTTGGATAGAAAAACCAGGTGATAGAAAAAAAAACCAGCTGAAGCAAAAGCAGACGATATGGACTTGATATCGATAGATTTAGACAAAATTTCCTTCTTGAAAGTTGTAGATCTCTCTTTTCTCTATGAGATAGGTACCAAGTTTGTCCAATTTCGATATCAGAGTCAAAAGATATGATCTATATAAGTAGACATGTGCTGGATAGAAAAACCAGCTGATAGAAAAACCAGCTGATAGAAAAAAACCAGCTGATAGAAAAATCAGCTGATCGAAAAACCAGCTTATAGGAAAAACCAGATGATAGCAAAACCAGCTGATAGAAAAAAAAAACCAGATGATAGAACAATCGGTGATCGAAAACCAGTGATAGGAAAACCGGATGATAGGAAAACCGGATGATAGCAAAAGCGGTGATAGAAAAAAAACCCGGTGATAGAAAAATCGGTGATCGAAAAACCAGTGATAGGAAAAACCGGATGATAGCAAAACCGGTTGATAGAAAAAAACCAGATGATAGAACAATCGGTGATCGAAAAACCGGTGATAGGAAAACTAGATGATAGGAAAACCGGATGATAGCAAAAGCGGTGATAGAAAAAACCGGTGATAGAAAAATCGGTGATCGAAAAATCAGTGATAGGAAAACCGGATGATAGCAAAACCAGGTGATAGGAAAAACCGGATGATAGCAAAACCGGTGATAGAAAACCGGATGATAGAAACCAGACGATAGAAAACCGGATGATAGAAAAGTGGGCCTCTGAATGTAAGAGATAGAATCAGTCTTTGTAGTCTTCACGAGAGTTGTAGATCTAGATGTCTACTTTCATATGGTGAAAGAATGAACACATTTAGACCTCTAGATTAAAAATTATAGAAATCGCGCAAAAGAGTTTCACTTGATTTTGGAAGTGAGCAAGGTCCATAGAAAACCGGATGATAGAAAAGTGGACGCTACAGAATGTAAGAGATAGAATCAGCCTTTGTAGTCTTCACGAGGTTGTAGATCTAGATGTCTACTTTCATATGGTGAAAGAATGAACACATTTAGACCTCTAGATTAAAAATTATAGAAATCGGCCAAAAGAGTTTCACTTCGATTTTGGAAGTGAGCAAGGTCCATTGTTTTGGGAAAAATTTTCTCATCGACCTCCAAAAGAGGCGAGGCTTGAACCGTTAGTTTTCTAAGACGTGTATCTGTCCCCATATTAAAATTTATATCATTTGGAGTTAAATTGAGAAAGTTTGTATTAAAAGAAGTGGGAGGTCAGTTAAGAGAGCATGTTTGGTATGAACTTCTTTAGTTTTTGTTGATATCTGAGTTATAGAACTCGGATTGAAGAAATTCTTTTCTTAATTTAAACAAGAGTCATAAGAGTATGATGTACAAGGAGATCAATATGCAATTAGGGTTAAGTTAAATGAACCCTACAAGACAAAATGATCAAGTATCATGTTCTTTGGTTCAAGATTTGGATTCCGATAGCAGGATCCAGCGATTGAGTTTGATCACGGTCGGGTCCTAACAGCGGCGATGCCACGTGAGAGAGACAAACGACGAGAACCAGGCGACGAAGGGCGGTGGAGGGAGCGCGACAGACGGACGGATGACAGAGAGAAGAAGAAAATAAAAGAGAGTGAGACGGTAGGAGTGTAGGACGAAGGTTGGGGGGTTAGATTTTTAGGGTTAAAGTTTTTTTATTTGCAAATTGGTCCCTGAACCAAAAACGACCGGTACCGACCGAAATTTGACACCGGTACTTTTGCACCCGTACCAATATCGGTTTCCGGCCGGTACGGTATGAAATTCATATCGTTGCCAATAAGGCCTCCGGTACAACGTCCGGTCCGGGTTTCAAAACCTTGGTTATATCAATAAACACAAAACTATTTATTATGTTATATATTTTTTCTCCATAAAACAAAGTCAGAAGAAATTAAATAGAGAAAAATACGATAGGATCACACTCTATAAACTGACACTCTATAAGGAAGGTGAAGACTAAATGTCTGAAGAAGCGCACATTAATTATGGAAGTATAAAAATATGTTTAAATTTTAAGTTTATTTATTTACGTATTACTAACTAATAAAATTTGAATTGAATATTGATTTTCTTTTTTAAGTTTTAGAATACGATGTCGGAGTGAGGGATAATCTTAGAATAATTAATAAAAGTTGCTCCTTTGTGACTATAAGGTCACATATTCGAGTCATGGAAACAATTTATTTGTAAAAAAATTACAAATGAAAGGTCGGGTACATTAATGACGTCCTTCGACCCTCGTAAAGTGGAGAGTCTTGCGCACGAAGTATGTTGTTGTTGAATAAGGAGCAGTAGTGGTTGCAAACATCATTGTTTGAAAAAAATGAGTCAAATGTAGATGGCATTTGCAACAAGGTGCTTGGTACATGATCCAGATACATCAAAGGGTTTGGGTTTGGTCCTAAGCCAACTGCTTCATTCTTATCAAAACCATCATCCGTTCAACATCTTGAAAAGGAAAACAAGTTCTTTAGAAAAAAAGGTGGTCAAGCGTTAAAAGTATTTAAGAAAATTACTTGGCCCGAATTATGTAAACCATGAAGATGAAGATGGGTCACACTGACTATTTTAATATTTGTATTTTCTATTTTGCATAAAAATATTTTTGAAATTGTAATTAATATTTTATACACGATATAATTTAATAACATTTTATTTTAATATACAATGCTTATAATATTTATATATTAATTTTAAATTAACAACAAAATAAAACATAGCTAAAACTTTTCCGTTAAGTTTCCAAAACATGTCGAATAGTTTTTGTGTACGTTCACAAAAACATAGCTAAAAACGAATATTTATTTTAGGAAACGTAGCAAATAATATAATGTTTCCCTATGAAAATATTTCGTAGCGAAACAATATTGGCAACGATTCTTAAAATCGTCACTAATACTTTTTTGCTACAAAGGTGAAGCGTAGGAAAAATATTTTAGCAACGAATATGACAAAAACTCACCTATACTTTTTACTAACAGGGATTTGGTGATGTTATTGACGACGAATTTAACGAATTTTATACTTTTAGCGATAATCTTTTTTGTCGTTAAAAGTCCTTCATATAGTAACAAACACTAATGATAATAACTACGTAGAATAGATTCATCTAGCTCTATGCTTTGATCTTCATTGCATTTCCTATAGATAACATTATCTATACAATGAAACTTGTTTTCCTAATAGTTTCATGTTGGTGTATATATATTAAAACTAAATTATTTGTACGTATATGGATATATAAATGTATTAATATATTTGACATATTGGTTGTAAAATCGGTTTGGATGATTTCCACTTATCTTAAGTCTTTAAATTCCTCTTGTTTTAATAGAGCTATCATTACTGGATTGTTAAAAGGGTTTTAAATTTCTAAAATGATTATGTAGACTTTTCACTTATTAATGATTTTAAAAGAATTTAAAATCTTTAAAATTTATAGTATAGACGACTATTAATTGTTGAAGATTCTTTAAAAACTCTAAAATATTTATAGATATAAATGTCTCTATTTTATGAAGATTATGTAGACTTTTCAGTTATTAATAAAATTTTAAATATTTATAAATTGTAGTATAGGCTTTTAATTATTAATAATGTTTAAAGAAACTAAAATGGCCACACTTTCAAATTTTATTATGACGACTATATTTACGTATATATAGACTGAGCCAAATATTGTTGTGACAATTATACTTCACATATCTAGATTGAGCTCCTTTGCTTTTTCCTTGAGTAGATACAAATGGTAGACGGTGGTCCTTATACCTTAAAAGACATGATGGTCACAGCAAACGAATTTCGGATGTTAGAAAACAGAATATTGACAATAGATAATTTCGGAAAAAGTAAAAATATGGAGTTTAAGTAATTTAATTTTATTAAAATAATAATTTATTTTAATTATTGATTTAATCAAGTTTAAGAGGTGAGCTTAAATTTTATTTTTAATCTAACAAGAATTATTCATGTCATGTGTATTTTGTAAATTTTAAGAGTATAAAAATTTTTAAAATTACTTAAACCATATAAAATTTATGATCTATTATTATTATTATTATTATTATTGTTATTATATATATATATATATATATATATATATATATATACAAGGGAAAGTAAACAAAAATACACAAAAGGCCTAAGTATCGCAAAATACACAAAAGGCCTAAGTATCGCAATATCAGTGGTACAAATAGTCGTGGTGGTCACGGCGCATGTGGGCCCAGATGGACGTCAGAGACTTCTGGAGGTAGTGGATGCCCGGACAGGCTAGCGCTGCAAGTGAGGCTAGGCTGTCGGCACTCTGGTTGCCTTCCCGAAACACATGTTAAAGATGCACTTCCCAAGGTTAACACAATTGCTCTCAGATACCTGCCACCAAAAGATACTGATCAGTCCTCGAAAAATTAGAAGACCGGAAAATATTGATCACCTTAAGGGAATCAACTTCCAAGATGAGCCGTCGATATTCGAGGTCCCAAGCCAGATGAAAACCCGAGTGAACTCCCCAAAGCTCGGTCTCAATGGGCGAACCCCGCCCAATCCTATGGAGAAAGCCACCACACCAATGCCCCTGGCAGTCCCTGATCAAACCTCCCGCAGTAGCAACTTGGTGACCCAATTTAACAGCTCCATCGGTATTAAACTTGACCCAACCGTCGGGCGGTGTGGTCCATTGTACAGGGTGCCTCACACCAACCTCTGGGTCACCAAACACCCTTTGTTCCAGGGTTGTCGCTCGCTGGATCCAGCGAACATATTTTAGAGCATCCCGGTGCCCGTCGCCAAACCACAGGAAGCCTTCTTCAAAAATACTGCAGTTCCTCCTCCACAAGAGCTATCAGGCCACATCAAAAATAGTAAATCACGGGGACTGGTGGACTTGGGTATGGGTTTGGAGGTTGGCGATCACCCAGGTCGTCGCATCATGTTGGAAGAAATCGAGGAGAATTTTGACGGGGGAAAAGAAACCCCAGAACCGTTTAACCCTCAAGCAATCTCGAAAAGCATAGAGGATGGTCTCAGCATGACCGCAATGAGGACACGTGTTGTCCAAGATAAGGTGACGTGCTTCACGCTGCTGATTGGTTAAAAGCTTTTGCTTGAAAAGTAACCAGAGGAAAGCCCGAATGCGTTAGGGTCCAGCCTATTTCCAGATTAAATCCCATTGGCGGGCCTCTGCAGCCAAGGAAGTGCCGACAATAATATCATAAGCAGAGGCCGTCGTAAAACGCCCATAGCTAGTAGGTCCCCAAGTGGGGATGTCGTCCTCAAAAGAGAGCGGGGTAGGGCGGAAGTGGGTGAGCGCCAGACAGACCGCGGAGGGGAGGTACTGTTGGAAAAGAGTCCACTTCCAGTTGCCCTCTTTCGTGATATAGTCCGAAACGGTGTGAGAGTACCCATGTTCGGGAAGAGGGGAGAGCACAGTAGAGCCGAGCAGACCCCAGTCCGGTAACCAATTGTTGAGCCAGAAAAAGATAGTCCTCTCGGTACCTAGGCACCAACGTATCCCCTTGTCGTACAACAGGCCAAGAGGCGACTATACCTCTCTAGGTAGCGAAAGCCCCTGGCCTCCTAAGAGTGAGGGAAAGAGGGGTCTGTTCCAGTTTGTATTTGGCTTTAACCAATCGAACCCACAAGGCGAAGGGTCGATTAATTAATGCCTATCCGAGTTTGGCTAGGAGGGCATCATTAGTGGCGCGGATGCTTCTTAGACCAAGGCCCCTTGCTTTCTTGGGCTTACACAGATTTTCCCAATTAACAAAATGCAATTTTCGAGACTCAGTAGTGTGTCCCCAAATAAACTGGCGCATGGAGCGCTCCAGAGCATCACAAAGGTGTCGCGGGAGCCTCACCGAGTGTTATTATTATATTAATAAAATTATAAAAAGATTGAGAAAAAAAACTAGAATTAATTACAAGTCTAAGTCTAACTTCATAATCAGATCAAATAAGTTTCAAAATTTGAAATGAATTTCTTACATAATATTTTGAAAACACGAATAAAAAAAAGCCATTCAGAAGCCTTCATGTAGTCACAGTAATTTCACATACCACCATGAAGATGAAGGTAGATGAAGAGAAGCAGTTCCGCCTCATCTTCTAAATATTGGTCTCTTACCTTTGGCCGTTTCAAGAAGTATTAAGTATTTTGAGGTCATAGATCATAACTAATTGGCACGAAAACCTCTGCTTCTCTTCAAAATTTGGCAAGCAAGATACCAGCTAGGCTTAGTTAACAAATTGAATTCCAAACCAGATACGTAATACCGTTCACCGTCGGAAGGCAAACAATCGAATCTGAAAGAATCCTAATGTTCCAAATAATATATTCCATCTTATTTTATTTGTATTACAAGTTTAATTTAAGCTATTGGCTAAACTAATACGATAGTGAAACCAAAGCTCCTTTTCGAGCCTCTTGATTTATGCAATCATCGAGAACTTGACGAAAATTACTAGGAAATCTCCGTTCGAGTAGAACAAAACGAGAAGATGGCATCGTAGATTATAGGTTAAGGTTTTGAGAAAACTTCAAACCCTGAGAGATCTGGTGGATTCCAATTATTATCGCTCATAAAATTTGCTGAGGTCTTAATCAGATGTTCTTCCACACGAAAAGGATCAAATTCTTGCATTTGGACCAGAGGTTGCCATGTAACGTTTGGTAAGTTGGCAGTATCAGACCACAGGGCATCTTGCACCATTTCATCGCCCAACAAAGCTTGCAAGCCGAATTCGTCGACTTCATCACTCTCTATGAGTTCTTGAAGTATCTGTTCTCCTCCTTGCTGTTGCTGCTCTTCCACGAGCGCCTCAGGTAGTAAACATTCAGATTCTTGGATGAGGTCGACCTGCTTCTGGCATTTGTCAATTAATGCATCACTCAACACGCTATCTGGGGTCAAAGAATTCGACGCGTTAACCACTTCGGTGGCCTCAAACTTGGAGTCTTGATTCAAGAACTTGGCAAAAACAACTGCAAGGTCGATGTCAGACCCACTAGAATGAGTCATTGATGAGTCACCTTTCGAGGAATAAGTATCACCGAGCTGCTGATCACTATGCTTGCTGGTACCACAACCACTGATCAGGTTGTTCGTTGCAGGCTCGTTATATGAAGCTCTTGTCGACTTGGCTCTGCGATTTTTCCGACAACCGCCGCCAACAGGAACATTTCTAAGGGTCCCTCCTTTGGTCCAGTACCTTCGACAACCTTTGCAGAAGTACCTAGGCTGTGACAGGCTATAGTTGTTGTAGTAACAGAATTTGGTGTTAGAGGAAGCGCAGCGAGGGCAATTTGGAGCAAGTTCAACACAAGAATTCCAGTTCCTCTCCATTGGCAATGGCCTAGGAGGGCACTGCCATGTGATTTGTTGACTAGCAGCGAACATAATTGTAAAACGAGAGAGACAGAGACAGAGACAGGGAGACTATTGGGAGGGTTGATCTGATATATGATAAGAGGAGTGAGTTTGTAATAATAATATGGGGAGTGATTGAGAGAGTTAGTGGGGAAGAGGCATGTGTGTAGGAACTAGAATTGTGGAGATTGTAGCTTTGGATTATGTTGATAAAAACGTGGGCGGTTGCGAGCCGTTTGCACCAAGAAAGGTGGTGTTTTTGTGTGTAATTTGGAGATTTTGTTCTAAATAGGCCGATGGCTTGGCGTGGCATTTCTTCATTGGGAACATCAAGAAGAGTGATTGAAGTTGACAAGTCAATGCTTTAACTATAATTTAATTGAAACTTGGCAACTTAAATTTTCTGTAATACTATAAGCAAAAGGTACCGAAAGCAGAAAGAACTGAATAAATGTAAACAAGAGAATGGGACTTAGTACAGTGAACTTTACTCGTTAAAAGCAAAAAATAAAATTTAGAGAGCGAGTATAATAAGTCAAGTGTAACGTGGGGGGCGTGTTAATTGCACGTGTACCATCCTATTACGCGCCACTCTTTCCATCCATCCGATTCCTTGAACTCTACAAATTCTTTATATATATATATATATATTTCCTTCGGTAGCATCGAGCCGAGGTTACTAATTTCTCGATTTTGGTTAATAAAATCCCTCAATTCGCTGGTCAATGTATAACTTTTGGCTTTCACCATGATAGTTATTTATTTTCTTCTTCACAAAGCAAACAAGACATCAATTCTCTGTTTCTTAA
Organism: Erythroxylum novogranatense; assembly: GCA_029891385.1. Taxonomy (NCBI): domain Eukaryota; kingdom Viridiplantae; phylum Streptophyta; class Magnoliopsida; order Malpighiales; family Erythroxylaceae; genus Erythroxylum; species Erythroxylum novogranatense. Next base: position 20,586,642 of record CM057229.1, read on the forward strand.
CGATTTGATGCAGAATTACTGAAGTATTTTGATGCCATTAAAATCTTTATGCACTTGCTCTAGGAAGAAAAGGTGAAATTTGGATGTGCAATTAAATGATTGTCCAAGACTAAAATGCTCAAGATTGTAATAAGTCGCTGTGGAAAAGAACAGACTATTGGAAGAGATGTCAATTATCCACCCATACTTCTTTTCAGATAAAAACTTGTACAAAGGAGTGCCTGATTCCACACAAACTGAAGAGTCCATCGCCACAAATGCTCTAGCCAGCGGATGAGGTTATTTCAACCAAATATAATATATGATTTTGGTGAATTTATTCTTCAAGCCAGTATTGACTTATGGGTTGAAAGGTTTAAGGGATATGATCTTTAGGTCTGGTATATATGTACTTCAATTGGTTTCTCTCAAATATGAACAAAAAGCACATGTCAGTATTTTTGTGCGGCTGGTATCTCTAAAAGATGTCACTACGTTACCAAATGCAAACCTGAACGAAGCATCATTTCTGCACTGACAAGAACATCTCAAGTATGGCATGTTCATGAAGTAATTACTCAACCTATCATCACACACGTTTTTGTCAGCTACAGGCAACTATCTCAATGGTGCAGTCTTCTCCTCAGCGATTTAGCACGTGGGGGGTTTCGCGTCATTTTCACAAGAGTTGCAGAGTGTGGACGACTACGAGTAACACTAGTCTCCACGCTTCGACTTCTTGCTTCTTTCTGATTCTATTTGTCCTGGGCTACCACCCCCATACTCGATTGCTTCTGTGTACAACACCTTTCTTCGCAGTCTTATTACCCTCAACACAAACATCATGTTCAACGTGGTTGGAACATAAAAGACATGTGCTTGGTGCCTACACTTGTTTACCAGGAAAATAGGTGAGGACTGAGTACCCCAGAGTACTGAATTATCTTAACTAGCGAGTATATAAGTTTGTTTATAATGTTTAAATGTTCTATCGGAATCTAAAACCATAATGAAGAAGGAAATAGTAACCATAATTCACCTAAAGCAAGATTTGTTTCCGCTTATGGATTAAGTCCCAGCAACCAATTACCAAATGCGCTTAAATTGTTAGGAAATTCAACTATTTCCACGCAACTAGAACGTTAATAGAACAACGCAAAATTTAATAAAAAATTTGATAACAAAGTTCGGCCAAATTGTGCCTACGTCTCCGGAGCTACTGCACACCCTTTTTTATTAGGAAGAAAAATAACACTTACAAGTGTTTACACTCAACACTCAACTCACTAGTGTTTACACACACTCTCAAAAACTTACCCCAATACATCCCAAAAATTACTCACAAAACTTCCTACTCTTAGTTTTTCTCTTACTCACCAAAGGAGGAGAAAACTAAAAAAAATAAATTTTGTTTTGATTTTTGGATGATATAAATGGAAGGGGGAGGAGGTTTATTTATAGTTGATGAGCCACCCCCCTCCCTCTCTCATTTTCAATATGGGACAAAGTCCCTTACCTAACAATCTCCCACTTGAAGATTGATTTCAATCTGTCTTCACACCTGGTTGATGCAATAGCTCATCTAGATTTTATTACTCTAGCAGGCCAACTGAAGTTGCACACAACTTCAGTTTGTCGATTGTCACCACCTTGGTTAGCATGTCCGCAGGATTTTTGCTTCCAAGGATCTTCTCAAGTGTTAACACTTCATCTTCTAGCAAGGACCTGATGAAATGCTAACGAACACCGATATACTTAGTTCTGGAATGGAATGCTGGATTCTTGGCCAGATGAATTGCACTCTGACTGTCACTGTATAACACATTTTTCTCCTACATGAAACCCAACTCTGACAGCAAATTCTAAAGCCAAATCATCTCTTTGCTAGCTTCAGTTATTGCTATATACTCAGCTTCTATAGTAGATAAGGCAACAATATTCTGAATCTGCGATATCCAACTCACAACTGTTATACCTACAGTGAAAATGTAATAGATGGTGCTCATTTTTCTATCAACTTCACCTGCATAATCTGAGTCAACATAACCTTGCACTTTTATTTCTCCTTTGCCAAAGTACAGGCATTTCTTGGTAGTGTCTCGAAGATATCTTAAAATCTACTTTACTGCTTCCCAATGGACTTTTCCTGGATTTGCCATAAATCTGCTAACTGCTCCCACTGCATAGCCTATGTCTGGCCTTGTGCATACCATGACATACATCAAGCTCCCAATAGCAGAGGCATAACGAATTTTTGCCATCAAGTCTCGTTCTTCATTTGTCTGAGGTGACTGATTTTGGGATAGGCAAAAATGACTGACAAGGGGAGTGTTGACTAGTTTAGCATTCACCATGTTAAATCGTTGCAAAACACGATTAATGTATTCTGCTTGAGATAACTGTAATTTCCTTCTCTGCCTATTTCTAGTGATCTACATCCCAAGAATCTTCTTAGCTGGACCCAGATTTTTCATGTCAAATTCTTTTGACAATTGTTTCTTCAAATTTCTGATATCATCCATATTGGAACCCACTACTAACATGTCATCGACATAAAGTAGCAAATGATATAACGGGTGATATCTCTTGATATAACAACGATGGTCGACATTGCACTTCGAAGTCTTCTCTATGCATAAAGTTATCAAACTTTCTGTACTACTGCCTTGGGGCTTGTTTCAGACCGTACAAGCCTTTCTTCAACTTACACACTAAATGCTCTTTTCCTTTCTTCAGGAAACCCTCTGACTGGTGCATAAATATCTCCTCGTCTAAGTCTCCATGAAGAAATGTTGTCTTCACATCAAGCTGCTCAAGATGGAGATCTTGACTTGCAATAATACTTAACACCATGCTGATGGTATTAACCTTCACCACCGGAGAAAAAATATCGATATAGTATATTCCTTCCTTCTGCTGGAATCCTTTGACTACTAACCGAGCTTTGTATCTTTTGGAACCATCAAACTCCTTTTTGACCCGATATACCCATTTATTGTGGAGATGCTTCTTTTCATTGGGTAACTTTGTTAGTTCCCAAGTCTGATTTGAGATTAAAGATCACATCTCATCTTTCATTGCAAGCTCCCACTTGCTGGCATCTTTTGTTTGGCATGCCTCTTTGTAAGACTCAGGCTCGCCTCCGTCAGTTAACAATAGATAGTCTGAGAATCTCTTGTTTGGTACATGAGGTCGAGAAGACCTTCTTAACTCAGGAACAGGAGAGGTGGGTTGTGGTGACTTAAGTTGAGCTTCTTCTTCAATAGTTTATTCTGATTGAGGATTTACTTCCATTTGCCTCATTGAAAAATTTGGAATATTGCTGATATCAACAAATATAGGGTCTCTCTAAGGGGCTTTCTTCGATGTATGTCGGTCTTTATACATCAACTTTTCATTAAAGACCACATCTCTACTCCGAATGATCTTGTTTTCGTCATCCCAAATGCGATACCCAAACTCATCTTCGCCATAGCCAATAAATGTGCATTTCTTAGATTTTGGATCAAGTTTATTTCTGCCTTGATCACTGATATGCACATATGTTGTACAGCTAAATACCTTGAGGTGTGAAAGATTAACATCTTTTCCACTCCAAACCTCCTCTGGTATCTTGTACTCTAATGGAACTGATGGACCTTGGTTGATGAGATAAGTCTGCTTTGTGTTATTTATAATTGAGCTGCCTTGAAACTTGATTGCATCCGCATACTTCTAGCTCTTTCAGTTAAAGTTCGATTCATACGCTCCGTTACACCATTATGTTGTGACGTTCCTGGTACAGTTCTCTCCATTCTTATTCCATGCTCATAGTAGAACTTTTTGAATATGGTGTCCTCATATTCTCCACCATTGTCAGTTCTAAGCTTCTTTATTTTGAGACCCGTCTCATTTTCAACTATAGCCTTCCATGTCTTGAAAGCATCAAATACTTCTGACTTGTGTCTCAGAAAGTAAACCCACACCTTACGGGAGGGTTCATCAATAAATATCACGAAGTAGTGCTTTCCACCAATGGATAGAGTAGTTGTTGGTCCCCAAACATCAGAATGCAGGAGCTCAAGTTTCTTCTTCTTTGGCGTTCTACTACCTATTTGAAAGCTGACTCTCTTCTGCTTTTCAAAAATGCAGTCTTCACATGTATCAAGTTCTACTGACTATAGACTTGATAGTTTACCATGGGAATGCATTAACTTCATTCATTTTTCACTCATGTGGCCAAGTCTCTGGTGCCACAAGTTGGAATCTCCACTTCCTTGTGCAACTGCAATTGAACAACATGCTTCAGCTATTAGGTAGAGAGTACCATTCTTTTTTCCTTGTGCTACAATCATTGCTCCCTTTGATACCTTCCATTCATCATTCCAAAAAGTTATGATGTAGCCTTCATTTGCTAATTGTACCACTGAGATTAAGTTCTTTCTCAGATCAGGGATATGTCTGACATCCTTCAGCTCCCAGATGGCTCCATTCAGTTTGAGCTTAACTACACCTTTACCGAAAATCTTGCAGGGTTGATCATTACCAAGATACACACTATCGAGATTTCCAGACACATACTTCTCAAAAAGATCTTTCTCAGAAGTTGCATGGAACGATGCTCCGGAGTCCAATATCCATGCCTCTTGCTTGTTTTCTAAGGAACATATCAAGGCATCATCATCACCTGAGGTGGAAGCTATATTTGCCTCCTGGTTGTTCGACTCCTGCTTCTTCGAACCATTCTTGTATTGATTTCTGTAGTGCCCAATCTTTCCACAATTCCAACACTCAATATTTTTCGAGTTTTAGGAAGTAGGATTCCGTGACTTGGACCTCCTGTCCTTTGATCTATCACGGTATCTAGTTTTTCTACGTCCTCTACTTCTTCCTTTTGATTCTGGGGCAAGGGCGGAGGAGGATGAGGTTTCACTTACTTCTTTTTTTCGGGTTTCCTCGTTAATAATCAGGTCACTAACATCCTTGAACTTCAACTTATTGGTTCCCATTGAGTTAGTCACTGATGTGACTGTAACACTCCAACTCTCTGGGATGGATGATAAAAGTATTAAAGCTTGTATTTCATCATGAAGATCAATATTCACTGTACTCAACTGATTCAAGACTTTGTTGAGTTCATTGATATGATGATCTACAAAGGTGCCTTCCGCCATCTTCAAGTTGAACAAACGCCGCATCAAATGTACTTTGTTTATTGTTGACGGTTTTTCATAATACTCCGTCAGTTCCTCCATAAGGCCTTTTATGATTTTTGCCTTTAACACATTAAAGGCTATATTTCGGGATAAGGTCATTCGAATTGCTCCAAGGGCCTGCCTGTCAAGAATAACTCATTCTTCTTCTGACATATTTTCTAGCTTCTTTCCAAAGAGCGGTAGAAACTGGTTCTTCTGATACAAATTATCCTCTATATGCATCTTCCAGTATTTGAAATCAGTGCCATCGAACTTATCGATTTTGTTGAGCATATCATCTGGTGCCATCACTCCCACTGGCTTCTAGTTTCCTCTAAGGTAAATGACAAGTGAAGTGAACCGATTCAGTAATACCCAAGAAAGACCGTCAAACAGACTCCTAAGACAGTATTACCATTCCACGTAAAATCTCAGGAAATGACGAAGGGGTCACAAACAGTCCCACTTAAAACCCGGCCTCCTAGACAGAAGTTACGTACACGGTGTATTTATCACAACCTGAGGCAAGTTTTCTGATGCAGAGGATTCACTCCTGTGGCAACTGCAGAGCATACTAACTCCAAGCTTCAACACACCCAAGGAAAATTTTCTGATGTAGAAGATCCACTACTGTGGCGACTACAGAGCATACTCACTTCTCCAAGGCTCTGATACCAATTGTTAGGAAATTCAACTATTTCCACACAACTAGAATGCCAATAGAATAACACAAAATTTGATAACGAAGTTATGCCAAATTGTGCCTACGTTTCCGAGGTTACTGCACACCCTTTTTTATTATGGAGAAAAATAACACTTACAAGCGTTTACACTCAACACTCAACTCACTAGTGTTTACACACACTCTCAAAAACTTACCCTAATACACCCCAAAAATTACTCACAAAACTTCCTACTCTTAATTTTTCTCTTACTCACCAAAGGAAGAGAAAACTAAAAAAAATATTTTGTTTTGATTTTTGGATGATATAAATGAAAGGGGGAAGGGGTTTATTTATAGTTGATTAGCCACCCCCTCCCTCTCTCATTTTCAATATGGGACAAAGTCCCTTACCTAACATAAATTTGTTTTATAGTATGTGATCTTCGATAATATATTGAGACATACGTCTCATGGTATCTGCATGCAATAAAGGGAAAAACCCATATGAACCTTGTTTGTATGCAAAAATAGCACCTTAGGCCCAACCTCTGATCTAACATCTTTGAGAAACTGAAGACTTATATTTAAGGACTTACCTTAATGCGGAAGTATCGGATCGATTTGTTTCGTTTTATCGTTGACGACTAGAGTCACCGATTAATTCACGTCTCAAACTCTAAGCCTTTGATGATTGCTTTTCGTGAGAAAGTATGGAGAGAGTTTTTAAGAATGTAAGGATAAAAACTTTCAGAATCATTTTTTTTCCTTTTATATATGAGGACGATAACCGTCATAAGTTACTTCTTATGTAACTTCCAACAACTTCCACTCGACCACATAAGCCACGAGTTACATCATCATCATCATCATCATCACCCAGTCTGAAATTCCGCAATGAAGTAGGGTCTGGGGAGGTCCGATAATCTGTGACCTTACCCTACATAGTAGAGAGCATTTCGGTGGACCCGCATGCAAATGAGACAATATAAGAATGATGTGGTATACAAAAATAGTAAAGAAAAAAGATGGGGAATACCTGAAGGAGAATATATCTACGAGAACCTAGTATTATATACAGTTCATCCCTCTTTGGTACTCACCAAGTAAGGGGATTGGGTAACTGAAACAGTCAATCCTTTACCTTTATCCTTTCACTTCAAACTTTTCTACACTGAGCAACGACCTCACTAATGGCTAACTCTGACATATCCGCCTTGATCACTTCCCGTCAATTCTTGTACGACCTTCCTCTCCTCCTCTTATAGTCACTAAGTGTAATGCCCTCACAGCTCCGAACCGGAGCATTGCAGGGCCTCCTCTGCACATGCCCATACCACCGAAGCCTAGTCTCTCTCAACTTATCTGCAAAACTGGCTACCCGTAGTCTCTCTCTCACCACCTCGTTCCTAACTTTATCTCTTCTAGAAAAACCACACATCCACCTAAGCATACGCATTTCTGCAACCAACAACTGTCTTATATGCCTACGTTTAGTAGGCCAGCACTCCGCTCCATATAACATGGTTGGACGAATCACCGTTTTATAAAACTTCCCCTTAAGTTTTAAAGGAATTTTCTTGTCACATAAAACCCCTAATGCACTTCGCCATTTGGTTCAGCCTGATCTAATACGATGTATAAAATCAGCATCGATATTACCATCACTTTGAATGACAGACCCGAGATACTTAAAACTCGTCCTCTGTGGTATGACGTCGGTACCAATTACAACTGCCACCTCATGCTCCACTTGGTTTCCTGAAAAGTTACATCCTAAATGCTCCGTCTTAGACTTGCTCATCTTAAAACCTTTCGATTCTAACGCTTCTCTCCAGCATTCTAACTTGGCATTGACTCCTTCCTTGGTCTCAGCCACGAGGACAATATCGTCCGCAAATAACATCTTCTCCCTAAATTTCACGTGTCATACTGAGAATGGGACGTGTGACCATTAAAGAACCAGTAATGTTATATTGAGTCACCATCTAACTAACATAACACTTTCACATAGTCATGATACCCCAAATCATCCAAAATATCACCAAACGCATACACTGTCCCTTTATGCTCATAGATATATCATATGATTATACACCAAGTATAATCGCCCGGGCTGATATGGTGATGAAGGAAAAGATTCTTCCTTAGACATTCATAATAATCCATCTTAACTTAACTGCTTTCCTAATGTGCTCCGTTGAACTGTATACAACTTAGCCCTTGAAAAAACACACTAAAGTAGCAACATCAAGCTTTGATTTCATATCATAGTTCTAAGTCAAAGGGTTTCATTCGATTAGACATTAAAGTCTATGGGATCATACAATGACAGAGAAAGGGATTTAACTGTCACTCCACAAGAGGGTCGTTATATAGCACACACAGTATGAAATGTATGTCATAGCATAACTCTCACTAAGTTAGGCATGTCACTCTTTTATGCTATGCAAATCACGAATCTAGCTTTACTTAAAAACTAATTCGAGCCACTAGATTAACATACCTAATGCTAATCTTGACACTCAAGATTTGGCTTTAAGGCTTCAATGTGAAATCTAAAACTTTCACATTCAACTCATCAGAGTCTCATCTTAGACTTACTAATGTGACTATTCAAATATAAAAACTTATCATATATACTACACAAGTATGAAGATAACACAATATTACATATACTCAATATTAATATTGTGAAGTCTCATCCTACTCGCTACTCAAGCGTTAGGGCGATTGCCTGTATGATAAGGTCAATCAGAAGTCTAATGTGTGGTGACATTACAATGTGCCTTATCATGTACTTTACATATCAATGAATGATTGAGAAATAAACTTTTATTAAAAAAACGTTACAATTGAAAACATGTTCATTATACAACAAGATATAACTCAATGGATAAACTAAACCCTACGCAAACCTAAACTCATCACATGTTCCTCACACACAATCATGCGTACTGTAACTCCCATGAAACAAAAAACTTCTGATTTTGTAAACAAAATTTCAATGTAAATCCACGAGAACATATGAACATATCAGAATATGCAAATCAATGGGAAACGTAAAACTTGGCTCTGATACCAATGTAGACTTATATTTAAAGACTTACCATAATGCGGAAGTATCGGATCGATTTGCTTCGTTTTACTGTTGACTACTAAAGCCACCGATTAATTCATGTCCCAAACTCTAAACCTTTGATGATTGCTTTTCGTGAGAAAATATGGAGAGAGTTTTTAAGAATGTAAGGATAAAAACTTTCATAATCATTTTTTTTTCCTTTTATATATGAGGACGATAACTGTCAGAAGTTACTTCTTATGTAACTTCCAACATAAACAAATAGTTATTTTCGTACTCCGTAGGAACCAAAAAATCCTCCATTGTTTTCCCCTATTGCTAAATAAGAAAAGGTCATCCACACTCGCTCATTTTCTTGTTTCAACAGGTATCTTGATGTAGAGTTGTAGACTGTAAAATAGGACCAGGTACTCAAACTTGAAATGGCCTCGTTTCGCGGCTTGACTTGCATTTATGCACCCCCTCACTTACTGCCAGTTTGATGATAAATTCAAGAGAAGCAGTTCTAGTTTCTAATCTACTTCAAGAAAGGAAATAAGAAGATAACCTTCTAAGCATCATTACTTGACTTTCGAGGTCTTTTCATCTTCGCTAATAGTGTAATTATTTTAGTGGATGGCCCCAAATTACTTTCAAAGTCGATTCAGTCTAACCTAAACCTGTCGTTATGCCCAAAAGATACATGCCAATGATTACAGGGATGAACTTTAGTAATAAGATTATATTTCTCTATAAAAATGGGGTATCTATACATATTGTTGTACATGTGATGATGGGCAGAGTAACGATACCAATCATATGCTGAGGGACTGTTCTATAGTTAACATAGTCTGACAAACAAACCAAAAAAAAAATCCTCTCCTTGAGCTGTAAAGCCAAGTTTTTTACAGCTCTATATTTAGGTTTGGCTGGTATACAACACGGAGGAGGTCTTTTGTGGTTGGTTTGGAGCTTTTTAATTCAAAATTAGATAGAAGGCATTGGGGCGACAAGAGCTTTCAAGTCAACTGAAATATCTAGCGAAAATGTCCAAATCCAAGTCTTCTTACGTTCGGACTTTCTGGATCCTCTAATCTATCCCAATTTTACTTTGCCCTATACCAAATTACTCTGCTCTTCGTGTAGGTCACAACTATACAAATCAAAATCTTAGAGGATGTCACACGCTGCACTGAAATCAAAATCTTGTCAACTCTTTAAAAGTCATGCTTTACTCTTTTCTATCAGCGATTCCATTTTTTTGGCACCTTTCGATTTGATTCACTCTGCAATTTAAGGTCCTCCTCCTCGTGAAACTACAGGTGGATTAAGAAACTATGTGATCTTCAACGATTACTTTTCTTGTTATACATGGATTTTTCTAATGCATCATATATCTAAACTATTATCTACCTATTCTTGCATTGCTAATATGATCCAAACTCAGTTCTCTTGTAAAATTAAAATATTTGACACTAATAATATCCTTGAATACAAAGATACAAACTTCACCTACTTCCTTGCTCAACAAAAGACTATCATTTAAAGATCCTATATAAATGCTCTCGTTGTTGTTTTTGCTCAAATCCTACCTACTATATCTTTGTTTCCTAGCATTTCTCCTATAGTACTACAAAAAAATAAAGTTTAGCGACAGAAATTACAGCCAAAATTTATACATATTTTGTCGGTAAACTTATTTAGCGACAGAATTTACTGACAAAAAAAAGTATCAGAGATACGATCGTAGGTAAATTTACAGACGGAAATTTTTTATACCATCAAAAAATTTACCAACGGAAATTTTGTTCGATCAGTAAATTTACAGAAAGAGAAGATTTTTTGTCAAAAAATTACCAACATATTTGGCTATTTTATCAATAATTACCTACAAAAAAAATGTCTTTCGATAAATCTACTATATTTTACCGACGGACTTTTTTTTCGTCGGTACATTTGTTTAAAACTATTTTTTAAAATTTACTTGCATCTGAGCATATCATATTATACTATAATCTAAACATAATGAATTACAAAATATCAATGTAAGTTATATCATATTTCAAGTAAAAGAATTAAAAATATGAAATTCATACGAAAAAAACTGAAAATAAAGAATGAAATCATTTTTTCAAAGAATAGACATTTCATCGAACATTTTACATACATTAGAAATTTATCCCAACATCACATCTAAAATCACATCTTGTCCCTTTTATTACTAACATTTATACCTTAAATTTGTTTTCCAATCATAAAATATACAAATAAACGAAAGTAATCAAATACTCAAATTAACTTTCATCTAATATACGAAAAAATACATGATAATAATTGCAAAAATACCTTCACTGAAGGACACCATGACAATGACTGGAGAAGATAATGTCGACAAGCTAAAAAAAGAATCCACAACAGAGAAATTGGAGAGAAGAAAACCGAAGATGAATCGCAGGAAGAAGGAAGAAGAAGATGCAGGTAGGGAGGGGGAGATGTCGGGTGAGTTTAAATTTAAAAAAATTTACTGACGAAATTTACCGATAGAAATTTCAGTAGATAAACTCAAAAAAAAATTATTTTGTCAATAATTTCCGCTTTTTGCTGACGGATATCTTATACTGTCTCTAAATTCTTTACTAACGGATATCTTATATCGTCGTTAAAGTCCATCACAAAATTTACCAAGATGATTTCCTTTCATATTTAGCGAAGAATATTTGTATCGTCACTAAACGAAAATTTTTCTGTCAATTTTACCAGCAGAAATGGATTTTCTGTTAATAATTTGCAACGATATATTTTTCGTTGGTAATTTTCCGTCGCTAAAATCCATCGAAAAATTTACCAGGATGATTTCCCTTCATATTTAGCCATGAATATTAGTATCGTCGCTAAACGATTTTTTTTTTGTCAATTTTACCAACGAAAATGAATTTTTCCTCGGTAATTTGCAACGATATATTTTCCTTCAGTAATTTTCCGTCGCTAATACTCGTTTTTCTTGTAGTGTAGGTTTATCTTATAGCTTTAATAGTTCAACACAACCGAAACCCTGATCTTATTGTATCTCCCTTAGTTGTGGATCCTTTACCTTAACCAAACAACCCTTCCTCATCTACTCGTTCGTCATAATCTCTTGGTTCTCAACAACTTCCTCATTGTTCTACTAGAGTAAATCAACCATTAGTTCATTTTAAAGATTTTCATGTTTATTTTAATATTATTTCTCTTTATAAACCTTACACTTTTTGTAAGCCCCCCTATACGGAACCTACAGCCACCCACATACATGGAAACTAAATTCATGTACATGCATTCATGGCATATATTTATATTCATGTATAGGAATTGTCATCACACACTTGTCTATTCAATGTTGTACATATATATATTATAAAATTTCATGTCACTTAACATTATCATTTAAGAGTAGCATTACATCTTTTCATTTATATGATAATTTAAAAGAAATATTACATATAACTTAAATACTTAGTTACAAACTGTTGAGAAATTAAAATTTCCTTGATTACATATACAATCATCTTTAACCAAAAAAATACATTCCAAAAGTACATTTACTTCCAATGGTTGGCCTTGGTCCTTGCAGATAATCCATGTGCCTCACTCTTATTACTTGGACTTACATGGATTAACATTCGAGCTAAGTTTGAAAGCATAATGGTGAAATACTTAGTTTGGATAACCACTTACAACAGTCATCCGCCAAGCACACACATATTTAAGAATATCATAAACTCATACAAATAGTGATGACATAATTAATCAAGTTGCATAATGAAAATATGCTTCAATACATTATTCATATACCGTAAATTCACATTTATAAGCCAAATTGATATTCAATGCTCATCAACACAAATTATTCATATTTTCATGATGTATCTCTTATTTATAACTATTTAATTTACTTTTTATGTTAGGTTTGCACATTCCTATAAGTGTGGATAACGAGAGTATAGATATATAAAGATATCAAACTATAGATACCCAAAAGTATCGAACTATAGATACTCAAATGTATCAAACTATAGTTACTTGTAGGTAACAAACTATAGATACCCGAAGGCGTCAAACTATATAGACACTATAGTCTCAAAATAAAGACACAATTGGTACCACATGGTAGTAGCTGCACTATAACTCTATAGACATGCCTATCTATCCACCACCAAGACAATAAAATAGGCACTGTAATATTTTTCTTTAATCATTTTCCAATTTTATAATTAATATATTGACAAATCATATGATATTCATTTGAAATCATAAAATTTGTATTTAAGTTTATACATACAAGTCACAACTTACCACAATTAGAATAGTCTGCAATTCATATATACTTGTATGATTTACTTGTATGTGTTTTGTTCAGTTGTATTTCTATGTATATTCATATAATTCTAGTATATAAATTCCTATATATCATTTAAATATAAAACATGTTAAGTTGTACTTAATTATATTCATAAAATTAGTATGAAAACTTGTATAGTCATACTATACACATATCTGTGATAAATATGCATACAAATCATCTATATATATGTAAATTTCCTTTAGCATGCATTATGTTCAATCTTAAATTTCAATGTTTAATCATAAAATTCATATATAATAAGTCATATTTCATTTATTTCTAGATGTTTGCAAAGTTTTATAAACATTCGAAAACTTAAGTGATTGGGTAAAAATCAAAAGCAAAAAGCTCAAAATAGTGCAATTTGGGCTACAAACATGATGGGGAATTAAAGGGCACACGGTGGGGAACAAATCTCTCCCCACTGTATGGTCTAAAAATGGGCAAACAAATCAGTCCATAAGTAAATCACACAACGGGGAGGATTTCCTGCCTGTTATGTCCCCCGCTTAGAATTCATACACCCCACTTTTTCTACAATTTTCACATAACAAACGTTCAAATTAGGCTTTAAGTTCTCTAGAATTTTGTTTCTCTATGTATTTAGTTTCCAAAGCATAAAAAATAAGGCCATTTGGACTTCCAAATCATGAGTGTTAGTAGTGTACCCTAGGCTAATGGATATTTGTGATTCATGTTTTAACATTATGACTTGTTAATAATATATTATGAGGTATTCATTTCATATCTGCATGTATTTCGTTTATGTAATGTGATTTATATTCTATGAATGTTATTAGACTTATGTCATCAAGTATGTGACTTGATAGTAAAACCATAAGCGTTATAACACTATTACAGACATCCACAGTCGATTATTATTGGTGGAACAATAATGAATTAAGGCTAGTATGTGTTCTGATTAATGATCATGTTTTACTGATCATGGATATGAGATATCAAATCAAAAACATAGATATATGTTAGAGAACATATATTGGACCGACCCACATAAAGAATACTACATGGTTTCATGTCATTAGTGATTCTTTATATGGTTTGACTTTAGTCCTTTGACTGAAGTCATCATGGTTCCTACATGAGGAATTCGGTGTTTTGATATTAAACTAAGTTATTTTTAACCGAATAACAAGTAGTCTTATGTTGGACACTAAATGAATCATGCGGAGGGATGTGAATGACGTAGATGGGATTTGTACATCTCTTAAATGAGAGAGATATCATTTGGGCCTCTTGACAAGTGTAACTGAAGAAATACATGGCCGTGCTCAAATGAATTGATGAAGAGTCATCAATGTCATTTGTTATAATCAGTCAACTTGAGGATCAAGAAACTATGATTAATCAAAGGTTAATATGTACCATGCCTTATGATTAATCTTGATATCGTGTTACAAAAGGACTGAGCTTATAACCATGGTTACAGGTCAAATCGGATTATCGATCCTCATTTGATTTGGGTAGTCATAATGTCTTGCTAGAGGCCACTTATGACTTATGGGCCTTGAAGTGTGATGAAGCCCATTGCCAACATCAAATGAGCCTACATGGTCGCATACAAAAAGTGATGTGATCTGGGCTTATTCTCTTGGGCCTAATTTATTAGGTATTGAATAAATATATATAGATATATTTATTGGGCTAGATTGAATTAAGTTGTCAGGATTTTATTATATGAGATATAATGGGCCGAAACTTATTGGGGCCTCAATGGGATTAGGGTTTCTCTATAAATAGAGAAGCTTAGGTCTCATTAGATGTAAGACACAATTGTCACAAAACCCTAGCCACCATCCAAGAGGAAAATCGTGCGGCGTTCGGAAATAGTTTCAGGACATGCTAGCACACCACAGCCGCAACCCGGATCGTGCATACTCGTGTGGATACCGATAGAGGTCATTTGCGTTTGCAGTGTCTTGGAATCTAAAAAAGAAGCAACCTATCCACGACAATAAGGTATTTTCGTACATCCTTGGTATTTTCGATTATACATCATGTTGTTATATGGTCTTTTTCGCAGTGTATTGTGAATACTCTGACCGTACGCGATCCAGCAGTGGTATCAGAGACAGATTCTTCTGTGTAATTGATAATATACGTGTTTTGATTACATGTGTTTTTACGGATTTGGAATCTGTAGAGACGAAAATATGCATGTTTTTATTACATGTGCTCACGGCTTTGGATGCATGATACGAATGTGATTTATTTTCATGCATGTTGTTTTCGGATTTGTTGATTATCTTGCTACTGATGTGAATATATGATAACCATGATGTGTTTCGGCCATGGAAGTTGATTGCATTGAGATGTATTTCGGTTATGGCTTATTTCAAAAGAGAATAAGTTCGGGCATGAGATGCTTATATCATGATTGTTTCGGCCAAAAAGGGTTTCAGCCATGACATATGATGATGACCGAAACTTCCTTCAAGGTGGCGGCTAGGGTTATGGTCGAATATGCATGGGTGGTGGCTGCTAAGGTTTCTACCATGTAAGACATGGATTTGGAATAGGAAACCACAAGTATCCATGTTGAACAAGGATACTAGGAGGGCAACCGATCTTCATATGTGATATGATTTCGGGAAAACCTAGATTCCTTATTAGATAAGGATTCTAAAAGACCAAGAATTGGAAACCACGAAAGCCTCCATATTTGATGTGGATTCGGGATTTTGAGAACTTCCTTGTTAAACCGTGTTCATTATGCGTGTTTGTTCGTTATGTGTTATATATTCTGGGTGGTTTTACATGTTTTTATTTGTATTATTTGAATATTTATATTCATGTGTAAATTACTATTCTATGCTTCTAATATATATATACTCAAGTATGTTGTAGTATAGGATTAGAACTCGCATAGTACAAACCCCCTTACTAATAGGATTAGTAACCTTCATAATGTACTAAGAACGACCCTCATGATAATATTAAGTTTATATGTCTTCCATAGAACTTTACCCATGTTTATCTCTAGCTTATCCTTATGTGGGTTTTTGCCAAAGCAAGGCATGTGGGGATTTGAATAATGTTTATCTCTAGGGAAGACATTTGAATAATGGTGCTATTCATAGGTAAAGTATGGTTAAACTTAACTAAGCTATCAAAATGGTTTTGGGCTTAGGGCATAAGATTGGGTTTTTCCATACATGCAGTACATAAGATGTATTTTAACATAAACCCATCAAGAGTTACATATGATGTAACTGAAAAGAGTTTTCTACCTAAATAACTAAGTCTTAAGTGTTAAGCCAAAGCTTTCTTAAGACTTAGTAAAATATGGATCTTTTTTCTCCCATTTTTCAATTGAGGGTTATTTATTTGAGTGGGAGCTAATACCTCTTAATTATAAGAATGTTGACCTTTATTGCATAATTTTGTAGATTATGGCTACTCCATCCACCAACCTTTCTATGCAATCTATCCTAGAGAAAGAAAAGCTTAATGGAACAGATTTTCTAGATTGGTATAGGAACTTGAGAATTGTTCTCAAGCAAGAAAGAAAGCTTTATGTCTTAGAAGAACCCATCCCTGAGGAACCACCAGCAAATGCACCTAAGGCTCAAAAGGATGCTTACACGAAGCATATCAATGATTCTACGGATGTTTCATGCCTTATGTTAGGGGCCATGATCTCTGACCTTTAGAAGGATTTAGAGGAAATGGAGGCCTATGACATGCTTGCTCAACTGAAAACTATGTTTCAAGAGCAAGCACGCCAAGAGAGGTTTAGAACTACTAAGGCATTGAATTCATGCAAGATGACTCCTGGCACACCCGTGAGTGCTCATGTTCTCAAGATGAAGAGTTACATTCATCATCTTGAGAAGTTAGGTGCACCTATTAGTCAAGAATTAGCAACTGATCTTATTCTAGCATCTTTGACTGATGAATATGATCAATTCATTCTTAACTACAACATGCATAATATGGAGAAGTCCATTGATGAATTGCATGGGATGCTAAAAACTGCTGAAGAGAACTTAAAGGGAAAGGTTAAGACCACCATGAAGTTCTTGTGGTTCAAAAGGGAAAAGGTTTCAAGAAGAAGGGCACAGCAAAGGACAAAGGTAAAGTACCCAAGTCCAAGCCCAAGCCCAAGCCCAAGCCTAAAGCTAAGACTAAGGCACCCGAGGAGGAGTTTGCTTTCATTCTGATGAACACGGTCATTGGAAAAGGAACGCAAACTCTATTTGGAAGAGTTGAAGAGAAGAAGAATAGTGCGACTACTTCTTTAGGTATGTTTGTTATAGAAATCAATTTTACTCATACGTATCTTGGGTATTAGATACGGAGCTGCAACTCACATTTGTACTAATGTGCGAGTCTAAGAAGGACTAGAAGATTGATGTCCGGTGAGATCGACTGCTTGCATGGGAAATGGAGCAAGAGTTGCTGCTTTATCCGTGGGGACTTATGATCTTATTTTGCCTACTAGGCTCATTTTGGAACTCAAGAATTGTTATTATGTACCTACTATGAGTAGGAACATTATTTCTTTTGCTTGTTTAGAGAATGATGGATTTAAATTTTCTATTGAGAATAGAAGTATTTCCATTTATAAGAATGACATTTTATATGGCATTGCGCGTCAATTAAATGACATCTATACTCTAGACATTGAATCAGTTACAAATGAGCCCATTTATAACATAAATACTAAGAAGTTTAAATCTAACGATTTGAACCCAACCTATCTCTGGCATTGTCGCTTAGGCCATGTAAATGAAAAACGCATTTCAAAACTCCATCAAGATGGATTCATTGATTCTTTTGAATCTTTTGAGACATGTGATTCTTGTTTACTGGGTAAGATGACAAAGGCACCCTTCACAGGTAAAGAGGAAAGGGCCAATGAGCTATTGGGCCTTATACGTACCGATGTATGTGGTCCTTTTAGCATTTCAGCGAGAGGAGGTTATTTGTGTTTCATTACTTTTTCAGATGGCTTCAATAGATATGAGTATGTCTATTTAATGAAGCATAAATCTGAATCTTTTGAAAAGTTCAAAGAGTATAAGAATGAAGTACAAAATCAGCTTGGCAAGACAATTAAAATCCTTCGATCTGATCGAGGAGGTGAATACTTAAGCCAAGAGTTTGATGATTATCTTAAGGATTGTGGAATTGTTTCACAATTGACTCCTCCAAGAACTCCTCAATGGAATGGTATTTCTGAAAGGAGAAATCGAACTCTATTAGATATGGTTCGATCAATGATGAGTCAGACTGATCTTCCAAAATATTTTTGGGGCTATGCTTTAGAAACAGCAACATTCATATTGAACCGTATTCCTTCAAAGGCTGTAGAAAAGACACCTTATGAGATATAGACTGGGAAGCGTCCCAATTTATCTTTTCTAAAGATTTGGAGTTGTGAGGCTTATGTGAAACGTTCAATTGCCGACAAGTTGGCACCCAAATCTGAAAAATATTATTTTGTGGGATATCTTAAGGAAACTAAAGGATGTTACTTTTACATCCCAGCAGAGAACAAAGTGTTTATTGCTCGAAATAGTTTTTTCTTAGAGAAGGAATTTGTTTCCAAAGGAAACAATGGGAGTAAGGTACAACTTGAAGAAATTCAAGTTTCACAAAATGACATTGAGCCTAAAGAGGATATTGAAGCGAGCTCACAAGCCGTTGATGAGCAACCTTCAACAACACAAGGCCTACGTAGATTTGATAGGATTCTTCATGAGCTCGAGAGATATGGATTTCTTGTTACTGATGATGATAACGTGATACTCATCGATCATAATGAGCCCACAACCTATCAAGAAGCTACGGAAAGTCCAGAATCTGCTAAATGGTTAGAGGTCATGAAAGCAGAGATGCAATCTATGTATGATAATCAAGTTTGGACTTTGATTGATCCGTCTGATGGCTTGAAGACCATTGGATGCAAATTGGTTTTCAAAAAGAAACTCGACATGGATGGAAATGTGCACACTTATAAAGCAAGACTTGTTGCTAAAGGTTATCGACAAGTTCACGGAATTGATTATGATGAGACATTTTCTCCAGTGGTCATGATCAAATCCATTAGAATTCTTATTGTCATAGCTGCATACTATGATTATGAGATATGACAAATGGATGTAAAAACGGCTTTCCTTAATGGAAACTTACTTGAGGATGTATATATGATACAACCTGAGGGTTTTGTCCATCCTAATAATTTGGGAAAGGTGTGCAAGCTTCAAAGATTCATTTATGGATTGAAGCAAGCATCAAGAAGCTGGAATCTTCGTTTTGATGAAGTTGTCAAAGAGTTTGGATTCATCAAGAATGAAGATGAACCTTGTGTTTACAAAAAGGTTAGTGGGAGTGCTGTTGTCTTTTTGGCTTTATATGTTGATGACATATTGCTTATTGGAAACGATATTCCGATCTTACAGAGTGTCAAGATTTGGTTAAGGAAACGTTTCTCAATGAAAGACTTAGGTGAGGCTACCTATGTTTTAGGCATTAAGATCTATAGAGATAGATCAAAAAAGCTCATAGGTCTAAGTCAGAGTACATACATAGATAAGGTACTAAATAGGTTCAGTATGCAAGATTCCAAGAGAGGATCTTACCTATGTCACATGGAATCAAGCTTTCTAAGAAGGATTGTCCTACTTCAGATAAAGAGCTTGAGCGCATGAGTAAGATTCCATATGCATCTGCAATTGGATCTATCATGTATGCCATGTTATGTACTCGACCAGATGTCTCATATGCTTTGAGCATAACAAGTAGATACCAATCTAATTATGGTGAGAGTCACTGGATAGCAGTTAAGAATATCCTTAAGTACTTGAGAAGAACTAAGGATATATTCCTAGTCTATGGAGGACTTGAAGGAGAGCTAGTTGTAAATGGTTACACCGATCTTTGGTTTTGATCGACATAGATGATTTTAGATCGCAATCAGGTTTTGTGTTCTGTTTGAATGGAGGTGTAGTGAGCTGGAAAAGTTCAAAGCAAGACATTGTTGTTGATTCTACAACTGAAGTTGAGTACATTGCTGCCTCGGATGCGGCTAAGGAAGCTGTATGGATCAGGAAGTTCATTACTGAGCTTGGAATCGTTCCTAGCATTGCAAGTCCTATAGACCTTTATTGTGATAATAATGGGGCTATAGCACAGGCTAAGGAACCAAACTCACATCATAGATCCAAACACATACTTAGACGTTTCCATCTGATTAGAGAGATCGTTGGGAGAGGAGACGTGAAGATATGCAAAGTGGGTACAAATGACAACACTGACGATCCACTTACTAAGCCTCTTCCACAGCCTAAGCATGAGAGTCATAGGAGGTCCATGGGCATTAGATATTTGACCGATTGGGCCTAGTGCAAGTGGAAGATTGTTAATAGTGTGCCCTAGGCCAATGGATATTTGTAATTCATGTATTAACATTATGACTTGTTAATAATATATTATGAGGTATTCCTTTCATATCTGCATGTATTTCGTTTATGTAATGTGATTTACATTCTATGAATGGTATTAGACTTATGTCATCAAGTATATGACTTGATAGTAAAACCATAAGCGTTATAACACTATTCTAGAATGTCCCTGGTCGATCATTATTGGTGGAACAATAATGAATTAAGGCTAGTATGTGTTCTGATTGATGATCATGTTTTACTGATCATGGATATGAGATATCAAATCAAAAACATAGATATATGTTAAAGAACATATATTGGACCGACCCATATAAAGAATACTATATGGTTTCATATCATTAGTTATTCTTTGTATGGTTTGACTTTAGTCCTTTGACCTGAAGTCATCATGGTTCCCTACATGAGGAATTCAGTGTTTTGATATTAAACTAAGTTATTTTTAACCGAATAACAAGTAGTCTTATGTTGGACACTAAATGAATCATGCGGAGGGATACAAATGACGTAGATGGGATTTGTACCTCTCTTAAATAAGAGAGATATCATTTGGGCCTCTTGACAAGTGTGACTGAAGAAATGCATGGCCGTGCTCAAATGAATTGATGAAGAGTCATCAATGTCATTTGTTATAATCAGTCAACTTGGGGATCAAGAAACTATGATTAATCAAAAGTTGACATGTACCATACCTTGTGATTAATCTTAATATCGTGTTACAAAAGGACTGAGCTTATAACCATGGTTACAGGTTAAATCAGATTATCGATCCTCATTTGATTTGGGTAGTCATAATGTCTTGCTATAGGTCACTTATGACTTATGGGCCTTGAAGTGTGATCAAGCCCATTACCAACATCAAATGAGCCTACAGGGTCGCACACAAAGAGTGATGTGATCTGGGCTTATTCTCTTGGGCCTAATTTATTAGGTATTGAATAAATATATGTAGATATATTTATTAGGCTAGATTGAATTAAGTTCTCGGGCTTTTATTATATGAGATATAATGGGCCAAAATTTATTGGGGCCTCAATGGGATTAGGGTTTCTCTATAAATAGAGAAGCTTAGGTCTCATTAGATGTAAGACACAATTGTCACAAAACCCTAGCCACCATCCGAGAGGAAAATCGTGTGACGTTCGGAAAGAGTTTCAGGACGTGCTACCACACCACAGCCGCAGCCTGGATCGTGCATACTCGTGTGGATACCGATAGAGGGCATTTGCGTTTGTAGTGTCTTGGAATCTGAAAAAGAAGCAACCTATCCACAGCAATAAGGTATTTTCGTACATCCTTGGTATTTTCGATTATACATCATGTTGTTGTATGGTCTTTTCCGCAGTATATTGTGAATACTCGGACCGTACGCGATCCAACAATGAGTTATACACCAAAAATCACAAATTGCTCCAAAAAAAAAGGGTAGCATCAGGTCACCCTTTTCAATCTCAATTCCCAAGGTCATGAAGCTATAATTAGGTCAAGGCCTTTTCTAGAGATTTTTAGTTTCTATGTCTTAAGTTTCATCTCCAATTAAAATTACCCAATTTGGAGGTCTGTAAGTTGAGTTATGGCCAAAACAATGGGACTAGTTCAAGTGAATCTAAGACAGAATTCCACTAAACTTTACTCTCTTGTCATATTCAGCCAATTCCATGCAAAATAACACCAAGACACCATTCCAGCAACCACTCCATTTCTAAATTAATCTTTGTACACATTCAAACATACAAAAATAGAAATTAAACTAAGTGTCTCTAGTTTAGTTTAAAATAAAATTCATCTCATTCGGATCTCTATAGCTCAAGATATGATTAAAAAGCCAAAGTATGTTCATAACCAATTCATGCTCTTCCAACCAATACCCTCATTTTCTTTCCATCAATCTTTTTCAAATTAAAACCAAAGGCTACCAATTTTTATGGAGACATATAGGAATGTGTTAGGAAGCTATTGCTTTAAAAATCAAGTCCTTTGGAGGTCGAACGACAAAGTTATGGTCAAAAGAGTCAAGCATATTCAAGTTTGGGAAAAACCTGTGGGTCACGGTCGTGACAATGCCAATTTGTTATCCAAGTTTGTGAGCTTTTGATGAGAGTGCTTTGCCTAGTTAATAGTGAAGAAAAGCCAACAATGAGTTTTTTTTATGCCATGGATAGAGTGACGGAAGCAATCAAAGTCAATCTAGAACATAGGCCTTCTTGTACACACCGTATCTTTCAATCATTAATGAGAGAAGGGAAAGATAACTTTTTTCTCCGTTGTTTGTAGCTGGAGCGTTTTGAATCTTAGTTTCTATTTTAGACTGGATTTTACTAAGCAAGCTGAAATTAATAGAAGAATGATTTTAACTATTACAATAATTGTTGGCCTTGACGGGATGCAAGATCTCTTAAGCTCACAAATGAAGCGTTAAAAGTTGTTTTTTAGAGATTTTGGAAAGTTAATTGCTATTCGACAAAGCGAAAAACTTTTTCCAGATATTAGTTGTTTTCTTGTTCTTATTTGTTGAAAATTAATTATCATTTTTTTATAACATAACTTGTGTTATCTTACGACTTACAGTTTCTTGGTGGGATCAATTCAAAAATGATTTTCTAGAATTGAAAAGGTCTGCAATTCTGATTTAAAGTCAAAGTGTGAGTGCAACAAGCTGTAAACAAAATTGAACACACATTTGAATTTATCTATTTCAAGAAAAAGAATAAATTAGAGCATAAGATGTCAAATGACTTAGTTTTTGTTCATTACAATTGAAAGCTTCGTGAAAGGTATCTTATTATGATTATTAATTTCGATATAATTTCTTATAATTTTCTAATAATTAAATATTATTATTTACTAGGCGTTTTAATAACATAAGTAGTTTAACCGATCTAATTTTCATTGATAATATTAATTTTTTGACAGATTGGGTTCTTGAAGAACCAAATTTAGTAGATGTCAATGACTTGAAAGATAATCTTGGATGAGAAAGTATTGACACGTCACTTAGTGCATTAAATTTGAATGATAATGATGATAAAGCTCCTCTCAATGATGAGAATTTTGTATCAAATGATTACTGAAGTCAGTGTAGTTATAGTGGGTATTCTCTCGTAGACGAATGAATTTCGTTTTAAGTTTTTGTTTTTTCTCTTCTTTTAATTTTACTTATATTTGATGTATATATTAACTTCTATATATATAATGTAATTCTAAATATTTTTATTTGATTTAACTTTTACTTGATTGTTTTCTCGTCACGAACTCTTATTGTAAGTTGTAAGTTATAATAGTTTGAGAGTTAAGGATATTTATTGTTCTTTTTATTGGATGTTTTGATGTAATTATTATTTATTATATGATGAAATTGTATTGTTGTAATATTTTAAATACTTTATATTATTCTTAATTTTATAATTGTATGATGATGATTTTCTTTTTATATTAATTGTGGATATTATTTATATGTGAAATATTTAAAATTATTGTTATTTCATATTAATTGTGATTATTATTTATTATTATTATTTTGGAGATAGAGTTTATGTAAATTTATAAAGTATACACTACAACTATACAATATAATAATGGATTATTTTGCAATTTTTTTTAAATTTAGTAACTATTTTATAAATTTAAAAAATTATCCAACACAATCACAAATCTTGTCTGATATCGTCTCAAAACTCAATTCGGTATTAAATTCGGTGCGATATTCGCAACATTGATATAACTTGTTCCCATCTCCTAATAATTGCAGATGATTGATATTTTAACTAAATTACATTTGCCAAGCGATTTCAAGATCTTATCTTTAAACTCAAGATATTATCTTTATTAGTACCTCGAGTTTGAAGGGTAGGAGTATTAACACACTCTTAGAAGCCGACTCTAGCACTGATTTAGCCTCAGTTTCATCCCAGACTTATGTATATAAGTATCATGTGACATCATCTTAGTTTTCTTTCCTTACTAGGGCTGCTTTTTCTATCATTCTTCCTTTGCCTTCATATTCTACAAACAGAAAAAAAATCAGCTTCTCAATTGTCCATCCAAGTTCAGAGGTACACGTAATAACTTACGATAACTTAAGATGATTAATTTCCGTGGCGAAAAATTGATAAGTGAGTAAAAATATTAGCTGAGAAACTTTCTTTGCAGCCTTTTTATTTATTTTGATTATTTTGTTTAGGAATCTGTCAACAACTAACCCAGAGTAATAATGATACTAATTCTATTAGAAGCCAGACTCTTTAACAATGCCAACTGACTAGGTTTTCCTTCTCGTGGTTTGACTGGTCTTTTGAGTTCGTGTCATGTACAAGTAAACACGGAAATGGAGTTGGTTGGACCATAAATTCATGTCAAGTTGAAGTTGGTTGGTCAAGTTTGGGTTTTTGTCGCCGCTTCTGACTTAGCCTATTTGTCTCTGAGGTTAAAATTTTCCTTAAACCATATGGACCCAGCTAATTTTGAAGCCCACTTAAAACTGAGGAGAGGATGCAAGCTGAGGAAACTCAAAAGGCTTACAGTTGCACTCCTCAGGGACAGGGTTTTTGAAAGTTTGTAAAAATGTTGTGTAAACCCCAATGGTTATGAGATCCAAATCATAAAACTTTACCACTTCTGCTCAAACTCTAGCATGGTGACGGTGGTGTCATTTTCACATTAAGTTGGTTTAGGCAATCCAAAAATTAGCTTTGAATTGGTTTCTTCACCAAACACTTTGGATTTCTTCTGTTGCCATTGCCAACTCTCTTTCACATGTTTTCTTCCATTTATTTTTACAATAAATTAGTAAAATGAGGATTATTAGAGAAACGGAGCATCTGTTACTACCCCACCAAGTTCCAACCCCAAAAGAAGACGGCGTTCCTACTTCTCAAAACAGAAGGCCAAGGCTTTCCATTCAGTGACCACTTGGTCCAGATTAAAGCTTTTAAGCCGTGTCCAGCACATTTAACAAAATTGCTCCAACGTGGCACCATAGACAAGTTCAAACCACGAAACCGGCTACCTCTCACATATTATTTGCGACCAGCCAATCTCTACTTATCATTGTGTTGTAGTAGTAAAAGTCTCCATTGACTTGTCTTCTTTAAATACTTCAGCTTCCTCGCCTCCCCCAAAAAAATTTGACAATACCAACAATAATGCTTCTATCATCCTCCGCATCACCACCGCAACAGCTTCTGTGTATCTCTCGTCTCTCTTCCCCCTTGGTCTCTTTGACTCCAGATTCCCCATGGATCCATCAGAAGACTACCCAGTCAGCAGATCTCCCAGGAAAGAACTTCAGGGCCCGAGACCGCCTGCTTTAAAAGTCCGTAAAGATTCTTACAAGATCAAGAAACCACCCGTGGCACCACCACAGCGGTCAGAGCAACAACATCCTCAACAGCCGCCCGCGGCACAGCCACGTCAGCCTGTTATCATCTACACGGTGTCGCCCAAGGTGATCCACACCAACCCTAGTGAGTTCATGAACCTTGTTCAACGCCTCACCGGCTCCAATTCCACGGCCTCCTCTTCATCTTCCTTCACCACCACAAGCAACCCCTTTAACGATGATGGCGGAGCAATATCCCCGGCGGCTAGGTACGCCACAATAGAGAAGGCGAAGTCTCCGAAAGAGAAGAAGCAGCAAACTACGGATGTAGGGTTTGTGGAAGGTGTAGAGTGGAGTCAGGTTATTGAGAGGTCAAGTTTGTTTCCGGGGATTTTATCTCCGGGGCCTGCTTCGCTGCCGCCGATACCGCCGAACTTCTTCTCTCCTGCGACTTCTGATCCGAATTCCCTTAACTTCTTCCATGATTTGAGTCCAGCTCTTCATGGTAACAGGAACTTCATAGAGGGTACCTTCATGCCTAGTCCTTCAACAAACTTCTTTTCGCCGCATATAATTTCACCAAATTCATCTATGGATCTTTTCAGCAATTTCAATAACATATTTGACTTTTAGAAAGAGATTAGAGATTATTAAACATAAGGATTTTGTGTTTTGCCATTACTTTTGCTCGTGTAATTTCACCCATTAGTCAGGAATGTTAGAAAAAGGATGGGCGGGTTAGAGTTGGAATCTGGATACTTGTTTAGCTAGTTGGAGGTTTTTTAATGGCTAGAGCTTAGAGCTTTTTCTTCTCGTAGTTATCGTTCTAGTGGGCCATTTGAAAGCGCATTTCCTGCTTAATTATTTATCCATATATTGTGTACCAATTTTTGCCAAGTCAATGCAATTTCATTTGTAAGCTTCTTTTCCCCACATTGAAACTTTCAATGCTCATAACATCATTCATTCAGCTTTCTGGATTTAACAACACCCCCCAAATGCGCTCTCTTTATAACATTGTCGCATATGATGTTAAAGTTGTAACAATTTCAGGTTTTTCCAAGCTTTTGAACTGACGCTAATTTGCAATTTCAGTTCAACAATGATTCCCCTTCTCCTCTTTTTCTTACACCCTTGCTCTAGGATTGGGACCATAACATTCTCGTTAGGCTTGTGCTCAGGAAGGACTAAGGAGTGCAAATTAAATGCTTTAGGACTACTATTAATGCATGTAGGTGAGTAGGTCATAATGCAGTGCTTCAATGCTGGAAATGTTCAAATTTTTCTATAAATCTTAAACTTGTCAAAGAAATCTCGTAAGATTTTTGATTGATAATTGAATCATTCGTCGGAAGATTTTTTTATTGACAATTGAATCATTCGTAGGCAACGTGGAATAATTAATTATATTTTAAATTCTTTAATTTTATTTCATCTAATAAATCGATTAATCTTTTAGACTTTAAATATCTTTATCAGTTTAACTTTTGATATGATTTTTAAAATATTAGATTAGTCTAACTTCTTCATTTTCTATACATACTTCCTCTTGTTTAAGCCAATGTGACAAAAATGCTTCCCTGTTGAATTTGTCGGACAAACAACCATCTTTGGTGCTGTAAATCATTTTTTTTTATTTTGGGGCAGGAAAGTCAAAAACAAGTTTATATTATAATTAATCACTAGGTTTAATCTTTTTACTTTTGTATCAGTCGGCACGTTATTGGAGTAGCCGTATGGAGCAGTTAAATAAGAACAACGTGAATGAAGAAAAAATAGCCCATGAATATCAGATTGCCATATTATAATTAATATGTAGACTAATTTAGTTGCCTAATTAATAAGTCAATAAAAGAGAAAGAAAAAGTTAGATATGAGTTGGCTTCATCATCCTTGTTAATACTTAATAGTAGTTCACCATTACACATCGATTACGTCAGTCTAACACAATGGGGAAGCCGTTCAACTTGTATCAAAAGGACAGCATGTCAAATTAAACTCGTAAGTATAAAACACTGCGATTTCTCTTGCCATCTTTGTGGTCCTCATCAAAATACAGCACAGTCGTGTCAAAGTAACCTGTACGTCGGTATGTGGGAATGATCCACGATTCAGCTGGTAAGGAAAGACACCAGGAAAAAAAAAAAAAAAAGATAATTTATTCAGAGCACGCCTAATTAATGAATTATTATATGTTTTTTGAAAAAATGAGCCTTGTTCCGTACATCAGTTCCAACAACCTAAGAGAGTAGCTTATACAAGTTGGGGATTATTTACTACAAGTCTACAACTATCATGGCTACTCCTGAAAGCACCATTAACCGGACTGCACCTACGTAGGCTATGGTTTTTTCCGTTATCTCCACATTTACAAGGTAATGAAATCAACTTCTGCAGGTGGAGGTTGCTTTCTACGAAACACGCCGTACAAGTAGATCAAGTTTTGCATGGAGCCCCTAATCAACAAGAGGCCCCACTCCAATGTTTCATTGGCAGTATGTTTAGACGTGAAAATAAGCAATGCAACCACAGTTCTCATGGCAAGATCTGCCAAGATCATGTGACTCACCAGAATATCAAAGGCTTGTTCATGTTTGTAACAACAAAAAGTCAATCTGTAAAAGAAGCCAGAATCAATGGATGGAAGAAAATAGAGGGCAATACTTTCATGAGTTGGCTCCAACTTGACGAAACTTCCAGGCCACACATCAGTCACAGTAAGCAACTTCACTTGAAATCAATTTTGGTAGTAAATTTGCCTCCTCATAAGCTCTAGATCATGCCATATTGGACAAATGACCAAGAAGTCCACCAACAGTATCAAAATTTGCATTGAAGGTAAGTAAATCTCCCCTGTAAGACGGGAAGACTGATTAAAACACTTACTTTTCATATAGTGTTATAATAGATGAAAGAAACAGCAACAGTTGCAGAGCAATAATTTACTTCCAAATTAAATCTTTTATACGCTGCACAAAGACATAGCTCTGTTCTCCCACATTTGAACCATCAAGACTAGCCAGTTAACAGCTTTTACTTCGATGAGATTCAGCCTTATTCACGTCCAAGGGTTTCAAGTCACGATTAGAAAGTTCCAGTTTCTTGGTTTGAAGCAATTCAGCTTCTTCATGGAAACTCTCATTATACGATATATTAAGTTGAACAAGTTTGCAGATGTTCCTTATACTCGTCACTCTTGGTTTGATGAGATTCAACAGCTTCACCGAAGGGGTAATCATCAAATCTATTGTATGTTCCAACATCCTTATTTTCTTGCCCAAGCTTGTAACCTGTGTCACCACTTCCAGATCAATGCTCTTCAACAAGTTGACATGAGATGCAATTTTCAGGTCTTTACACCTTTGTAACCAAGCACTGGTTACTGACCCTCATCCTCTTAAATTTTCTTTCGAATCTTTTGGAAGGTTTGGCCATATTCAGCTGGACATTTTCGAAACTCTCAACACAATTTTCTCTAAGCGCTAGAGGACTAGGTCTCTCAAGACTCAAGAGAGAATGTTTGCACATGTTTTGATTCACAATCTTCGCATAACCAAACCACAAATTCATTAATGGCAATACCTTCAATAGCTGAAGAAAAAGCAAAAGAATAAAATATGGACCAATATATGGAAAAAAAAGGGAAAGAAAATTTGGCATTCATCACCAACACTTTCTTAGCATTTATAGTGCTGCTTTAGCTAAGCTAAACTTGCCCTATGCAAAATATCAATATCCCATTTAAGCATAAGCCTTCATTTTAGAGTGGAGTGTAACCGAATTCATCAGCTTATGCAGTTCTGACAGAATGTTACAAAAATACAAGACTTTAACTTATAGATGCAGAGCATAATACTGACAATCATCACAATAAATAATAACCTCAGGGAAGCCTTGGTCACCACACTGCTGACAAAAAGTCACCCATAACACCATAAGTTTGGATGACTTAGATCAGCAGTTCTGTTACTATCTCTGAATGACTATACTCTTTGGCATGCACACAATTTTGAAGGCTCAAGGACTCAATCAGCAATATGCAGAGGTCACTCCCCATAAAAAAAAAAAAAGAAAAAGCTTGAACAAGAAAAGAGACACATTGCTTCATTAAATATGAAACAATACAAAATATCGAAATCAACTTTTGATCATATGCTGGCATCTCTTATCAAAGTTGATTGACAACGATGCCATTCATGGAGACTTTCTATTGAAGTTTGAATATCGTCTACATTAATGGCGAGAGTATGCAAAGCATAAAACTTATTTGCACAATTGACACTTAGCAGGCACACATAATTATACATAAGGATAAATAAACCACAACAATTTACGAAGCCACCTATGTGATCTTTTTTCAGAGATATTCAAACTTCCTCTCAATCCGCTAAAGGAATGAAGCCAAACTAAAGACAAGTAATGTTACTGTTCCGGCAATCCAAACTTCAATTAGGATTTAGCTCCGCCGAAACAAATAGTCGTTCAATGAGGAAATTATACTTTCAACACCCATTGGCATTAAGATTTTTAAACATCAATCAAGGTCAAACTGAATGCTGCAATCGGAAGTTGAACACTGAAAATGAAGTTATAGGCCAACTTTGTGACTTGTAAGAGAAACTGGCTCAAGAAACATCAATTGGCATGACATGATTACCAAAACTAAACTGACGTTCCCAGAATTATAACCAATTGAGGGATGATGGTCAAAATACTTATTTTTTCCAAAGCGACCTGCTTGAGTAGTTACTTAAAAAGTTTGAAACTTTATGCGTTAGGTAAACATGGAATTTGTATTTGGTGAAAGAATTCCCATTTGTATTTGATGAAAGAATTCCCATTCATGCAACAAAGTATTTGCCCAATTGGCAGCAGCAAACATAAACAATTGAAATATCCAACAGTTAAACCTCATACACAAACATAAAGAGTTAAAAGGTTGATAAAAAATAGAGAGGGAAAAATAGTGGAAAAAAAACTCACCCTGACTGTAAGGAGCAGGAGCAGGAGTAGGAGCAGGAGCAGGAGCGCTCACAAAACCAGTTGAAGTAAAGAAACAAGAAATTACCAAAACGCAAAAAATTAGACGATTCCAAAAAGAAGAGAGAGAGAACGGAATGATGCATGTGGTTTGTCTCAACTTGGTCAAACGGAACTGAACAGGTGTGTTGTGCAGAAGAGGACACGTGTATAATCGAAATCAGACGCGAGGCTACAAAGTTTTTGGTTATTTCCGTATATTTTAATTTTAGGTTAAAGTTGTAATAGAATCGATTTTCATCACACTAAAACTGATTAACAGGGGACAGCAAGGTTTTAAAATTCGGATCGGACGTCGAATCGGAGGCTTTACTGGTCACTGACCACCGGTTGAACCGGTATGACGTCATAATTACGTAATATTATATTTAATATTAGTAATATTAAAAAAAATAGAAAAATATATCAAATAATATAAATAAATATAAATAAAATTTTCAACCATCAATCATATAATTGTTCTCAAATAATAACTAAAATATCATCACTAGATGTCAAAATAATTGCATCAACCAATGCAAAATCAAAATATTCACCAAAAAGTGTCTAAATATTTAATATCATAACCAAATCCGAGTCTAACACATCCATTAAAACAAGACAACAAAATCAACAATTATGCCAAATAATAACCACATGATCGAGTCCAAGTGAAATTAGTATCAAACAAATCAAACAATCCACCATCAAGTATTTTAATAAAGTCACATTAAAATTATCATCTTCATCAATGAAGTGATTCCTTTCTTGCCTTAAAATACGAGCAACTTCACCATCATTGGAACTCGAGATTTCGGCAACAAAAGTTGTTAAATCAATGTGATCATTGATCCTATTTGTGTCTTCTTCATCACCTAAACAAAAAGAGTGCAATTAAATAATGTGAAATAATAAACAGGTAGATAATATTACAATTAAAAATTTAGTTTCCTATATAACCTCGAGATAGCTGCAAATTTTCATAAGATAATTCTTCTTCAAGCATATCTTCTATCTCATCAACATCAAGCTCTCCACTCGAATCCTCATCAACCACCCAAAATTTCACTTTGTCAATGCTTTCATAATCAATTGGATTATATGGTCTCTTCATTTGTTTGCCACTGTAAATAATGAAAGATTTTAGTTTAATATAAAGTACTAACTTATTGACAAGTAAAGAAATCTTACCAATGTTGCAACCTCAAATTGTAATGAACAAACACAAGATCATTGAGTCTTTGATGTTCCAATCGATTCCTCTTCTTAGAATGAATCCTCTCAAATACACTCCAATTTCGTTCACACCCCGACGAAGATGAAGTTTGACTCAATATCTTAACGGCGATCTGCTGCAAGTGCGGCGCATCGTGACCAAAACACCTCCACCATTCATCTAAATAAAATTTTACACTATTTAATAAATGCAATTAATATTAAGAGTTTATTATAAACAAACAAGAATATAAATAATCAAGTAAAAAGCATTAAAAATACATACCAGGTCGAGTTGTTTTTGCATTGTTTATAGCTAATGATCGCCCGAAACCTTTTTGACGCTCCCGAAATGTAGTGATTTCTTCAACTATGTTTTGAAGTTCGGGAAAATACTTCTCAACAACATCAAGTAATCCCGAAAAAGCTTCAGGATTTTGAGCTGGGCTATCTGGATCGTACTGAAAGGCTGGATTCAAGAAAAATGCAGCTACATGAAGACGTCTGCGCAACATTTTATCCCACCTATCATCAATTATATCAATATAGGTCTTGTAAAGGTGCTCTTTGTTTCTAAATAGCTCCTTTATGCCTTTGATTGCCCTCCACGTCCCCTCGTATACATAGCCTAACAAAGGCTTCTCATCGGAGTCACAAATGCGCAACAATCTCATAATCGGGCCCATGATCTTCACAATAATTAAGTTGTTGTTCCAAAAGTTGCTATCTAGAACAATTTGTTTAACTTCTCTACCTTTTTCAGTTTTTAGGAACTTCTTAAATTCGACATTCACGACCATAGCTTCCAAATGCTCATTGTGATCGTAAAGACTCTTCAATGTAATAAATTGTGTGCCAAAGCGGGTATCTCTGGGAAGAATAATTTTAGTCCACCCAGGTCGTTTTCTCAACCATCCATGAGGCCACTTGTGATTATACACAAACATTGTAATCCTCGAAGCAAGAATTACCAAATTCTTCATCCATGATCATTCCCCAATATCCTTCATAATCAAATTGATACAATGTGCAGAACATGGAGACCAATAGATCAAAGAATATTTCTCAGACAACAATTTTCCAGCCTTTTGGTAGTTCTTTGTGTAACATCCCACCCCTTCCTGGAAGGGTAAAATAGGAAATTTGTCGTAGGATGAGATTGATAAGGAATAATTAATACTGTTCATGCATAATAGGATTGATACACAGTATCCATTGTGTACATGGAATTTCGGTACATGCATTCATGACAGTTTTCAGCTTAGGTTGAAATTGAACTTCTGTATGAAATTAATGGGATAATCGAGTTTGGAAAATTATTTGGACTGCACCATAAATCGTTTTACATTTTTAGGGATTTTTAGGAATTTTTCTGGATTTTTCCGGAGACAATTCCCGGACCGGAAAAATCGCCAATTGGCGAACCGGTCGATTCTCGGTAGCAAAAATTGCTACCCATCGATCTTCGTAATATTGGGTATATTATTTTGGGATGAAAGTAGGGTCACTTGGAGTTAAATGGAGTAACATTTTGAATGGATTAAAGAAATGATATTTTGACTTTTCTTATAAAAGTGGACCAATGAGAATTTGCCACCAAAAAGTTGCATTTAATGCATTTCCTCCATTCTCTCGGTTTAACTTGTTTCAAAGAAGGAAAGATGATTTTGTGCCTTATGTTATAGTCATCCGAAACATACACTCTTCTTTACACAAATCCATCGAAAACTTTTGCTCTCTTTTCTCATCATAAATTCAAGATACCTCTTATCCTTTATCCCACCAAAGTTAGATGATGAGTTTTGTGCATGCTTGAGAAGGAAAGGAGGTTGGTATTTTGGTGTGGAAGTTAGAAGTGGTTATTGAAGCTTTGAAAGGAGGTTCTAAATTAGGTAAGTTTTCATTTAAGTTTTGATCTTTAAATGGTGTATTTATATGGAATTAAATGCCATGATAGTGAGGAGTGATAAATAAAAGGTTTAGAGCATTTATTAGGTTCATGTATGCATTAAAATGATGATTAGTATGGTTTGAAGAAATGGGTGTAAGGCTAAGTGTTTGATGAATTGAAAGTAGTGATATGGCTTGATTTTGAATTGAATATGGATAATTATTTGAGTATTTGAATTGAGGAATTTAGTGCTGCCAATTTTTCAGTATTAGCCCTAGTATATGTATGACTGTAGTAATATTTAATTTGTATTTATTTTGATGTCTAGTGATGTGAAAAAGGTATTGGAAGTGGTTGAACTAAGGTTAACCTTAAATCTGGAAAATTGGAATTATAATTGATGTTACTGTTTTGTTCATAATTTATTGTGTAATAATGTAAATGAGGTAAGGTCAGTGGCCACTGAAACTTTGGGATGTTGGCTTCAATTTAGTGTGAAATAGGTGTTGTTGAATTTCAATGATAGAAGGGTGAATTTTTTAATGGAAAGTTACTGTTCCATTGCCTGTGAACAGTAACCGCAACCATGACATCTGAGTTTTGTTGATTTTTATGAATTAATTGAGATGGAATTAGGGAAAATGGTCTTCATGGAAGTTGTGGCATATTGAATTATCTTTCCATTGCTACTGAGCTTGATATTTTTAGAATTGTATATTGGGAGATATGAATTGATTACTAATGACTGGTTTTGAGCATTTTGGATGAAACCTAGCTTAAGTGTGATTTTGTGAGTTTACTGATTGGAGGCAATTTTAACATTTTATGTGGACTGAATTGGTGTGAGTGAGCTTCTGAATAATTGTAGAGGAAGAGATTACCTTGAAATTGATATTTGGTGTGTAATTTTTAGAAGTCAGAATTGGGAGTTATGATTTTTCAAAAATGAACCCTACATTAGGTTATGAATGGCTGATCATAACAGTAGCTTCCATAACAGTTTTGAAATTGTTAGAGATCGATTTGGATGATGAGTGCTTCATGAAAATTGAAGTTTGAGATGTTATCTTTACAGGGATATAAAGTTCTGATTTTACTGACTTGTGTATAGGGAGATATGCTTGTTGTAAAGTTACTGCCCAAATTGAAGGATTGCAGGGACAGTAACATTAAATGAATTAATTGACTTGCTTAGAAATAGAATATGATTTTGGATTGTTCATGAAAGTTGTTGAGGACAATGTGAACTTATTGAACATATTTTTGTGGTAATTTATTATTGAAGAATCAGTGAGTTATGAAATTGTCAATGTACTGCCCTGTGTTAATGGGAATTGAGTAGGCAGAAGGTTTGATGGGATATTTGACACCCTTAGGGTTGGAATTGATTTTTATGGTCTTCTTGAGAATTGTAGAGCTTTTCATAAGCTCTCCAACAAGGTATAGTTTGCATTTTTCAGAAATGTGTAGAAAGAGTTATGGGTGTTGGAAGTTTGGTTGGAAATCAGAAAATAAAAGGAAAAATAAGGGCAATATTTATATATATTACTTGTTGAATTTTGATTTCTTTCGTGAATAACTTTTCCGTCCGACGTCCGATTGACCTGATTCTAGAGGCATCGGATTCATTGAATATTAAATTTCATTTTATAAGAAATTGGGAATTTTTAGACGGGAAATTGACGTGGCCCCGGGTGACGGAACTTGTAATCACTGTTTTATTTAATTGGGGACCTATAGAGGTCCGAATTGCGCACCGTCAGGGCCAATAGGTTTCTGAATTTTTAATGAATTTTTATAATGGAAAAAAAGGGGGATTAGGGCCGGGAATTCATGAACATGCATATATCATCATCATGAGCACAAATTTCATATTTAGTGACTCGTGCTTTTTCTGATTCATATAGAGGCCAATTGGAGCTTCGATTGACCGACGTCACAGAGACTTCCTGGCATTAGCTCGGAAGTAATAGGTGAGTAACCTAGTTGGTTTCTCAAATTTCTGGTTGTTTACATGCTCAACGTGAATTACGTGCAAAAGTGAATTGAATGATCACTACATGACTACTGGCATGTATGAGATTGTATTGTATGATTTCTTGTCTTGAATGATCTGGTATCGATAGATCGGGCTTTATAGCCATCATCTTGAACACTTGTTATCTTGGGCTTTATAGCCATATCATTGACTTCTTCGCTACTTTGGGCTTTATAGCCAAACACCGTACATTCATTGAATCTTGCATTGCATGCATAATTGCATGATCGGATAATGGACATGCCCCAAGTTGCTATTTTCTTGATAAGAGCTTGAGCTCTCATCTTTATCTTGACCGGGCCCGGAGCCCGAGGGAGAAAATCTGACGCGCCCCCACTGAACACCGACCGAGCAACGAGCACAATCTTGAATAACTGGAAAGAGTCACATATGCATTGCATTCGCATAAATATGATACGTGACATGTACCGCTTTTGTAATGGCATGAATTACGTGAATGGTTTTCATTATTGGACATTGTTATTGATCTTCATGGTAATTGATTATTCTTTGATCGTCTTTGTACGCCATGAGCGTAATGTCATGATTTGAGTGAACCATCGATGATGGTTTCTCACTGAGTTCGCAAAACTCACCCAAAATTTGCATCTATTTTTCAGGTCCTGAAGAATACCCGTTTGACACGGGAGTATGTCTACTGTAGGCAAGCAAAGAGTACTGGTCGGGATCAGTTCGTGTCTGCATTAGTGTCTTAGTAAATTGTGTTCCGCAATCATTGTATAACAAGGCTTTGTATTATTCTTGAGCCCATTGTGGTTTTAATGTTTTCTTGCATTGGTGATTGTAAATTATTCTTGGATGACCGTAATAACTGGCGGTTTATATTGAACACGGGTTTTATTTACTCACCTTTGTGTTTGCGCGTTAACGTGGAATCAATGGCTTAAAAAAAATGTATACTGAGATTTAAATCGACTGATGTAGTACGCCACTCTCGCGGGGCACGGACTCGGATATCACCAACGATATCGGGTTCGGGTCTTGCGAGAGTGGGGTGTTACATTTAGGTGGTATCAGAGCCCAGTAGTACGTAATGTATCTGGGCACAGTTTGGAACATAGGTTGCATGCATTTGAGTCGCGTCGTTGCAGACCGTGGTAACTGATCCCTAGTCAGAGTCGCACGAGGATAAATCCTACGGGTGCATTAGTGTCAAGTGACTAAGTGAGAGAAGAATGAGACGGGATTAGAGTGTAAATCCCTAAAAGGGGATAACCAATTAGGAAAGGATAAAGGAAAAATGGATAAGAAGGTTGATATTGTACTGGGTTAGAAACCCTCATATGTGATAGCAGAATGACTGTGTTGGCCTAGACTAATTAAGAATTTCCGAATTAAATTGACAATATTATGGTGACAGAAAAAATGCAGATGTTGAGAACTTGGAGAGGTCCATTAGAGATATGGGAAGCATATTGGTTATAGTAGATCTAAGTGAAATTAAAAGCCCGGGATGGTTAGGTAATTACAGTTCTGACTGTATATGTCATGAAAGGGGAAATATTGGAATTGAGTAAAATATAGATGGTCCAATCGGGCATATTTTTGATTCACTGTATTCGAGTTAGAGATCAGTAGATATTATAAGCAGAAGATAATAGCGAAATGGAAAGAAGCTCAATAGAGTCTTTATAACGGTTTATTGAGAACCGAAAGAACCGAAAAAGTAAGATGCCTAGTGCCTATTAGAGTGAGATAAAAGTGTACAGATAAACTGAAGAATTTGTGAAATGGTTATGATCTGGACCGCATAAGCTTGAGATTGAAATGATTATGTGACTATTGTGCTACGAGTTTGGAAATCAGTATAATAAAATCGTAAGGAAAAAGACAGACAGATAAAATGGTAAATGGGTAAGTAAATAGATAGAGATAAAATGGAGTGGTATCAACGATTTTGTCGGGTATTGGGGACTGTGAACACCCGATCATAGACTGTTTGAGGAAAATAGAAGATAAGTAGCAGAAAACAGAATAAAAAAAAATATAACAATAATGATCATAAGCTGATAAGCCAAATTGATATGACCTTACAAGGTCAAGTTGCACGTAACGGATATGGGAATGAGTCATACAGTTTAATGATACGGGGAGAATGAAATAAAGATCTTGAAATGAATGAAACCACAATAGTGGTATATGAAAAGAGTTGTCGCATTTAAGTCGATTTACTGTTGGGGATATCTATTGGACAGTAATGTTGATTGTGACTAATGAAATATATGTGACAGATATATGGAAATCATAGAGGAAATGAGCGGTGAATGTTTAGAGTAATTATAAGTGTGAAGTTCTTAATGGGTTAAAGTAAGACAAAAGTGGATGAGTGTGCTGTATGAGAGGAGGCGAAAAGTGATTACGGTATCGATCATTTAATTGAGGATGGGTATAAGCAGAAAGGAGTCTTAAAGAAGTCTGAATTGTATGGGTTACAAATTGGTTTCGGAGTGAATGCTATGGTATAGATTACGAATAAGTGTGAAAGAAAGTATTTAAGTGGTCGCATAAGGAACCTTTGTGAAAGGAATGTTCGATATTTAAATTATGGTATAAAATTGTTCTAATTGAGATTATGCATTATAGTGAAGAAGGATTGAAAAGCAATTAGGGATAATAATTGATTGATGAGACTTTCGTGAACCGTATAAAGATGGTATCAAGACGAACGGTCAAATGGATAGAAGTACGGACAAAATTAAAGGTGAAATTGGGACATAGCTCATATTGTTGAGGTTATCTACACTGTATGTACAGAAATGTAAAGTATCCAACATAAG
The DNA here is from genome assembly GCA_029891385.1 of Erythroxylum novogranatense. Lineage (NCBI taxonomy): Eukaryota > Viridiplantae > Streptophyta > Magnoliopsida > Malpighiales > Erythroxylaceae > Erythroxylum > Erythroxylum novogranatense. The sequence goes on from CM057229.1 coordinate 20,625,603, forward strand.
TGAAATTTTAATTGAAGGTAATCCTATTGCAATGTGAAGTGAATCGATCTCCATTTATGATGCAAAACTGTTGGGGAATCCAGATTTGAATCGAAGAGTAAAAGAGTCCCAAACTGAAAAGTGAGATACTAAAATAAAATGGAAATTTTGGAGGTTTAAATATGGATGACAAGGTATTAACATATGTTGATATGAATGATATGAAAACAGTTGAGAAGAGAAAATGAAAAGAGTAAATGAATGAAGACAAGAGGTTCAAAGGGGCCGACAATGAGGTGATGTAGTGACACCTTCATAAAGAAATTGCGAGATACATTAATTGTGGACTCAATGAAAAGGGTAAAAGATGTATGGTAAAGTCAATAAGACCCTAATAGGGATTTATGCGAGGTAAGCAAATGGTAGTAACTATGATTAGAGACAGAATGTGTTTGGAAGTGTTGAACAGTGAAAAGTAAAAAGAACGATAGGACTAATTGAGGAAATCGACATCGATGATAAACATACCTTTGGAAGAGTGGGCGGTGCGTGTTGAATCGACTTTGATAAATGGTATTGGTGTCATGCTCATGTTGAAAGCCTTGAGACCGTAGATTCCTATAAGGGTGCACTGGGTTAATTTGAGGAAAGAGGCAGGTATAAATACGACAATGCTGAAATGAACGAACAATTCGGCCTACTAAACTCAACTAGTGAACAGATAATGCTGTAATGAACAGATCAATTATAGATATTGGGATTTTCAATGAATGTCAAGCAGATCAGGGGTAATTGTAAAGTGTTTCTGGAAAATTGAAGTTGTAAATCTAGTAATAAGAAAGGTTAAGGGTGTAGAAAGTAAAGTGATAAATTTTATGATGAGTTTGAATATACGAATTGAAGTGGAAAAAAACAATAGTGAAAAAAAAAAGTCGAAGAAGAAGTATGTGTACCCGATAAAAAGGTATTAGAACAAGAAAGGAACAGTCAAAGTTAGACATTCTAGTAAGCATATTTGAATAGTGAAATTGAGTAATTGTAGGTATAGAATGAAGTGATTATTGGCTCAAGTGTTTATAGGTTGTATGTCCAATAGGAAAAGGTTTGATTATGGTCGTGTTATAGAGTTTTGATTCCTTTGGAGGAATATATTACCTTTGCACGATTACTCTTGGGAGTTAAAGACCATAATGGATTTGAGACTAAAATGTGTGAGAAAAGGAAAGTTGACCTAGAAAACTGCATGGGTTAGCTAAAGTGGAACCGGGATAAATGAGACAGAGTAAAATGAATATCCGAATAAAGTGTGTGAACACTATAGAATAGTAAATTGTCTTACGAGAATCGAATTTGAAATAAAGTGAATGGCATATAATAAATGACCGCATAAGGAACATTATTCTCGATTGGAATTAAATGTCAACATATTGGTACCAAAGGAATGTAAATCGTCCACGACGTGATTAAGGAGGTACCAAAGACATGGAGATGTCCTCAATGGAATACTGAATTGGACTATATGACTTTGTGGGAAAAGGTATTAGAGGAATAAAATGTGATAAGTGAATAGGTTCGAAAATACCGAACTGAGTCAAATATCGAAACCAAAGGTAGTGACAATTCTAGAAATGGCAAGTGAGGTAGCTAAGAAAAATGAGGTCGTCAACTAATAGTCTTGTTGAATCCGCTCATCGTGTTTAAGTGATAATGAGTGAGCCAAATTAGTAATCGAACCACTGATTTGAGAGTGGTTACTGTGATCACTTGAAAAGTGAATCATTAAGTGGAAAGGTGTATAGGATATGTAAAATCATGTGATAACGGTCATAGTGAACCGTTGACTGAGAATTTCGAGGACGAAATTCTTATAAGGAGGGGAGAATTGTAACATCCCACCCCTTCCTGGAAGGGTAAAATAGGAAATTTGTCGTAGGATGGGATTGATAAGGAATAATTAATACTGTTCATGCATAATATGATTGATACACAGTATCCATTGTGTACATGGAATTTCGGTACATGCATTCATGACAGTTTCCGGCTTAGGTTGAAATTGAACTTCTGTATGAAATTAATGGGATAATCGAGTTTGGAAAATTATTTGGACTGCACCATAAATCGTTTTACATTTTTAGGGATTTTTAGGAATTTTTCTGGATTTTTCCGGAGACAATTCCCGGACCGGAAAAATCGCCAATTGGCGAACCGGTCGATTCTCGGTAGCAAAAATTGCTACCCACTGATACTGTAATATTGGGTATATTATTTTGGGACTGAAAGTAGGGTCACTGGAGTTAAATGGAGTAACATTTTGGACTGGATTAAAGAAATGATATTTTGACTTTTCTTATAAAAGTGGACCAATGAGAATTTGCCACCAAAAAGTTGCATTTAATGCATTTCCTCCATTCTCTCGGTTTAACTTGTTTCAAAGAAGGAAAGATGATTTTGTGCCTTATGTTATAGTCATCCGAAACATACACTCTTCTTTACACAAATCCATCGAAAACTTTTGCTCTCTTTTCTCATCATAAATTCAAGATACCTCTTATCCTTTATCCCACCAAAGTTAGATGATGAGTTTTGTGCATGCTTGAGAAGGAAAGGAGGTTGGTATTTTGGTGTGGAAGTTAGAAGTGGTTATTGAAGCTTTGAAAGGAGGTTCTAAATTAGGTAAGTTTTCATTTAAGTTTTGATCTTTAAATGGTGTATTTATATGGAATTAAATGCCATGATAGTGAGGAGTGATAAATAAAAGGTTTAGAGCATTTATTAGGTTCATGTATGCATTAAAATGATGATTAGTATGGTTTGAAGAAATGGGTGTAAGGCTAAGTGTTTGATGAATTGAAAGTAGTGATATGGCTTGATTTTGAATTGAATATGGATAATTATTTGAGTATTTGAATTGAGGAATTTAGTGCTGCCAATTTTTCAGTATTAGCCCTAGTATATGTATGACTGTAGTAATATTTAATTTGTATTTATTTTGATGTCTAGTGATGTGAAAAAGGCATTGGAAGTGGTTGAACTAAGGTTAACCTTAAATCTGGAAAATTGGAATTATAATTGATGTTACTGTTTTGTTCATAATTTATTGTGTAATAATGTAAATGAGGTAAGGTCAGTGGCCACTGAAACTTTGGGATGTTGGCTTCAATTTAGTGTGAAATAGGTGTTGTTGAATTTCAATGATAGAAGGGTGAATTTTTTAATGGAAAGTTACTGTTCCATTGCCTGTGAACAGTAACCGCAACCATGACATCTGAGTTTTGTTGATTTTTATGAATTAATTGAGATGGAATTAGGAAAAATGGTCTTCATGGAAGTTGTGGCATATTGAATTATATTTCCATTGCTACTGAGCTTGATATTTTTAGAATTGTATATTGGGAGATATGAATTGATTACTAATGACTGGTTTTGAGCATTTTGGATGAAACCTAGCTTAAGTGTGATTTTGTGAGTTTACTGATTGGAGGCAATTTTAACATTTTATGTGGACTGAATTGGTGTGAGTGAGCTTCTGAAGAATTGTAGAGGAAGAGATTACCTTGAAATTGATATTTGGTGTGTAATTTTTAGAAGTCAGAATTGGGAGTTATGATTTTTCAAAAATGAACCCTACATTAGGTTATGAATGGCTGATCATAACAGTAGCTTCCATAACAGTTTTGAAATTGTTAGAGATCGAGTTGGATGATGAGTGCTTCATGAAAATTGAAGTTTGAGATGTTATCTTTACAGGGATATAAAGTTCTGATTTTACTGACTTGTGTATAGGGAGATATGCTTGTTGTAAAGTTACTGCCCAAATTGAAGGATTGCAGGGACAGTAACATTAAATGAATTAATTGACTTGCTTAGAAATAGAATATGATTTTGGATTGTTCATGAAAGTTGTTGAGGACAATGTGAACTTATTGAACATATTTTTGTGGTAATTTATTATTGAAGAATCAGTGAGTTATGAAATTGTCAATGTACTGCCCTGTGTTAATGGGAATTGAGTAGGCAGAAGGTTTGATGGGATATTTGACACCCTTAGGGTTGGAATTGATTTTTATGGTCTTCTTGAGAATTGTAGAGCTTTTCATAAGCTCTCCAACAAGGTATAGTTTGCATTTTTCAGAAATGTGTAGAAAGAGTTATGGGTGTTGGAAGTTTGGTTGGAAATCAGAAAATAAAGGGAAAAATAAGGGCAATATTTATATATATTACTTGTTGAATTTTGATTTCTTTCGTGAATAACTTTTCCGTCCGACGTCCGATTGACCTGATTCTAGAGGCATCGGATTCATTGAATATTGAATTTCATTTATAAGAAATTGGGAATTTTAGACGGAAATTGACGTGGCCGGGTGACGGAACTTGTAATCACTGCTTTTATTTAATTGGGGACCTATAGAGGTCCGAATTGCTAACCGTCAGGCCAATAGGTTTCTGAATTTTAATGAATTTTATAATGGAAAAAAGGGGATTAGGTCGGAATTCATGAACATGCATATATCATCATCATGAGCACAAATTTCATATTTAGTGACTCGTGCTTTTTTCGATTCATATAGAGGCTAATTGAGCGTCGATTGACCGACGTCACGAGACTTCTGGCATTAGCTCGGAAGTAATAGGTGAGTAACCTAGTTGGTTTCTCAAATTTTTGGTTGTTTACATGCTCAACGTGAATTACGTGCAAAAGTGAATTGAATGATCACTGCATGACTACTGGCATGTATGGGATTGTATTGTATGATTTTACCGCATCTTGAATGATCGGCATCGATAGACGGGCTTTATAGCCATCATCATGAACATCGTTATATCGGGCTTTATAGCCATATCATTGACTTACTGCTACACTGGGCTTTATAGCCAAACACTGTACATTCATTGAATACTGCAACTGCATGCATAATTGCATGATCGATAATGGACGTGCCCCAAGTTGCTATTTTTACTGATAAGAGCTTCGAGCTCTCATATTGTCTCGACCGCCTAGAGCCCGAGGGGAGAAAATCCCTGACGCGTCCCCACTGAACACTGACTGAGCACTTGGGCACAATACTGAATAACTGGAAAGAGTCACATATGCATTGCATTCGCATAAATGACTGTTCTGTGACATGTACTGCTTTTGTAATGGCATGAATTACTGTGAATGGTTTTCATTATCGACATTGTTATTGATCGCCATCTGGTAATTGATTATTACCGGGATATGCATACGCCATGAGCGTAATGCATGATTTGAGTGAACCATCGATGATGGTTTTCACCGAGTTCGCAAAACTCACCCAAAATTTGCATCTATTTTCAGGTCTGAAGAATACCCGTTTGACACGGAGTATGTCTCTTGTAGGCAAGCAAAGGGTACTGGTCGGGATCGATTCGTATTCGCATTAGTGTCTTAGTAAATTGTGTTCCGCAATCATTGTATAACAAGGCTTTGTATTATTATCGAGCCCATTGTGGTTTTAATGTTTTCTCGCATTGGTGATTGTAAATTATTACTTGGATGACCGTAATAACTCGAAATCGGTTTATATTGAACAGGTTTTATTTACTCACCGTGTTTGCCGCGCTTAACGTGGAATCAATGGCTTCAAAAAAAATGTATATCGAGATTTAAATCGATCGATGTAAGACGCCACTCTCGCGGGGCACGGACTCGGATATCACCAACGATATCGGGTTCGGGTCTTGCGGGAGTGGGGTGTTACACTTTGCATTGTCCGTGACCATATGCACAACATTTTTAGCACCAACCATCTCAACAATCTCATAGAAAAGATTACATAAAGTTTGTGCATCATAATCAATACCAGAAGCATCAACAGATTTAATAAAAGAAATCTCATTTGGACAGTAAACCAAAAAATTAATCAAAGATCTGTGCGTACCATCTGTCCAACCATCACCCATAATCGTACAACCAGTTTCAACCCATTTAGAGCGCAAAGCATCAATAAACAATTGACATTGTGTTTTAGCTTCTTTAAGTAATAGGACTCTTAATGCATGATAAGTAGGACCTGTGTATCCATGACCCATAGTTGCAATCCGACTAATCATAGGCTGAAAAAATGGTGAATTAACAAAGATTGATCGAATACGACTATCGTAAAACCACAATGCAATTGACATATCAGTATCATGCCATCTTTCTCTACTTAGTAGTGTTGCTTGTATGCTAGGTTGAGCTGAGTCTATACCAGCACCGGCTTTCATGTAATTTATAATTTCATTTGTTTTCTTTCTCTTACTACTACCACCTACATCTCCTTTACCAACTAAGTTAGAGATCTCCACTACATCATCTTCATCTAATTCACAAGTCTCAACATCATACAAATTCATCCTAGAGTCATTTTTCTCCTTTTTACTATTAGATGCTTCTATTAACTGTCCTTTAATCAAAAAATTAACATCTAGTTTAACTTTAGGACAGGGTTTGACATTACCAAATCATGCCGGCTAGGTGTTACTTCATTCGGTTTATCCCGCCACCACAAATTGCTTGATCGCAATACAAACACTTTAAGGTTTGTTTCTTTCCACTTGTTTGTACCTCATAATAGTGCTTCCATGCTATATCACTTCTCTTACGAGGATTTTGGCTGCAACTTTGATCAGTGGATGGCAACGTGTGCGATGGTGTAGAAGAAGCATTGTTATCCATCACTACAAAGTAAAAAACAAAGATGGTTCAAGATATGCAATCTTTGAATAAGAAATTAGAGGAAACAGTGAGTTAAAGATTGTTCATGATATATAAAATATGATTCTGTAACAATTTCAAAAGCTTTTTGAAATCATTATCTGAATGAAATTAGAGTATGATTAGTGTTTACCAATAATAACTATGCTTGTAGCAAACTTATATAATTGGATCAATAACAAGAGGTTTCTATTAAAGAAGGACACTAATAAGAATATAATCCTAACTATTGGCACCAAGTTGTTTGACAACAACGTGTTTTTAAGTGTGAAAGTATGATTTATAATCCTTATAAGAAGTTTACTATGGATATATATACATATAGTGCAATTTGTTGAAAGCTTTCAATTGCTTAGAAAAGACCAACATTCCATAATACGTGTAGCATCTTCATCTCAGCTTCTTGTTTTCGTTTAGTGATTGTTCATTGATGATGTTCAGCTAGTTTAAGGAGTTTTTCATGTAATTATCTGTTTCTTTTAAATTGAAAACTTGCAGGCAATTTGTTCTTATACCAGAATTCAAGAAAGTTAAAAAAAAAGAAGGAATAGAAGATTATTGCAATGCACGAGTTGTAATAAGCAGCATGAATAGTTGCACCTGAGATGACAGTGTTAGTCTCAAAACATCGCAAGGGTGGAGTTTCAAAAGAGAAAGAGGTGCTATCAAAGTCTATATGAAATCTTTGTAGGCCAACACCATTTATGCTAATAAAGCTTTGGGAATAATCTTCGGTTGATGGACCAAAACAAGAATCTTTTCATTATTGTAGCATACGGTCAAGATAGGGACAAGTGTATAATCTTTTTGACTGCCAAGGATTACCTTATTTAATAAAGTAGGCCATGTTTCCAACAGTAAAGAGGCAGAACATAATAGTAAATAGTGTTTAACGTAGAACATTACAGAATGAAAACTTCGAGTTTCAACCATGACAGAAAAATGAGTTTTTTTCATGTTGAGAACAAATCTCCAACAACTTGGTGAGATTATTAGATAAGAAACAAAAAACCAATTCCATGTACTCGGGAAGAGGTTAAAACTAGAATGCAGTTTCATTGAAGTCTTCAGAAATAAGATTAAGCCCCCAATCACGAGTACAGTTGTAACATGGCTGTGTCACGAAGAAACAATCCTGAAATGATTACACATAACCAGCCAAAGCATGTAAACATAAGTCATGTTGATTGTGTGCTTGGAATGACGATCACAGTTCACAGATATTCACAAACTTTGTTGTGGTTGTAAGAAGACGAAACCGACAGTGTAATAATATGAGATGGAATTTATAACCTGTCATATGCTCTTGTCATAAGTCAAGATCGATCCATTAGACAAAGAAAGAAAGATCCATGTGGAGATAAACCTTTTATTTTATGAGCTTAGCTCAAACCGTTTCCATTTTTCAGTTTGAAAAGACAGAGGAGCTGTGCAGTGGGAAAAATGGCAGGATAGTATATAGTGGGAAAAACGGCAGAACTGTGGGAAACAAAGAAGGCCACTCCAATGGGAAGCAGACCAACAACGCAACAGACAAAAGACAGTCAAAATGAAAGAGCTAAAGAAGTAAAGCAGAAGAAGAAAACAACAACAACAAAGATTTCACAGGACATATAGCAATAAAGATCAGATGGACTTAGTGTGGGTTGGGCCATGTGATGGAGTCGATTTTGGATGCAGCTTGGCTTGGTCAAGATCCGGATGGGTGGATCTGGGCAGCCAATTCTGCAGGGTTTTTTACCACTCATTCTGCCCATGCCATTGGTCGGGACAGGTTCGCAGCGGTTTCTTGGGCGAACTTAGTGTGGCAGCAGGTACTATCTCCTAAAGCGGCTTTCTTTGTGTGGTTAGCCTTGCTGAACCGGTTGCGAACGAAAGACCGCTGGTTTGGGAATTTCGATCCTATTTGTGTTCTGTGCAAAGTAGTTCATGAGTGTAGAGATCATTTGCTTTTTTAATGTGTCTACTCGAAATCGGTGTGGAATAGGATTATGACTCTTTTAGGGAGAATTCCCTCCTCTTATCAGTGGAGTGAGGTGGTGGCAGGAGTTATGCACGAATCTGGTCGAGGTCGGATAGACGGGTTTTTGTTTAGGGTCGCGTTTCATTTGGTGATCTATAATCTTTGGAAGGAACGAAACCGACGATTGTATAAACAGGAAGAACGTCCTCGGTATGAATTAGCGGATTACATTGTTAATTTGGTGCGAGAGACTTTGGTAGCCCATGGCAAGCATATTTGTGTAAGCTTTGATATGAGATGTCGCTGGCGCATTTAGCAGTTGTGAGAGTCCCAATGGCGAGGGTTTTTGTGGTTGTACCTCTCTTTTTCCTTTTGTAGGTTTGTACAGTGTACTGTTTGACTTTCGTTTTTTTCGTTAATACAATTTCGCTTTAAAATTCAAAAAAAAAAAGCTTCAAATTTTTAGGAAAAAATGACAGTAAACAAGAACTACAAGACTTACTTCTGGAAAATAAAGGCACCCTTCTAATCAGGAAACGAAACCCAAGTCCAAAGTTTGCATCTTGCGAGATTTCCCAGTACGGGAATGTGAATTGAATCTTGTTGAACCCTTAACCTTAACAAAGAAGAACAACGACAGAGAGAACAGAGAAGGTCGAAGGCTTTTACTTTTAAAAAGGTAGGTTTTATTTTTGAATTAGTGGTTGAACCGGTTCGATCAGCTTCGGTTTAACTGGTTAATTAACTAGTTCTCACTGATTCTCACTGGTTCAATTAAGATCCGGTTTTGAAGAGTCATCCAGACCAAAGAGGCGACCGATCACTGGTCGAACCAGTCGGACCGACCGGTCCAATCCAGGTTTTAAAACAGAGGGGAACAGGATCGTAGGAGTGGATCTGAAGACAATGATTTAAGTTAAGCAACATCACAAACAACAATATCTCAATAAATGTCTCACCATGATACGAGATTTGAAGATATTCAAAAGTACACAATTTTATACCTAAATAGTAAAAATATTGTTTTTAATAAATCTACAAGAAAAATGAAAAATTAAGGGTAAATATATATATATATATATAACATTTATAATAAAATAAAACAAAATAGAGATAAAGAATAATAGAAGATACATATTAAAATAATAAAAACAATAATGAATAAAAATAAAAAGACATAAAATAATAATATAATACAAATAAATAAATAATTACAAAAATATAAAATAATTAAACAATAAAGATATAATGAGGTAAAGAATAAAAATAAAAGATAAAATAAAATGTATAACGAAAATATTAAAAATAATGGTAATAATAATAGTAGTAGTAATAGTAATAGTAGTAAATAACAATAATAATAATAATAATAATTACGGATGATGATCATGATGATGATAATAGCAATAATAACAATAATAAATACAATTTTCAAAGATAAATAAATAAATAAAGACATACAAATAAAAATATAAAATAAATAATCCAATAAATATATAACAATGTAAAGAATAAAAATACCGATACAATAAATAAATAAATACACAAATAAGAAAGAAAATAAATAAATAAAACAAGTCATTATAAGAATTTTTAAGGTAAGCAAGGAAATGTTTAAGCTGAATAACTATGAGGTAAATACTACTTATCAAATGTTTTAGGCTAAATACAAGATATAATACTTAAAAGAAAAGATTTAAGAGACCTATGAAAAAGAGATGGATTCTTATATGTGAGATCTTTTACCATATCCTAGTATACCAAAGTTTCTTATTGAGAGTTACATGCTTAGTAAATTTTAACAAAGTCATATCATTCATAATTACCTCTCTCTAATTCTTCTTAAGCATTCTTCTTTTTTTTCTGGCAGTCCTTAAGTATCTTAACATGTTTGAACTACATAAACCTTGCCTCTATTAATTTTCTATCAATATTAGTCATCCTTAATTTGTTTGTTATCATTATATTCATAAACTTATCTCTTTAAGTGAGGTTGCCCATCCAACAAAGCATCTTATCTTCGTCATTATTAACTTATAACTATACACTTTATTATATAAAGCATGATCGACCAAATCGTTAAATGATAAAATCGACTTTTAAGCTTAAAAGATATCTTCTTTTCACATAAAACTCCTAATGCACTCCTCTATTTAATTCAATCTGATCTGGTACTGTGAACTGTATCTTCATATATCTCTTAATTGTTTTGAATGATAGATCTTAGATACTTAAAACACTATTTATGTGAAATAACCTATGAACCAATCTTTACGTCTATATCGGAAGCCACCCTATGGCCTAAAAAGTTACACTCTAAGTAGTCAATCTTTGCTCTACTTAATTTAAAGCCCTTCGATTCTAGCATATCGTACAAAGTTCTAACTTGACATTAATACCTTCTTTTGTCTCATCAACTAAAATAATTTCATCAGTAAACAACACATCAAAGCACATCCCTTTGGATATTCTTGATGAGCACATCCATCATTATAACAGACAGAAAGGGGCTCAACGAGAAGCTCTGGTATAACCTAATATTGATAGAAAAATGCTTTGTATCTCCTTATATTGTCCTTACTATGGTCTTTATATCATTATATATATCCCTCATAACTTGTATATAGGTCACAAGAACTCTATTAACTTCTAATTACCTCCACATGATTTCCCTAGGTATTCTATCATAAATCTTCTTTAAGTCAATAAAAATCATATGTATGTTACATTGTCTTTCTCTTTAATATTCCATTAATCTTCTAAGGAGATTTATAGCTTTTATCGAAGACCTTCCTGACATGAAACTAAATTGATTCGACATGAAACTAAATTGATTCTATGAGATCAGTGCATTCTTTCTCACTTTCTTCTCAATCGCGTTCTACTACAATTTCATGGTGTGACAAAGTAGTTTGATGTCTCTATAGTTGTACAACTTTAAATGAACTCTTTGTTCCTGTATAGAAGAATTAACATACAAAGTCTCGACTTAACTGGCATTTTGGTAAACTTAATGATCACATCAAAAAGCTTGGCTAGTCAAATAAGACCATCTTCGCCTAGGCTCTTTCACAGCTCTACGAGTATCTAATCAAGTCTTACTACCCTTTCACTCTTCATCTCCATCAAAGCTCTTTTATTTTTTGTGATATATCATTAAAAATTAAAGTTATGATACCTCTAAAACGTGTTAAGATCACGTAAAGAGATTTCATCTACATCTTCATTAAAAAGGCTATAGAATTATTTCTTCTCTTAATATCATTTTCAGCTACGAGCACCCGTCTTACTTTATCTTTTATATAACAAAATTGATCTAAGTTTCTCACTTTCCGTTCCATAGCTCTCGCTAACTTAAATATACCTTTTTATAGTAAGCTATGCTTTTAGCTTCTGAGACTATCTTCTTGATCTCTTTCTTTATAAGTTCATAATTCTCTATAAACTACCCTTTCTATCCCTGCAGTGCTATCTAATAGAGCTTTATAAGCAATCTAATTAATCTTAACATTAGAAACACCCAAGGTCTCTTTACTACATTCCTTAAAAGATTGTTACTCTCTCCCACATTTCGTTAACATCTCCTTCCAATTTTCATTATTCTCTATATCTTACTCTATCCCTAAGTTGTTGTATCGTATCCCTTTTTAGATTTCACCATCTAACTCTGATATAGTTACGAGGAGAAAGGCTATAGAAGTATTTCTTCTCTTAATATCATTTTCAGCTATGAGCACCCGACTTACTTAATCTTTTATATAACAAAATTGATCTAAGTCTCTCACTTTCTGTTCCATAGCTCTCGCTAACTTAAATATACCTTTTACTCCATCCTTAGTTTTCAATCATTGGTATATTTTCTAGTAAGCTCTGCTTTTAGCTTCTGAGACTATCTTCTTCATCTCTTTCTTTACAAGTTTATAATTCTCTATTAATTACTCTTTCTATCCCTGTGGTGCTATCTAATAGATCTTTATAAGCAATCTTCTTAATCTTAACTTTAGAAACACCCAAGGTCTTTTTACTGCATTCCTTAAAAGATTGCTACTCTCTCCCACATTTAGTTAACATCTCCTTCCAATTTTCATTATTCTCTATATCTTACTCTATCCCTAAGTTGTTGTACCATATCCCTTTGTAAATTTCACCATCTAACTCTGGTATAGCTTTGAGGACTTCCCTTCTTTCTCCAACCTTTAGTTATAAGATCCGTAACTAACAATCTATGTCGAGTTGCAAGCAAGTGGTAGGTATCACATTGCAGTCCTTACAACTAGGTCAATTGCTCTATTTTACTAGGAACTAGTTAATTTGATTCTTCACGGTTTTGTTCTTAAAAGTTATTAGATGCTCCTCGTCTTTTTGAAAAATGAATTAACTACCACTAACTCAAATGCTACTATGAAGTTTAACAAAGCAATCACATTATCATTCTTATCTTCATACCCAAAACCCTCATAAGCCCATTAATATCTATCAAGATTGCTCTTATATGATTATTAAAATCTCCTCCTAAAATAACTTTCTCGTGAGAGGGAATATATTGAATCACTTCATTTAAATCTTCCTAGAATTGATGTTTAAGTTGTTAGTTCAGCCCTACTTAAGGTGCATAAGCACACACCATATTAAAAACAACACGTTTCACCATAATCTTTAAGGACAAAATCTTATCATTAGATCTAGTAATCTCACAACATGATGCATTAGTTTTTTTAATAACCAAGATACCTATCTCATTTTGTTGCCTCAAACACCTTAAATATCAAGGTTGATCCCATCAATCTCATTCGCGTTAGCCGCCATCTATTTTTTTCTTTGATTCACGTTATATGAATCTTATATTTGTTAAAAATCTCCAGTAATTTCAATGACTTCCTTGTAAGGATCTCGATGTTTTAAAAACTTTTCTGCAATCTATTAACATCTTTTCTTCTATTAGATCCAAAACTCGTTGAAGGACTAGTCCTTACTCAATCATTCGAAGTCAAAGCCATTACTTCTATCCTAATACCTAACACAATCTATAAAAGATAAGCTTATTAAATCCCTAAACGACTCTAAAATTACTCGAGAAAGGAAACATGATTAATATTAAATCTTAAAATGGACACCATAATAAACACATGTGAAAATCATAAGTATAAATGACCGCAAGTAAATCAAAATCTAGATTGCCACTTCTTAGTTTACTTTACTACTGACTGATGACTAATGACAAAAACTAATTTGTACACATAAGTAGCATATAAATATATGCAAATAGCTATGATGACTAATGACAAAAACTAATTTGTACACATAAATAGCATATAAATATATGCAAATAGCTAAAACACAGTGCTAGATAGTTTAAAAAGGAATGGAAGAAGAATCAAAATATTCAAAACTGTTCAAAAGGAAAAATCAAAACATTCAACAGGTTTGAGGGTTTTGGAATGGATATGGTTAATTGTAAAAAAAATCAGAGCAACATTATTTTTTAATTGAAATTTAAAATTTTGTTATTCATTAAAAACAAGATAAGATGTTAAGATCCATTTTCATTTTATTAATAAATATTGAATTAATAATAAAAATAATTGGAATTCAATTAAAAGCTAACAAATCAATATTAAATTAATCATTTTACCCTTTAAATATTAATGTTCTCCAAAATGTCATATAGGTTTAAGTAAAATAAATTTATTGATATTACTTCCGTAATAAGAGATAAGTAGTTTCATGATATTGTGGTAGAAAGAATAATATAATTGTTATAGTACTCTTAGTGAAAATTACTTAATTACATTATTTAATGATCTGAAACTAAACTAAACTAAACTAAACTAAACTAAATAATAAATACAAAATATTTTACAAATTGTAATACTTATTACAGCTTAAAATCATGACTTATTTTTGTCCCTTTTTATTAAAATTAAGATTATTTAAACTAAATCTGAATTTAATGTTAAAATTAATGTGAAAATTATAAAATAATTATTAGATAAATTAACAACTAAAGGGTATTATTATATATCCTTCTTGTTCTCAAATTTTGCGTTTCAGCTGAATTTATTATCGTCGTCGTCGTTGTATCATTGTATCATATGAATGGTTTAATCTATTTATATCCTATTTCATAAATTTGTTTCCTATCAAATTCCACTTCAATCTCCTTTTCTCCTCCATTCCTCATTTACTTCGATATCAGAAAAAGAAATAAGTTAAAAGTATTTTTTCAATCAAACAATATTATATATTGATAGTTCTTTTTCAATAAAGTATGGAAATTCAAAAGGCTAATTAGATTAGATACAAACAATGGTTACCGGAGAACATTCATTTGACTAGGAGTGGCGTCGTTTAAGG
Organism: Erythroxylum novogranatense; assembly: GCA_029891385.1. NCBI lineage: Eukaryota > Viridiplantae > Streptophyta > Magnoliopsida > Malpighiales > Erythroxylaceae > Erythroxylum > Erythroxylum novogranatense. Next base: position 20,640,617 of record CM057229.1, read on the forward strand.
GAATCCAAACGTCAACCGACAACTCTCATCACCCAAGGTGATGAGGAATGCAACGCGCCGCTCGTCGGAATGGGCCCGGTCGTACCCCAGCCCGACTCGTCAAATATAACCTGTCATATATATATTTTTTAAGAAAAAATAAAAAACAACATTGTTTTTAAAGTAATAGATGGGCCATCGACCCTTGATCCGCCCATAGTCAACTCGTGATTCAGTCGGCCGACTATAATCAGCTTACGACCGATCGGGCTGACCATAATCAACCCGTAATCTGTTCAAATCGGGCCAAAATCGGACTGAGCCGGCCGGTTCTGCCATCCTTAAAGGGGTATCGTCCTTAACTAATGAGAAGTGTGCCAGAGAGATAGGAGAAGCAGCAGAATGGAGGCAAATCTCAGCGCCTCTATGGGCCTCCCATCTTCAGACTCCTATAATCTCCACTACCCATCATCCCCCACCGACTTCACTAATTTCTCCTCTCTCTTGTCCCTTCCGAACCCTTCCACATGCTTCACAACAACCACCGTATGTCTCCCTTTTGCATCTATTTCTCCGTCCTTAAACCCACCCAAATCGCCACAATGGCTCAGACCCACCTCACAAAACAGCCCCAAAGTTCAATCCCTCATGAAGAACCTCTCGGTCTTCGAGCGAGCACTCATCGGAGCAGGTGGCGGCGGTTTTGCCGGTGCTTTTACTTATTTTTGTCTTCTTCCTCTAGACACCATCAAAACCAAATTGCAAACAAAAGGTGCATCTCAGATGTATACCAGCACTTTGGATGCTATAGTCAAGACCTTTCAAGAGAAAGGTATTGGTGGGTTTTATCGGGGCGTGTCTGCGGTGATTGTGGGTTCAACTGCGTCTTCAGCTGTGTATTTTGGGACTTGTGAGTTTGGGAAATCGATTTTGTCCAAATTTGAGAAGTACCCATCTATGCTTATACCGCCAACTGCTGGTGCAATGGGGAATGTCGTGTCATCCGCAATAATGGTGCCAAAGGAATTGATCACGCAGCGTATGCAAGCTGGAGCTAAGGGAAGATCATGGCAGGTTTTGTTGAAGATATTGGAGAAAGATGGAATCTTGGGACTTTATGCAGGGTATTCTGCTACTCTATTAAGGAATTTACCTGCTGGTGTGTTGAGTTATTCCTCGTTTGAGTATTTAAAGGCTGCAGTTTTGAGTAGAACTAACAAGAGTCATTTGGATCCGATTGAGAGTGTTTGCTGTGGGGCATTGGCTGGGGCAATTTCGGCGTCAATAACCACGCCTCTTGATGTGGTTAAGACGAGATTGATGACTCAAGCGAACAAGGAGGTGATGGATAAGGTTGCAGCTGTAATGTATGGTGGTGTTTCGTCGACTGTAAAACAAATTTTGAAGGAAGAGGGATGGGTGGGGTTTACCAGGGGAATGGGTCCAAGAGTTGTTCATAGTGCTTGCTTCTCTGCATTGGGGTACTTTGCATTCGAGACGGCTAGGCTAACCATTTTGAATCAGTATTTGAAACAGAAGGAGCTGCGTGAGTTGGACTTCGCTCCGACTTGATTTGCTGACTTTAAATCGGGAAGTTCACTGTTGCTTTTGGTGATAATTATCGTGCTTTACATATTGTTGCTTGGATTCTAAGGAGTACAGAAAGAGTTGTAAGTTTTTAATGCAATTTTATGACTTGTTCGTATTGAGGTTTGAACTGATTTTTATGGTATCAATTTTTTACAGGACAACTTCTAGTTGTAGAAAAGAAATGAAAATTTTTGTATCACATCTGGCTATGTTCCAGGATTAGTAGATGGGTACTTGATTTGATGATGTAAACTCAAATGCCTTTTAGTGCATGTTTTCTTTAAATAAGCTTCAAAATTTCGAAGAACTGGGTCTAATTGCAATGCTTGGTTGTTTCGAGTGGTAGATAGCGGAATGTGGTTGCTTGAAATATTGGGGAGCAATAGCAAGCAAATTCCTTCTTTTTTTTTTTTTTTAAGAAGTGCAATAGCAAGCAAGTTGATTCATCTAATTGAACATCTTGTTTTACTTCTTTTTCATTCGTTGTTCTGGTTGTAATCAATAGAGATTGTATTTTATTTGTTAACGCGAGAACAGATATTAGAATTTGCTCTGTTTGGGATGTGAAAATAAGGAACTGAATAAGAATTGATTTGTGTGGCTCCATTTCACTTATTAGCATTCTATTTCTGGGGCCAAGAGGTCTCTTTGTCCAACTTATCATAGTTTGAGATGTTCATTCTGTTTATTTTCTTCTCTGTGTTGTTTCTTTAGAGGAAAGATGCTTTCTTTTCTCTGTAGTTCATTCCTTATTTCTTGAACAAATATAGTGATTTAGTGGCAAGAAAATCAGTTAGGTTAAAGCACAAAGGTCATCTTGATCCTTGCACTTTTGTTTTCTTGTTTAAATATGAAAGTGATCTTGTTTTCTTTGTATTCCAATTTAAAAATTTCTGGAGGATCAACCAAGAAGATAAGTGAGTTGGTGAGGCGGAAATAAGACAACGCCTATTGAAATTCAGTGGGAGAGAAATAGCAAAGCCTCAGATGAAATTGTTATTGTGGGCGTAAAACAACATACGACTCGTTCTAGTCCTGCTCAAAGTATCTTTAGTATGCATTCTCATGTTAGTAACTCAAAGCATGGCCAGTAGCCAGCCTCATCAAACTTAAAGCCAAACGTCTAATTATAATAAAGAAAATTTGGTAGCCAGTAATATAAGATTCTATTATCTTGAAATAAGTAAAATTTTTAGAAGTTAAGATCTTTGTGGAAGGAAGGAATCCAAAAACAATTTGAATTCTAAAGGAGGAAGGACTTATAGCATATTAACGTGAGTTTTTTGGTGATCAACTAAAAAGTTTCGCATCAGATTTTTGTTGGATGACTCCCCAAGATTATGATTTAATGCGACAACACACATAGTGAAGTGTTCTTTGACTCTAAGTGTCTTTTTATTTATGTCATTCTTGACTTAATCACTTGAGATATTTTAATCTTTGTTATCATTCGTTGTTTTAAAATCCTATATTAAGGTTAACATGAGGTGATCATGCTATTGAGTGTGAGATAACTTTCAATAGTGAATATGAGTGAATAGTGTCAAGAGTGAGTGGTGCTGGTTCCATAATAGCCTTGTATAAGCCTGTTATACTTCGATGAAAGTTGATTAATCTAAGTGAGAGCACTGCAAACATAAGTTGTATATGTTGAATTACGTTAATAAATTTTTTGTGTTGATTTATTTGCTGCACACTTGATTTTTCTACTTGTGATCAAATTCTGGAAAATCGTAGTTGCTAACCCAGTTACTTTCTGATAAGCAAATGTTAATTTCAGTTTGAAGCAGATGCGACAAAATAGGAATTTTACAGAACGACAACTTTGACTTGAGTTTTTCAATTGGTATCAGAGCCTGGTTCATTTTTAAGTTGGTGTGGATCAATATTTCACACTCATGGCTACTAGAGAAGGAGCGTCGATTACTAGACCACCTTTACTAGATGACTCCAACTATCCTACTTGGAAATCGAGAATAAAAGTGTTTATTCAAGCACAAGGGACTAAAACTTGGACTTCTGTGCTGAAAGGCTGGACTCATCTTATGACGACTGATGAAAGGAATGAATCAATACCTAAAGATTTGTCTGAATGGACTAAGGCTAAAAAAGAGGAAGCACTTGGTAACTCTGAAGCAATGCATGCAATTTTCAGTATTGTAGATGAAGAACATTTCAATATGATATCAGCTTGTGAATCAGTAAAAAAAGCTTGAGATACATTACAAATCATACAAGAGGGATCAAAATAAGTGATAACATAAAAAATTCAAATGTTGGCTACTAGATTTGAAGATTTAAGATGGAGGAAAGAGAAACAACTGGTGACTTTTATGAGCGACTGTGTGGTATTACCAATCAAGCACATTAACTTAGAAAGAAGTGCTCAAATTTAAAACTTGTCAAGAAAACTGAGGAGTTTTGAGACTCTTTTGCAGGTGTTCAGGAGAACACTCAATTTATGTAATTTTTCTTTCTTGTTGACATCTAGTGATATTTCCTACACCACTGAAAAGTGAGAACCTTGGATGTAGGTTGCTTTGTGCTACCGAACCAAGTACATCTGTGTTCTTAATTTCGCAACTTATATTTCGCAAAATCAACATTCTTTGTCAAGTTTCATCTAAAGAATTTAGAACAATGATAGAAATCCCAACAAAGTGGTATCGAGCTTTAAAGACCTCCCAGGGCCTTTCTGGACACCTCAGTGTCAAAGATTCATCAAGACTCATCAAGAAAGTCGAAGAAGTGAAAGTCTTTTGATTCTATTATTTCCAATGAGCATGGTAGGCAAAGAAATGGACATATTTTACGGTAAAGAAGACTTTACCATCTGGAAACTCAGATGCAAGCTCTCTTCGAGTCATATGATTGCTATGGTGCAATAGATGATGAATATGACCTAGAAAGCTGACCCTACAAAGAAGCTGAAAATGCGAGACTGCATTGCGCAAATTAATGCTTCATTTATCACACTGATGATAAGAAAAGTGCGTAATTGTAATCTCGCATGAAACTTTGGATGAAATTGGATGAATTATATGCGAAGTGTCTTCCTAACAAGATGACACTTCGCATAACCTGCTAACTACAAAATGAATACTTGATATCATTAGATGATAACCTAGACTATTTCTTTAAACTAGTACAAGATTTAGAAGCTACAGATGAGAAAATTAGTGAGGAACATCAAGTCAGTAGTTATCCTAAAGGCTTTACCTTCCTAATTCAATGCATTCAAGAAGGTTATTAAGCATGCTAGTGGAGAATCTCTTCTCGTTAAAAGAGTATTAGATTCTCTTATGGAAGAAATAGTTGAAGTCAACCCTTTTAAAAAGAGGTGAAGTGATGTTTGTTGAGAATAATTATGAGAAAAGTCTCATAAGAAAAACAGCAAGAAAGGAAAGGGAAGAAAGGAAATGGGAAAGATATACACCTAAGGAAGGAGAAAAAAGAAGAAGAAAAGGGTAAAGTTAAAACTTGTTTCTCTTGTGATAAAGAAGGGCATTTTGTAAGGATTGTAGGAAAAGAAGAGGACACAGCGTGAAACTGGAATTTCGGTAATGTAGAAAAACTCAAGATTCAGTGAAGATGAAATACTAGGCTGTGAGTGAGGTGTGTGATGACCTAAGTAGAGAATGGATCTTTGACTCGGGATGTACAATGCATGTCACTCCTCATAGGATCGGTTCACTACATTTGAACCGAATAACGCCAAGGTTAAAATGGCGATTCAAGGCGTGAAAGGATGAGGGCATAGGAAGTGTTTCCATCAACATGTTTGATGGAAAAGGAGGATCCTAAGCAATGTCGGTTGTGCTCGAATAAGGAGAATCGATCTCGGAAAGCTTGTTTGATAAGCAAGGCTTTGGATCGATCTAAAGATGGACTAGAGAAATCTAAGGGATGGGAAAGTCATCATTAGAGGAGTGGAAAGAGGTGGCCTATATTATGTTATAGGTTCAATGAAATCAATCGATTTCAAAAGCGAAACTCGAACTAACCAAGCAATGGCATGCTAGGTTGGGTCATCACGCAGCAATAAAAGCTGATCCATCTCTAAGCAAGGTCTTATACGAAAAGAACCTCTGAAGTTGGAATTACGTGAATCTCAGTATGCTAGGAAAGCACCACAGTCAAGATTTCAAAAGGGAGCAAGAGAGCCAGAGATCATGGAGTATGCTCACAAGTGATCTCTGGGGGCCAAGACAAGTCCCAGCGAGGAGGAATGTGTACTTTATGTCTATTATTGATGATAAATCTAGGAAATGTTGGGTTTACCGATGAAGAGGAAGGATGAAGCTTTAGAGACTTTCATAAGGTGGCATATCCTTATGGAAAATCAATCTGGGAGGAAACTAAAATGCCTAAGGAGTGATAATGGGCTAGAGTATTGCAATATGGAATTTGAGGAATACTGTAGCAAAAATGGAATTCTTAGGCATAAGACTGTTAGAGCTACTCCACAAAAAATGGAGTAGTGAAAGATGAATAGGACCCTCCTAGAAAAGACTAGATGCATGCTTCTCCCATCAGTTGCTCTCATTCCCATGGGAGAGACAATTAGGATGACTTATCTCGATCAATAGACTCCTACTTCTTCTAATGACTATAAGACCCTTATGAAATTTGGAGTGGCAAGAAGCCCAAACTTTCACACTAAGGACTTTTGGATGTGCAGCCTATGCACATCGAAAGAGGAAAATTGGAGCCTAGAAAGCCATCGGAGTGTTCTAGGATATCCGGAAGGTGTAAAAGGTTACAAGCTCTATTGCTCCAAAAGTGGAGCCTTTAAAATAATCATTAGCAGAGATGTCATCTTTAAAGAAGATGAATTCCTCTCACGATTAAAAACTCACAAAATTCGATTCCATAGTGAAATTCAGGAGAATTTAGGGGCTTCAAGCCATTCACCCATTTCTATGTACACCTGAAAATGAAGAAGATGGTACACAACCCATCGATGAGGAGCCTATGCAAGGCCCAACACATCATGATCAAAGGGAAGGGTGGTGAAATGAGTGAAGAGGAAACCCCTCAAACAACTTCAGCTGAAGAACAAGGAAGCATACAAGACTATCAATTGACTAGGGATAGACAGCCAAGACAAATAATACCTAATAGGAGGTATTTTGACACAAACTTGGTTGAATATGCTTGCCTTGTGGCTGAAGGTATTGATTGTAAGGTTCCTGAAACCTTTGAAGAAGCTATGACTAGAAATGATGCTAAACAGTGGAAGGATGCTTGTGATAAGGAGTATTCCTCATTAATGAAGAATAAGACATAGTTTTTGGTACCTAGACCTCCTAAAGTCAAATTGATTGAAAACAGATGGTTATTCAAGTTAAAAGAAGGATTAACGGAATCAGAACCTAAAATCTACAAGGCAAGACTTGTAGCTAAAGGGTATAAGCAGAAAGAAGGGGTAGACTATAAAGAAATATTCTCACCAGTAGTTAAATTCAAGACAATTAGACTTATTCTGGTACTAGCAATGTCTATATTTGGAAATCCATCAAATGGATGTCAAGACGACCTTCCTATATGGAAAGCTAGAGGAGACCATCTACATGAAACAACCAACTGGTTTTGTAGATCGAGCAGATCGATTATGTGCACACCGCTTGAAGTCCCTATATGGGTGAAGCAAGCACACTGACAATGGAACAAAAGTTCCATGAAATAGCTAGTGAGATGAATTTTATTAGAAGTGCCTATGACTCACCGCCTATACTATAAGGACTTAGGAGGATAGAAGCCATCTTCATGCTAGTTTATGTGGATGATCTAATAATTACTGGAAAGGAGCTAGGAAGAATAAAAGAGGTGAAAACTAATCTGAGCAAACACTTTGAAATGAAAGATCTAGGAGAGGCTCAGAAGTTGCTAGGGATGCAAATTATAAGGAATAGGAGGGAAAGAAAACTATGGTTGAATCAGAAAGGTTACATCCGAAAGGTTCTAGGTCAATTTAATATGGAATTGGCTAAACCTACCTCTATTCCTATAAGTCCTCATCTTCAGATGGTTGCAGACAAGTGCCCCCAATCTGAAGAAGAAAGGAGAGTCATGCTAAAATACCCCTATGATGTTGGAGTAGGTAGCATAATGTACATGATGCTTTGTACCAGACCTGATCTTGCTCATGCTATTAGCATTCTAAGCAAGTTTATGTCTAATCCAGGCCTAGAGCATTGGCAAGGACTGAAGAATGTCTTCAGATACCTTGCTGGAACCCTAAGCCATGGATTGTGTTTCTCTAAGCCTAAGCTAACAAACAATAATAGTCTCAGTCTACATGGATATGTAGATGCAGACTATGCAGCAGATAGGGACACAAGAAAATCAATATCTGCATACTTTTTTACACTAGCAGGAAACACAATAAGTTGGAAGGTACAACAACAATCGGTTGTATCACTCTCAACAACAGAAGCAGAATTTTATGCTATTGCAGAAGGGGTAAAGGAATTAATATGGCTAGCAGGCATCCTAGCAGAAATTAAAACTAACCTAGCAACAACAGTAATTTTTACAGACAGTCAAAGTGCTTTATACCTAAGCAAAGACCCTGTCTTGCATGAGCGGTCGAAGCATGTTGACATCAGACTCCACTTCGTGAGGGACAAGATAACGCAAGGCTTCTTCAACCTGGAAAAGATCAAAGGTGAGTTTAATCCTTCTGATTTTGGTACTAAAATTCTAACACAAAAGAAATTCGTGTTTTGCAGGGATTACTTACAGGTTTCAAAAGCCCCATAACTCCAGAAGCAGATCTGACCAACACCGATGAAGTGACAAAAATTAGGGTTTCTGAATTTTGGGGGTTTTCGGTTTTTGGGGGTTTTTTGTTTAGGGTTTTCTATTTTCAGCTAGGGTAGATGAAGTAGAAGGGAAACTTCTCGAAATCTAAGAAGTTTTCGACAGATCTCAAAAAGGGTTTGGGAGAAAGAAGTTTTTTGGGTCTTTCTTTTGGGGTTTCACTCACTGATGGAGATTCTAGGTATTGATTATTGGAGAAGGAGGGAAAAGATGTGAGGAAAGAGCTCTATTTCTCCATTAATCAAACGTAGAAACAATAAACACTAGAAGAAACTATGGAGCTTGCGTCTGAAACAAAGAAGGAGAAGTGAACCAAGGCTCTCGAAGGTTCTCCCCTTTCAGACACAAAGCACTGCCGTTTACACTAATGCAGCAACAACACATATAGGCAGCTGAGAAATTAAGCAAAACGCAGAGCATAAGGGAGTTTCTTAAATGACCACGTGAAGAGCACATGCTATAGCTTTGACCTATTCAAAAGTCATCTCCGAAATGCATCTTCATCTTCAGCTATAAAAAGTCAAGACTTAGGCTTCAGACAACACAACATATACAACACTTCAAATAAATTTCATTCGTGGATTGTTCATTGTTTTGAGTTGTAAAAGGTGAGAAAAACAGAGAGGAAAAATTAGCAGAAAGTGCTAGAGTACTAACCTTGGGTACTGAAGAGTTTTGAGACTCTTTTGCAGGTGTTCAGAGAACACTCAATTTCGTAATTTTCTTTCTTGTTGACATCTAGTGATATTTCCTACACCACTGAAAAGTGGGAACCTTGGATGTAGGTTGCTTTGTGCTACCGAACCAAGTACATCTGTGTTCTTAATTTCTGCAACTTATATTTCTGCAAAATCAACATTCTTTGTCAAGTTTCTGTCTAAAGAATTTAGAACAGCAGTAGAAATCCCAACAAAAACCTTAAGATCATTGTCTCCTAGATTTATATCAAAGATTGCATCTATTGAAGAAGCTCATGACATTGATGAGTTATTTTTGAATAAAGTAATTAGAATTATCAAAAACTTTGAGATGAACTTGTTAATAGAAAAGCATGAGAAGAATAATGGTTTGGTGTTACAAGCCAAGGTTGTTTAATCTATGCATGATTCAGGAGACGATTTCGATGAAAATTAAGATTTGGTGCTTAAGAAATTTCAGTAAGTGGCCGAAGAATGTGAAACAAGAAAGACTTGAGTTCAAATAAAATGGTAGGAGTTCATCTAATAATAACTTCAAACAGTAAGCAAAAGCTCAAAAAGGTGAAAAGAAGGCAAATAAGATAAGACATTATGAGTGTTAATGTTTCAAGTATGCGCAAACGGAATGTGCTATCACTCTTAAAAAGAGAAAAGGGAAGACTTACACTAGCTCTTAGCATGAAAACAAATTTGAAAATGATTATGGTAACGAAGAAGAAATTGTGAGTCATTAGGCTACGTTGGTTGCTTTATATAAAGAAAGTATAATTGCTTGGTTAGTAACAACCAGTGAAGAAACTGACGATGAAGATATAGATGTTTCAGTATTAAACTCTAATTCTGATAGCGATAGCGATGACAGTGATTCAAAATTAAAAAGAAAGATATCTGCAATGCCTATGAACAAATGTATAGCGAATGGGTGAAGACTTATAAATAAAATGAGAAGTTAAAAAGGGAGAATTCTAACATGAAAGATGTTATTTGAGATTTGGAGATGAAATTATTGTTAACAATAGATGAACTTGATGAAACTAAGCTAAAGCTGGTCAATATATAGAAAGAAATAAGAATGTTGAATGGCAACATCGAGAAGCTAGATGAATTGCTAGAAATTGGAAAAAACAAAGGAAATTTTCAAGATGTTGGATATAAAGGTGAATGCTTTTAGGTAAATAATGAGCAAAATGGTGAGATTATATTTGTCAAAGAAGTAAGATCAATTAAGCAAGAAGATATTTCAATAAGAAGCAAAACCTTCATACCTATATGTCACTTTTATGGTGTAAAAGGTCACTTAAGGCCAAATTGCTACAAGCTGTTATAAATGCTATTTCATAATGCCCAAAACAAAAAATTCAGACATTCTTGGAAGAACCTTCAGTAGCAGAGGTTACCAAAGCAGATATAGGTTAGAAAGAATCAACAATAAGCACTTGTGGCTCTTAAATCTATGCGTGTTGATTCTCACAATGGATGGTACTTTGACAACAAATGTTCAAGGCATATGATAGGTGAAAGAGGCTATTTGATGAATTATCAAAGTTTTATGGATGATCATATTACATTTGGTGATAAGAAGAAAGCAACGGTGATTGGTAGAGGGACTCTTTGCATCGATAGATTGCCTCATTTTGAAAATGTGCTTCATACGGATGTTTTAAAAAGCTAACTTGGTAACTATTAATCAGCTTTGTGACGATGAGTTGTTAGTTAAGTTCACTAGTGATGAATGCAAGATGTTAAACCAACTAGAAGATTGTATAGTAAGCAAAACAAGATTGGTGGATAATTGCTACATCTTGGAAGATTAAGGAGTTGCTCAAGCTGTTTTAACTGTCATGTGTGATAATAAAAGTGCCATAGACATCTTAAAAAACCTAGTTCACTATTCACGAACCAAACATATTGATTTAAAGTATCATTTCATTTGAGAACTAGTGGAGACTTAAGTTGTAGTTCTTTCCTAAGTAACAATTGAGAACCAATTGATCGATATTTTTACGAAACTTCTTGACTCCATTAGGTTTGAATCACTTCGTGGGGAACTGGGATCATATGCTTTACAAATTTGAAGCTTATTGAAGTAAGTAATAAAAAAAGAGTTGGATGATAATCCTTTATACTTTCATATGATTTATGCGAGGGGGAGATTGATTAAGTTTGATCATAATTCGTTGAATGTTTTTTTGGACTTTGTGAATTTAATTGGGGATCAGTCTTATAAGGATATATTTGAAGTTAGTAATGATATGCTGATACTTATGCCTCCTTATTTATTGAGATTGATCACATTGAAGGTATTTTTCATACTGAAACAACGAGTTCTTTGTTATACTTCTTCAAATGATTCTTAGCTTCTTTTGGCATTGATTGGTCACAAGGGGGAGATGACTTTGATTTTTTGATATCTTTTATCATGATCATTTATTTTAGGGGGAGTTTCCATTTCTCCTATTCAAGGAAAGATTTTGATGTGACAAATAATGCCAAAAAAGGAGAAGATTGTTAAAATATTTTATTTTCGACATTATTTATATTTTGATATATTTAATATATCTTTTATAATAAAGAAGTTGACTTGATATATGATTATACTATCTTGGAATATGTAGAATTTTTGTAAGTTAAGATCTTTGTGGAAAGGAGTTCAAAAAGAAATTGAATTCTAAAGGAGGAAGGACTTTATAACATATTAACGTTATTCCATGATGTGACTATTATTGAAAATTCTTTGTTGCTATGTGTGGGGTTTTTCAATGATCAACTAAAAGGTTCATGGTAGATTTTTGTTGGATGACTCCTTAAGATTATGGTTTAACGCAACTGCAAACATAAGGTAGTGCTCTTTGACTCAAGTGTCTTTTTGTTTATGTCATTCTTGATTTAATCACTTAAGATATTTTTATCTTTGTTATCATTCATTAATTTTCTGTTAAGGTTAGCATGAGGTGATCATGTTATTATGTATAAGATAACTTTCAAGGATATGAGTACGAGTGGATAGCGTCAGAGGATAAGAGGTGGTGGCTTCGTAATAATCTTATGCAAGTCTATTGTACCTCAATTTAAGTAAGAGTCCCATATATATAGACCGTATTTGTCAAACTGTGTTAACAAATTTCTTATGTTAATTTATTTACCTTGCACTTAATTTTTCTACTTGTAATCAGATTTTGAAAAATCATAGTTGCTAGCCTAGTTACTTTATGATAAATAACTGTAAATTTTGGTTTGAAGCAACCGCAACAAAATATGAATTTTGCAAAACTATGATCTGGACCATGGGTTTTTCATGATTAATGAAGACTTATGTACCTGACTTTTGTCTATTTTTATTTCTCTGGTTTGTCCAAGCTGTTATAATTTTTTGCTTTAATAAAAATTTCACGTTGATGTCAACCTATCTAAACAAATAGAGGAGGCAAAAATGATTTTTAATCAGCACTGATGCCATCAACTTGTTCTTTTTGAAAAATAATGCCATCAACTTGTTACTATAAAGAGCATGAGTTTTTCCAGCTAGACTTTAGTGTATGCCGCACAATATTTATGTTACGATGTGTTTTATCTGTGATGTCTTACCTATTAATTGTCAAATGATATTTTATTAATGTGTAGTTCAAGAGTTTTTACATAATGTTAAAAAATTTAAAATTTTAACAGTACAATCTTTTTTAAAAATATAATTTTAATTTTTACTTTTTATATTTGATTTAGTTTTAGTTTAAATTATTAAATTTATTAGTAATTGATTATATATTAATAAAATTGGTGTATTCTTTTATTTCAATTCAATATTTTACTTTTTATATTATATTTTTATTTAATATATATCAATTTTACGATGTTCTATAATTTTATTTTAAATCTTTAAGACGCAGGTTGCAAAAGATGGACACAAACCAACTGTTTCTCGACTTCGTTGAAGAATCTGATTTCTTATATATGAAAGGTGAAAGTGATTTTGGTAGGTTTCGTTCAGATTTAGAAGTCATTTCACATTGATATGGGTATTTCTGGAGGTTCAACCAAGCTGAAGGTGAGATGGAAACAAAATTAGAAGTGTCTGGAATCAATTGGAAGGAGAGAAATAGAAAAGTTTCCGATGACAGGCACCGTGTCTCTTTCTTATCCTACTAAACATTACAGCCTTTAGAATTTAGATTTAACTTTCAATGCTGGATTCCTTGCTTTGGTTGGAGATGACACATGATAGTGTAGGCGTTAAGCGGCACCATCGTAGAAAATGCAGTTCTTAGTAATTAGGAACATATCAGAGTTTTTGGACATGGCCTCTTTCACTAATACTAGAGGCAGGCCGAAAGTAATTGAGTGAAATATCTTACTATTTAAAGCTCAGTTGGTTTTGGAGGGGCAGATTTGCAACAAGGTGCAAGGTTTGAATTCCACGATTTGCAGTGTGGAAGCAACATTCTTGAGCCCCTTGTGGGCTTTGAGAGTGGGCTCCTTGTAGGCCTGTGGGTTATTCATCTCCCCCTTAGCGGGCCGCTGAGTACCTGATTTACATCCTTCCAATTGTTTCGTCGGGCCGAGGTGTGGGGGGCCCTTTGGATTGGGGATTCAACCTTTTTTGCAACAAGGAGGCAGGCCGAAAGGAATTGAGTGAAATATCTTACTATTTAACAAGACATCTATGGCCCTCCTCTTCACTAAAATTTATTAAATCACTTTGTACGTCGTTGATAACTAAACATTACTTGTCAAGGCTATTATCCAGAAATTTTGATAGATTACCCAAGACTGTGGATCATATATAAGAGTAAGACGCATCACATTGAATCCACGAGACACTATGGGTTGATCGTAATATTGGGGTTTGGAGTTGCAAATTCTATATGGTTGGGTCGGCAATATTGGGCCTGAGTCCAACATTACGGGCCGATCGATCGATCACGCACCCATGGCTTAATTTGGGTCTAATCCACAAAACCAGCCCGTCGGCGAGAAAACCTCCCACGCACGTACGTGAGAAACGTAAGGACCTAAAACCTAGCAGGAAATCATATATAAGGTTTGATTCTCTCATTATCAAGGTACGTAACTCATAACCTAGAGATTCCTCTGATTCGATCAATCCCACCTTCACCAAAAACCTTACTTGAGCGTCGGAGGAGTTACTCGGGACATCACCCCCGACGTGCCTTCCATTGTTTTGCAGGTACATTCGCGTAGCTTGGATCACAGGAAGTTGCCAACCGATGGAGCCAAACGGCAACGCACCATTCGACCAGAATCCGGCTGAACCAATTGGCGCCCACCGTGGGGCCCAACTTCCGGGCACCACGTCTAGAAACACGCAGATAAGTCAGCAATGATGAACCCGATATAGGCTGCTGTTGCGGCTCTGGCGATGCAACGATCGGTTTGCGATTACCGGCGATTCGCGCTACCGCACTACACGCCTCCCGCGGAGTCTTCCAATCCTAACGATCAACTACGACCTCAAGCATTAGAGCAAGAAGAAGCGAGCGTGGCCGTGGAGGATAACGTTGCGCACTATGCAACCCGAATCACCAAAGATCGATTAGATGCAGACCCTCCTCCGTCCATACCGCGCATACGAGTGAAACAAATAGAAGAGGCTACCGAGGTGGTGATTCACCGAATCTGCGATCATAATCGCACCGGCGGCCGCCGTCCGTCGCGACGATCGCCTCGACAAACCAGCCTACGCGAATCGATCATCGCCCCTATGAAGCCCTAGAAAAAATCACGGATGATAGGACTCATGTAGCTACGAGCTTTCGTCCGGATCGCCCGACGGCAAGATCTGACTCTCCCTTCACTCCGGACATCTTGGGATGACCTCCCAAATACCGCACAAAGATACCGACCCCTGAGAAATACACCGGGAAGACCGATCCTTTGGACTACATGCAACACTTCCAGTCCATGATGAGCCTACACTGTGTCCCGGATGCTATCCAGTGTAAGGCCTTCTGCACGGCTTTCCAAGAGGGAGCTCGGCGATGGTTCAACAAACCTACCCCGGGTTGTATCACATGTTTCGAGGACTTCAGGTCGCTCTTCCTGAATCAATTCGCCACTAGTAAGCGACCGCAGAAAACGGCTTTGGAGGTGATGCAACTCACCCAAGGAAGGAATGAGAGTTTGCGGGAGTTCATCACTCGGTTCAACAACGAGGCGGTCGAGGTACCCGATCTCACCTGCTCGTCTATGCTAGCCGCACTCATGAGCAATACGAGGGACGAGGAGTTCAAGAAGTCGTTAGCCCTCGATCAACCTCGCTCGGTTCAGGAAATAAGAAGCCGAGCGGACAGGTATATTCAGCTTGAAGAAGTGCTGAAAAACACGAGATGTCGGACGGAAGATCGCTTTGCCGAGCGAGCTATTGGCGGACAACCCGCATGAAGTGGCAAAAAGTCGGTCGAATGGAAAAGGCCGACCGATCGGCGTGGATATCGCTAAGAGTTCACCCCGCTAAATGTGTCGTATCTCAAGTACTAGCGGCCGTTAGAGCGGATGGGAAACTATCAAAGAACCCGAAGAATGAAGACCCGTCTGAGGATAGGAACCCCAATTTATTTTGCCGTTTCCACAGAGAGGTCGGTCATGATACTGAAAAAAGCTGGCGGTTGAAAAAGAGATTGAGCTCCTCATTCAAAAGGGAGGTTAGGCGATTCGTGAAACACGAGCGAAACACCGAAGCGCAGGACAAGGCGGTCGGACAACAAAGCGCCACCCAGGAGATGTAGCGAGCGGGAATGATGGGGGTGGCGAGTACGAATACTGATAACCGTCGAGAAAACAGAGGGCTTATCGAGGAAAGGAACGCGAAATGCCGAACAGCAAGATGACCGACCGACCGGGGTTATTAACACGATATTTGGCGGAAATGCAGCAGGGGGATCCACCGTTAAAGGCCGAAAACGATACGCCAAACAGGTCGGCGACGACACTCCCATCAAAAAACCAAAGGAGAACGACGGAGTGATCTCTTTCAATGAGTCGGACCTAAACGGGGTACATTGCCCTCACGATGACGCCCTCGTCGTAAATCTCAACATGGATGGTTACGAGGTGAAGCGGGTGATGATTGACACGGGCAGTTCAGTCGACTTGCTATACTATGAAGCCTTCAAGCAAATGAGGGTACCCGAAGAGCGGCTATTACCTACAGACGGCCCCATCAAAGGAATAACCGGGGCGTCAGCATACCCGTTCGCCCGGGTCTACCTGAAAGTGAAGTTTGGACAGAAGCCATGCCAGATAGAGAGGGACGTGGAGTTCCTAGTCGTAAAGTTCCAAGGGGCATACAATGCAATAATTGGGAGAGCTACTCAAAACGCCCTCAGGTCGGTAGTCTCCACATACTACCAGGCTATGAAGTTCCGCCCCACGGAACTGGAGTCGTTAGGGGTCAGCAGAAAATCGCCAGGAATGTTACTTGGCAGAAACCAAGACCCTAGAAGGGGCGGTAGTGCTGACGAGCTCTCTTGACGTGAGAGCCGACGAAGAGACTCGGACATGATGAATCCATGGAAGAGGCGCAACGGGTCGTACTGGTTGAAGCCGACCCCTCCAAGTTTACAAATCTAGGTTCTGAGCTACAGAAGAACCTAGCTAGAGAAATCACCGATTGTTTGGTGGAAAACAGATCAATTTTCGCTTGGATACCGAGCGACATGCCCGGCATTTCTCGGACAGTTGCATGTCACTCCCTCGGCATTCGGCATGACTGCAAGCCGATCAGACAGAAGAAGCGATGGCATAGTAAGGAGCCCAGGGGGTGATCGAGAAGGAAATCTGAAGTTGCTTCAAGCGGGGTTCATAAGAGAAGTCAAATACCGAATGGCTCGCTAACGTGGTCTTAGTAAAAAGAAGAGCGGAAATGGAGGATGTGTATAGACTTCACCGATCCGAACAAAGCATGTCAAAAGACAGACTTCCCATTCTTTGAAGATCGATCGGTTAGTAGATTCCACCTCGGGACCGAATCGCTCGACTTCCGGATGCCTTCTCGGTATCATCAAATCTAGATGAGTCTAGAAGGCGAAGAAAAGAACGCCTTCATAACCGACCAAGGCACATCTGCTACTGTGTAATGCCTTCGCTTGAAGAACGCGGGAGCGACCTACCAACGGCTCGTCATGGAAGTCTTTAAAAGCAGATCGGTCGGTCGATTGAAGCATCGTGGATGATATGGTGGTGAAAAGTAAGGCGGTAGTGGAGCATGTGGAAGATCTCAAGAAGTCTTCGGACCACGAATAAATTTGGATGAAGTTAAACCGGGAAAATGCGTGTTCGGGTGGCATCAGAAAAATTTCGGGTTTATGATTACTCAATGGGAATCGAAGCTAATCGAGAAAAGATTGAAGCCATCATACGGATGCCTTCGCCACAATGTTTGAAGGATGTTCGAGATATTGGCGGTCGGATAGTCTCGTTGAAAGGTGTTCATTTCAGATTGGGGATAAGTGCCTTCCATTTTCAAAGTCTTGAGGAAAGCGAATGTGACTCAATTAGATGGCAGACGAGTGCGAACAAGCTTTCCAAAGACTTGAAGCGGTACTTATCAAGACCACTGCTCGCAAAGCCCGCGAAGGGAGACCCCGATTTTATATTTGGCGGTCACGGAAGGGTCGATCGGCGGTACTTATCGATCGGAAGGAGGCAAGCAACACCCGTCTACTACGTTAGCAAAGTGTTGACCGGGCGAACGCGATCTGGCGCCCATAGAGAAGCTAGCACTCTCTTTGATAATGGCAGCCAGAAAGCTAAGACCTTACTTCCAAAGTCATACCGTCGAGGTATGGACTGATCAACCCCTCAGGCAGTGCCTCCAAAAGTCCGAAACCTCGGGTCGACTGATAAAGTGGGCGATAGAAGCTGGAGAGTTCGATATTCAATACAAGCCCGTCGACCATTAAAGCACAAGTATTGGCAGATTTCATTGCCGAGATGAGCCAACCGAGCTCGAAGGACGAGCAGTTCATCGCCTGGAACTTGTTCGTTGACGGGTCATCCAATGCCGAAGGATGCGGAGCAGGGGTAGTGCTAATCAGCCCGCATACGGAAGAAAAAGTGGAATACGCCCTTCGGCTAGAATTCAAGGCCTCCAATAACGAGGCAGAGTACGAGGCTTTGATAGCTGGCCTCCAATTAGCCCGAGAAATGGAAGTGAAGCATTTGAAGATATATAGCGACAGCCAAGTGGTGGTCGCCAAGTCACCGGGGAGTATGAGGCCAAGGGGAACAACATGATCAGATACCTGGAGTTGGTCAAGCAGGAGTTGAGCCATTTCGAACAATATTCGATCAACAGAATAGAACGAGCTCGAACGCTAAAGGCGGATGAGCTCTCCAAAATGGCTTCCGACCGTGATGCCATAAACAATATTCTGGTCGAACGACTAGATCAGCCTAGTATCCAGAAGGCCGAAGAAGCTCTCAATGCAAGTACCAAATCGTCTGTGGATGAGAACCGATCATGCGGTACCTTTTGGAAGGAAGGCAACCGGAAGATCGTCGAAGCCAAAAGTTAAGGGTAAAGGCGGCGAATACGGTTGTCAATGGTTCGCTATATAAGCGATCTTACGACTGGCCGCTCCTTCGATGCCTGAATAAAGAAGAAGCCGAGCAGGCAATGGCTGAAGTCCACGAAGGAATGTGCGGAAATCATGTAGGAGGCAGAATGCTGGCCCACCGATGGTCGACAAGGCTACTCTTGGCGAAGCGATGAGAAGAGACTGTCAAGAAAAGGTCGACCGATGCGAGGCCTGCCAGAGAAACAGCAGCCTATCTCACCAGCCGACCGAGAGGATGAAAATTGTAAGTCATCCTATCCCTTTCGCCCAATGGGGCATGGATATACTGGGGCCTTTCCCTCTCGGTCCCGGACAAAAGAAATTCTTGATAGTTGCGGTGGAGTATTTCACTAAGTGGGTAGAAGCAGAATCTGTCGCCACAATCACCGAGGGGAAGGTTGAAAGCTTTGTAAAGAAGAATATACTTTGTCGCTTCGGGATGCCCATGGTATTAATTACAGATAATGGCCGGCAGTTTGACAACGACAGGTTCAGAGACTTCTGTGACCGATTGAAGATCAAGCTGGTGACTTGATAGCCCACCCGCAAAGCAACGGTCTTGCGGAGAACACTAATAAAAAGATCATGAATGCCCTCAAGAAGCGTCTGGATGGTCGAAAGACTTGGGTGGAAGAAGTAGACGAGGTTTTGTGGGCATATAGAACCACACCGAACGGAGCCACGGGGGAAACACCGTTCAGGATGACCTTCGGAGCAGAAGCCCTAGTTCCAGTAGAGGCGGCGTTGCATAATCAAAGGGTGTCGGGTTATGATGAAGAGCTTGATAGCGAAGCCCGCAGAAAGCGAACTCGTTCTCCTCGGCGAGGATAGAGAAAGGGCATTGCTCGTTCGAGACCATCGAAAAGCGACCAAGTTCTACAACCGGAGGGTCAAGACAAGCAATGTAAAAATAGGAAGTTCGCCCTACGGAAGCCGAGGCATTTGGGAAGCATCCTGAAAGCTCGGGCTGGCATGGGAAGGACCTTACCGAGTAATCAAGCAAGTCGGGCATGGTTCTTACGTCCTCAGTGATGAAAAGGGGAAGATTCTACCAAGGCCTTGGAACTCGCGAGAATTTGAAGGCGTTCTACCAGTAGCTAAGTTTTATTTGTAGCCAATCTTTCCTTATTATTACTTTTGTATACGTGTGGGTACCTTTTTTCTGTCCCTGCCAGACAGGTTTTTTAACGGCCCACGCCCTCGTTTATCATTAATAAAGGGGTGTTCAAGTTTCTCGGCAATGAAGAGCTCCATTGTGGCAAAGATTAAAAATCAAATTAACCATCGCTCGGCATTTTCTATAGATCGACTTCGATCGGTCGGGTCGCCAGGACAAGATCCCTGGGGCCTTGCTCGGTATCTCCTTAGATCAACTTCGGTCGGTCGGGTCGCCAGGACAAGATCCCTGGGGCCTTGCTCGGTATCTCCTTAGATCGACTCCGGTCGGTCGGGTCGCCAGGACAAGATCCCTGGGGCCTTGCTCGGTATCTCCTTAGATCGACTTCGATCGATCGGGTCGCCAGGACAAGATCCCTGGGGCCTTGCTCGGTATCTCCTTAGATCGACTCCGGTCGATCGGGTCGCCAGACAAGATCCCAGGGCCTTGCTCGGTATCTCCTTAGATCGATTTCGATCGGTCGGTCGCCAGACAAGATCCACAGGGCCTTGCTCGACATCTCCGTAGATCGACTTTCGTCGGTCGGTCGCCAGACAAGATCCCAGGGCCTTGCTCGACATCTCCGTAGATCGACTTGATCGGTCGGTCGCCAGACAAGATCCACAGGGCTTTGCTCGGTGAGCATTCTCGATAGGTCGACCTCGGTTGATCGGTCGCCAAGACAAGATCCTTGGGACCTCGTTTTCAACCCGACCGCGACTTCGGCCTTAATACCGATCGACCCGTGCGTAACACTCGAGCCTACTACGATCCGAAGCAAAGAACAAACACAGCAATCGACTTTGAAAAAATAGCTTGAGAAGATGAAATACAAAACAAAGGTTCAATCGCGATCGAATTCGCCCCGCCACAAGCCCGACCAGGTGAGCTCCTCTACCGCAAAGCGATTTTATCAAGCTAGAAACGAGACCACTACTGACGAAAACGAAGAGCCAAAACATGGGTAGTAAGTTCAAAGAAAAGAATTTTATTTCGCAATTTGGTCACAGTCACAAGCCCGACCAGGTGAGCTTCAAGTGTTTGCCGGGGGAGAAGGTGTGTATCCGGGAGAATACTCGTAAGCGGATGGATGCCCAGAAGTCTCCAAAGGGAGAGGAGCGGGACCGTGGAAGCACCCGTGAGAGAACCTTCATTAGGAAGACCCTTCTCGGAGGGCAACTCGAGGGAACCGAGCAATAGCCGAGGGAGCAGCTGAAGGAACATCCTCATAAGGGGATCCCTCCTCTTGAATCGAGGTCTAGCTCCTCATCCGAACGTCTCGGCTCCCCCTCGACCTGCTTCGCCATCTCCTCCAAAGAAAGTCCGAAAACTTCAGGAATAAGCGGCCCGGCATAATCTTCGAACGAGGGGCACGCCGACCCCTCAGGAGTATAAAGCTCGTGACCCCTCCTCAGCACCCTGAGGACCATGTCGCAGGCAAGCTCCAAACTCTCCTCGTACAAGAACCTCGTCTTCCATCATTTGATGGCCTCGATCCGTTGCTTCCGCACAGACTGCCGCACCTCTGCCAAGGTTTTCTCGGCCCTGTCCCTGTCCACCATTGCGGAGCGGCAATCTATGTGGAGCTGTTTATTAAGCTCCCGCTCCATTCTAACAGTTCCCCTCCACTCGGCGACCTCTCTCTCCCTCTCCATCCGCTCGATCTCCCTCTCTTTCTTCTCCACTTCCCTCTCTTTCTCTGCCTCGGCCAATCGAGCCAACAAAGACCTCTTCTCCTCCTCCAAGGATGCATTTTGAGCTTGGAGGAAGTCTTTCCCCTCCTCTACCTCCAACAGCCTGTCCTTCGAGGTCTTCGTTTGCTCATGCAGATCCTGGACTTCTTGGTCCAGCGTCTCCAAATCTTTGCAAAGACTGGCGAGGACATTGTCGCCGTTCGCACACCAAGACGAACAAGCTGAGATCCCAAATTCAAGGCGCTCTTCTTTTCCATCATCTCCTCGTCCACGGGGAGGACAATCCCCTCGGCAAGATACCGGGATACTTCGAGGTCATCGGCCGTGGCATCCTTAGCAAGCTTAAGGACGGACTCCCATTGCCCATGGTTCGCAGCCCGCACCTTCCCCTTGCCCTTCTCGCTCCTCTCCAGATCGCCCAGCCGGACCAACCTCTTCCTCTTAAGAGGAGGCTCCGCCTCCTCCTCTTCCTCCCCGCCAAACTTGCTGACCACCCGCCAAGCGGGACGAGAGGTAATGACGCCGAGCGCGCGGGAAGGTCCCCGCAGATGAAACATCCATCGATCATGTCGAGGGGACAGCCCTCGAATAAAGCAAGCGTCCCCACGGTCTCTCCATCTTTCCTTTTCTTCTGCAGATTTTTAACTTGGCGGCTCGGGCACGATCTTCATCCACTCTCACCATGGCTGCACGATGACAAATCGAGTTAGAGAAAAAACTAACACATCAAATTCAACAATCAATACAATCACGAGGAGTCAACCGGACGGGCGGTTTCCCTTTAGCCCGCTTAATCCGGCGGGGGACCGACGAGGAAGGAGTAATACCGAGGCTCCCGTGGATATCCCTGAATGAGCCGATCGAAGTTGTATCTACCGAGCTCCTTGATACGACCAATCAACTCCCACTCCTCCCTACCGAGGGACAAGGTCGACGCGTCATTCCATTGCTCGGCCAGGATACCTCCCACGCCAAGACTTGGAGGAAGACCCGGGGCTTCACGAAAAAGTACTTGACTCGCCAGATGAAACCTTGAGGCGTCGCGGCGGCGATACCGAGCATCCTTATATCAGAAGAAGGGAATCCCGGCCCGAGCTCGGATCGTGACTCATTCTCGTGAAATGGCGCAGAACGCCGGAAGGTGGATGGTCAACCGATGGCACAAAGAAGGACAACCGCTTATAAACCTCCAATTGTTTGGAGGAATCTGCTCGGCGACATCCCGTAGGTGGAGCACACCTCGTCAATGATTGGGGCATGGGGAGTCTCATCCCACCAACCAAAAAGAAGCTGCCGGAAGCAAATAAGTACCCAAGTTATGTGGATCCGCTGCTCGCAAAGCCAACCGAGGCCCCAAGACGAAGGGATATTAAACTTAATCGCCAACCTATTCAACTCCCTACGGGTCATTGACGACGCCGTCTTGGCGGTGCCCCACTCGCTCCGTCTCTTCTCTCTCTCATCAACGCCCTCTGCAACTCCGCCACACTCCCGTAACTACCGCTCGACATGATCAACAAGAAAAGACTTTCGAAACGAAGAGGAATGAAGAAAAGGACGTACCTAATCGGAGTTTGGAAACAGGAAATCGGACGGCGAAATGAAAGGAAATTTCGGGAATCACGAGCGATGATAAGCAAACGAAGGCAAAGTACAAGGGGAGAATGAAAGGAAACGTGAAAGCGCCCCAACTCGTCGACCATGAATATTTATAGGGGTCGAAGGAGGAACACTTGAAAGTGACCCGGTCGGCCACGACGATCGTGGAGACAATCCGAGCTATGCTCGAACATGCGGCACGATCCGAGCCACAGGAATCAAGGTTACTCGACAACCAAAGAGGCACGTGCGGTTGAAAGGAAGAGGCGCGGCGATTGAAAAGACGACGGGACGGTATGCGGCGCTTGCAAGGACGATACGTTTCAGATTCTGAACGGTTGTTAGAGCGCGCAGCCAAACAATAAATGTACCAAGTCCAAGCGTCTGCCAATGATGGCGGGCCGACCTACTATAACGCGATCTGTCACGCAACAAGCGACAAGACCGATCAGTCGAGGGACCCTCAACCAATCAATCCCAATACGGCGATTAGCACAACGGTCGGCCATTACAAGCGAGACAGACCGACGTGTCAAGACCACCAACTAAAATCACCCGAGCTGCCCCAAACCGAGCTATAAGGCCAACGCTTGACCGATCGGCCACATTGCGACCCGTCCTGCTTTACGCATTATGAAGCGGCCGACGAATCACAACAACATACTCCTTCGACCCTTCTCTTCGCTTGGACTCGAGGAGTAGGGGGGGCTTATGGTTGGATCAGAAATATTGGGCCTGAGTCCAACATTACGGGCCGATCGATCGATCACGCACCCATGGCTTAATTTGGGTCTAATCCACAAAACCAGCCCGTCAGCATGAGAAAACCTCCCATGCACGTACGTGAGAAACGTAAGGGCCTAAAACCTAGCAGGAAATCATATATAAGGTTTGATTCTCTCATTATCAAGGTACGTAACTCATAACCTAGAGATTCTTCTGATTCGATCAATCCCACCTTCACCAAAAACCTTACTTGAGCGTCGGAGGGGTTACTCGGGACATCACCCCCGACGTGCCTTCCATTGTTTTGCAGGTACATTCGCGTAGCTTGGATCACAGGAAGTTGCCAACCGATGGAGCCAAACGGCAACGCACCATTCGGCCAGAATCCGGCTGAACCACTATGAATTCAGGACACTTCTCTAATGTGTTCATTCTCCTCCCATCTAATGTTACCCATGCTTCGATTCCATTACCCAATTTGGTTTCGACCAGCACAATAAAGGTTCACAAGTCGCGCGCGGGCTAACTTTTCCAAAGGAACCAAACCAAATAGGTTGCTTAGCTCCAAAATTAAGGCCAGAAAATCCAATATTAGTCCAACTTGTGATGAGGAGCCAATTTGGCTTCTCCACATCATTCAACTTGTCTCACAGTTCCAAAGCCTGTGAAATGGCTTTAAATCCTTTGTCGCCTTGAAAAGCTTTCAGGTAATCGTTGTCAAGCTGTGCAGTGGCTTCATTCAGTAAGTTTGCTAATTCATGTAACTCCGTATTCATCTCTTTATTAACAACTGCTGTTGCTCGCCAGACCAAGTTCCCAATCACACCATCCAACAAGTGTGACATTGTTCGTGAACTCATATTTACTGTTTGGTTTAACTTGAACAATTTTCATTCAAGAAATACCGTACAAATGATAGTTCAAACATATTCAATGTTTAACTTGAGTTCACTTAACTACTCAAAAAACTTATTCAGAACTCACATTTGGCAATGTAAGACAGATATAGTGATTAACAAATCACGTCGAACCAATTTCTTTGTGGTATTTATGGTTTAAGTTTCTTGCTCTCAATTATCACCTAGATAATAAACTTTAAACATGCCTCGTCTCTATTGAGCATAAACACTAGAGGTGATTTTCAGTGTGAGAGGGCCAACCTATAATCTGTCTCATATACTTATGATTCATTCTTAAATATATTTATACACAAAGACATATATTCATGAATCAAATGATACACAATGTATAATCTTCATCATACATTATATCTAAACATATGACATTAGACTGAGTGAACATACATAGAGAAATGTTTATCAATACATTTTAACATGTATGTAGTCCTAGTGACTTTATATGCCCAATGTATATATCTCTAGATATTGGCTTTATCATTGGATTTGCTATCATATCTCGGGTAGATATATATCTCATGTTCACTTCTCCTTGTGCAACTATATCTTTCCCATAATTATACTTGGTATCTATGTGCTTTGTCTTACAATGAAATTTGAGGTCTTTTGTATAAGCAATTGTAGCTTGACTATCATAGTTGATGATCACTGGATTAATTTCGCTTTTAATGACTCCCAAATGTACTAAGAATCGATGAAGCCACATAGCCTCTTGTACTGTAGTTGAGAATGCTATAAATTTAGCTTCTATTGTCGATAATGCAACGCAAGATTGTTTCTTACTTTTCTATGATATTGCTCCATAGTTTAGTAAGAATACATATCTTGAGGTAGATTTTCTTTTATCTAAATCTCCTCCCTAGTTTGCATCTGTATACCCTTGTATACATAGATCATTGCCTTGACAACATAATGTATAGTCCACAGTTCCCTTTAGATACCTCAATATTCTCTTTACTGCTTTCCAATGTGCTTGGCCTGGATTTGATTGACATCTGCTCACCATCCCAACAACATAACAAATATCTGGTCTTGTACACATCATTGTGTACATAAGACTTCCATCTGCACTAGAGTAGGGAACATCCTACATTTGTTCCCTTTCTTGTGGCATTGCGGGCAATTTCTCTTACTAAGGCCTCATTTTTAGCAATAGGGTTATCAATTAGTTTGCAATCTTGCATACAGAATCGTTCAAGAATTCTTTGAATGTATATCGCTTGTGAAAGCGATAACAATCTCTTCTAATGATCTCTTGAAATCTTGACTCCAAGAATGTATGCCGCTTCACCCATGTCTTTCATTTCAAATTCAGATGATAACCAATCTTTGATTTGCGTAAGAAACACACAGTCATCACAAGTAATCAATATATCATCCACGTATAAAGATAAAATTGCGACTTTATCTATAGATCTTTTAACATACACACAATGGTCTTCATTGATCATTTGAAAATCATACAAAATGATTACGTTATGAAAACGAATGTACCATTGTCTTGAAGACTGCTTCAGGTCATAAATTGATTTTAATAACCAACATACTTTATTTTCTTAACCTGCCTTGATGAAACCTTTAGGTTGTTCCATATAAATTTCTTCCTCTAATTCTCCATTGAGAAAAGCAATTTTTACATCCATTTGATGTAATTCTAGGTTCATACTGGCTACTATAGCCAAAATAAGACGATTGAAGCAAACTTCACAACAAGTAAATTTTTTTTCTCATAATTAAGTCCCTCTTGTTGTGTATATTCTTTTGCTACAAGGTGTGCCTTATATCTTTCGATACTGCAATCAGCTTTTTGCTTTATTTTGAGAACCCACTTGTTTAAAATTGCTTTACGCCTTTCAGGGAGGTCAATTAAGTCCCATACTTGATTTGAGCTTAAAGAATCCATTTCTTTTGTCATTACTTTCATCCATTCTTCTTTAGCAGGGCCAGTAAGAGCCTGATTTACATTCCTTGACTCTTCTTCTTTTTGCAGAACAATCATATTAATTTCTCCTTCAATCTCAAAATTATGTTAGGGAATTATTTCTCGATTACTTCGTCTTAACCGAGGTTTATCATAAACAAATTCATGATTGATCTAATTGCTCCCACTCGAATCAGTCATCATAGAGAACCTTTCTGTGGAATTGCTCCCACTTAGTTGAAGTTCCTCATTTTAATTTTTCATAACAGAATCATTATGATCAAGCGACTCATATAACAATAGGTCTTTACTTATTTCTCCTTGCTTGGGAAAATCATTCTTTAAGCATATTACATCTCGTGATTCAAATTCAGTTACACCTCCATTACCTTATTTACCAATGAACACGTATCCTTTTGAGTGTTTTGAGTATCTAATAAAAATACTTTTTTCCCTTTTGGGCCTAATTTCCCATGTTTGTGAGAGAGATCATAAACATAGGCTGCATATCCCCAAGGTCTAAGACTTGAAACATAAGGTCTTCTACCAGTTTACAACTCATATGGTGAGCTAGTAATTGATTTCGTGGGCACACGATTAAGCACATAGGTGGCTGCTTGCAACGCATCACCCCAAAAAGTGATTGGTAAATTAGCTTGGGCCATCATGGACCTAATCATTTCTAATAGCGTTCTATTTCGTCTTTCAGTGACGCCATTTTGTTGTAGGATTCTAAGAATTGTTAATTGCCTTTATATTTCTTTCTTATCACATAAAACCTTGAAATTTTTTGACAAGTATTCTTGCCCACGATCAGTTCGTAATGCTTTTATTTTCTTATCTAATTGATTTTCAACTAAGTTCATGTATTTTATGAAACAATCGAATGCTTCCGATTTATGAGAAATCAAATAGACATCACAATATCAAGTATGGTTATCTATGAAGGTGATGAAATAAACTGCCCCACTTCTAACCCTTACATTCATTGAACCACAGATGTCAGAATAACTTAATTGCAATGGATATAAATCTCGTGTTCCCTTTTCAAATGACTTTCTTGCCATTTTACCAGTTAAACAATTCTTACATATAGGTAAATCTACTTGTCTTATATTACCTAAAAGCCCTTCTTTAGCTAATCGACTGATTCAATTTTGACCAATATGACATAATCTAGTATGCCACTAAGTTGCATCAGTATTGGAATTACTAGATGTAAATAATGAATAACTATTATTATTATTTTCCTTTAACACATCCATTACAATAAAACCATCACATAAAAAATCATGACCATAATAAATAGATCCAAGATACAAATCCATTCCACCGCCGTGGACATTTATATTGAAACCAAGCCTAACCAATATCAATACAGATAAAGGATCCTACAAATTTGTGGAGCAAAAAATACTTCATATAGGATGAGGGGTCATCCTCTATGCATGTCCAATTTACATGTGCCAATTCCTTGTATAGCAACTCTGGAATTGTCACTTACATAAAGCCATCGACTATCATGTGAGAGTTTATGAAACTCAACGAAGGCATCTCTGTCCTTTGCTACATGGTTAGTTGCTTCTGAGTTTGCAATCCAAAAAGGATGTGATTCAGTTAGAAAAACAGAACAAAAAATATTCACAGAACAAATGTTTGTACTATAAAGTTGTACCTTCTTGGGCTTGGTACAATCTCGAGCAAAGTGGCCCTTATTACCACAATTATAGCACTTCACATGTGACCTAAAGAGAGTGGTTGAATTTCTTATTCTTCTTTCACTTATATCCACCATGATGTTTGCGTTTCTTGTTCATAGCTCCATGTGACCTAAAACTAACTGCATATGCCTCAGAAGATATTTTTTAGGCTTCAAGACACTCCTCCTCCAATATGAGATGTTTTGTAACATCTTCCATTGTCTTGATGTTCTCATTATGAGTTAGGTGCATCTTCATATGCTCCCAACTATGAGGAAGTGAACGAATCGCAGCTTGCATTTGTTGTTCATAAGAAAGCTCATGACCAATATCACGTAACTCACTTACCATGTTAAACATTTTCCTCAGATGCTTTTGTATTATATCATCTGGGCGCTTCGTATAAGTATCAAACTTAACAGTAACTGGCCTCACTTTGGTCACTGAAGCACCTCCAAAACGAGCAGCCAGTGCGGACCACATGTCCTTTGTAGTTTCAAATTTATAGAACTCTCGCATGATATCATTATCCATGTTACTCAACAACGTGATGCGAGCTAAAGAGTTCTTTTTTCACAATTTATATGCATCACGGTCCCTCTTATGTTCTTATGTTGGGTTGTAGTGCCCTCCTCAGGAACTTCCATGGTTAGGTTTAATAGTTCAAGAGCCTCTTACTCCTCCAGCGCATATTGAATTTTCATATTCCATATTTCATAATTGTCACCATTGAGTTTCTCACCCCTATTGAGTTCAGCAACAATATTCTTTGAAGCAGTAGATATGTTGAAACACTAAGTTTCTACAATAAGAAAGAAATATATATGCACATTAATGTCACATTAATCATTCATAGAGTATATAATTCGATCATAATTGCTTATGAAATCAAAAGTTCATAAATTTGTTCAATCATCATTCATATAACAATTGAATGCTAATTACTTTACTCTAGACGAATTCCTATATAAAATTCATGTAAACATATTACATAAATATTAAGACTTTGTTCTTATAAAACAATATATTGTATTAATTGTGCTACAACCTACGAACAGTCTATAGGTAACGAACCTTATGCGAAAATGAGTTCATGAGTTCGCGTGACATAGTTCGCAAAGCTCGATTTATAATAGCTCTTACTATTTCCATTGTAAGACCTATAAGATACAAAGTCCTAATCAAGTCCCTTCTATGCATTTCTTTAATAAATGTCATCACTAACAAACTATAACTCTTCTTGTTAGGCATATTATTTCAGAGCATTCGTAACAGTTTGTCTTGAGGTTGAGGTAATGTTGCAAGCAAAGTCATGTAATTTACTTCAACATTTGTATAAGCTCGACAATCTCCAAAGAATAATCCTTGCATCATGTTCTTAACTCAAGAAATTTGTTGTGTTAGACCGTTTTTAGGCATTAAATGTATGTTGAGTAATTTTACATACATACTACCAATACGTCTCTTTTGTACCTCACATCGAATAAGCTTAGGTGTCTGCTTAATAATAGGTATCTTCCTGAAAAACAAATTTTCAGGAATCAGAAGAGTACACAAAATAAACAAATTATTTTGTCTAACTCATAGCGAACTAATGCTCATATTATGGAGATAATTTAATTCTATTAGCAATTTATTGAACTATTCAAATTATGCTATTAGTTTCTAATCAATTAGAAACTTATTTATAATATTCAAATAGAATTAGAAACTTATTTCTAATTTAAATTATAATTGAACTTTTCAATTTATCTTGGTTTAATTAAAAATAATTTCTAATGAAAACCTCTTTCTAATTTTACTTCAACGAAAATAAACTTATTTCTAAGTTTATTTTAACTAAACAAATTAGTTTGTTTTATTTTAATTTGAAACTAATTTAACGAAATTAATTATTTTGGGTAAATTAGAAAACTTATTTCTAATTCTTTATGTTACATTTATTTAAACATCAATATATATATTAAGGTCTAGTCCAACCTTAATGTAGTTATTAAGGCCTAAGCCTTCAATCCTAATATAAAAAAAAGTATACATGTTGTCTTATCCAATGTTATATTTATACTTATTGGTAAAAAGGCCACGTGCCTCTTCTTCCTCCTTTGCACACGTTGTCTTATTCAATTTTCAAGAAGAAGATAAGTCTTCTTCCTCCTCTTCTCTGCGTATCTGATTTGTTTTTTTTTAATCTACTTCTTCTTTCTTCTCTCAGTTATCTTTGGATTCTTGTTTTGGTAAACATTGTAAAGACTATATCAAAACAAAAACTTTGAATCCAGAAAATTCAGAACCACACTTTGCAGACACGTTTTGGGATGTCACCAAGCAATTTCTAGATGCATGACATGTTATCAACGCATGTAGTATAAGCATTATCAATTTTGCATGCATCCTCTAACAATGACATTGGTCATTTGAAAAAACACCCAAAACATATTAAACAAGAAATTACATACTTGGATTCTTGTTGTAGTTCTACCGGTTAAAGAACTTTTGTCACCAACTTTAATTGCAGAGATCTTCTTGTTACCTTCTTTACTCTCGATGGAAGAACCACTCAATAAATAACATACACTCATATGTATATACATATAACGTTTCGTTCTTCGTATAACTACCTTTTGTAGTTATTTCAAGAGCATTGACTATTATGCCCTTCGTGGGTGTATATTAGTTATTAGAAGGAATTGGTTGAACGACTCATCAATTTATAGGTGTACGAAGAACTCGAACATTGAACAGTTGACTCTTGCTTCCACAAATGGAACACCTTCATCGAAACGATCGATAAAGATGTTGTCTTTAACTCTGCCAGAAAATGGTACAGGACAGGTAGGGTTTCTGAGAGAGATTTGTTCAAGTGACTCAAGATTTCATTGATAGTGAGCTTGGCTTCAGGCATAGCATAGGGTAAAAAATGAGGAGCGAAGTGTAAAATGCTGGAATTATCTGATCCACGAGGCATAGCTGATAGCTTGTAGGGCTCTAAAAGATGAGTTTCCGTTGAAGATGGCTGAATGGTTTCTCTTGAAATGACATGAACTTCCATTATCGTACTTGTAAGTGTAAATGTACCGCTTCTTCATGCCGCTGGAGGACTGAACTCTGTTAAAAATTGAAGATAATGATACAGTTAATTTGTATAATAAACAGTAAGAGGTACCGTATGTTTTATCCTACTCATTTTGTTCGTGAAAGTGCCAGCTAAAGCTTAATTTTTTAACGAGATAGTTGATCACTTGGTTTTGAAAATACAAAATATCCAATTTATTAGATGTATGAGTATGTGGTTGGGAATTAAGCGAAAGAGAAGAAATACAAATTTTATGTTCCAACAATAACCTCCCCCTTGCTTAGTAATTCCTCTGTGTTATTGTTTCTACTTTGTAGAGTCCCTTGTTTTGGTTCAGACGACTGCTCTACCGTCGTTTGAATCTTGTGTAACTACTTCCTTTCAAATGTTTGTGAGAAAAATTTAAACATGCAGTTTTTTGTTGTCTATTTAAAAATATATGCGTTTGGTTATAAATGATTTTATAAGGTTAAAACCTATAATAATTATAACACACTTCAAAACTCACTTGGATAATAAAACAAACTAAAAGGCTTCGCCTAGGAGTTAGGATGATATAATTATTATTGAAGACAATGATTCTATATAAATAGTATCAAACTTTTCATAAAAATTGAAATAAATCAGTTTGAATCTTTTAAATTTTTTAGTATTAAGATCAAAATAAATATAAATATGGTCTATTATTTTATAATAGAATTTTACCTTACAAATTTAATTACACTTCATATAAATTCTCATATTTGATAAAAAATTAATTAAAAGTTGTTTTGAGTTAACATATCAATCCATTCGTAATTTATCATAGAACAACATCATATTTTGACATGGACATTATTTCATGCTCTCTATAGTGGTGTAATGTTATCTATCTTATAACTGACTCCTTTTTTTTTTATAACTCAGGGTCCGGGCTTGGCCCGACCACCTGGGACCTATAGGCCACCCACGCAGACTCATAGATAGGTAAATCCGAGTCTAATTCTAGACAATAACATAGGTACTTGCTCCCGAAAGATGGGTCACTACCAGGGGGATTATATCACCTCAAATAAAGGCTACTCCTCCCAAGGCTTGAACCCACAACCTTCACACAATCCTCTTCCCCTTTCTACCACTAGGCTATCCCGCAAGGTAACCATTGACACCACGTCCATAACCAAGTACTTCGATTCAGAAATGCCACGATAGAAATTGCCTTTTCAAGTATCAAAGTGTCCAAATGTAGTAGTTGGCATGTCTTCATAGAAAACATTTTGTTTCGCTGTCTCAGTAGTGTTTTTGAAGAATGCCTCAATAGGCAGGAGCTTTAATTACATTTTTAAAATGTAAATGTTGGACCTCGAACTTTTCTTGCAATTTTGAAGTATAAATTAACATTAAATGAGAAATTTGTGGTAAATTATTCAGGTGCAAAGAAAAAGACAATTCAAGAATGTGAATTGTTATATGAAATTAGGATAGGTGAATTTAGCAAGTTGATGATGAGAGAGTATAGGTGTGTGTGTGCTTTTGTTATTGATGTCTATGATTAATTATGGTCTAAAGTGTGGTTTTGAGTTTAAATGAAATTGATAGTGAATACATTGTTGGAGGTTAAAAATCAAGAAATAAAGAGAAAAAGTGTGAGAATATAAAGAATTGAGAAAGTTTGATTTTTAAAGTAGAGAGTTGACTTTTGATTTAGGCAGAATTTGAGAAAATGATCTTCATGAAACTTGTAGTTTCTGTTGAGAGCTTTCTGTCGTCATAAAGTTTGATATTTTACGATATCGAGAGTAAAAGTTATGATCAGTCAAAGTTAAGTATTATTTTGTTTTGCTTTGTGAAAATGTCCATAAGTGCACATTTAGGTGTAATGTGATCTGAGGCAAATCGTGTATTGATGTGGTCTGAATTAAGTTAAGTGATCTATATGAAAGTCATAGAAGATTTTCCTAGCTTTTCAATGATGTATTATATGTTATTTGTGGATTTGAGAATTGGAAGATATGAAAATTTTAAAGTTTGGATGTGTTTTATGATGACACATGTTTGACAGAAACTTTGACTGAAAAATTGACCTAGTTAGAGGTTGATTTAGCCTTTAAGTTCTTCATGAAAGTTTTAGATTATGTTTTGATCTTTCCATTAATGTAAAGTATGGAATTTTTGGACCACGGAATAGGAAGTTAAGATTTTTACAAGTTGCTGTTACTATTTGGGGTGATTCGACCCTTGCCTGTTCTTTTGCTTCTAACTTTTCCGTCCGACATCCGATTAATCCAATTTTTAAAGCATTGGATTCCTAAGACATCTCTTATCTCTCCATGAAAATTGGTGATTTTTTAGATTAATCTGAAAAAGGTTGATTGAATCAAAGTGAGAGGATTGATTAAAGAGTTGAGTTGGACATTTTTCTGAACATGTTTAGGTATTTTGATGATATCTTGATCTGTAGAGATCTAATTAAGTTGATTCTTGTTTCTAAATAAATTAGAGACATGAGACTACAAGTTATCTGAAGGAATCGAATTCCAATTCAGTCCCTAAGATTTTCAATTTCTGAATTGAAATATTAAAGTAATAAGATTATATAAGGGCAATTTGGGTATGACACTTAAGTCTAAGAGTTATAAGGCTTATAGTGGAGGGCAAAATGGACATTTCCCACTCATTAAGAGTATGAATTAGAAGAAGAAAATTGGGAATGAGAAGGAAAAGAAGAAGAAGCCGTGGAAGAAGAAGAGAAGAAGAGAAGGCTAGGGTTTGGAGATCTTTGAAGATTTTGAAGCCAAATCAAGTAAGTGTAAGCATCTTTCCTCTTGATTAGATGAATGAAACATGTTTTGAAGTTAGTTAAGAGAGGATTATGTGTTAGAAGTTGTTGAATGAGTTAAAGCATATGTTTGGTTTTAGGGTTAATGATTGTGTTATTTGTGGATGATTTTGGGTTGGAATGAGTTTAGAAATGAAGTAGGAATGATGATTTAGGGTTAAGATGAGTTATTTGTGAGAGATGGGAAGTATGAAGATGAAAAATGTCAAAAAACAAGTGTTCGAAAGGTTTCTGGTCTCGCTCGTCGCGTCGCGCACAAGAGCCCACGTCGCGACTCACGCAGGCGCCCACATCGCGGCGTGCACGAGCGCCCACGTCGCGGCGTGCACAAGTGCCCACGTTGCGGCGTGCACGAGTACCCACGTCGCGACATGCGCAAGCGCCTTCGCCGCGACGAGCTCAACCTTCGCCATGGCGAGAGGTCATTTTCCTGCTCAGACATGTTTTGGTATTTTAGCCATAACTTTTGATGTAGATGTCCAAATGAGGTGATTTTTGATTCATTGTAAACTAGAGATAAAGGTATACAGGTTTTATGAATAAAGGAAGTTTTTAATCAGTTTTTAAAGATCTCAAATTTTGGGTGGAAGTTGAGTATAGATTCTTGTTTCAACATAAGGATAGTCCCAATATGTTTGGAGTATAACTTTTAGATTTCTGAACCAAATTGAGTGAGTTTGGTGTCATTAGAAATTTAAGATAATGGGGGACATTTTCTAGCAGATAATATTATCAGATTTTGTCATTTACTTGATCAGAGTGATCATGGAAAATTGACCTGAATATTTGGACTTTTTAAAGAGTTTGAGTTTTTAGAATTTACGGGTCCTCAAATTTGTATTCTTATTGAATGGGATTTTTGCATTTGATAAAAGGAATCAAGGAAGGCAAGAGGATCAAGAGGAGAGGCATCTTTTAGGCATGTATCCAAGCAAGGAATTCAGGTGGGTACATGTTTATAATTTAAATAAGCTACTATTGTTTTCTTTAGATCAAAGAATTTTTCTAATTTCATGTGCATCATAAGTGTTGCATTATTGTTTATGAATGACTTGTGAAACATGCTATATGTTGTTACATGATTTGAGTGATATTTTGAAAAAGATGCATGTTATGAAATCATGTTTTCAAGAATGGTTTTCAAGATATACATCAAGTATGTGATAAGCAAGTTTTCAAGAAAAGTGCCATTTTGGGCAACAAGTTATAAGATTTTGAAAGTTATGTGTTAAGTGAGTGTGGTAGTCCCTCAAGAACTGTCACATGCACGTTGACCCAAGAATAGGCTTCTCCCGCCTACCCGCTAGTGGCACGGAGTTCCTTCAAGGACTCCCTCAAGAAACTACAACTACACAGGACCATTTCGATAGAAATGTGTAGTGCGTCATGAATTTGGACTTACCCAGACCATTCTAATGTGTTTATGTGCTCATGTTATGTTTGATCAAGTTTGATGCATTCATGATTTGCAACTTATAGATTTTGGCTGAAAGCCTAGAAAACATGCGTTTTATAAACTCAATGAAAGTTTTCTAAGACAAGTGAACCGTTTTCAAGGTTTTTGCTTATGAACTGTTTTCAAGGTTTTTACTTATCTTTA
Organism: Erythroxylum novogranatense; assembly: GCA_029891385.1. NCBI lineage: Eukaryota > Viridiplantae > Streptophyta > Magnoliopsida > Malpighiales > Erythroxylaceae > Erythroxylum > Erythroxylum novogranatense. Next base: position 20,676,485 of record CM057229.1, read on the forward strand.
TTATAAATGTGTATCCACGAGCTGTAAAGCTCACCCCCCTTTCATCTCCATCTCTGGGTATCAAGATAGAGTTCGAATGAAAGAAAGTCTATACGTCCGTTCGTTATGTACATGATTGGCTTTTGAGTTAAATTGTTGTAATATTTAGATCTTTGACATGTTGAGCATTGTTGGGATTTTTGTATTTTGTGCATTTTGGATTTTGATATTGATGTTGTAACATGGCTTGGAATGCCATTAAGATTTTGTAAGCATGTATATCATGATGAAATTGAATTATGGATTTGTATATAGAATGGAAAAGTGAATTATGGTTTGTGTAATGATTATGATAAATTGCGTCTATGTTCCGGACAGGAGGTTCAATGATGTTGATTGATTGGGAATGTTGAAGTGCTATTTGTGTATGATTTGGGCAAAGAAAGAATAAGATTTGTTAAAGATGAGATTGAGATATTGCATGATTATGAAGAATTATATGAATTGAGTTTTGATTGAGGATAGTTTTGATTTGTATAAGAAAGAATGAAAAAATAAATAAATAAATTATACCGATTTCGGATTGGTCTAGTCTTATGGTTTCCAACGCGATGTTTCCAAAATATTTGTTTTCGGATTTCGGAGTTAAGGTTTTGTCCTTCAGCGATATGTTTGCTTTGATTCCGAGTCAATTCGTTTCGCTTTTGATTTTTTTCGCTTTCGCCAAGTATAAGTTTGCTCACATTTTGTACATGTGTTCGATTATGATTCCGAGGTTGGGTTTCAGAAACGGGATCCAACATTTGTGATTGATTGATCCGTTTTGTTTCTTTATTTCTGAAATTTTGTAAATCTGAGCCTTTTGATTTTTCTATGGCTCATTAAGAATTCGATTCATTTTCGATCTGTGTTTCCGTTGTTCTGGTTGGGGTCCGGTTCTCAGATCGGGTCCCAACAACAAAATTGTGGTAGTTGGGGTTTGTTGATCGAAAGCTTTTAAATTTGCTCTCTCAAAAGCTTTATTTTCATAATTATTAATTAAGTTTAATTACCATGATTTTCACTATCCTTGTACGTTTTCTAATGAATACAGACATTCAAATCTATATTGATTATTTTCAAAAACACAGAAATATTATAATAAAAATGACGAGATTGGCATATTATATCCAAATTGAAAAAAAGAAGAGTAAATATTTGCTTGAAAAATCAGTCTTCAGGTAGATCTTTCGCAAGTAATCACCATGAAACCTCAAATTCGTTAGGTAGTATCTTTTGTAATGCAATTATCAGTTAAGTATCTTTAATTTCGATATGTTTTAAGAATTGATCTCTGGTAATCCCGTCAAAGCTACAGTTTCTAAAAGGCCAAATGAACTACTCTTTATAGTGAAGTTGAAAATAAAGCTAAAATAAAGAGAAAGAGATAATGAAGATGAAGATGAAAAGATAATGCAATTTACCTTCCTATACAAGGTCGAATATGACTTATATTTATATTGGTAGTGAAGGTGCACAGTATCAATACAGAGGAAGAATACAAGAGATAAAATGACTGCTAAGACAATTACACGAAGATTTTGGAATGAAGAAGTTGATGAGCTGTGATTGGTTGGATTAGTAGTTGATAGGTTTGGGCTGATACTCCCCTCTTAAGCTCAGGGGGTAGTGGCCATGGTGGGCTTGGTACACAAGGACTAGAATCGAACATAAGAAAGGAGTTTTGTGAGTATGCCAGCAAACTTATTTATGGAGAGGACATACCCAATTATGAGTTGGCCAGAAGTCATATGATCTCGGATGAAATGAACATTGAATTCAATATGTTTAGATCTGGAATGAAGGATGGGATTAGCAGCTAAGGCAGCAATGCTCAAATTATCACACCAAATATGGGGACATGTAGAAGATGGAATGGCAATATCATTCAAAATGGATTGAAGTATTCTGACTCTATGTTGGAACGAGAGACAACACATTGCTTTTGAGAAACCCAAAAGATGACATGTGGGCTAAGGGAAATGCAGTAGCTGGTGATGGAGCAACGATCATCCACATCAGAAGCCCAATCAGCATCAGAGAAGGTAGCAAGTTGTAAAGGAGCAGAAGAGGTGCAGCTGAAGAAGATACCATGCATGGAGGTGCCCTTAAGATACCGTAGAATCTGCTTGCATGCCTTCCATTGATTGATAGTGGTAGCTTGCATAAACTAGCTTAACCTATTGACAATGTAAGCAATTTCAGAGTGTGATATTGGTCATATACTAAAGTGCACCTATGGTGCTTCTGTAAAGCCAAGGATCATCAAATGGATCACTATCATCTTTGTGCAATTTGGCATTAGAGTTGGCGGGAGTAGGACAAGAGTTAGCCCCATGCATCTTGGTTTGAGCTAGAAGATTCTCAATATATTTGTGTTGCGACAAGTGTAGGCTTTATTTATGGTACGCAACATGGAGGCCGAGAAAAAAGTGAAGTTGGCCAAGCTTTTTCACAGCAAATTCATGGCTGAGCCGATCAATGAAGGAGTCTACAAGAGATGAATTTGAGCTAGTGATGACAATGTCATCTACGAAAATATGTCGAAGTGATGGCAAAGAAAAAATCTCTTTTACATATCCATCAGTTTATCAACTTTTTTGAAAATGATACAAAAAAAGTCCCTATTCAAAATAGAAAAAATCTCCTCTAACGAGTTGTATGATCATTGGAATTTTGATAAAATCTATATAATGAGTAGCTCAATAGGCGATAGCTATAACAAAAATTGAAAAAATATTTCCTTTTAATTGGTGATTATCAAAAAAGTTAGAAAATGTTACCAAATTTATATTAACTGCATTCAGTATAAGTTCAAGACACATAAGGGCTCTAACCATATTTCGACTCGTGATCAATCCATAGATACCAATAGAAAATAAATAGGCACTCAAAACAAGTACATGTTCGAGCATGGTCAAACAACTCCTTATCAATTTCGATTTATTTCAATAAAAAAACAATTCAATTAAACATCAAAAAATTGGATTGATAAGAGAGAGGTGTCAACCGTAGGGTTGATGAAACCTAATTTATGAGGGGAATGGGAGAGGCAATCATACCATGCACGAGCGGCTTGACGAAGACTATAGAGAGCTTGTTGAAGCTTGCATACATGAGAAGGAAATCAAGAATCTACATAGCCTTCAGGCTAAGACATGAATATGGGTTTAGAGAGCTAGCCATCCAGGAAAGCATTATTGATGTCGACTTGCTGAAGAGGCCAATTATTAGCAGTAGCAAGGGAGAGCACAAGTCGAATGGTGGCCGGTTTGACAATCGGGTTGAAGGTCTCTAAAAAATCCACACTAGGAGTTTGACTAAAGCCTTTAACTACTAGGCAGGCTTTATACCTTTGAATGGTGCCATCGGGATTATATTTAATTTTAAATAGCCATTTGTTTCCAACTAGTTTCATGTATCTGTGATGAGGTACTAATTGCCATGTATGATTACAACAAAGAGCATCAAATTCAGAATCCATGGTAACTTTCCAGTAGGAATTGGTGAGAGTTGTATGTGGGGTTCATGATTAGTGGGAAAAGGATAAGTAGCAGTATGTACTTTAAGTTTAAATATGCCTGCTTTTGCTCAAGTTATCATAGGGTGGGAATTATGGGAAATAGGTGGCAGTGGTGGAGGGGCCATTTAGGTGGGAGTTATAGGTGGAGTAGGAGTAGGAGTAGGAGATGGTGTTGTTGAAAAAGTCTCAGAAACTTGACCTATAAAAGCAACATAAAAACCAACGGAAGGTGATGTTAAGGGATGGAAATGATAGGATGGGGTGATGGGTGTTAAAGACTGAGGCATAAAGTGTATGTGAAATGGAAATTGATTTTCATCAAAGATGACATGTCGAGATATGTAAATGCAATCATTAGGTGTCATGTACTTGTATCGTTTGTGAGCATCATTGTAACCCAGAAACAAGCATAGAATGCTACGAAGGCAAGTTTATGGCGATTATAAAGTCTCAAATTAGGAAAGCAAGTGCACCCAAAAACTTTTAAGTGGGAAAAATTAGTAGGTCGATTATATAATACAATGTAGGGAGTGGATTGGTTAAGAATAGGAGTGGGAAGATGGTTTATGATGTGAACCGCAATATGAAAAGCCTCCCACCAAAAATGCAAAGGCATGGATGCTTGGGCTAGTAAGGTGAGACCGCACTCTACGATATGTCAATGTTTACGTTCAATACACCCATTTTGTTCATAAGTATGAGGACATGGGTAGTGAAAAAGGATGCCATGAGACTGGAGTAAAGGTTTAAATGGTCGAAATTCACCTCCCCAATCATCTTAGATTTGTTTAATGTGAGCAGAGAACTTTGTTGAGACCATTTTTAAAGAGATATATCCAAGTAAAACGAGTAAAATCATCAACAAACAAAATGTAATAAGAATATCCTTCTTTAGATTGATAAGAGGAGGGACCTTAAAAATCACAGTGGATTAATTGAAAAGGTGCACAAGACTTAGTATATGAAAAAGGAAATGGTATATTGTGAATTTTTCATACTGACAAGTAGTGCATATAACATGATTTGTTTTAGATGGAAGAAAATGATTATAAGCATTTGAAACTATACGTACGACAGATATAGAGGGGTCACCAAGGAGTATGTGAGATGTATTTGAAGATACGGTCTTAGGTGATATAGACTAGACATAAAGGAAATGGTCATGACACAATAAAGTGGTGGAGGGAAAGGCTGATGGAGAAGGAGATTTTGACTTCAACTGATACGGGCCATTCTGAAGAGAACCTTGTAGTAGCACCATCCTTGTTGTCTTGTCTTTCACCTAATAATGGTCCTTATCAAAAACAACAGAAACATTATTATCGTGAGTAAGTTTAGAAATACTCAACAAATTTGAAGTTACTATAGGAACACACAAAATAGAGTTGAGACGAAGTGAATGGAGGCAAGAGGGCCCAAGGTGAGTAATTGGGAGACTTTGTCCATTGCCAATCGTGAGTTTGTCTAGGCCATGATAATCAGAATGTAGGTGGAGGTTAGCAAGATCGTGAGTGACATGGTTGGTAGCCCCGCTATCAAAGTACCATTGAGGATTAGCCACTGTCTGAGGGGTGGTAATGTAAGCTGCCATAGAAGTATCGGAAGAGGGAGATGGAGTGGCCTACTGATGGAAAGTAGCATCAAACGATAAAAACAATTAAAGGCAATTTGTCCAGGATGATTGCACACTTGACAAACAGGTTTATTGTTGTTATTATAACATCCCCTTCCACGATAGCTCCCTCGATTATTTTATCGACTGCCACGGTTAATGTTGCTAGTGATGCGACTAGTGAATTGCTGGGATGCTCGACCACTACGTGAATTAAATGAGTGAGAAAATTGAACTGTGGGTTGAGAAATATCAATTGAATTAAGTGACTAGTGCTGCTCAACACATGCTTCTTGATTGAGAAGAGCAACACAAACATCTTGAAGGGAGAATGGATCAGGACGTGATGTAATGGTGACAAAAAATGAATCATATTATATACCCACGCCAGCTAGGATGCTCATGATTAAATCATCCTCAGATAAAAGGGCATCAAAACATGCCAGAGTATCAGCTAGGACCTTCATTTTTTGAATATAATCAGTAATAGATTGGGAGCCTTTACAGGTTTGTTGGATCTGAAATTTAAGTTGCAAAATTCTAGTTTTTGAATTAGAAGCAAATGCTTACTCTAATGTGAGCCACACATCACAAGAGGTCGCACAACATATGATATAGCTGAGTACACTATTGGATATGGATGCTAGTAACCAGCCTATAAGTAATTAATCCTGGCGTTACCAAACTGTATATAATGGATTTGGAGATTGCTCAATTGTTTTACCACTATTTCCAATCATAAATTACGGTGGGAAATTTTGTGAACCATCAATAAAGTGAATCAGATCTTGAGAGGTAATTTTTTTGTCTAATTTAGTGGGTAAAACAAAAGAAAGTGTTGTAGTAATAGGTGTTGCAGATGAACTTTTGGGAATAGCTGATGCTGAAATTGTTGAAGGGCTACTGGACCTAGAGGCCGATGATTGATCCATTGGCTCTGATACCGTAAAGCTAAAATAAAGAGAAAGTGTTGGATCCCGCATTCGAAACCCAACTACTTATCCATATTCCCTCAATACGTACACATGATTCCTTATGAACTCTTATAACCCGTTACCGAATATCCCATCTCTAATCCGAAAATCCCGATATAATTTTTTTTCTTATTCATCTTAACTCCATTTTCATACTTAAAAACTTAGCTCGGTTCTTTAGAAGGTCCAAAGTTGCTTTCTAGCTACTTACCAAAAGAATAGTGATTTTATTGACCAAATGAATAGTACTATTACCAACTTCCGACTCTCATAATTTTTTTCTCCTAACTCCGAATAGGACACATCATACCTCATTTTAAAGATAACAAGACCCTCTACATTTTTCATGAAGGATGAAAATTTCAATTCCCGCTCTAAAGGGGCGAAAAGCCCTTCCGAAGGTTCAGCCCAAAATGGCCAGTGAATAGTAATTCGAGAATTACTAAGCATAGTGGGCAGCAAACTTCAAACGTTCATAACTTCTTCATCCTAAGTCGAAAAATGACCCGTTTTATACCATTTTCAAGATCTTCACATGCTCTACAATTTTCTAGAAGACTTCCAAAGTGAATTCCCTCACTAAGAGGGTCTAAACCTTAAGCGATATTGCTTCCCAAATTTAGAAAAATTTGGACAGCATCTCCCCTAAAAATGCTCCAACCAATCTTCAATTTTGTTCATCCAAACTACAAACCTGCACAAAAACACTTCAATCTTCCCAATTTTCACAAGCATCCAACTACAATCATCTCAATTGTCTCAATATCATCTCAAATGGCCAGCAACACAATCTTAGGGTTCTATTATTTCATTATTTCAATTTCCTAAAGAAATACCATCTCATCTTTTCTTATGTCCATTTTAACCATACATCAATACATGCTTAGGAAATACATACACAATACAATATACTTTACATTCGAAACTTTAAAACCTTACTAATTACATGAAAATAAGCAAATACAACGCTTTAGAGGCATTTTAGCTCAAATTCATCCAAATGAACACAAACGATAATATCAATAACAAACTAATGCTTTGATTTCTCAAAGCACAACTTCAATACCAATATGCATCGGAGTTGCCTCAAACCCGATGCGGAGACTCAGAATCGTGCTCAAAACCTGTGGAGGGAGGAAGGGGGGGGTGAGCTCAACGACTCCGTGGGTAATAACTTAATAAAAAAGAAATAAGAAAAAATCATGTTCAAGTTTCATTTATTCATTTACAAAATACCACACATCAAACAATTGGCAAAGTCAATAAAGATTCAACAAGATCATACAAAAACACATAATCGCATATCAAACTATCATAACATAACAGCACATAATCACATACAAGTGGTTTGAGTGATCCTAACAGAACATACTACACATGTCCGACAAGCGACCATATGTAGCCGTGAACAGAGGGGAGTCCGATTTGAACTCTGGGCCCTAATGAGCAGGGTAGTAAAGCCTATATAGACAAGTGCGCACTTGCTAACGGAGGGGATCTCAACAAACCCACATAATCATGCATTTTCACATTATTCACACATACTTGCCAAACATGGCATTTTCCAAAATCACATAATTCAATCATTTTCCAAAATCACCAATACTTATAATTTTTCATTTAACAAACCATTCAATCAATCATTCCAACATAAAACTCATACTCAAAGCACACCACATACAAGTGTAAAACATCACAAAAGCAATTAATTCAAGCTTTGTAAATCATTGGAAAGCAATAGTTAGCATTTATAATAAACTTTAACACGCTTATTAACTCAATTATTAAGAAATTACCCACCTTAATTTTCCTTGCTAGCATCTTGGATTGGTCCAATTGCCTTTCCTTTACTTCCCATGCCTTATTGGACCTTAATCAAGACATAAAATCCTAATTAACATAATGAATAAATGCTGAAATTTTTAAAAGAATAGAAATCATGCTTAAAAACCTACCTAACTATGCCCATGCCATTCCTAAATTATAACTATCAAAACCCTTCTCAAAAGCATAAAACTTTTCAACAATCTCCTGCTTTAAAGAACCCCACAAATGTTGATTTTCTTACACCTCCTTTACCTTTCTCATTTCTCTTTTCCTTTAATGCCTTCAATTACCTTATTTAACCTTAAACAAAGCATAAAAATCCTAATTACCATAAGATACACATGCTGGAAAATTCTAAGGTTTGGGAAAACTTGCATTTAACCTATTCTAATCTTCCCTATACCTTCATATTCACACTACAAACCACCATGTTTGAACAAAAATGCAAACTCTCACATATTCTCTATGTTGAAATTTTCAAACTTCATGTATTCTTCTTCTTTCCTTTTCCTTCCTAAATAATGTCTTCTTTAAAACCTTAACTAAATAAATTCTTAAACTTTACAAATCTCACAATAAAATCATGAATTAGCTAACATTACCAATGCTGGAATTTTAAACCATCAAGGAAAACATGAAATTTCTTTGCTATCATCTTAGCTATACTTTATCTAAGTCATTGTCATCAAAACCTATCTCAATAACCAACAACTTTCACAAAACTCATGCCTAAAAGTTGCCTATCACAATCTGAATTTTTTCCTTGATCTTTCTTTTCTTATTCTTTCCTTCTTCCATCATACATCATTCTCCAACCACACTTTTGAACCAAGCAAAGCAAATCCCATCTTTAAGCAAACCTCTAACAATAGAATCATAATTAACAAAAACCAACTATGCTGGAATTTTAAAAGGATGTACTAACTTCCATTTAAACTAACCTAACCTACCCTTTCCTTCATATTTACTCTTCAAACCATCATTTTTAGCAAAATTCTAACAATAAGATCATAATTAACATAAGGTACATATGCTGGAAAATGTTACAGAATACAAAATCTGGGTTTAACACCCATCTCACTTGACCTATACCTTATTTAAACAATTAACATCATAACCCCTCTCTAAACTAAGCAAAATCCCATCTTAGATTCACAATTTAATAAAAACTCAAGTGCTGGAATTTTCCAAGAATGGGAAAAACTTGAAATTCATGCAACATCACCTTACCTATACTTTAACCTATCCCTTAACATCAAAACAATCATTAAAGACACAAATCCTAACAAAAACACTAAGGAATTTCGAAAACCCTAACCCAATGAAATCTGATTTTTCAACCTCCATTAATCCTTCTTCTTTTTTCATCAATCATCTTCCAATCTCCATGCTTAAGCAAGAAAGGCAAGAACTATAACAAGAAACCATGAAAATTTCGAAATCCCTACCTTGAAAAGTGACCCACGAAATCTTCTCTCCTTCTTCTTCTTCTTCTTCTTCTTTTTCTCCTTCTTCTCCTAGCATGGCGAAAGTCTCCCTTTGTTTCTAGTTTTGAAACTCTCCTTCTCTTTGTTGAAAAACGTGAACTATTTTCCTCTCTCTTGGAACATGCCATACGACTACACCTCTTCATGCTCTCCTTTAATTTTGTTTCTTTTATTAAAATAACCTCATGTCTTTACAACTAAAACCCTAAATTTCGTGGGCCTCATTTAAGTTATTAAGCCCAAGCTTCCTTCTTTTAATCTTGTTTACTTTGTCAACTAATTAACTTAAGTGTTAAGCCCACTTAAGCCCAATTCCATCTTTCCCTCCTTATAACTTTCACCAATTTCAAACTTTCCCTCCTTCCAACTTAAAAATTTCGTGGGCCCCCCTACAACCCACCATAAAAGTCCTTCTTTCTTTATGCAAAAGACATTTTAAAAGGGCTACAAGCCCAAGCTTCTATCTTTCTCATTTACTTGCAATGAAAATGGACCTTAGCCCATACTTCCTTTACTCTTCATTTATTTACAATTTAAAATGGACCTAGCCCAATTTCTTCTTTTCTTCTCCATTTAATAGCATATAAAGATTACAAGGCCCATCTTACTAAACCTTAAGCCTTCAAAACATTTATATCTTCATCATTATCAACAATTTAATAAAGCTCTAATTGAACTAAATCCACAATCTCAATCACCTAAATTAAGTAAGACCCTCAATTCATATACTTCTTTTCAATACTAACAATATATCACAAATAATAATTTATCACCAAATCACATGTCACTAAATCCCTTCATTTAGTATTTCTTAACTTAAGCAATAATATCCTCAATTTATTCCAACCATAATTAAAAATTATCAAACTAAAACCTCATAATTTAAACATGTCTCAAAATAATTTCAACATGCTTAATGCGAATCGGGGCCCAACAGAAAGAGATGAAGATGAAAAGAAAGATAATGCAATTCACCTTCCTATACAAAGACGAAGATGAATTATATTTATATTGGTAGTAAAAGTGCACAGTATCAATACAGAGGAAGAATACAAGAGATAAAATGATTGTTAAGACAGTTACACAAAGATTCTAGAATGAAGAAGTTGTTGAGCTATGATAAATGAGTGGGTTGGATTAGCAGCTAATAGGCATGGGTTGATAGCCAATAAGATGGATTAATATGAAAATGGATTAACTTCACAATTTACTCATACAACAAACGTTGAACATGTTATCTGTCTTTCGTGATAAATCAATTATAAAAGTTAGAACTCGATTAAGTCGTAACTAGTTTCCTTTACCTAACCGTTTTAGAATTTCGAGATATAAACAGGAAATTTTACAACTTATTGGTGGAGGAGGTTAAAAATAATAAGAGTTATAAGATTTAAAAGGTTTAATAAGTATTAAACCATCATAAAATCGGTTAAAATGAAAAATTAAATAATTTGAAATATGATTGAAAAATTGTACTTATCCATCCAAGAATTTAAATTTTAATTGAAAAAGTTGTTAAATGAAAATTAATTAATTAATTTTGATTTATACAAACTTATTAATTTAAAAATTGACTAAATAATTAATAAACTGATTGATTTTTAATAACAAGAATTATTAAAATAAATTGAACCGGAAAGTTAAAAATTAAACAAAAATTAGACGGTTCAAAGTTTTTATGATTAAACTGATCGAACCGGATGGATTTTTTAATCATCGTTAAAAGTCCTTCCTTCATTTGGAATTTTGTCTTTATGCTTTCGAAAGCATCAAATGAACAAAAAGCTAAATGCAAAAATTATGACATTTGAGTGCTATAACAACATTTTGAGGATGTTTTATTTGGACAACTTATTGACTAGAACTTTCCTCTTATCACAACATGTTTACTCTCTAACTAAATATATTTTAGGTTAAATCATATCTTTTTTTTAGTTTGTAGACCTTATTTTGTATTTATTATGTCCATTTATAATGAATTCAAATATGGCTACTACTTAATTAAAGTTATTAAAACTTAAACGTGTTAATTGAATTTAAAATTAAGTTTCATTTATTTATTTATCCATATTAACAAGTGTGGCAGTGTTGGCTACCGCTACAAGAAAAGTATGGTTTACCAATGACTAATTATTGACGGAAACAATACAGTTGATAATTACCCACAGAATATGACATTCCGTCATTGAATTTGTCATATTATGTGGTAATTTATGACGAACAAAATACCCATCGGTAAAGATGGATGAGATATTTTCTGGATGATATTTGTGATGGAAGATAATGACGAAATCAAAAATTCGTCGATAAAAAAGGTTAATGTGTTGTCATTTACTGACAGAAGGGTTTTTCGTCAGTAAATCTAAAAATTAAATGTCATCATTTCCTTCGACTACAACATACCTAATAAAACGTACTACAACGTACCTAATAAAACGTTGTCGAATCGATGTGTACCAACAGAATAATCTTTCATCAGTAAATTGAAAATTTAACTTACACAAAACCTAGTTGAAACTTCATCCCTCTGTTTTCCCGTTCTCTCTCGCCCACCACAAAACTTCGTCGGACAATCTTAGAGCACTCGTCTCACTTCATCTCGCTACTATGTCTGTAACATCTCATCACCGATGGGAAGGGTAAAATAGTAATTTGGAATGGTTTATGAGTGTGTAAACTTATCTCGGCATGATCATGAATAATATGGCCTCTATATATATACATGAATAGAAATTTTTGCACATGCACATGATTGTACATGCATTCATGACATTTCCCGGCATATGTGTCTATAAATGAGATTTTTGTGAAAATAGGATTTTAGTGCTTAAAAATTGAATTGGAGTGAGTTTTTATGTGTTTTACATTTTCGGGAGATTTTAGAAATTTTTTTGAAATTTTTTGGGGTAAATTTTTGGACCGAAAAAATTGCCAAGTGACGAACTGATTGAATTTTCGGTACTGAAAATGACTGTCCAATGGCACTGAAAATTAGATACATGATTTTAGGAATTTTTGATATGAGTCATTGGAATTTGGAGTAGGAATTAGATTGTATTTAGAAAAAGACCTTACGAGTGCTTAAAAACAAGATAAGTGGCAAGTGACACTTGTCACTTGCCTACTCATGTCTTACACTTAGTATTTATCTAAAAGAAAAACACCTAGCCTTTGGACCTCATTCACGATGCTTTCTTAATGACCTAAGAGCTTTTGCTTTCTTCTTCTCATCTTCTCATCCGAAAGCCTCCTTCTCTTTCCTTCTTCGTTGGTTCTCCATCCACCATACAAAAAGTTCTTCTTTGTTACTTGCTTGCTCCTCCTTTATTCACACACAAATCCAAACTTAAGCCTTGTGAGGATGATGATCGTAAGGTGTTGGGAAGTAGAGAAAATTGTATTCTTTTGAAGAGTTGAAGCTTTGAAGCTTGATAGGTAAGAATGATGTTTTGTGTTCTTAAATTGGTAGTTAGAAGCATTTATTGTGACGACTTGTACATTAATTGCTTGAACTTGTGTTTGGTGTATATGGGTAGGTTATTTTCTTGGTTGATTTAAGATTGATTGAAGATGAATGATATAGCATGTGTAGTATGTGAATTAAGTGTTTTGGATTAAGTTTGATGATGTTAGATGAGTGTTTATTAAAGAAAGAAAGTTGTGTGTGTGTGCTGCCATTTTGTGGCTACTTGCTCAAGTGAAGGTCTTGATGAAATTTTGACTAATTTCTTGACTAAATTGGATGCTTAATGGTGTAGAAATGGTATTGGAATAATAGGAGTGGAGTTAGGTGTAAAAGCTGGAAAATGGAATGTGAGTATGTTTCAATGTTTGGGTCATAACTTTTGATATGGTTATGTTATTGAGATAAGGTTTAGTTTGAATTAAACTTGAGAAGTTTGGCTAGAATTCTTATGAAAGAAGTTCTGCCTAATTGTGGCTTTAAGGGTTTTGAATTTTGCTTTAAAAGTGAGATATATGTGTAGGGTGAATAGTGGTAATTCTAGCATTTAGAGATTTATGACCTGAAATCTTTGTAAATTTTTATAGGTTGATTTAGGCTGAATGTGAGAAAATGATCTTCATGAAAGTTGTAGCTTCTGTTAAAAATTTTCTATCACTATAAAGTATGACATTTTTTGATGTCAGATTGAAAGTTATGATTATTCGAAATTAAGTGTATTTTGCTTTGCTTTTGAAAAATGTCCATTAAGTGTAGGATTGTATACTATGCTTTGAGGCAAATTATGGACTGATATGTTTTGAATTGGAGTAAGTGGTCTACATGGAAGTTTTAGATTATGTTTTGATCTTTCCATTGGTGTAAAGTATGGAAATTTTGGGCTATGAAATAGGATGTTATGATTTTTACAAGGTTTTGTTACTGTTTGGGAAGAGTATTAGTGGATAGGAACTTTGAAGTGATTTTTGACTCCCTTAAAGGCCAAATTGATTTTTCTTTCCTTAATGAAAGTTGTAGGTTGCTGTTTTATCTTTACATTGATATAAAATATGACATGTATGGACCTTGGAGTTGAAAAATAGAAATTTTAGAAGTTGTGATACTGTTTAGGGAGACTTATATTGGACAGAAATTTTGAGTGAGATTTTGACTCCTTTAGAGATGGAATTGGTTTTTAAGTCCTTCATGGAAATTGTAGAGTTTTTTTTTTATCTTTCTATTGATACCAAATTTGAAAAATGTGGAGTTCTGAGTCACAAGTTATGAATTTTAGAAGTTAGAAGGTCTCCCTGGCGAGCAACCCGCTCGGTTGCTCCTGCTCGGTCGCTCCCGCTTGATCACCCTGGAGAGCGACCCACTCGCGAGTGCCTCACCCGCTCGTGAGTGCGAGCTCTGATTTGGAATTTTTCCTGACCGACCTCTCTCCATTCTTTTGGCCATAACTTTTTCGTCCGACCTCCGATCAACCTAATTTTTGAAGCTTTGGATTCCTAAGACATCCCTCTATCTGTCTATGGAAAATTGTGAATTTTTTAGATTAAATTAAGGATAATTGATTTAATCAAAGTGAGTTGAGAAATTTTCTGAACATGGTTCAGTATTTTGGTGAATTCTTGATCTGTGGACATCCGATTGACCTGATTCTTGAGCCATCGGATTCGTGAATTATTTACTTTCATTTCTATGTGAAATTGTGAATTTTTAGAGATCAAATTGACGTGGTTTAATTAGGTCAAAGTGAAGGGACCGGATTCGTGATGTTTAGTAATAATCCAATTCCTATTCTTCCATTCAATACCCTTCCTTGAATTCAATCTGTCTTTTCCTAATCAATACCAAAAGCTATCAAAATCTATGGAGGGGTAGAAAAATTTGTTGAAAAATTATTGGTTCAAGAACCACTTCATTTGGAGGTCGGAGAACAAGGTTATTTTCATGAAGACCCTGAAGACAATTTCTATCTTCTGAAGGGTCAAAGATGGAATAGACGATAGAATCACACAAAACTAATCAAAAGGTCAAACAAATTGAAAAAGACAGACGAAGCACAAAGCAGAAGAAGTAAATAGACGAAGCAGACGAATGGAAGAAAGCAGACGAATGGCCAAAGACAGACGAATGCGGAACAGACGGAGTGAAGAGGGCAGATGAAGCAAGAATAAACAAAGCAAAGCAGATGAAGCAAGAACAAGCGAAGCAAAGCGGACGAAGCAACAGACGAAACATACGAAACAAAGGAACATACGAAACAGAAGACAGACGAAGCAGGGAGATAGATGAAACAAAAAGATAGAAGAAGTGGAAAAATTGCTATAACTTTCCCTACAGACATCATATTAAGATGTTCTTTATATGGTTCGAAAGAAGACTTTAAGATCTACAACTTTCATGAAGACCTTGAAGACAGATTCTATCTTCTGAAGGATCGAAAATGGAACAGAAGATATAAGATGAACCGTCACCCAGAAGATAGCACAACACAGAGAAACAAAAACAGAAGGAGCAAAAGTCAAAAGAAACAAAGCTAAGAAAAAGAAAAAAAGCAAACGAAGCAAAACTCAGAAGAAGCAAAAGTCATAAGAAGCAAAACTAAGAAGAAGCAAAAAGGCAAACGAAGTAAAACTAAGAAGAAGCAAAAGTCATAAGAAGCAAAACTAAGAAGAAGCAAAAAGGTAGATGAAGCAAAACTCAGAAGAAGCAAAAGTCAGAAGAAGCAAAACTCAGAAGAAACAAAAAGGCAGATGAAGACGCGTCAGCAAAAGATAGAGGAAGACACGTCAACAAAACATAGAAGATAAAAGGCAGACGATACAAAACACAGATGATACAAAAAGCAGACGATAAAAAAAGGCAGAAGATACAAAACACAGAAGAAGTTCATGAACAGTAACATAAAAGAAGTTCATAAACAGTAATACAGAAGAAGCAAAACTTAGACGAAGCAAAATACAGAAGAAGATGACGTCATCACAGAAGAAGTAAAAACACAAAAGAAGCAAAACTAAGAAAAAGAACAACTTAGACGAAGCAAAACATAGAAAAAGATGACGTCATCAATGATGTCATCACAGAAGAAGCAAAACACAGAAGAAGCAAAATTTAGACGAAGCAAAATACAGAAGAAGATGACGTCATCACAGAAGAAGCAAAAACACAGAAGAAATAAAACTAAGAAGAAGCAAAATTTAGACGAAGCGAAACACAGAAGAAGACGACGTCATCACAGAAGAAGCAACAACACAGAAGAAGCAAAAACACTGAAGAAGCAAAACTAAGATGAAGCAAAAATTAGACGAAGTAAAACACAGAAGAAGATGACGTCTTCAATGACGTCATCACAGAAGAAGCAAAAACATAGAAGAAGCAAAACTTAGACGATGCAAAACATAGAAGAAGATGACGTCATCACAGAAGAAGCAAAAAAAACAGAAGAAGCAAAACTTAGATGAAGCAAAACACAGAAGAAGATGACGTCATCAATGACGTCATCACAGGAGAAATAAAACTAAGAAGAAGCAAAACTTAGACGAAGTAAAACACAGAAGAAAATAACGTCATCACAGAAGAAGCAAAAAAATACAAAAGAAGCAAAACTAAGAAGAAGCAAAACTTAGATGAAGCAAACATAGAAGAAGATGATGTCATCAATGACGTCATCACAGAAGAAACAAAAATACAGAAGAAGCAAAACTTAGACGAAACAAAACACAAAAGAAGATGACATCATCACTGACGTCATCACAAAAGAAGCAAAAGCACAAAAGATATAACTCCTCATTCTCAACTCCATTTCAAATCAATATCACACTAAGAAAATTTATAGTCCATGACTAATAATGAACAGCAATAACAGAATGTACGAGTGTGTACATATTCCTCACCAACTTACTATATAAGTGTAACTTCATTTTTGCTTTTAACTTTCACCTTAATTCTTCTCATTTTAAAATCTTTTATCCACCAGAAACACCAAAAAAAAACTTGGACGTATTCACATTTCTCTTTCACTACTTTACTCTTGTCTATCCTTTCTAATTTAAGAATCTTCATTTATTTGTTCTTTACTCATGACTAATCTCCAAAATTTCTCATTCAAATAGTTCCGGCTTCTATGAAACGTTCGGGGTCCAACATCAGAAACCTCAATTTGTATAGGTATATGTTCTTGTCCTAGTGTTAACATGGTATGATATCTTAATCCAGTAGTTTTGACTGTTTGAGTGATGAATATCAAATAACTTTAGCATCCACCCTTCTATCATCTGAAGGATGAGAACGACCACTCTCTTCAAGATCAAATATACCACTATCATCATAGACATTATGCTCCAAAAACTTAGTTGTTTGTGATTCTACTGTTCTAGATCCTCCATCTTTACAGTAAATTTATATCCCTTAAAGTATTCAAGATATCTACCAAAATAACAACGGGTGGAACCAGAATGGAACTTAGATTCATAAGGATTATACAAACGTACCTCAAGAGGGTAGCCCCATACCCAAAGATAAGTTAGGCTAGGCTTCCATCCCTTCCAAATTTCAAAAGGTATCTTTGAAACTAATTTTCTTAAGACTTTATTAAGTACATATAAGGTAATCTTTATCGCTTTATCCTAAAGGTAATTCGATAAATTAGTCATGCTTTGCATTGACCTCATTATGTCCTTTAAAGTATGATTCTGCCTTTTGACCATATCATTTTATTCAGGACTACCTGGCATAATAAACTAAGTCACTATTCTGTATGATTCTATATGTTTGAAAAACAAACCTTTTTCTTATCCTGAAACCTCATGTCTGCCATAATATTCACTTATACTTTCAAATTTGACAATCTTAATTGACTTTCCCAATTAGTTCTCAACTTCAGCCTTAAAGATCTTAAATTTATCAAGAACTTCGAACTTGTCTTTAAGTAAGAACATTTATAAATAATGGGAATAATCATCAATAAATGTATGTTAAAAAATATCATGAATTACACAATGTAACTTTATAGGTCCACATATATTTGTATGTATGAGTTTTAATAAACTAGAAGCATGAGTTGACCCCTTTTTCTTTATTTTGGTCAACTTACCCTTGAAACAGTCAACGTCATGTTCCCAAATCAGCGTAATCTAAAGTTGGAAGAATGTTAACCTTAACCAATGTCCCAACTTTATCTATAGAAATGTGACCTAACTTTTCATGTCATAATATGTATGACTTCTCTTTTATCAGGGTTCTATTTCTAGTGACTTGTTCGACAATATGTGAAGAAGCATACATCTTAGTAGGGGAAAGACACATTCTATAAAATTCATATGACAAGAAGGTAGTACACATATATTTTGAATTGAAAGATAACTTTACAATAGAAGTTTAAATTATAAAACTATAACCTTCTTTGTCCAAAACAGATATAGAGATCAAAGTTCATCTAAAAGATGGTATATAAAATGTGTCATTTATTACAAGCTTAAACTTTGTATCAAGATTTAAACAAACATCCCCTATAGAGATAATGTCAACTTCTTCATCACTACCCACCATTATTTTTTCCTCCTCCTTAGTCACCTTTCTCTTTTGTATGAGTCCCTACATTGTGGAAGCAACATGATTAGAGACTCTACTATCTAGCCACCAAGAACTTAATATGGCTATAGTAAGATTAGACTTGTGTATCATACAAATCATGAAGTTATCTGATAGTTCTTACCTTTATTTCTAGGTTTTATATTTTTGGCATTCCAACTTCTTGTGTCCCATTATAGATGAAACGCCTCATACTATTTACAAATTACAATATCTGCATGACCTCTAGCAATACTAGATTAAATAACATCTATATATGGAGGAAATTTAGGTTTCTTACCTTTAAATTTATAAGGATTTACCTTTGCCTTCCCCTTCGTTCTTATGAAGGTTGTATGTGTTGTATTTTTCAACTTCTCTTCTTCTGCAACACAATGGATGATCAATGCATTTATGTCCCAAGCTTCATCCTGAGAATTGTATGTGGTAGCCACAATACCTAACTCTAATAAAAGTGTATTTAGAGCTTGGTGAACTATGTAAGCATTAGGAAATATGAATATGTAATGCCCTTTGATTATTCTAAAGTTAGATCATCCTAATTATATACTCTCTCACTCCCCCTGCTCCTATATATCTCATATAATACAATTCCTTTAATAAGGTACATATTTTAGCATTAAAAGATACCTTACATCTCTGTGAGACATTATTGAGGAAACCCCTTGCTATGTTCTTTTTTAGAAGTCCACTGTGTAGATGGTTTAAAATGGATCTCTTTATGATCAAATAACACATCCTATTTGACCTTTTAGACTGCATATATTGCTTTTTCAGCCTTTGAGCTGATATATGTAGGTGCAGAAGACCTATCATTGACTATGGCCATGCTAATATCTATCATCTCGAACACAAACTTTGCATGTTACTTTCATTTCTTGAAATTGAAACTAATGAGGGTTTCAATTATGACACTGTTATTATTTACGAAAAAAGGTGAATGCAAAATTGGTAATGTAAATGATCATCATAAATGTAGGATAATATCAATAATCAAAGCCACAATTTAGTATTTGTATTAAGCATCTTATCACATATATAATAAAACACCTATGAGTGAAAGACATAATACATACAGATAAGACCTCCACATAAAAGCAATCAGAGTAAAAACTATTAACTTTTATGATTCTACCACCCATGGGTCAATAGATCACTTAACTAATAGATTTCCTCCATCTTATACCTTTATGCACCCGTCAAAGTCTTATATAAGGCCAACACCTGTGGTAGAATGACCAAACACAAAACCAGAGACATCCCCAAACATACAAGTGGAATAATTTGAATACTAATGTGAAAGGTCATTATAATGACTACATTCTCATTACTGCCCAAATGGATCCACAAGCACAAGGGACATACATGTTTGTTATCCTCACATTCTTCTATATAGGCATACAATATATGACAATTTACCATTCATAAATACAAAATCCCCATGCAGATATTGATTATCTCATATTAGTGATGATTACATTATCAAAATAACTTTGTTTAATAATTTATCACCCAGGAAACCAAATTAGAATGATAATTATGCGATATCAAACCATAACCACACCATATGAGATACCAAAACCATATGTATCTATGTTATTTCAATTCAAACGTATGAAATTCACTCAATGAAGGCTTTAATGACCTTATATGGTTTTTCTGAAATTAAACTTTAGTTATTACCAATGTTTAAAACAAATTCGCTTTATAAATTCACAAGACTCTAAAAACTAACCCAAAATTCGTAAAACCAAATGCGCTAGAGCATCACACATTTTTGGATGTATAAGGCATGTGTATACTAAAGGTCAAACGCTTGCCACCTTTAATGGCACATGGAACACACGGTCGATTACGTTAAGATGCATAAACTACCTCTAGCATTTATACTCCATGTGTTTGATGCTTGGCTCCCACGTATGCTAGCTATACATGCCAGATGCTAAACATGTCCCAGAAGCAACAGACTACTTCTTCAATGTCTATTCCTCTAGTCACAAAAAGTGGGTTTTGACAAAATTTTTGGTGATTTTTCGCCAAATTTTGATTAAAAAACACCCCAAAGTCCATTTTGACTCATTTTTTCATGCAATGCTTAATCAAAATCAATTTAAACAACAAATATGCAATTTATATGAGCAAAAGTAAATTAATTTCTTCGAATTTTTAGGAGAAAGTTGAAAATCTTTGTTTAAATTTATGTAATCATGGAACAACTCTGATACCGCATGTTAGTTATAACACGAACTTTAATTATAGACCTAGGATCAACTATAAACTTGTATTAATGGAGAAAATGCAGAAAATACATGTTTTAATGTCCATTACATAATGAACAAGCTGTTGAACTGCTTGAACAAGCTCTTCAACATTTGAACAAGGTCCTGAAACTTTCAATCAACCTTTAAGGAAATTGTATTTCCTTATATTGTTAACATCTTTTTGAGCTTTTTTAATACATGGGCCTCTTAATGGGTTAGAGAAATTGAATATTTACGAACTTACTTAAATAGGTAGTAGGAGACCATAGTAATTATTTATAATAACCTTTGTCTCTTATTGTAGGCCCAATACACATCCAATGCATACTAATTAGAGACCATTTTCCTTATTAGACTTCAACCTATTTAACCATATTGTTTATTGGGCTTCTTTATTATCTTTATTTCTAATCAATTTTGATTTTCTTAACCTTAATTTTATAAAAAAACGTAATTAATAATTATCCAATTAAATAAATCACTAAAATTTAGATATTTCAGATAATTTTTGGCAAGTTGTGCAATAGCTTCATTCAGAAAACTTGCTAATTCATTCAACTCTTAATTCATAATGACCATTGGAATAAGTTCCCAATCGGATCATCCAACAATGGTGACATTGTTCATGGATGTATCTTAATAATTAAGTTTATGGACGACCTTTCAAATTTTGAAGCTATAGTAAATATAAACATAAATAATCTATAAGATCAAATTTAGCATATACATCATTCAAATTAATCACTTATGAGTTAATTCTAAATACACAATTTAAAACTAATCATTTCTTGATAAATTTTATTCATATATTGAGAATATTATTTGTTGAGAAAATATTATCTTTTAAATTTTAAAGAATATTTTATAATGAAATTAAAATTTTAACTTTTTATCAATTGAAAGTCAAATGTTGCACCAAACTCATCATGTTTGTTAAATATTTATCTTCCTCTTATATATCATGAGCTTAATTAATCAGAATTTTACAATTTCTTATACTTGTCCAATAGTCCATACAAGCAACTGTAGGGAAAGTTGAGAAATGCGACATTTAATGCAATAAAGGCAACAATATTATAATGGACAGTGGGTACAAATAAAACCTTAACCTACTTGAATGAAAATATAAAGAGAACACCAGATACTATTACCAATTGCGATCTACGTCAACGTTGTCTCCAATGTTTTCACACATTGCCGCTGATGCTACTGGACCAACAGCCAAGAAAGTCCGCATTCGGGAGCGGGAGGAAGCCCCCCCCCCTCCGCCCTGCCTGATCCGAACCATTCTCAGAGTTACAACGAGGTGTTAACAGGCCATCGCTGCATTGCAACCAACTCAACTGACTTACCTTGGCCTGAAGAGGAACCCATGAATTGTCCGAAGGCTACATTACTCTTGTACAGGGTGCACACGGTATCGGGGTTGAACTATCCAACACATTTAAAGCAAAGCTAGACCATCTCTGGGCCAATGTCGTCGTTGTCAAACTTCTGGGACGCAAAATCGGGTTCAACCTGCTGAAGGATCGCCTCCAGTCCCCATGGATTCCCACAAGCCCCCTGAAACTTGTTGATTTAGAAAATAATTTTTTCTCATTAATTTCAAAGAAGAAACTGATTACCTTCGTGCTTTGATGCAGGGCCCTTGGATCCTCACCGTCCACGTCCTCTCAGTACAGCCCTAGTCGCCGGACTTTCACCCCTCTTCCAGAAAAATTACCCACACTGTAGCATGGGTTCGCTTCCCTGACTTGCCCATTGCACATTCCATCCTTTCATACTTACCGCATTAGGCAATCTCGTGAGGCGCACAGTGAAGATCGACGAGGCAACACTTTAAGCTTACCACGATCGCTTTGCCCGAGTGGCAGTAACTCTGTACCTCAGCTCCCCTCTCCGCTTGGTGATTGAACTGGACGGAGAGCTGATTCGTGTTGCCTATGAAGGCCTACCGCAGATTTGCTTTCACTGCGGCCGCATAGGACACAGTTCCTCCACCTGCCCCACTCGCCCGTCCTCCTCGGACGCTCCAGAACCTCCCCCCGTTCACCCGACCCCATCTGCATAAGACGAAAACAGCTCCGGCACACTTCCCCCCACAGACAACCCCGCCCCCTTTGGTCCATGGATGCAAGTACAACGGCGCGCTCGCCGGACCCCTAACCCCTTCACGGCCAAAACCACCAACGCCTCCATCGTTCCTCCTACTGGGTCGCGTGGCTCACGATTTGCAGCACTCTCTGCTCCTGAGGCGTCCAATCCCCCAATGGTTCGCGTCCCAACGGGCACTGACCCGCCTCCTATCCCTCTCCCCAGCACATCATCTAAAAATCGCCTGCCCATTCCGCCCCTCTCTCTATCAGCCACGCGAAACGACCCATCCATTCGCACTAGATGCGTCTCAGCTGGTTTAAAACCAGCTACGCAGAACACGGCGTCGTTTGTGCCAAGGCAGACCCGCCAGTTGGGCCAAGCCCAGTCGTCCAAGCCAACAGCCCAAGCCACCACAGCCCTATCCCTGCAGGCCCCTCCTCCCCATAGCCTAATCCATCCCAGCCCAGCCCCAACCCCCCTCCCTACTCAGGCCTTTTGTGGCTCGAACATCCTAGCCCAGGCCCACTGCCCTTCCGGGCCCACTTCTAGCCACCTCGCCCTCTCCATTCCTTCTCATGCGGACCTGGTTGTTTCCGACCCCGACCTTCCCTTGCCTATCCCGATTTCTTCATAGGCCGGAGCCATGGACGAGGACTCCAACGGCCCAAGCAGCTCTCCCCCCCACCCCTTCCCTCCTTGGGCACCTCTGAGTCAACCCCCCCACCCGACCCCCGGACCCTCCTACATAGCCAGCTCCCGAGGCCATTGTAATAGATCAAGATACCCAAATGGCAGATTCCGACCTAGGGCCCACACTCACTCCAGCTTAGGATTCGACTAGTTATGTGGTCAATCTCCCTTCCGTTTGATTTTGTCCTCACTACTTTCTGTCATGACGATTTTTATATGGAACTGTCAAGGGGCTGGAGGTCGGTCCTTCAAGCCCATCATGAAGAATTACATCCGTATTCATAAACGTCGCCTTCTTGTACTGGTGGAACCCCGTATCAGTGGTGCTCGGGCAGAGAAAGTCATCCGTACTCTAGGCTTTGACCACTCCTTCCGGGTTGAAGCGAAGGGTTTTTCGGGCGGTATCTGGTTAATGTGGACCTCAGACATTACGGTCCGCATCAGATTCTCTCACCGCCAGTTTGTGCATGCCGGTATAGAGTGGGACTGCTCAAAACTTGAGTTCACGGCCATTTATGCTAGCCCAGCTCATGCCCTTCAAAAGCTTCTCTAGCATTACCTCCCCACTATAGCGCGTACTATCACTCACCCATGGCTCTTAGGTGGCGATTTTAATGCCAAATTGGATAGCCGCGATAAACGTGGTGGCTCTCGTCTTCAACCCATTGTCAACCCCCACTTTCACGATTACGTGCATCTCTACAATCTACAGGAAGTCGCTTTTGTAGGTCCTCGTTTCATGTGACGTCGCGGGCAAGTTAGGGCTCGGTTAGACCGCGCGTTCTGTTCTCCTTCTTGGCATGACGCTTTCCCCTTTACCAGTGTTACGCACTTGCCTTTTTTGAAATCTGATCATCGGCCCCTCCTCCTTAATTTTACTAGCCTCGACCCTCATTCAACGTTAAGCCGTCCGTTCCAGTTTTAATCAGCTTGGCTCACACACGAGGATTTCGGTCGAGTCGTTGCTGAACATTGACCTCATTCTTCATTG
This sequence comes from Erythroxylum novogranatense, assembly GCA_029891385.1. Classification (NCBI taxonomy): domain Eukaryota; kingdom Viridiplantae; phylum Streptophyta; class Magnoliopsida; order Malpighiales; family Erythroxylaceae; genus Erythroxylum; species Erythroxylum novogranatense. The sequence continues at coordinate 20,701,005 of CM057229.1, forward strand.
CACCTCAGTGGCGCATTGCCTCATTTTTCGGACATCCTTTCCCAATGGAATAATGACACTTTTGGGAACATATTTCACCGCAAAAAATGTCTCATGGCCCGCTTGGCCGGAATCCAACAACCATTGGAAGATTCTGACTTGTCATCCCTCCAGGCGCTTGAGGATTATTTGCAGACTGAATTAGAACACGTTCTGACACAGGAAGAGCTTTTTTGGCATCAACGATCACGCAGCCAATGGCTCACAGAGGGTGACAGGAATACTTCCTACTACCATGCTCTCACCAAATCCAAGCGTCGTCAAACATGCATTTCCTCTTTAACTGTTGAGGATGGAACCGTTCACACTGACCCTCCAGCCCTCCGAGACCTAGTCCGATGTCACTTTGCAGATCTCTACCGATTAGACGGGCCTTCTCCCCCTGGTTGGCATCTTCAGGGATATTTTCCCACACTTCCCCAGACAGCCACTGATGACCTCACCCGGTCGTTATGCCTTGAGGAAGTCAGAACTGCTTTCTTCTCCATGACGCCTAACAAAGCCCCCGACATTCATGGTTTACCAGTTTTATTTTACCAGTCTCAATGGGACATTACGGTCCTTCTGTGACGGCTTTCCTCCAACAGATCTTTAGTCACGAACTCTAGGACTCTAATCTAAACCGTACCATTCTGGTACTTCTTCCTAAAATCCCGTCCCCGTCTTTGTTCCTTCAATTCAGACCTATCGCTCTCTGTACAGTCTTATACAAAGGCCGCACCAAGATTCTGATTAGACGCATTAAACCGTATCTTGGTCACCTTGTCTCTCCTACGCAATGTAGTTTCGTACCAGGATGCCTGATTACCGACAACATCATCATCACCCAGGAAGTCATTCATTCCTTGCGCAAGAAATCCAGGCGTAAGGGGTTCATGACAATCAAAGTGGATTTGGAAAAGGCGTATGATCATCTTCATTGGGCCTTCATCCATGACACTCTTCTCGATGTGGGCCTTTCGGGCACTCTTATTACCCTCATCATGAAATGCATCACTACGGTCTCCCTCCAAGTTAACTGGCAGGGGGATTTAAGTGAATCGTTCCTCCCTTCTCGATGTATCCGTCAGGACGACCCCCTCTCCCCTACCTCTTTGTTCTTTGTATGGAATGTCTGGGTCACGCCATCTCTCACAAGGTGTCCCAATGTCACTAGTGACCGATCAAATTGAGTAGGAATGGGCTGCCCCTGTCTCACCTATTTTTTGCAGATGACCTCATCCTCTTTGCGGAAGCTTCGGTTGACCAGGTGTCCGTTATTCGGGATACTTTTAACTCTTTTTGTGCCGCCTCTGGGCAACGGGTGAGTCTAGCTAAATCCTGTTGCTATTTCTCCTTTAACACCTCTTCCTCTACTTATCAATCCCTCAACAGCGCCTTGGGTGTCCGTCGGACCAATGATCTGGGCAGGTATCTTAGCATCCCCCTTCTACATCAACGTGTCACTTGTCGCACTTATCAACCCATTGTTGACAAGGTCCACCAGTGTAGCGCCCCCTCACCGTAGGGTACATATCGGAAAACCCGAAGGTCGCTCCGACACGTATCCCATGACAAAGGTGCACTACCAGAACATTTTCTCAATAATATCCACATGGCATTGCAATAATTAAAACCATAATATCATAAATCAAGAACTTTTAAAATCCAAAATAATCTTATCATAGCAGCAATTTCAATATACCATCCAAAAGGTATAGATAAGTCTATCAGTCCCCTAAATAAAACCAAAAAGGAAACTGATACAAGCATCTATCCTAAGTCATCCTCAAAAGTCCAACCCAAATTGACCTACTGTGCTATCGCTTCTCTTGCCAAAGACGCCGCACGGCAGAAAAGACTATCTCCTGAGCTAGGGTCTACTATATCGATCCTGAAAAATTAGATGCAATTTTTGGGTGAGTTTGAGAACTCAGTGAGAAACCATCATCGATGGTTCACTCAAATCATGCATTACGCAAATCACAGACAAAGACGGTATAGTAATATTCAATTAACAAAGATTATATAACAATTCACAAGAGTCTATAACAATTTGCGATCAAATAGCAATTTACAATAGTATATAACAGCATGAAGCATGTAACAATTTGCAATCTCTCATGTCATCACACAATTCAAGAAGTTTGCAATTCAATCACCATGTGTATACAATGCATATGAGACTCTTTTTCGCTTATTGATGTTGTGCCCAAATGCTCATCAAGATTCATTGGGGACGCGTCGTGATTTTTCCCTGCTCGAGGTCGAGGCCAAGTCGATCTGATGTTCGAGCTCGAGGCTCTTTTCGGTGATAATAGAACTGGGTCACATTCCATTATCCGATCATGCATTTATGCATGCAATGCGATGTTCGAGAATTCAAATGTTCAATAATCATGCAGTACGGCTATAAAAGCCCAGATTACATTCCTCAAGATCATACAAGAATCCAATCCAATACAAGAGTCCAATCCCATACAAGAGAAACATGTCATTCGATCATGTACATTTCAAGAATCATGCAATTTCACAAAGGCAAGTAATTTACATCGAGCATTTAGACGATCAGAATTTGAGAAACCAACTAGGTTACTCACCAGTAACTTCGAAGCCATCGCTCGAAGTTCCAAGAATGTCCGTGAAATGACGATCCAACGGTGCCTCTATACTGAGAATACAGTCCCATTACTAGATGCTCAATTAAACAATTCAGTGATGCATATGTCTCAGTGGAACTATGTACAATGCATGTTCACGATTTTCCCCGACGCTAAAACCCAATTTTGAACTCTGGTGCCCCATTCTAACTCTTCGCTCAATTGATCAACAATAATTGATCCAATCCTAAAATTCAGTTCAATTTTCTCAATTCAAGATTTCTATAACATTCATTATAGCAATTCCATAACCATTAGGTCAAAACCTCTATTGAAAATCCCAGTTAAAACTCCAATTGTCTCAATTCAATATTCGGGTCACACTATGAATCATAATTGACCTTAATCTCGATAAATCAATACCACTTAAATTAAATTCTAACTCTCATAATTATCCTCAATTGTAGACCTCTTTCTCTAGATCATAAGGAATCGAGAATCACCCCAATCGGAGGTCTATACCATAAGTTATGCTCAATAATCAAAAATCAATCCAATCAGAAATGCCTTCGCCATACTTCGGCCTTCGCCATGACGATAAGGGTTGTTCGCCATGGCGCAGCAGCTCCCAATTCCTCGCCATGACGTTCACTTTCGCCGACGGCGTAATAATCATCCGCCGCGCAAGGCTTGGTTCGCTCGTCATGGAAAGCATGCAATTGCTCGTCGCGGCGAGGCCACTGCAGACGTCATGACGTATGAAGCGACTTCGTCTTCTCCAATCCGATTTTCCGTCATTTTTACAATTAAACCATCATTAACTCACTTCCAACTACCTAACTCAACCATAATAAATGCCATAAATGCAATACAAACCATTAATAACAACATTAATTCCATTAAAACTTACCAATCGAAGATCAATTCCACAAATCACCGTAAATCTCCGTAAACTCTAAATCTTTCAAAATCAACAATAACCCACTCTCAATCCTTCTCAACCTTCGTCAAACACAATAAACCATTTAGGCTAGCATAATGAGAAGAAAACCATAGAGAAAGATCGAAGAATCCTCACCAATGGAAGAGATCGAAGATCACCGTAGGAGAGAAGAAGAAATGCCTTAGGAAAATCCCCAATTTCAAACCTAGGTATATATAGACATAGGTCTCCAAACCAGTTCAAATTTTAGTCTCTAAATTTCAATGGCTCAACATTTTAATTTCTTAACAGTATAACTCTAATTTTTCCATTGCCATTGGACAATCCTTTCAGTACTATACAGTCAATTAGTCGGTTATTCCAAAATTTCCGGTCCGGGCATTTTCTCCCGAATTTCCCGAAAATTTCCTATAAGTCACTATCAATTACCAATCACTCTTAGGCTATTTTAAATCAATCATTCGAGTTCACTTACTTCTAATTTCTCAATTAATCATGATTCAGTCAGTTCATTTAGTTTCCAGTTCACAATCCAATCAATTCATAATCATAATTAAAAATGCCGGAAAATCATGAATGCATGTACCTATGAATATATGCATATGCAATAAACATGTTCCTCTATAATTAGAGGTCAGTAACATGCTCAATCAGTGAATGCAATGAAACCTATCAATTTGACCCAATATTACCATAATGCCCTTGCTAACAGTAACGGGATGTTACAATTCACCCCTCCTAATAAAAAATTTCGTCCTCAAAATTTAATACCTGTCCGATCGAATAAATGAGGATACTGACCTCATATGCTCACGGGCTTCCATGTAGCTTCCTCAGAAGAGTGGTTTTTCTAAAGGACTTTCACCAATAGAATCACCCTGTTCCTCAGCTGCTTGACCCGTGATCCTATAATCCGTACCGGCTCCTCAACATAGATCAAATCATTGGCTACCTCAATCTCCTGAGCTGGAATAACATGCGTCGGGTCAGAACGGTACCGTCGGAGCATACTAACATGAAATACATCATGCATCTGGGACATCTCACTCGGTAATGTCAATATGTAAGCCAATGGTCCTATCCTCTCAAGGATCTCATACGGACCGATATACCGAGGGCTCAACTTGCCCTCACGACCAAATCTCAAGATTCTTTCCAAGGAGACACTCGAGAAACACTCATCACCTACACTATATTCCATCTCTCGCGATGTCGATCCACATAACTCTTCGTTTTCCCGAGCCGCCTTGATGCGACTCGGATCAACTGCACTTATCCATCTGCTTCTAATCAACTTGCATCTCTATCTATCTCATACCCTCTTCATCCCAATACAGTGGCGATCGACACTGTCTCCCATACAAGGCCTCATACGATGCCATCCCAATACTACTTTGATACTAGTTATTATATGCAAACTCAATCAAGCTAACATCGATCCCATGATCCTCTCGAACTCCAATACACATGCTCAAGCAAGTCCTCAACAGCCTTAATCGCCCTCTCACTGGTCCATCCGTCTCGAGGATGAAATGCGATCAAGTTCAACCTCGAACCCATAGTAGTCTCAGAGGCTCTTCCGTAACTCGAGGTGAACACTCGATCCCCGTTCAAACTATCGACAAAGGAACCCCATGCAACCGCATAATCTCGCCACATACTTCGGGCCAACTGATCGAGAGTATTGCTCTCCTCATCGGGCAAGAAGTGAGCCGATTTGGTCAATCGGTCCACTATGACCCAGATAGCATCATGTCTTTGTCTCGGTGTCCTAGGCAACCCTGGCCACAAAATCCATGGTAATTCACTCCCATTTCCACTCCGGACGGGCAACGAATGCAACTTTCCCATCGGAGCCTCGATGCTCGCCTTAACTCGCCGACAAATCGACACTGAAACATACATCGCCACTTGCCTCTTCATACCAGCCACCGTAAATGTTGTCTCAGAGTACGATACATCTTGGTCGTACCAGGATGCATAGCATAGGCAGCTATATGTGCTTCCTCTAGAATCTCACGTCTCAAATCATCAATATCAGGCACACACAGCCTCTGTCCCATCCATAATGTCCCATCTCTCAACTCAAACTCTGAATTAGTACCGCCGACTCTCTCAATCGCCTCACTAACATCGGGTCTTGATCCTGAACTCTCCGGATCCTATCATGTAACATCGGCCTCAGCCTCAGAGTAGTAATCAGAGCTCCATCCTGACTCAAATCCATCTGTACATTAAGAGCTCTCAATCGAATCGCACTGTAACCTCGAAACTCGAACTCGAGCCGCACTCCCATGCGATCTCCTACTCAAAGGCATCGCCACCACATTGGCCTTCCTCGATGATACTCAATCGCATACCATAGTCCTTCAAGAACTCTATCCATCTCCTCTGTCTCGATCGAGCTCTCTCGACTCAACAGATACCTCAAACTCTTATGATCGGTGAAGATCTCGAACGTCTCCCATACAAATAATGTCTCTAGATCTTCGAGCAAATACAATCGCGCCAACTCCAAGTCATGATTGGATAATTCACCTCGTGAGACCTCAATCGCCTCGAGGCATACGCTTATAACTCTCCCATGCCGCATCAATACACATCCGGTCCTCGATGCGAGGCATCATCGAAACCACAAAGCTTACAAGATCGAAGGAATGCCTAACACCGTGCAAGAGTCAACCGATATTTCTCCTCAAAGCTCTTCCGCACTCCTCGCACCATCTAAACGACACATTCTTCCTCAATAGCTTCAAAGGCGGAGATCAACGAAAACCTCGATTTAACCTTCGTAATATCCGCCAATCCTAGGAAACTTCGCAACTCCGCCCACCTCTAATCTCCCAACTCATAATCGCTTATCTTGTGAGGATCCACCAATACCCTCACCGGATACCACGCGCCCTAAACACAATCTCATCAAGCCGAATTCACACTTAGTGAATTTGGCTAACAATCGCTCTCTCTCATGACCGCAGAACAATCCTCGTGTGCTCAAGATGCTCCTCGCTCTACTCCTCGAATAGACGTAATATCGCCAATAAATACTATCACGAACCGATCCAGTAGGCTGAAAACTCTATTCATCAAAGCCATGAAGGCCGCCGGGCATTAGTCAACCCAAACGCATCACTAGAACTCAAATGCCCGTACTCTACTCCAGGAAAGCACTCTTAGGCACATCGGCCTCGCAATCCTCAATCGATAATAACATGACCTCATATCCAATTTAGTGAACACCGAGCTCTCAGAATCGATCAAATAAATCGCCAATCCTAGGCAAAGGATACTTATTCTTCACCGCCACCCGATTCAACCGCCTATAATCAATATACATCCTCCGTCCGCCCTTCTTCTTCTTCACAAATAAGACCGAGCTCCCATGGCGAAACACTCGGCCTAATGAACCCCTTATCCAAAGAGTCTCGCAACTAAGTCTTAAGCTCTCTGCCCACGGTGCCATCCTATACGGAGGGATCGATATAGGGCTGTATCAGAACGAGATCAATCTCAAACTCGCCTCCCGCTCTGGCGGCAATCCCAGAACTCCTCAGGAAACACATCTGGGAATTCCCTGACTACGGGAATATCCTGCAATCTCGACTCGACTCTAGAATCCACTACGTGAGCCAGATAGGCCTCACAGCCTCCCTGCATCAATCTCGTGGCATTCAAGAAGGATATCATCCTCACGGCACCGCCGACTAACCCTCAAACACAAACCGGGTGACCAGAGACTCCAATACGACCTCCTCGTATAACAGTACCCATGATAGCCCTATGCAATCAACCACCCATCTCCAATATCACATCAATCTCCCTCAGAACCAAAACGATCAGATCGGCACTCAAAACTACTCGATCGATCCGAACTCGACACCCCATACTGCACCTCTCCCAATATAGTCAGATTACCAGAGGTGTACTCACCTCTAACCCATATTGTAACCTCTCGCCTATCCCCATGCAACCGTGATGCTAAATGTGGTGCAATGAAAGAACGGTGGATCCAGATCCAACAATGCATATGCTTCAAAACCAAATCAAGCATACCCGCAACAACATCCGAGGAATCTGGCCTCCGCCGAGTCATGGCATAGACCCTAGCTCAGGATCATTTGTCACGCTTCGGTCCTTCGACCATCATGGACCCTCTCTCGGCCTCGGCCTCTCCATCCGGATCCACCTCCATGGCTCACTTTGCCGTGGTATTGTTGCCGATCTTCCATCATAGCAGATTGGGCCCCAAAGTCTCTCAAGCGCTTTCACTAGTGGTCCATCGAACCACACCTCAAACAGCTTCAGATAGCCATCGACACTCTCCATCGTGTCTCTTGCCACAATGCTCACATAAAGGAGCAGATCGCCTAAAACTCGCATCGCCACCACCACTAACACCTGCATAAATCGCCCTCGCCCATGACCAATTGTTCAGCACCTCTCCGCAGATCCAAGGGCCTACTATGCCACTTGCTATACCTCTCGCCAAAGACCGCCTCGGTCACACTCGATCTCTTAATCTTAATCTCGGTCCCCGACTGGCCTCTGGGCCACACGCCGTCTCAAGAATGCTTCTATCCTCACCGCTGCAACCCTCACCAATAAAATTACCCATATCGATCTAGCTAATAGGTACGGATCTCCAGATTGAGTCCGCCCTCAAACGCCGACACTTGTCACCTCCAGAGCCACCAATGAAGAAGCATAGACCACTAACTCGTTGAACAAGCACTCATAGTCGGCCACGGTCAATCGCCCTTGTCTCAATTTCTAAGAACTCTTGCAACTTCATTTCCAGATAGATCTTGGGCATGAAATTGTCTCAAGGCCCTCGTAAAGTCGCCCCATGTCAAGGTACAAGGCCCGTGGTACCGCCGGACGATCTTCCATCACCGATATGCAGGACCTCAGTAAAGAGAAACCCGATAGTCAAAACGCCATCCGGTCGCAGCCCATCCGATCGAGGACTCTCTCGCCCTCTCTAGCCATCCTCACCTCCGCAGGTTGGTACCGCCATAGAAATCAATCGCCTCGCCACGCAGCTGATCATATCTCCATTCCGCCTCACAGAACTTGAGGAGGCAACCTCCGAACGAGGCATGGAGACTCCCTACTAGCTCCTACCGATTCCAGTCACCAGTAACTCAACTCGATCTCCAAGGACTGATGACCTAAAATGCATAAGAAATTTAATCGGCCCACTATTCTTGCAAAGTGATTCCATTTTAATTTCACTAATCCCAAAAGATGTCAAACCACGCTCGATATTACTTTAATGAAGCCCCTCACCGTAGGGTACACATCGGAAAACCCAAGGTCGCTCCCACACGATCCCACGCATAAAGGTGCACTACCGTAACATTTTCCCAATAATATACACATGGGATTGCAATAATTAAAACCATAATATCATAAATCAAGAACTTTTAAAAATCCAAAATAATCTTATCATAGCAGCAATTTCAATACAACCATCCAAAAGGCGAGAATAGACAAGTCTATCACCCCTAAACAAAACCAAAAGGAAACCGATACAAGCATCTATCCTAAGTCATCCTCAAAGTCCAACCCAAATGACCGACCAGGTGCCATCGCTCTCTTGCCAAAGACGTCAAGACGGCAGAAAAGACTATCTCCTGAGCTAGGGTCTACTATATCGATCCTGAAAAATTAGATGCAATTTTGGGTGAGTTTGCGAACTCAATGAGAAACCATCATCGATGATTCACTAAATCATGCATTACGCAAATTGCGTGTAAAGACGCAGCACAAGAATATTCAATTAAAGATTATATAACAATTCACAGAGTCTATAACAATTTATGTATCAAATAGCAATTTACAATAGTATATAACAGCTTTACGATAGATGTAACAATTTGCAATCTCTCATGTCATCACACAATTCAAGAAGTTTGCAATTCAATCACCATGTATACAATGCATATGAGACTCTTTTCCAGCTTATTCAGTGTTGTGCCCAAGTTGCTCACCAAGATTTGATGGGGACGCGCTGTGATTTCTCCCCTGCTCGAGGTCTTGGCCAAGATAAAGGTTCGAGCTCGAGGCTCTTTTCAAAGGATAATAGCAACTTGGGTCACATTCCATTATCTCGATCATGCATTTATGCATGCAATGCAAAGGTTCAAGAATTCAATGTTCAAGAATCTACAAAGTACGACTATAAAAGCCCAAAGATACATTCCTCAAGATCATACACAAGAATCCAATCCAATACAAGAGTCCAATCCCATACAAGAGAAACATGTCATTCGATCATGTACATTTCAAGAATCATGCAATTTCACGGTGGCAAGTAATTCACATCGAGCATTTAGACAACAGAATTTGAGAAACCAACTAGGTTACTCAATTGTAATTTCCGAAGCATCGCTCGAAGTTCCAAAGAATGTCCGTGGAATGACGATCCAACGACGCCTCTATACAGTAGAATACAGTCCCATTACTAGATGCTCAATTAAACAATTTAGTGATGCATATGTCTCAGTGGAACTATGTACCATGCATGTTCACGATTTTCCCCGGGGCTAAAACCCAATTTTGAACTCTGGTGCCCCATTCTAACTCTTCGCTCAATTGATCGACAATAATTGATCCAATCCTAAAATTCAGTTCAATTTTCTCAATTCAATATTTCCTATAACAGTTCGCTATAGCAATTCCATAACCATTAGGTCAAAACCTCTATTGAAAATCCCAGTTAAAACTCCAATTGTCTCAATTCAATATTCGGGTCACACTATGAACCATAATTGACCTTAATCTCGATAAATCAATACCACTTAAATTAAATTCTAACTCTCATAATTATCCTCAATTGTAGACCTCTTTCTCTAGATCATAAGGAATCGAGAATCACCCCAATCGGAGGTCTATACCATAAGTTATGCCCAATAATCAAAAATCAATCCAATCAGAAATGCCCTTTCACGACTCATGCGGCCGCCATGACAAGATAAGAGTTGTTCACAAGGCAGTAGCTCCCAATTCCTCTCCATGACGCTCACTTTCGCTCGACCTTCGCGCGATAATCATCCGCCACATGGCGCTCTGGTTCGCTTCGTCGTGGCATGAGGCCACTCGCAGACGTCATGACGTGGGCGATTTCGCCTTCTCCGATCCGATTTTCCGTCATTTTTACAATTAAACCATCATTAACTCACTTCCAACTACCTAACTCAACCATAATAAATGCCATAAATGCAATACAAACCATTAATAACAACATTAATGCCATTAAAACTTACCAATCGAAGATCAATTCCACAAATCACCGTAAATCTCCGTAAACTCTAAATCTTTCAAAATCAACAATAACCCACTCTCAATCTTTCTCAACCTTCATCAAACACAATAAACCATTTAGGCTAGCATAATGAGAAGAAAACCATAGAGAAAGATCGAAGAATCCTCACCAATGGAAGAGATCGAAGATCACCGTGGGAGAGAAGAAGAAATGCCTTAGGAAAATCCCCAATTTCAAACCTAGGTATATATAGACATAGGTCTCCAAACCAATTCAAATTTCAGTCTCTAAATTTCAATGGCTCAACATTTTAATTTCTTAACAGTATAACTCTAATTTTTTCATTGCCACTGGACAATCCTTTCAGTACTATATAGTCAATCAGTCGGTCACTCCAAAATTTCCGGTCCGGGCATTTTCTCCCGAATTTCCCGAAAATTTCCTATAAGTCACTATCAATTACCAATCACTCTTAGGTTATTCTAAATCAGTCATTCGAGTCCACTTACTTCTAATTTCTCAATTAATCATGATTCAGTCAGTTTCCAGTTCACAATCCAATCAATTCATAATCACAATTAAAAATGCCGGAAAATCATGAATGCATGTACCTATGAATATATGCATATGCAATAAACCTGTTCCTCTATAATTAGAGGCCAGTAACATGCTCAATCAGTGAATGCAATGAAACCTATCAGTTTGACCCAATATTACCATAATGCCCCTGCTAACAGTAACGGGATGTTACAACCAGTGTCTCTAGGGTTGGTCGGCCAAACTCCTTTCCTTCGCGAGGCACCTCACGCTGCTTCAATCAGTTTTAGCTGCCATTCTGAGCTACACCATACAGACTGTCCACCTTCCTCGCCGTCTATGTGACGCGCTGGAACGAGCCATGTGCTAATTCCTATAGGGTTCGTCACGCGATCAACGCAAAGTGCACCTTGTCCACTGGAAAGACGTTTGCAAACCCAAGGAATTGGGCGGGCTCAGAATTCAGAGCATTCGAGAAACCAATGATGCTTTTGTTGCTAAACTCGGATGGACTCTCATCACCAATCAGACCGCACTGTGGGTTCAAGTGCTCTCTGGTAAATACCGCTTCGATGCTGCTCACATTCCCCCCTCCTTGCCTACCACCGAGGGTTCTATGGTTTGGAGAAGCATCCAAGCCACCTGGCCAATAGTACATCAAGGCTTGAAATGGATGATCGGTGATGGTTCTAGGACGTGCTTCTGGCTCGACCCGTGGGTAGTGAGCTCTGGGCCACTTCTCCCCCACGCTACCCACCCTATTCCTGAAGCCTCCCTTCCTTTGACTACCTCCAATAGGATTGGGCCCAATTCCAATCGTGGCTTCCCTCCTCGATCTGTCGCCTTATCTCCGGTACATTCCCCCATCCCCTCCTTGGCACTGATAAACTGGTTTGGGGTGCTTCAGACAATGGTCTTTTTACAGTTGTGTCTACTTACTCCATGTTTTTGGGCCATGACTTCGAGGAGTCGCATGGGATTTGGAAGACCATTTGGCAGTGGCCGGGACCGCCACGTACCCGCTCCTTTCTCTGGCTGCATAAGGTTCAACTGCAACTCACTGCGGACAGTCGCTACCCACACTGTTCTTTCGATGAGTCTTCCCTTCACGTAGTGCGGGATTGCTTTAAAGCTCGTAGAGTTTGGACCACGCTGTCCCATCAACTTACTGCGTCCGCTTTTTTTACTCAGCCTCTTCAGGAATGGTTGCACACTAATCTCCACACCCGCAGCCAGTTTCGGGGCCATGATTGGGCGACCATTTTCGGGCTCACCTGTTGGTTCCTCTGGACATGGAGGAACAAGTCGTTATTTGATACCCATTTCAATTGTCCCTCCTCCCCTGACGCTCTCATTTTGTCTTGTGCAGATCATCTCCACCAGTTGTCCGTAAGACGCAATAACCTGCCCGACGAGTCCAGCCCCGTTTTGAGCTTCTCGTCTGTTGGACCAAGCCACTACCTGGATGGATCAAATTAAACACTGATGGGGCCAGCAATCTTACTACTTGCACAGCGGCTGCCGGTGGCATTTTGCGCAACAGTGACGACAATTGGCTAGGAGGATTCACTCAGAACTTGGGTTGGTGAGCTACACTGTCTGCAGAACTCTGGGGAGTCTTCACCGGTCTCTCCCTCGTCTGACAACTGGGTTTTTGCCGCATCGAGCTGGAGGTGGATTCGGTCGCAATACACACCATGATCACCTCAACTGCGCGCTGCACACAGGCGGCCAATCCTATTGTCCTGGGCATAGACGAGTTACTCTCCTGCAATTAGTCTGTTGCTCATCGACACATCTACCGAGAGAGCAACAGATACGCAGATTGGCTGGCCTCCCAGGCAGCCCACTTCACTGTTAGGGTTACTTTTTTTGACACTACACCCTCCAGGTGCCACCACTTCCTCATTGAGGATCAGTCAGGGACCTGTGTCCCACGCACTATTTTATAATTAGCTCCGGTTTTTCCTTTAAACAAAAAAAAGAGCAAATATAAATGCACAAAAAAAGTTTTGAATGGGATAACATCAAAATTTTAACATAAAAATCTTTTCAATGTGAGAAATAAAACTGTAGGACTTAGTTCAAGAAGTAATCTACTATAAAATTAATGAGTACATCAAAAGAGTTCTCCAACAACTAAAGAGTTCATAACAATAAATACTTATTAACATGTGGTAATCAAACAATGTGTATATCAAAATTCGGATATACCATGAAGACTTTTTCCTTACTATAACAGCTCCTTCCAAATACCATGATTGTTCTTCTTCAATACTACAACAATTTTGTACTGTCAAATTTAACAACAGTTTCTTCCTAATACCATGATTGTTCTTCTTCGGTACTACTCTTATAGCACTCCACCGTTCCATCTGAATTATATTTCACTTTGTAGACCCATTTGTAATTGATGGGTCTCTTTTTTAGTGGAAGACTCTTAACCATTACAATCTTATTGGCTTCTAAAGTTGCAATCTCCTTTGACATTGCATCACACTACTACGCACTCTTGACCATCTTAGAATAATTTTTAGGCTCTACTTATGACATCATTACCACCAAGAATATATGATGCCTATGAGAAAATATATGAAATGTTACATAATTAGCTACGGGATAAATAGTACTTGAGAAGGCTCCATATTACGGGGGATTGAAAGGGGGTTGGATTCTTAGAAGTATTGGTCATCTGGTTGTTACTAAAGCCTATTTCGCTCAATAATAGGTATCATAAACCTCTTTATTTTCTTACTTAATAATATTAATTCCTATGTTAAGATTTAAATTTTGATCTGACTAGTATCCCACTATAGGAGTCTACCATATTTGCCTTTATTATGTTATGTGATTATATAAAGCTTATAGCAGTAGACCCCTTCACAGCTCACCCAACTTCAATCAATTTCCTTGAGATATGGCATGTATCATAAAAAGTTTACTAATAAATTTCACTTGACAGTTTAACTCATTTATCAATTGGCACATATATATCAAACTGCAATTCAAATTAGGAATATAAAACATCATTCAATATCTTTTAAGAATTTAAAACAATTTGATCAACCTTTTTTTAGTGGTTGTTTTCCCAATAGGCAAGATAACAGGCCTAGGCATTGCATCCTCAGTGTTGCTTAATAACTCCAATCATCATGTTATATGATTAGACGCTCCATTCTCAAGTATCCAAGTTAGGATCTCATGAAACTTACTGGAAAGCTTCTCTAACAGTCATTGAAACTATTATATTGATATACCTAGTAGGGTATTTTAATTGGCTCTATCTTTAGTGTTTGCTCTCGATGACTGGTTAACATAGATCGTAGTGGCCTGACCTCATCCAACATTCTAGCTTAGTTAGCCTTGATCATGTATGCTGCTTGACTCACCTTTTCCTCGTTCATTATTTCCCAACCATGACGATAACCTATCAATTTATAACAATAAAAAAATTTCATGTTCTAATCTGTTGTAGTTGACACAAATTTTCTATTCTGAAGAACAGACTTTCCTCTCCCCATTGCTTAACCTTCCAAGCCCTCCTCCTCCATATGGTCATCTTGGCTCTTGATGACATGAATGGCCTATATTAATATTGTTCCTCACACGTGATTTTCACATAAGCGCTCTGCTCAACAATGGTAAAGGATTCATGAAGAGGCCGGATTTGGGAACCGATCATCCCAAAACTGCATTGTCTAATCCAATCAAAAATTTGTGGAGCTTACTTATCCTCCTCTTATTCTTTTATAAATTTTTATGCCATACAACACGTACAAACGGGATCTTAGAATAACTGCTCACTTCATACCACGTCCTCTTTAATTTGTGTAATAAGTCATTATAAATATAACTTATTGTCGAAGTGAGGAGATCTCACTTTTGAGTTCATAAATTGTGTGGTGCGTTATCTAATTGAGAATCGTTTCTTCAAGTCATCCCGGCCTGCCTTCATAGTCTCCATGTGCGCCACACTCAGTTGGATGGATTTTTCAATTTAATTGAAAATCTAAGAGTTTCGTCGAAGTTCCATTGATGAAACCTAACCTGTTTTTGGATTTAAAGGCAGTGATCATGACCTTCTCTCAAATGTGATAGAGATAGTTTTGTCTGCTGAGTAAACATGACACGATAATCGCTTCTGGATTAACCAGTGTATATATGTAATTAATACGGAGGGATCCATCACTATTCTTGGCTGACCCATCTCACTCATTTCCCAAAGGTACATGTGCACGTATCCATTTCTCGAACATTATAGCTGACTATGAAATAATTAATATGGAGAAAACTCTATTCTTATCTATATCGAAATTTATTTATTTTTTACATGCGTACGTATAGTAACTTACCAATCCTAGGAATTCTAGTTAATGTAAATGACTACTTACCAAATTTACGTTTATCTTTAACAAAATATACAACAAATATTTACTTTCCAATAGAAAATGATGAGCGACATGTAAGTTGTAGGCATTAACAGATCAATAAGGCACACTTTGTAGTAGGGTTGACAACAGGAGGTCGACATGGCCTAACTCATTTCAAGCTCAAACCGACATTAATTCGATATTATTATACTTTTATATGAAAATGACATTTTTTAAAGATTAATTTGAACTTCTTAAGTTGTATTGAACTTAATCTAAAATTCAATAATATTCTAACTCAAATTTAGCTCGTTAACTTTAGAATGAACCAAAAATAATAACCATAGTTTACGAGGATCAAAATGGTGAATTGTTATAAGAGATGACTTTAACCTATAGAAATTTGATGACTAGGAAGACAATACTCTAAAATGCAGATACATTAAACTTATAATTATCAGTAAGATTAAACTTGTCAATAACAATTTGCAAACTATTGTATAGATGAATAAGTTAGTTTGTAAATAATACTCCCTTGTAATTTCAAATTTTGTTATTAAGTTATAATGAAGTATCTAAAATATCAATGCAAAATAAGAAAAACAAAATTACCTTGTCCAATCAAGAAAAATTAGCTTGTTCCCATTTGACTTATATGGACATGAGGAACAAGGATAAGCTGTTCCTTGCTTTCTACGATTGATACAATGTTTTACCAAGGCTCTTGCCACCGTATTCAACCGAGAAAACCTTTAAAGTCTTAAGAACTAATGATATCATTTAACGCTACGATTGGGTTGTAAATGGCTTCAAACACTACAAATAACAAACAGAGGGAGAGACTTGTAATTTTCATTAGAGAACAAGTTTACTTTTCTAATCTACTGACTCTGAAACAGTAAAGAATGAATGTTTTGTTTCAAGTATGGTCGATAATTTTTATTAAAAAAAACACCGCTCAGTTCACATTATCTAGTCGGAGTCAGTCCTGAAAGCGTCTCGACGTAACATCTCATCTCGGTGGAAATTTTATCAAAACCTCAAGTCGGCAGATGTTCTTTCCTCCAATCACAACTGCGAGCTATAAATCTAATCACTAACAGGGCATAATGTGCGTGGTATTAGTCTCATATCTTCCCAACGCCCCGCCAAAATCACCACCGTTCATCTTAGACCCAACTCTCAACACCTTGACCAAATCACCGCTCATCTTCCGCACATTCCCTTCACCCTCACTCTGCATCACCAACAACAATTTGGTGATGCCGTTGTTCCTCACCACTTTATCCTGCACCCTCCCATCCCTGAACACGAAACACATGCTCCACAGCACCAATACGGCATCCTCCCTCGCCGTTTTGGACACCTTCATTAATCTCTCCATGATACCAGTGACGCACTTGGGTTCCTCTCTTATAGCAGTTCTACCGTCTCCGCTGCACGTGCAAGCCATCGATAACAGTTTCAACGACTTCTCCACCGTCGAAACGGCAGCGCTCTGGTCGGAGAGAGTAGCTGCTAGGAGTTTAACCAGTCCCAGTTGGACGAGTTGAGTCTTGATTGTTCGATTCATGGCGATTAAAATAAGTAGCGATAAAACAGTGTCTTTCAGGTCGCGGTCATTCTGTGATTCGAGTACGTCAATAAGATTCGGTATCAACTTCGGAGTTTCTGCGACGATGCGTCTTGATTCGTTGTCAAGCAAAATCGATTCCAAAACCCTAATTGCTTCAATTTTGGACTTCGGATCTCCTTTTCGAAGGACTGAAACAAAAAAAATTAAGCATTCTGTGTTGCCATTAAAGACTAATTTGTGCAGTTTCTCCCTGACTCCATTTTCAACCAAAATTAAGTCCAAAACCGTAACTATCAACTCTAAAACTCGAACCTCGGAGCATTCCTGATTCAAAGTACGAACAATCACTTCAACAAAACCGTTGAAACTCACCAAGAATCTTCTGTTATGCTCGCTAAGGCTCACAAACTCCACAATTTTGACCAGAGATTCCAGAAAGCCCTGTTTCCTGGCCTCAATCGTCTGAATCCAAAGACTGACCTTCGGTTGCGGAGAAAAGTGAGGATCGGAGAGTCGGACGGAAGACTGGTTCCAGACATTAATTAAACGGCGAAGAGTGAGATTGGGAACGAAGTCTTTGGATGGGAGGATCTGCATGGTGGCGGGACATGTTTCGTGGCCCGAATCGAGCCAGAGTTGGATACTGGAACGATCGTAGGTGACGCCGGTGCACAGACTCACCGGAGACTTCATAATGTCCATAGAAATCGGACATCGGAAAACACTAGGTACTGTTATGTACAGTTCGCCTCTCTCCATTTTTTTTTTTTTGGGGGAATTTTGAACGAGAGAGTGGAGAGACTAGGAGTTTCGAGGCAGAAGAGAGAAGAACAGAAACAGGCGCTTAAGTATAGGAATAAGAGAAAGATTCAAACAAGAAGGTGACATCGTTTCGTTTATTAGCTGTAGCCTGGTATTAGGTCGTTGCTCGTTAGTCAAACGCGGAACTTTTCAAAGAGCTTCAATTTTGATGACGGTCTTCCTTCTTATATAAATGAAAACCGTGTCCGTTGGATGGTGGTCCCTACCTTAGAAATAGACTCCTTATTGCTCAACCAAATTAATCAACGGTCAACAAGTCGCTGCTTTTATACATTTGATAATATAATATCGTATGATAAAATGATAATATAATATCGTAAGTTGGACCCGTCACCGCCGGACCAGAGTCGTACGAACCGTCCACTGCTGACCACTCTGTAGGAGTTGTTGCATTAGTGAGTCAACAAGAGGACCTGAATTGCAGGGCTTGGTTAACAGCTTGTAATTCTATAGTAGTTTAGTGGGGATACAAGAGGATTAAGGACGCGTGGCATCCTTTTATTTTATTTAACGTTGAAAGGCAACATTAATCGTGTTTCAGTTTCCAAGTTGAGTATGAACGAGAAAATTGCTCCAAACCAGCCTGGATTCTATTTGCTTTTCTCCACTGACTATTTTATTTGTCTTGCTGATGCATAAAATGAGTTAATACCCCATATTGATGATTTATTTCTTCTTTCTTTTCGTATGTGATATCGTTTGTAACATTTTAGTTGTTCACTAAATTTAAATTATTTTTATTATTATAATCTTTTATAAGGAGGGTAAAATTAAGGGAGTGCTTGGTTCATAAGTTTAGTGAAAAAAATAAACACGAAATCACAAATTCATTTCATAGTTAATCAATACAATTAATTAATCTTAGAATTGCAATATATTACATTCAATAATTGGATGAACAAGTACCGAGAAATTGTGGAACGATTAAATTCATTGTTGTTTTCTGTTAAGCGGAGTCACAGAGATGCAAAGAATTAATTACTCCTTTTCCAAATCCTGATTAGAAACCCGTACAATTCTTAATGGGGCAACTGTATTTAAAGTTAGCTAGCAGTAGGGCCTCCTATGTACTGCAAAACATGGGTCAAGCATACACATCATAGCAAGCCATGAACACAGGCCCAATGACACCAAGCCCAATTATCTTAATATATAATTAATCGGGGTTTGTACAAAATTATGTTTATTATGTTAATCCACAAAATTAATGATAAAATTCTATCGTTCTCCCACTTGAATAGCATAACACACATTAATGAACAACAAAAACAAATCCCCAGATTAATATATAACAATATGTGGCCACTAGGATGTCAGAGTAGAGTCAACAATCTCTCAATCATAAGTCCAAAATAAAGTTACAAGTACCTTAACAATATAGAAATCAGACCCGATAGGAGTAATGATAACATATATGTAAGATACTCATACCTCGATGACCTAAACAGAATGTGTCATAAGGAAATACACACAAAATGGTGATCCGTTTGTGCAATTCCAAAATAAAATGGCCCAAGCATCCACCTAAGATGCCAACTGAGATTTAACAAAATATCTCAGAACAACAAAATGAGACTGGGTACAAAATATCTCCAACAAAATGTCATATATATTTAAACATTTAAACGTATCTACGCGGTATATCAATAAAGTATATGGCAATGAAAATAATAACAACAATTAGAAGCAAAAGTCTTTAGACTAAGTAACAAAATAGTCAAATACAATGTTGCTATCAAAATTAATATAAAAGACAAACTCCCACTAATCTAAGGCATTAAAAGATCTAAATAGACCCATACGGGATACATGACTTACAAAAGCCTTAACAGTCATGCCTTTGGTTAGACGATCTGCCACCATAAGGTCGATGGGTATATGCTCTATACGGGTCTGAAACTCCTTAACCTTCTCTCTAACAAACATATACTTTGTATCAAAATGCTTTGAACGTTTGGAGTTCTTGCATATTTGAGAGAGGCCCACCACAGTAGAGTTATCGCAGTAAATGGTTAGAGGTCTGGAAACACTCTCCACAAGATGAAGCTCAGAAACGAAATTTCTCAACCATATTGCCTGTCGAGTAGCTTCAAAACATACTCCGCCTCCATAATTGAAGTTGTTGTAAGTGCTTGTTTAACACTTTTCTAAGATATAGCTTCTCTAGCAAGCATAAAGATATATCCTGATGTGGATTTGTGATCATCAAGGCAGTCACCATAATCAGAATTAGAATAACCTATCACCTCAAGGTGATCAGATATCCTATAAGTGAGCATGTAATCTTTAGCACCTTATAGATATCTCAGAACTCGTTTCACAGCTTGCCAATGACCCACACCAGGGTTGCTCAAGTATCTCCCAAGTATAACAACAACAAAAGCAATATCAGGATGTGTGCAAACTTGAGCATACATAAGACTGCCAACAGTAGAAGCATATGGGATCTTTTCTATCTCTGACTTATCTTTATCATATTGAGGGCACTGGCTATTCGAGAGTTTGTCACCCTTTTGGATAAGTGCACTGCACGGATTACAAGTCTTCATGTGGAATTTATTCATGATCCTTTCAATATACATTTTCTAATAATACCACGAGATCTATCACAATGAATTTCAATGCCCATAACAAAAGAAGCATTGTCGAGATCTTTCATACCAAAATGAGTTGTCAACATTTATTTAGTCTAAAAAAACCTGTATCATTACTGGCTAAAAGAATGTCATCAACATATAACACAAGAATAATGAATTTTCTCCCACTATTCTTTAAGTAAATGCATTGATCAACAACATTTTCCTTAAAGCCAATGGAGGAAACAATTTGGTCAAACTTCAAGTACCATTGTCTGGAGGCTTGTTTCAGCCTATAAGTAGATTTTCTTAATTTGCATACCATGTGTTCCTTACCTTTCTCAACAAAACCAGCAGACTGATTCATGAACACATCTTCATACAAATCACCATTTAGGAAAGCCGTTTTCACATCCATTTGATGGAGCTCCAAATTAAAATGAGTAACCAAAGCCATCACAATGCGTAATGAATCTTTAGTAGAGACCGGAGAAAAATTCTCTTTATAGTCTATACCTTCCCTCTGGTTATACTCCTTTACAACAAGTCTGACTTTGTACTTTTTTATCTCACCTTTAGCATCACGTTTAGTCTTAAAGATCCATTTACACCCAACAGTTTTACAACCACTGGGTAATTCTACCAAATCCCAAATGTCATTCATACTCATAGAAGTCAACTCATTTTCCATAGCTGCCAACCATTGTGAACTTCGAGGACCAGAAATGACATCCTAAAAAGAAATTAGATCTAAGTCTTCAACTAAATTGAATTTATACTCCTCCAAGTAAATATAGTAGTCTCAGAATTTAGAAAACTCAATGGATTCAGGAATCCTTTCAGTTCTCCTAGGTAGAACTACAACCACATCTTGGACTTGAGTATCAATACCAACCTGTTGAGGAATATCAACATCATTTCTTGGATCAACCACGTCATCATGAATCAGAGGAGACTGAATTGCCTCAGGATGAAAAACAACAGATGTAGGAACAACAACACGATCCTCTCTGAAATTAACAACACGAGACTCATGTCTTTCATTATGTTCCATGTCCCCTTCAAAATATACAGCCTGATCTGATTCAATGACTCTAGTAGTGTGATCGGGACAATAGAATCTTAAACCTCTTGAACCAGTATAATAACCAATAAAATAACCTGAAATAGTTCTAGGATCAAGCTTCTTCAATTGAGGATTATAAGTCCTCACCTCAACCTTACAGCCCCAAACACGAAAATGCTTCAAACTGGGCTTCTTTCCTGATATAAGCTCAAAAGGAGTCTTTGGTACAGACTTACTAGGCATATGATTGAGAACATAAATAGAAGTCCTCAAGACGTCTCCCCACAAGAACTCTGGTAAGGTGGAGTAACTAAGAAAGCACCTAACCATCTTCATGAGAGTATGATTTTATCTCTCTGTAATCCCATTTTGTTGAGGAGTGCCAGGCATGATATATTGTACCTCAATTCCACAATCCTGCAAGTATCTAGTAAAAGGGCCAGAGTTTCTTCCTATTTCATCGTACTGACCATAATACTCACCACCTCTATCAGATCTTACACATTTGATTTGCTTCCAAGTTGCAATTCAATAGCATTTTTCAGTGACTTAAAAGCATCTAATGATTCAGATTTCTCATGCAACAATTCAATCCAACCATATCGAGAAAAATCATCAATAAAGGTTATGAAGTACCTATAGCCTCCTATGGTTATAAGAGTAATAAGTCCACAGATGTCTGTGTGAATGATCTGTAATGGTTCCTCCTTCCTAGTCATTTTCTCCTTTCTAACTTTAGCTGTAAAATTCCCTTTTATGCAATCGACACAAGTGTCAAAATCAGAGAAGTCCAGATCATGCAAAATAGTTTTCTTAATCAACCTCTTCATTCTCTCCTTAGAGATATGTCCTAATCGTTTATGCCATAATATAGAAGATTTTTCAGTAACTCTCCCACATTTCTTTCCAACAACAACATTAACATCATCATATGGTCGGTCAAAATGAGAAGAATTAGTAATTAGCATAAACAATCCATCACGTATAATTGTAGAACAACAATAGTAGAATCATGGTACAAAACAACACCATTATTGATTATATGAAAAATGTATCCATAACTGTGTAAAACAGAAACTAAAATCAAATTCCATCTTATAGCAGGCACATAAACAGTATCTTTCAAAAGCAAATCATATCCACTACTCAACTTCAAGAAAACTACTCATATGTGCTCAACATTAACATTAAATCCATCTCCTAGTTGCATCGTCAACTCCCCTTTATTTATTTTATGCCTGCTTCTGAACTCCTGCAATGAGTTCGTTACATGAATAATTGCACCATTGTCGAACCACCATTAATTAGGAGGAACACCAACCAGATCTGATTCAAAACAGACAAAGATTTGAGGTATACCTTTCTTGTTTGCCAACCAATTCTTAAACTTCACACATTCACGCTACCTATGCCCATGTTCATAACAAAAGTTGCAGCTTCCATTAAAAACAGGCTTGGGATTAGCACCAGAACTCTCACCAGGCCCAGAAGGTAATGCAGGTTTATCATTCCACCTATTCTTAAATTGAGACTTATCCTGTTTGTTTCTATAAAAAAAAATTTTCACCACTCTTATGAGAAGTGTGATGAATACTATGGGACTTTCCCTTCTTCATATTATGCTCCTCTTGAATAAGAATAGAAATCAATTCATCAACGCTCCATTGATCTTTCTGAGCATGGTAAGTAGTTTTGAGAACATCAAACTCAAATGGAAGAGATTCAAACACCTACCAGATCAGATAATCGTTTCCCAGCACAACTTTCATGGTTTTCAACTTGTTATACCAGTTTATAAGCTTCATAACATGCTCTCAAATACCATCCACCCCATCATACTTGGTATTAGATAGTAAAGACAAGTAATTAGGCTTTTCGGTCTTATCAAACTTTTGAAAATTTTCACCAACAGCCTTGAGATAATTTTTGGCATTATCAGTTTCTTTGATGCTCTCTTTAATAGTCTTCTCTGTTGTGTACTTAATGGTCATCACACATACCTTGTTAGAACTAACCCACTTACCATATTTAACTTTATTTGCAGTAGAAGTCTCAGCAGTGGGTTGTGCAGGCTTATCCTCAAGGAGAGTAACATCAACATTAGAAACCGTCAAAAAAAGATTCAAGGATTCAAGACAATCCTCATAATTAGTCCCATTTAGCTTAATCAAAGAATTCAAAGTTGGAAATTGATACAATGCAAAGAGATTTAGCAAATGTATCAAGAACTGACAAAATTGGGCAAATAACACAGAGGAGTTCTCATGCAATTGCAATCCTACCTAAGGGTCCTGAATTACAATACAAATCACCCAGAACATTAAATTATGCCCTAAAGCTAATATCGATAGGATACTAAAAGCTTAAAGACATAATTCAATGAATTAAACAAAACATTAGAAACCACATTGATAAACACAAACTGATAGGATAAGTCCATCATTAGCATAGTATCTAATGTATGATCAATAACAACATCACAATAGCATTTTGTAATAATTGGTCTCACGATAGGCGAGCTCACAATTACACAAAGTGAACAACAATAGCCTAATAGTATATCCCAAGATTGCCCCATAGGTTCTAGTTAGCACCACAATTATAAAATTAACCATAATAATCATATAATATAACATTATATGCATAAACTACATCTAAAATTAATTTTAGTGCATAACTACATAGCATTAAGAGTACACAAGATCCCACAAAATGAAATAATACTAGAAACAAGTACAAAAATTTTCAAGAGAAAATTCGGAGAGTATGTTATATTTTTATGAATTTTAAAATTTGAAAAAAATAAAAATAAAAATTCTATTATTAAAAAAATTCCAAAAATACCATAAATTAGAACTGGCAAATGAAGCAAACACACAAAATTTGGTCCAAAATGGCTAAGGGAGGAAGCCACACGCGCCACCACTCGACATTGTGAATGGAGGAAGACCAGTCGGGTTGGGCTGCGTCTTCTTCACCCGAAAAACCAGAAATTCGGGTCGTCCGACCCGATTCATCAAACATCCATAACTCTCTCAATTTTCATCCGTTTTCAAAGAAATTGGTGTCATTAGATTTAGAATTTAATGATCTATCAAACCCCTCAATCAGTTTCATAAAAAAGCTACTAAATAGGTTCAGAAAAATTCTAAAGATATAGTTTTTTAAAAAAAAGAATGGTTTTCATGGTTTGTTTTTAAGTTCTGGGGTTTTAAAAAACAAACATAAAATTTAACACCAAACTGAAACAAATCAACAATAACAAAATCGATTTCATATAAACAATTAACAAAACAGATTTCAAAATTAACAAAATAACAAAAATGAAAAATCTAATATAAAAAATTACCCAAAATTAGTAGTCACAATTAAGGTTAATTGGCTCTGATACCAATTAAAGAAAAATAAACACGAAATCACAGATTAATTTCATAATTAATCAATACAATTGATTAACCCGAGGATTGCCACATATTATAGTCAATAATTGGATGGACAAATACCTAAAAATTGTAGAACAATTGAATCTATTATTGTTTTCTGTTCAGCAGAATGACAGAGACATGGAGGATTAATTACTGCTATTCTAAACCCTAATTAGAAACTCGTACAGTTCTTAATGGGGCGACTGTATTTAGGGTTTACTAGCAGTATGGCTTCCCTGTGCACTGCAAAACAAGGGCCAAGCCTACCCTTTATAGCAAGCCTATAAACATAGGCCTAATGACACCTTAGGGAGATAATTACCAAGCCTAATTATCTTGACATCTAATTAATCAAGGTTTATACAAAATTATGTTTATTATGCTGGTCCACAAAATTATGATAAAATTCTATCATTTAGAAGACATCAATGAGTATGTGAATAAAAAGCGTAGATCGGTTATATATTATCATTATATGAACAATATTTTGATATATGAGTTTTGAGAATTACTTCATACATCTCAAATATGTGAGAAATGAAACTCATTTCTTTCTTTTTAATAAAATATAAAATTAATTAAATATAAATAATTAGAATACATTAAATATAATTAATTAAAATTAAATATAATTAATTAGCATATATTAAAATTTGATATTAAAAATTTATCAAATTTTTAGCCAAAACTATAATTATTTAGATATCATTAATTAGTATGTATTAAAATTAGAATAATTAATTATAATATATTAAATGTTGATATAAAATTTAACAAATTTTATGTTTTCCTTTTAGAAATATATTAACATTAAATATAATTAATTAGAATAT
This sequence comes from Erythroxylum novogranatense, assembly GCA_029891385.1. Taxonomy (NCBI): domain Eukaryota; kingdom Viridiplantae; phylum Streptophyta; class Magnoliopsida; order Malpighiales; family Erythroxylaceae; genus Erythroxylum; species Erythroxylum novogranatense. The sequence continues at coordinate 20,727,038 of CM057229.1, forward strand.
ATTAATATTTGATATGAAAATTTTGAAAAATTTTATTTTTAACAAAACAATATAAAAACATAATTAATTAGAATATATTAAATTTTGATAAAATTTAACAAAATTTTGTTTTTCCTTTTTAGCAAAACAATATAATTAATTAAATATCATTAATTATAATATACTAAAATTAAATATAATTTATTAGAATATATTAAATTTTGATATAAAAAAGTTTAATTAATTTATATTTTATGAAAACAATATAATTAATTAGAATATATTAAAATTAAATGTAATTAATTAGAATATATTAAAACTTGATATAAATTCCTTTTTAAAAACAATATAATTAATTAAATATTATCAACTATATTAAAATTTAATTATAATATAGTTAAATTTGATGTAAAACAAAATTTTAAAAATTTATTTTTCCTTTTTAGTAAAAAATATAATTAATATTAAATATAATCAATTATAATATATTAAAATTTGATGTAAAACAAATTTTTATTTCTCAAGATTTTCAATGAACCAACCACTATTAATAGTAATAATAATCATTCTTTCGTCCTAACTAACTATTATAATTATAATGATTATATTTGTTCTTATTGCTTACTATATTCATTCTCATTCTTATTATCATTATCCAATGTAAACCCACCACTACCTAAACTTAAGAAAATAAAGTTTAATTAACTTAACAAATCATTAACTAGGTGATTTTGATCATATAATTTTTAAAATATAAATCATGCATAAATATGGTAATAAGTAGATGAAATTGACATGTTTCAAACTTTTGAAACATATTAATTTCTCTTCCTTAATCATTTTTGTTTATAATACCTTGTGATAGCGATTTTACTTTTGTTAATCATAAAACCTAATGAATAAGAAAAGACTAATTTATATTTTATAATTCAATCAAATAACATTCATAACATAATTAAATTAATAGTAAAAATTATTTAGCTATTTAATTATTAATTAAGTTTAAACATAATTAGTTAATTCAATATTATGTTGTATTTTAACATTTTCCCAATCAAAAATAAGATAATCAAAAATTAAAGAATATAATGTCCAAAGGCACAATATAGTATATTGTTTCTACATATGCAATGTCTTCAAAGAACTTGGATATTATCCTAACTCATCATCTTTCTTTCGCACTTCTATCAAATCTTATAAGTTTCACCTTTTCATCAAATTGTCTTTCAACCTTAGTTATATATATTTCAAGATAATCCACTACTTGAGATTTTTTTTTCTTAAACATATAAACATAACCATATTGTGAGAAACTATCAATAAAATTAATGAAATATTTTTCTCTACCAAAAAATGGAGCGTCAAAAGCTCCACAAACATTAGTGTATATAATCTCAATAAATTGAGTGCTTCTTATGATTCTTTTTGTATTATGTTTGGCTTATTTTCCCTTAATGCAATCTACACATACACTTAGATTAATAAAATCTAGATTTGGAAGAGTCTCATTCTTTATTATTCCAACCTTTCTTTAGATACATGAGTAAATGTCTATGTCATAAGTAAGCATACTATTGATCTAATTCATTGCATTTGATTCCAACATTATTATGAAAAATAATTAGCATTAGAAGAGCTACTAATAAATCTAGAAAAGAAAGAAAAAGCTTCCTCAAGTAGCTTGTCCTGTCCCATGAAAACCTCATTTGCTTTTATTATAGACACAATTTTTCTGGCTCTTGTTAGGGCCACTCTCCTATGAAAGTAAGAGGTGTTTCTATCTCCTTCAATCACCCATCTTTCCCTCAATCTTTGTTTCATAATGGAGAATTCAACTTCAAGTCTTAGGGAACACTTGGCAAAGGTTTGTTCTTTTGCATTTTGCAGGCTCTGGTTACTTGGGTCAAAGTATAATTAAGCATGTATTTTCATCAGCTTCTTTTTGGAAGAGGCAATTGCCTTATGGGTGTTACCAATAGCTTCCTTATTTAGAGATTTCAGCTTATAATTTTGGTGTAACTGAATTATTTGGAACCCCTATATATATGACTACATCCTCTAGTCATAGCTTCCTCAAAACCACTAGTCCCCCATAGATAGTTATTAAACCTAAAATACCACTTTCTTGTCACCCTACCATTAAAGAGTGGAACCTTAATAAGTGAGTGATCATAACATAATGATTCAAGTAAGAAAGCTAAGGAATTATGGTGACTGATTAGAACATAAAGATTCAAAAAAGAAGGATAAGGAATTATGGAACTTTGGATACCATAGGAGACTATTCATACTCCTATCCAATTTTTTCCTTAAAAACCAAGGCCCCTCCTACTTTTTACTCTAGGTGAAGAAGTTAACTCCTTTATGCAAATCGTCAACCTCTAGGTTTATAACATACTGTTTGAAGTCCCTAAAAATATTTCTTAAAGAATGCATATTCTTAACCTTATTAGAGTGCAATATAAAAATAAAATCTCTTAGGAATAACCATGGGTCTTGAATGTTATTGGTCATTTCCCTTAGTTTGTTCTATGGGTATTTCCTCAAGAAACTATTATTTTGTCCATAGATTATGGAAATTTCAATAATGATTTGTTTTTGTCTGAGCGTAATCTCCATATGGATCAATCGAGTTTGGTATTAATAGTTCAGCATTTTAACCTTCTCCTCATCATACAGAATAAGAATTCTCCTGTTAAAATGACACCCATAGTTATCTATCATCCTCAAATTCTTTTTTTTAAAATACAAGATATTATATTTTTCTTTTTAAATTCTAGATTCCAAGATACCAAAAAGTAAAGGCTTATTCTCATGAATGAGTTCTTTGAAAATAAGTTGTTTAAAAATGGAATAAGACCTCTTATATTCCAAACAAAGATAGATATATTAGGGAGTAAGGGGAGAGTTACCTTTCTTCATATTGGACTTTTTTCTTCTGTAAGTATTACTACTTGTTATAGAAGATGTTGCCTCAGTACCACTTTTAAGTTTTCCTCTATTATCTCTTCCTCAACTACTTCAATTTCAAAGTTGAGTTCTTTTACACCAACTAGTTTTTAATACCTACTAGTTTTGAAAAATCTACTAGTAGAAATCAATAATTTCTTAGGACCAATCATAGGTTTCCAAGCACACATAACCTTCATAACTTCTTTTACAAGCTAAATATCATTATTAAGCCTCATAATTGGTATTTCACTTGGGATATCTACTAAAGCATCCACCAAGACATATATTATGGCGTAATTGATTCTCTTAATTTTAGCAATAGCTTGATCCATGCATAGGGGTTTGCCAACATAGCTTGCAATGTAATTGAGTCTTTTGGTGGTCCAGTATTCTAATGGGACACCATGCACACACTTCCATACCAATATACTTGTGTTTATGATATCTTCTATTATTGCACCAGGTTTCCAAATCTATGATAACAATGGCTTATTCATTACATTCCATAGACCAGCCTCAAAGACTTTCATAGCATTACTCCTATTGGCAAATATGCAAAAGAATACTTCCTCTTCATTGACAATTACTTCATTAATGCCAAAGATTTTCCAGTTTAAGAGAGCCTAAAACTTCACAATGGGATAAGGTACTCTTTTATCAAAGAAGTACCCTATTAGAGTCAATTCCCACTTAGCAACAAATTCCTTGAGGACTTCTAAAGGAGGAGAAACAATAAGAGAGTCTTATGTATTAGACAGAGGAGAGCAATGTAGTTTAAGGTATAGTTTAGGTTCTCCATCAACCTAAACCCAAGTTTTTTTTGGGTTTGATGTTTTCTTCTTGAATATGGGCACAGTTAGTTAAGGACGGTTAGATGGAGGAATGTGAGGGACTGTTGGCATTTTCCTTAACTGGTTGGAGTTTTAAGGTGAGGTGACCAGACTTAGCAGGAAGAGGCAGAAAGTTTTCTACTTGGGACATATGTCTAAAAGAAGTTAGCTGGAAAAGTGTTGAGATAAACAAAAAGTGACAAGAAAAAAGCAAAAGGGCACAATGGGGTTCATAGAGGGACAGGGATAAAGATGAGCTAGAAGTAGAATAGGTACTAGATGGAGAAAAAACTCAAGGAGCTTAGAGAGAGACATGAGCTTATCTTAATAACCCATCTCTCTTCAAGTAGGGATATAATTGTAAATATTTATAGTGGTAAAATTATAAGACTATAATTACAAGGACAAGAATGTAATTTTATAAGCCACATTCAATCTTCAGAGGGATCATACAATCCATCTTCAATCTGCAACTCAAGCCAATGAAAATTTGTCATTTTTTGATAATTTTAGAGGAGTTTTGATCCTTTTCTAAAATTTTGAACCAAAAAACTACCTATAAAAGGAATCGAAAAACTAAAAAATGTTGGCTATGGTGAAGCTTCAATAAATCAAGATTTTTTAGTTATTTTGTATAAAATTTACCTAAAAACACATGTTAACACGTATTCATGTCCCAAAATAGTTTACACATTATTTTAAAAAAATTTCATGAACCTATATAGAAAAATTATATGTCCAAAATCAAGTTGTTCTAATACAACACATAAAACTTAAAAAACAAATTATTTTCTTTCTTGATTTTTACAAATATTATTTATGAATGATTTTATGTTTATTAACTTGAATTATAACGAATAAGAAAAGACCAATTTATATTTTCAAATTTAATATGGTAGATTAATTAAATAAATAAGTGAATGGTTAAGATTATTTAACTATCTAAGTATTAATTAAATTTAAACATAATTAATTCATTCAATATGACATCATATTATAACAAGCAAAACAACTAAACAACTCTTATCTTCTACTTATACTCAGAATCGCTAGAATTCTTTAGATTTACAATGGTTTTAGAAGAACCTAAAAACTTTTCAACCATCATTAAGCGTGATTAGTTCAAACTTAAAACAACCCCTTAAAATTGGTAGAAAAGTCGACCTTTAATTGAATTTGTTTAATTTTAGTTGGTTGGTCAAATAAAAGGATTCTTTTCATACTATGAAGCATTTTTTAATCATAATCTCAATTAAGGCATAGAAAGCAAGTTTTGGTCTAGTAGTAAAACTCTTAACTAGGTTTAGACTTGTGTTGAACTTAGGCAAGATTATGAAAATTCACCAAAATTCACAAAGTTCATATACACCCTAATAACCTAAAGGCATAAAACAATGATTATTGTAATGTATATTTAAAGTATTATTTATTTATATTCTTACTATGATTTCAACATAGAGTAATTGCGGCATTCAGTCCTTAACAAAGTTAAAGTCAAATTCAACATACTCTGTACATAAGCCTCCCTGCTTTATAAGGGTCAGAGGAGAGTCATCAATGTATGCAACCTTCCCTTTGTAATTTTTACAAAGAGGTTGTTTTCATGATTCGAACCTATGACTTTATAGTCATAAATGAGCAATTGATAACTATCATCAGTTGCTCCAAGGCTCTTCAAGTCAAATATCTAGGCCTTCCAAGTCAAACAAACATGATTGATAAACAAGCTCTACAAGAATTAAGATACTTAGTGACAAAGTATTTCATCACAAATATGATAGTTATTGTGGCCAAAAATTTGTAAATCATTGTTATTTTCATTATTTGTGATAAATCATTACGTAGTCACTAATGGTATTGTAATTGTGACACTACCGAGTTTGTGTTCTCTAATAATATGTTATTAGCCTCAATAATAGCTTTGTCACTTTTAAGTTATCACTAATAGTATTAAATATTAGCGCCTACACCATTTTACAAAAATGAAATGTAATTGTGATAAAAAAATTATTATCATTATTATTATTCGTTATTGTGATGAGCATTGTTTTGAAAACCGGACCGGACCGGCTGGTTTGACTGGTGACTGGTCGGCTATCCGGTCCAGTTGACTCCTAAAAATCGGTCCCTAATTGAACCAGTGAGAACCAATGAAAACCGGTCAATTGACCGGTCGAACCACTGGTTCAATAAATTTTTTATTTTATTTTTTATTTTATAAATATTTTTTATATTACTTGATATATTTTCCATTTTTTAATATTTCTAATATTATATATAATTAAATATAATTATTGTATAATTATGACATCACACCGGTCGGTGACCAATAAGACCTTCGATTCGATGTCCGGTCCAAGTTTCAAAACCTTCGTGATGAGAAAATTGTTTATCACTTAATTGATATATTTTTGTGACGACGATTGTGGTCAATATAAGCGCAAATAGTTAGTGACAATAATATATCGTCACAGTAGCATATGAACCACTATAGTCACTATTATTCAAAATGATTATGACAAGAAATCTTTTCATCACATAAATTTTAAAATAATTGTGACGAGAAATCTTTTCCTCATATAAATTTTAAACCTATTGTCACTAAAACTTGTCGCTAATATAAGACCAACTAATTAAAGTTGATTAAATATTGTCACAATAATAAACTTACCCTTATGGCCAATATTGTTCAAAATATTATTGTCATTTTTTGGAAGTTGATCTTATGTAATCTGTTGTTGTTAAATTGTGTTGTTTTTGGGAAATTGAAACCCAACGATTGCTTTTTCAACTGATACTAAACGATCATCTATTGCACCAAAACGAGAAATAATGTTGGAGAATTTGATTTTAATTAGATACGTAATGAATATTTACTGTAAATAATCAGGAGCTATACATTTGTTCCTTAGTCATCCTCATTTTCTGATAATTTATCAAATCTTTTATAGCCTTACAAGAAAGATGCTTGTAATTATTTAAGTTTGCTGTACGCCAACAAAATGCTGCCTAATTTAAGTCCAACCTATAATCCATAAGAATGAAACCCTAAAAACAAAGTAGACTCTCAAAACTCCTAAATATTTTCTCATCTAACAGCACGGAGAGAAGTGGGAGATTGCCACGGTGGTACTCGACTTCTAGAGAGAGCAATGCTAGCAAGAGTATGCTTCTTGACCAACAATGACTGCAGCAGGAAGAAGAAATGGTGGAGTGGGGAAGCATCCTTCACCAACCACCGCTAGAGATGCCTTTCACCAGATGAAACAATGACCACAAAAGTGAGCTGCTATGATTAACCTGCAACAAGAATTAAAAAAGAAGAAGAAAAGAACAAGAAATGGTACGTAGCAATATGATTTTTTAATTGGTAAGAGTCAAATACTGTAACACCCCACTCCCGTCCGACATACGTACGTGCGCCCTACGATCACACGTGCGCATGCCCGACAGAAGTGACGTGTTAACTATCTCACCTTCACTTTACTACATGGCATCATAAGTAAAATAAAAAATAACACATTATCTAAAGTCCAAAAAGTTTCTCATTTCATATCATAAACCATAATTTACAATGTAGCATTAGATCTATCATTCATATGTATACATTGTTAGCCTATCAAAGCTCATAGTTCAGTTTACAAAGTGTGCTATATAAATGAGGAAATAAACCAAAAACTAAAAACTAATCTTCAGTCCCCAGCTGACCGACCTTTGAGACCTAACTTGTACCAAAATGTAGTCTTAGTAGCTAAGTCGTCGCTCTATCTCGAACCTGAAATTGTCAACGATGCAATTTTGGTAAGTTTTGTGAACTCAACAGAGTAACCATCCTCGATGATTCACTCTTATCATACAACACACAACAAATCATGTTATTATGTAATTCACATCAACTTGATTTTTGTCAAGTAATATCACATAAAACCTGATTACATTTATCATATTTCAAAAACAAATTTAAACATTTCATCATTTCAGTACAATTTTGCAAAACATACACACTGAAAAATTATCACATATTTCACACGCAAAGTTCTCAAATCATTGCAATCATTCAATTTATTTAGATCATATGTGTATACAATGTTGTAAGACTCGATTTCATTTATTTCATTATTGTGATTATGTGCCTTTTTTACTGTCCCATATTTGTTATGGATACTAGACTCTTTCATACTGTCCCTTATCTATTGGGGATACAGGGCTCTTTGTACACATTGAGCTTTAGACTCTAATCACAAATGTCTGAGCTTTAAGCTCTTTTTCATTGGCGACATCAGTCACAACTACCTTTATATTTCATGCATTGGAATGAAAAATTACAATAATCACATTTGATCAATTGCATTTGCATTCATGTTCTTGTTCACAATAATCATCGGACTAGGTCCAGTGTGAACTTTCAAGTTAAGAACCATGTTGTAGCGCCCCTTTACCGTAAGGTATGCACCGGGACGCCCGTGGGTCGTTCCGACGCATATCCCACAGCAAGGAAGCGCTACTAACGAAATCAATCACTAAATACTCACTTGGCATCAAAACAATTAAACCGAATTATCAAATTGACTAAAATTTAAAACCAAAAGATACTTCTCATTTCATTTTTTAAAAACTATAAGTTCACAATTCTGTCATAACTACAACTGTACAAATCCAAAAGGAACTACAATAATTCCTAACTAGGTCACCCCCAAAAGATCCCAGCTGACTGACATGTGAGCCATTGCTTCTCGTGCCAATGATCCACAAGGCAAGAAATATCTTCTAACTGGAGCTAGGAGTCAACTACTGCTGACCTGAAAAATATTTGCAATGTTGGGTGAGTTTGCGAACTCAATGACAAACCATCATCGATGGTTCACCCAACTCATGCATATACACACGATATATTACATAGTCACACAATAACACATTCGGAACACTATAAGACAATTTACACATTTCTACCATAACATAAATCAGACATGTCACTGCGCAATCGTCACATAATACATGTATTTTCAATTTTCACAATACAGTCAGATGCATAATGCATGCCAATTCTCATTTTATGTCAGTGTTGTGACTGAACGTCAATACTGTCCCGATTTGGGCACATTACACAGTAATCGCATTTTAGGCAAGTAGGAGAGCCCTCAGGATATGCACTACTGCCCGCTCATATTAGGGATAGGAGAGCCCTCTGGGTATGCACTATTCCCTTTCGGCCTTAGGCCCTTTCACTGATAATCGAGCTTAAAGCCCTGATCACTAATTGCTCCAGTCACGATTATTTATTTACCGATTTTAATAATGCCTAGCATGCACTCACACTTGCAAAATCAATAACATATATATATATCAATCAATTCTATTTATCGCATTTAGAACATTTACTCAAAATCTCAGCACATCTATTTCACAGTTACAAGCACTCATATTGGCAAATAATTCACACATTCATAGAGCATTTAACACACAAAGATTGAGGAACCAACTAGGTTACTCACCTGTAACTTCCGAATTTACCTCACTCAAAGACCTCTTTCTCTAGATCATAACAACTCCAGAATTACCCCAATTGGAGGTCTACACTAAAAGATATACCCTAAAAACTAATTCAATTTCTCTAAAATTTCTGTCCCTCGCCATGACCTATGACCCTCATGCTTGCAAGACAAGGGACGCCGGTGGGTGGGAACGTTCGCCATGGCGAACAACTCTTTCACCTCGCCCAGGGCGCCTAGCAATCACTCTTCGCGGCGTCTAAATTGCTTGCTCTCCGCGACGTCTCAAGCGGCTCGTCGCGGCGAACACGCCTTTTCTCGCCGCAGCGTGGCCCCATTACAGACGTCGCTACGTACGACCCAATCATCTTCTCCGATCGTCATTTCCGCCATTAATACTCTTAAAACCTCCATAAACCACATTCAACTACCCCAGCTAACACACTAAATACCATAAATGCCATAAATAACCATAAATACAACATTAAAACACAATAAACTTACCAAATCACTAATCGCATCAGAACCCTAGAATCTCCAAAACTTCTCAAGCTCTCTCACTCACGATAAACTCCTCAATCCAAGCCAACCAACACAACTCCAAGCTTCTAACAACTCTCCAACCACAAGGAGAAAGGAAGCAAGCAAACTCTCCAAGGAAAGCAAGATCAACGATACCCACGAGAAGAAGAAGAAGTTTCGTGCCCTAGGAGAAAAATGTCTTCCTCTATCAAACATAAAGTCTATATATATATATAGCTGATTTAAACCTATAGATCACAGTCCTCAAATTCATTCAATCTCGGTCTCTAAATTTCAATGGCTCTTCACAATAATTCTTAAACTCACAAATCTAAATTTTCCAAGCCATTTACCACTCACTTTCGAAACCGGAATCACAATCATCAGTCTCTAAGTCATTTTCCTGGTCCGAGCACATAACTCTAAAAATTCCAGAAAAATTCCCATAATTCCTCAAAAATATAAAACACTCGATCTCATACTCAATTTTCAATTTCCAATTTTCTAAAATTCAATTCTCACTCTAATTCCACTATTCCACTCGAATTATCCCTAATTTCACTTTAAAATCAAATCTAACTCAATTATCTCAAAATTCACAATTCAACTCATTATCACAATTTAAATGCTGGAACAATCATGAATGCATGTCACTATGTATATGCTCATAGGCCACAAAACATTCGATCACTAAATATGCAATCACAACACTACCCGTACCAATATGCTCATCGCATCGGTAATGGGATGTTACATGTACGATGCATGTTCATAATTTTCCAGAGCTATACTCCAATTCCGCTATCTCTTGCCTCACAACCAAAATTCACTATTTACTAGATCTATAGCATCCCTTGGTTCATAATAATTTAAAGCATATCGCTCCAAAAATTCAGCTCAATTCAACAAATTATACACACTAAAATAATTCTCTAGAAAGCCTATTCATTGGGTCAAATTCATTCACTCAAGTCCCCAATTATACTCCAATTTGTGAAAACATAACTCTTAGATTGCACTAGGAACTGAAATTGACTCTCTTTTGGTCATTGCAAATCCTGCGAGATAAAATTCGAACTCTCAATCTTTGCCACAATTGTAGACCTCTTTCTCTAGTTTATAACGAATCAAGAATTGCCTCAATTAGAGGTCTACACCATAAATTATGCCCTAAGAACCAAATTAATTCCATTCAAAAGTTTGTCCCTCGCCGCGGCGTGGAAAACGTTCGCCGCGACGAACACCTCCCATTCGCCTCGCCACGACGCCTACGAATAAACTCGTCGAGGCGTAACACTCATTCGCTCGCCACGGCGAGCACACATTTTCTCGTCGCGGCGTGGTCTTTTTCAGACGACGCGACGTGCGGGCCACTTCTTCTTCTCCGCCCGATTTCTCCGCCATTTTCACTCTCCAAAACCAGCATTAAAACCCTAAACTACCCAATCCTTTGCAATAAATGCCATAAATACATCAAACAACAATAAATAACAGCATTAAACCATTCAACTTACCAATTCAAAACTCAAATCTGCAAACCCTAAATCTTCGAAAATCTCTCAAACTCTAACATCCACGGTGATCCTCCGTAGCCAAGCCAAACATCAACATCTCTAAGGTTTCCAGCTGAGCTTCAACCACAATGAAAAAGAACAAGCAAGACTCTCCAAGGGGGAAAGATCAAATCGTCGAAGGAAGAGGAAGGAGAAGGGGAAAAACTTAGGTTTTACAAAGTGAGACAAGGAAGAATTTGAACTTAGAACAATATAAGGGTTAATTTCAACCTATAGTTCTTAAGACCTAAGTCCTCAAATTCATTAAATTTTGATCTCTAAATTCCAATGGCTCATCATAATAAGAATTCCTAAACTCGCAAGTCTAAATTTTCCAAACCATGGACAATTATTTTGGTACCATACGGTCAACCGGTCTATCACTCAAAAGTTTTCGGTCCAGATATTTTCTTCCGAATTTTTAGAAAATTTCCTATGGGATACTATACACTGGCAGTCACTCCTAAGACACTCCAATTCAACTATTCAATTCAAATTATCCCTTAATTCCCAATAAATCATATCTAACATAATTATCTCAAAAGTTACAATTCAAAACATAATCACAATTAATTGCCGGAAAAATCATGAATGCATGTCACTATGCATATGCATGTGCAAAAGGATCTATTCCTCTAAAATCATAGGCCAAAATAATACTCAATGAATAAATGCAGTATAAATTCCTATTCTGTCCCAAATACCAATATGCCCATCACATCGGTAACGGGGTGTTACAATTCTCCCCTCCTAATAAAAATTTCGTCCCAAAATTTCATACCTGACTGGTCGAACAGATGAGGGTACTGCCTCCTCATGTGCTCCTCAGTCTCCCAAGTTGTCTCCTCTGATGAGTGGTTCTTCCATAGGACTTTCACCAATGGAATCACCCTGCTCCTCAATTGCTTGACCCGCGATCCGATAATCTGCACCGGCTCCTCAACATAACTCAAATCACTAGCTATCTCAATCTCCTGAGCTAGAATCACATGAGTCGGGTCTTATCGATACCGTCGGAGCATACTCACATGAAAGACATCGTGCAACTGGGACATCTCACTCGGCAATGCCAATCTATAGGCCAACGGTCCGATCCTTTCAGTAATCTCATACGGACCGATATACCGATGACTCAACTTGCCCTTACGGCCAAATCTCAGAACTCCTCTCCAAGGTGACACTCAGAGGAACACTCTATCACCCACAGCATACTCCATCTCTCGCCGATGCTAATCCACATAACTCTTCTGTCTATCCTGAGCCGCCTTAATACGACTCCGAATCAGTTTAACCTTATCCACAGTATCCTGGATCAACTCGGGACCCTCAATCATCCGCATACCCTCTTGATCCTAGTAAAGAGGCGATCTACACTGCCTCCCATACAGCGCTTCATACGGTGTCATCCCAATACTGTTCTGGTACTGATTATTATAAGCAAACTCTATCAGAGCTAAATATTGATCCCAAGCACCTCTGAACTCCAATACACAGGCTCGCAACATATCCTCAACAGTCTTAATCGTCCTCTCACTTTGCCCATCTGTCTGAGGATGAAATGTCGTACTAAAATTCAACCTTGTACCCATAGCCGACTGCAAACTCCTCCAAAATCTCGAAGTAAATCTGGGATCCCTATCTGACACTATCGATACTGGGACCCCATGCAGTCGCACTATCTCTGCCACATACTTCTGGGCCAACTGATCGAGAGTATTATTCTCTTGCACTGGCAAGAAGTGAGCCGATTTATTCAACCGGTCCACTATGACCCAGATCGCATCATGCTGCCTCGGCGTCCTAGGCAACCCCATAATGAAGTCCATCGTAATCCGCTCCCATTTCCACTCCGGAATGGGCAACGAATGCAACTTCCCATCGGGGCTGGTGCTCACTTAACTCGCCGCACGCCGACATCTAGAAACAAACTCTGCCACTTGCCTCTTCGTGCCTGGCCACCAGAAATGCAACTTAAGGGTATTATACATCTTGGTAATACCAAGATGCATAGCATAGGTAGCCACATGCGCCTCCTCCAGAATCTCTCGCCTCAAATCATCCACATCTGGAACACATAATCTCTGTCCCATCCACAACGTCCCATCTCTCAACTCAAAATCAGAAAGCAATCCAGATCTGACTCTATCTATCAATCTCACTAACACAGGGTCCTGATCCTGAACTCTCCTGATCCTGTCCTGCAACATCGGCCTAAGCCTCAGAGTAGCTATCAGAGCTCCATCCTGACCCAAATCCATCTGCACATTAAGAGCTCTCAATTGAATCAAACTAGGCAATCTACCAGTCTGAATCTGAACTGCACTAATATGAGATCTCCTACTCAAAGCATCTGCCACCACATTAGCCTTCCCTGGGTGGTACTCAATAGTGCAGTCATAATCCTTCAGTAGCTCAATCCATCTCCTCTGCCTCATATTCAACTCTCGCTGACTCAACAGATATCTCAGGCTCTTATGATCGGTGAAGATCTGGAACGTCTCACCATACAAATAATGTCTCCAGATCTTCAGAGCAAACACCACTGCAGCTAACTCCAAATCATGAACTGGGTAATTCACCTCGTGAGACCTCAACTGTCTCTAGGCATAAGCTATCACTCTCCCATGTTGCATCAAAACACATCCTAAACCCTGCTACGAAGCATCACTGAAAACCTCGAAGCCTCCATCTCCTGATGGCAAAGCTAACACCGGCGCCGAAGTCAGCCGATGTTTCAGCTCCTCAAAACTCCTCTGACACTCATCAGTCCATCCAAAGGCTACATTCTTCCCCAGAAGTTTTGTCAAAGGGGCAGAGATCACCGAAAACCCCTCAACAAACCTCCGGTAATATCCTGCTAATCCGAGGAAACTCCGAACCTCAGACACATTCCTCAGAATCTCCCAACTCCTCACTGCCTCAATCTTGTGAGGATCCACCCGGATACCCTCACCAGATACAGTGTGCCCTAGAAATACTATCTCATCAAGCCAAAATTCACATTTAGTGAATTTGGCATACAACTGCCTCTCTCTCATAATCTGCAAAACAATCCTCGATGCTCGCGATGCTCCCGCTACTCCTCGAATATACCAGAATGTCATCAATGAATACTATCACAAACTGATCCAAGTAGGGCTGAAAGACCTTATTCATCAAGGCCATGAAGGCTGCCGGGGTATTAGTCAACCCAACGGCATCACTAGAACTCGAAATGCCCATACCGCTCCCGAAGCACTCTTAGGCACATCGGCCTCTGCTATCCTCAATTGATAATATCCAGATCTCATATCCAACTTAGTAAACACCTGAGCCCCCTGCAACTGATCAAACAAGTCATCGATCCTAGGCAGTGGATACTTGTTCTTTACTGTCACCCGATTCAGCTGCCTATAATCGATGCACAACCTCAAAGTCCCGCCCTTCTTCTTCACAAACAACCTTGGAGCTCCCCGGCGATACACCGGGCCTAATAAACCCCTTATCCGAAGCTCTCGCAATCGAGCCTTAAGCTCCCTCGCCCACCGTGCCATCCCATATAGAGGAATAGATATAGGAGCGGTACCTGGAACGAGGTCAATCGAAAACTCCGTCTTCCGATCCGGCGACAAATCCGGTAACTCCTCAGGAAACACATCTGAAAATTCCCTAATCACGAGAATATCCTGCAACCTCTGCTCAACTCTGGAATCCACCACATGAGTCAAATACGCCTCACAACCTCCCTGCATCAACCTCAGGGCACTCAGAAAAGAAATCATCCTAGCTGGCACTGCCTGACTAACACCTCAAAAAATAACTCTAGGCTGACCAGGAAACTCTAACGCGACCTCCTTGGTATAACAGTCCATAACAGCCCTATGCACAGTAAGCCAGTCCATCCTCAAAATCACGTCTATCTCACGCAGAGGCAATACTATGAGATCTGCACTCAAAACTGCTTGATCTATTTGGATCGAGCACCCCTTGCAGACCTCTCCCAACACAGTCGTACTACCTAGAGGTGTACTCACCTCTAGCCCATACTGTAATATCTCCTTATCACAATGCAATCTACATGCCACATGCGGTGCAATGAATGAATGAGTGGATCCAGGATCCAACAATGCATATGCCTCAAAGCCAGAAATCAAAAGCATACCCGCAACAATATCTGGGGACTCCTGAGCCTCCTGCCGAGTCATAGCATAGACTCTAGCTCGAGGGGCTGTCACCGCCATCCCTCAGTCCTCACTACAGATCCCTCGGCTCGCCTTCGCCCGCCGCCCCTAAAACTCGATCCACCTCCACGGCTCATCGCATGCGTGGTATTGTCTTTCTGATCTACCAGTCCACAGTATAAGGACACTCCCAGATCTGATGGTCCATGGAGCCACACTTGAGAGACGCTCCGGTAAATCTCCAGCACTCCCCACTGTATCTCCTCTCACAATACTCACACAATGGAGAATCTGCCTAATCCTCTAGCAGCCCCACTACCACTACCAGATCGAGCGATCGCCCCTCCGCCCAATCTGGATCGTTTACCTCCTTCAGACGACCTGAAGGTCCTGGTCTGGTGCTTACTGAATCCTCTACTCTCACTACCCTGGCTGTCACTCGGTCTCTTGCCCCTAGGGCCCTGACCAGACTCAGCTTGGCTCTGTCTCAAAAGCTGCTCGACTCTCACTGCTGCAGCTCTCAGTTCAACAAAGGTGCCCATATAAGATCGAGCTAACCTAGTACGAATCTCCAGATTAAGCTTTCCCTCGAATCTCCGGCACCTATCAGACTCTGAAACAATCGAGATAGAAGCATACCCTATCAGCTCATTAAACCGCACCTCATACTCAACTACTGTCATCGTCCCCTGTCTCAACTCAAGAAACTCCGGCATCTTCATCTCTAAATAAACCTTGGGCATGAAGTTATCTCTGAATGCCCGCAGAAAATCATCCCATGTCAAGACGCAGGCACGGTGGTCCGCCCGAACGCCTTCCACCACCGATAAGCGGACCTCAAGCAGAAAGCGCAGATAGTCAAAGCGCTCCTCAGAGTCGCAGTCCATCTGATCGAGGACTCTCTCTGTCCTCTCCAATCATCCCCCAGCCTCAGCAGGGTCTGTGCTGCCATAGAAGTCAACAGCTCCCTGCTTGCGCAGTCTATCATACATCCTCTCCCGTCTCACGGGAACTCTAGGAGATAGCTCCTCAGAATGAGACATAGAGGACTCTCTATTAGCTCCACTGATCCTAGGTCAGCTGGTTGATCCACATGATCTCCAAGAACGGATGACCTATAACAAACAAGAATCTGATCAATTTCTGCTTTTTCTCGTTGAAATTCAAGCCTAAAATACACTATGCCTAAAAGATGTCAAACTATGCTCTGATACCACCTAATGTAGCGCCCCCTTACCGTAGGGTATGCACCGGGACGCCCGTGGGTCGTTCCGACGCATATCCCAAAGCAAGGAAGCGCTACTAACGAAATCAATCACTAAATACTCACTTGGCATCAAAACAATTAAACCGAATTATCAAATTGACTAAAATTTAAACCCAAAAGATACTTCTCATTTCATTTCTTAAAAACTATAAGTTCACAATTCTGTCATAACTACAACTGTACAAATCCAAAAAGAACTACAATAATTCCTAACCATGTCACCCCCAAAAGATCCCAGCTGACCGACTTGTGAGCCATTGCTTCTCGTGCCAATGATCCACGAGGCAAGAAATATCTTCTAACTGGAGCTAGGAGTCAACTACTGCTGACCTGAAAAATATTTGCAATGTTGGGTGAGTTTGCGAACTCAATGAGAAACCATCATCGATGGTTCACCCAACTCATGCATATACACACGATATATTACATAGTCACACAATAACACATTCGGAACACTATAAGACAATTTACACATTTCTACCATGACATAAATCAGACATGTCACTGCGCAATCGTCACATAATACACGTATTTTCAATTTTCACAATACAGTCAGATGCATAATGCATGCCAATTCTCATTTTATGTCAGTGTTGTGACTGAGCGTCAATACTATCCCTATTTGGGCACATTACACAGTAATCGCATTTTAGGTAAGTAGGAAAGCTCTCAGGGTATGCACTACTGCCCGCTCATATTAGGGATAGGAGAGCCCTTTGGGTATGCACTATTCCCTTTCGGCCTTAGGCCCTTTGTAACACCTCACTCCCGCAAGACCCGAACCCGACATCGACGGTGATATCCAGGTCCGTGCCCCGCGAGGGTGGCGTGCTACATCACTCAGTAGAAAACTCAGTAACATTTTTTTTTCACAAACGCACACATATTATCATTAACGCGGAAAGCAATTTATATAATCAATACAATGGCCTTAGGCCCACTTTTTACATTTACAATTTATTTCGGTCAATTGACTTTACAACTTGTCCAAATTAGTAATACAAAAGTCCAAGAATAGAAACACTAGGACGACGCTTAACCGATCCCGACCACTTCTCTGCTTCTTCAACAAATAGATGTCATACGCCTGCTGCCTAACGGGTATTCTTCTAAGTCCCTGAAAAATAGATGCCAATTTTGGGTGAGTTTTGCGAACTCGGTGAGAAACCATCATCGATGGTTCACTCAACTCATGCATTCACCAATCATATTAGCACATGGTAGCATTAATGTAATATCACATATTATCACATTTCAGCCCAATTTCATATACACATACAATTTCATCATTTACATCTTCCGGTCATTTCTGATATATATATATATGCAATGCGCATGTGACACTGCTCCATTTTCATTTCGTTGTTGTGACTGTATACCAAATCGTCCCAAGAACGGGCACATTGCATTGAGCGGTGGCTCGAAAACATGGGCTTGAAGCCTCGATACATTGAGCTGCGACTCGAATACGTTGGACACGAGGTCCGTGCGTTGGTGAAAGCTCACATACGTTAGGCGTGATATGCCCCGATCGATGGTGCTCCGGTCACAACCGCCTTTTATCGATCACACATTTATGTTTATGCATGCAATGTACATATTCCAATTTCCATTTACATATCATTACTATTTGCCAATTCTTGGACTTTCGTCCCAGTATTCCAATTATCTACATTTCCAATTTATTGCATCCTACTATATCACATTTACAATCCCATCCAATGTATCAAACGAAATGCAGATAATTAACACTTCAATATCAATTTTCATTTCCTCGGACCTCTGGTCCGAGATCTCCAATATAACATTTACAAACAAGCATTACACAAGTAGCACTTCGTTATCTCATTCCAAATATGTCGACACCTATGGTCCAAATCAATCAAATTCAAATACACATAAACTATAAACCTCCATTATCTCCATATGGCATAAGTGCAAAACTTAAACACATAAAGGTTGAGGAACCAACTAGGTTACTCACTGCACTTCCGAGCTAACATCTGAAAGTTTGATAACGTCGGTGAGATCGACGCTCCAAATGTGCCTCTATAACAAACAGAGAGGAATCCGATCACTAATTATCCAATCCGAATTAGTATAATGCACATGTATAATGCATGTTCATGAGATTTCCGGCCCTAAATTCAAATTTTTCCCGTCATAAAAATTCCATCAAAAATTAGAAAACTACTGGCGCTGACGGTGCGCAATTCGGACCTCTATAGGTCCCCAATTAAACAAAACAAAAGCCTTAGAACGATTACCGGGGCCACGCCAATTTCCGTCAAAAATTCCCAAATTATCACAAATGAAATTAAATATTATACTGAATCCGATGCCTTAAGAATCAGGTCAATCGGACGCTTGACGGAAAAGAAATTGACAAGAGAAGCAATCAGTCACTTAAAGCCAAAATAATAAAATAAAATACTATATATATATATATACCGACCTCATGGGCGAGAAATCTCGCGCCAGCGAGGCCGGCTCGCCAACTCCGTCGCTAGGCGACGCGTCGCCTCTAGCGACGGCGCCTAATCGAGCTCGCCTCACCAGGCGACGGCTAGCCAGAATCAAGCGAGGTTCCACCTCGCCTCATTTCCCTTTTTTAATTTTTTTCCTTCATTCCAATCCAAATTGTCAACACTCAAATCTCTTACCACCCAATTCAGAAAAATACAAATCTTATCTTGTTGGAAAGATCATAAAACCCTCTACTCTTCTCAAGAAGACCATAACAATTTATTTCACCCCTAAGGGTGTCAAAAATCCCTTCAAAACTACTACCTACTCCAATCCCATAAAAACAGAACAGTACATTGCAAATTCCACAACTCTGAAATTCTTCAGCCAAAAATTACCACATAAATATGTTCAATAAGTTCATAATGTCATCTACAACTTTCATAACCAACCCAAAATCAAATTCCATTGCTAAACCAGTCAATTAATTCACTCAATGTTACTGTCTCTGAAACCATTCAATCTGAGCAGTAAACTTATAATAAGCATAACTCCTGTACACAAGTCAGAAAATCCAAACTTTATATCCCTGAAAAGATAACTCCTCAAACTTCAAGTTTCATGAAGAACTCAATCTCTAATTCGATTTCTAACAATTTCAAATCTGTTATGCAAGTTACTGACCTAATCAGTACTTAACATCACAATGCAAGTTCAGATTTTGAAATTCCATATCTCCCACATCTGATTTCCAAAAATTACATTCCATATACCAATTTCAAGATCAATGTGTCATCTAAAACTCTTCAGTAGATCCCTAAAACCAGTTCAGTTCACAAAAATTACTAAAATTACGTAAAAACAGAATGTACACCAAATTCGCTAATCCAGCTAGGTTTCACTCAGCTCATAAAAACTGTCAATAATTATCAGTCCATAACTCCTACTATACATATCTAAAAATTGCAAAATCAGTGGCAATGGAAATATAACTTAATAGGCTTCAACTTTCATGAAGACCATTGCCCCTAATTCTATATCAATTACTTTATAAAAATCAGTAAAACTCATAGATTATGGTTTCGGTTACTGTTCATAGGCAATACAACAGTACCTTCCCATGCAACATTTCGCCTCTCTAACATTACAATTCAACAACACCTATTTCACACTAAATTGAAGCCAACATCCCAAAGTTTCATTAGGCCCAAACCTCACCTCATTTGCACACCTACACAATTAGTTATTATCAAAACATTACAATAGGTCAAAGATTCATTTTCCAGCTTTCAACATTCACCTAACTCCTATCACTTTTAACATCAATAACACATCAAATCTCTAATTCAGCCATAAACTTATCACAACATTTATTTGTATACTTAAACAAACTTTGGCAGCATATACACAATTTACTTTCATTACTTTCCATGCATCTAACCTTACACACTCAATCCAAAACCAAACCAAATCATTGGAAACCTTATTCATTCATTCATCCATATACAAGCATATATTTAAACCTACTACTATGATAATCAATTACATGTATAATTGCTCCCCATGAATGCATCTAACTAACAAACTCATAAAAACAACCATCAAGACTTACCAAATCAAATTGCAAACTCTTCAATTCTCCAACACTTTACAACTCTCCAAAACTTCACTTCACCCACGGCTATCACTAACAATCCAAAAGTTCTCATCAACTCAAAGTTTCAACTTGGTTTGTGTGTGAAGAAGAGCAAGCAAGGAGCCATGGAGACAACTCTTTATGGGAAAGGAAAAGGAAAATTGAAAGAGGAGAACAAGGCATCTTGGGTGATGAAGGTTTGCACTTTAAAATAACCCTTTCTCAACTCTCAAGAAGATAACTTATACAATAAAGAAGGATAGCCGTAAATGATAAAGGGGACTCAAGAAAGTGATCTTTTATGAAGGATAGCCGTAAATGATAAAGGGGACTCAAGAAAGTGATCTTTTATAACTAATTTATTGACTTCAAACATGACAAGTCTCGTAGGTGAAGAACATAAGAGACAAAGTTATTAAATGTCAATGGACACTGGCTTTAAAACATAGAAAAGACAAAAGCTAGTTAATCTTAATTAATTAAATGACAATCCCATTTAAGCTCTAATCATGCCACTAAATAATTCCCACAATAATTTATTCCATAATCCAATGCCATTTAATAGTCTTTTCGGTACAAAAATTATTTCACTTAGTCGATCGGTTTGAATTTTCGGTCAGGACCAAGACTCTAAAAATTCCAGAAAATTCCATAAATCTCTAAAATGTAAAACACACAATGGCGACTCCAAATAATTTTCCCAGTACAACTTCCACATAAATTTCACAAAGATCGCAATTTGAAACCTAAGTAGGAAAATGTCATGAATGCATGTTTACCATGTGCAAGTGCAATGCACCATCTATCATAGAGGCTATATCTTGTATGTGCATGCGAAATATACTTTAATACTCTGACCCGTCCCAATTTACTAAATACCCTTCCCATCGGAGATGGATGTTACAATTCTCCCCTCCTAATAAAAATTTCGTCCTCGAAATTTCATATACGATTAGTCTGAAAGGCAAGGGAGTCTTTTCGATTATTATCCTCTGTTTCCCACTGATTTCACTACACGACCCAATTCTGTCAATGAACGGAGATCAAAAATAATCAATTACTCTATTTCCCTTTCTCAAACTTTCCATGATTTTCTTTGCTTTCATGCTTACGCGCAATTCGTCACTTTCAATATCAATAACAAATATATCGGATCCTAACACTATTTCCTAATTCTATCTATGAAACACTTCGTGAATCGAATCATCTTTTAGATTTTAGTCTAGCTTACCAATCCATAATGCTATTTACACCACAATCGCATAGAGGCCCTTTTCACTAACTCAATTTCCTTTAACTACACCTTTATTTCCATCTAAGTACATTTTGGCCGAGGCCATACCCTTCAATATATTTCATTTATCGCTATCGATTCCGTTATTATCAAAACACAAATCTCATGAGATTTATAACCTCAATGTGAATCAATTCACTCATTGTCACCACCTTATTTTCCTTAGCCTATCATTGTATTGCATTGATCACATAGTATAGGGATAACGACTCCTTTTGGCGGTAAGACCCTTATACATTATTGAATGGTGTCACTAATATACCGATTATCCGTCATACCACAACTACTTTGCACTATACATCAATTTCATATCCCCATGAACTCCAAAATACCATTAGTTAATCACACATGTCATCATTCACTTTGACAAACTATACCATCAATTGCTTTTTCCATAATACTCTTACTAGAACTTAAAGCTTCAATCATTCCTTACATTTTCTCTAACCGTTCCCATACTGAGTTTCACTCATATTTCTTAATTTGTACTATACTTAACATTTTCTCAACAATTGAGTTAATTCCCGTTCCTCAATACGGTTTACAATATCTACCTTCTCACTTCGGGTTTTGCCAATCCACTTTGATGCACACCAACCTTAAAATTCCCATAGCTAATAATGCTTTCTGTTGCCCCTCTTTGTCAATTCGACTATAACACTCACTAATACACCAGATTTGGTGACTTTATTACCCAAATTTTGATCTTCTGCAATTGAATTAATTTATTACTTTGTTCAATCCCTTGAATTGCATCATTAGCTCAGTTTGAATTAATCAGCCGTTGAATCCTTTTCAAATCATTCAAATGCATGAAATAACTCAATCGGTATGGATTTGTATATTCATAGACATCTCCATCTATTTCTCTTTCATTATCCATTTCTTATATTTATGTCCATTATCCACTCCAAACACAATTGAAACATGTTCCTTTTTAGTAATACAATAAACTTAGTTGACTCATATAACTCAATTTATTCGTGATAGACCACTCACTGACTTAAATAAACAATCGTTATATCGGTCTAGTACTTTCAGAACATAAACTTTTAATCCCTCAAATTCATAATTAATATTCAGTAATTCTTTTCTTCAATAATCGAATCATCTCATTTACATAATGTACACTCTTTCAAGAATATAGTTTAGCTCTTACACTAGAGTCTCGCCAGATGTAATACAAATCGTTACTCTTGATACTTCACGAAGATAAATCTCTGAAGAGCACTTAAACAATTTCTTTTCCTCTACTATCTTGCCATACATCACCAAAATCATCACATCCTATCTGACAATATATCTCAATAGTCTTATCAATTTGCCCGTTAATAGATCATACTGCTAAGAATACCTTAATTGCATTTAATTCTCGATAACCATTCTCTTTTTGGTACCAATTCTCAATCATGGGGACTTTACTATATTCATGTCCCTCATTTTATTTCCTCAAGCTCATTACCAATGCTAGCATCTTTAACTGTCTCACTTCTTTCTCAATGACTCAGTACAAGTATTCTCATGCCTTACTCTCACTCATTTTAAACTTGAGCTACCGGCATTATAATCAAAGCTTATGTAGTAGGCCACCAATTACTTCTGATATCATACTCACATAAATTATTCATTTCACCCATGATGGTAATCCCACTATCACATATACACTTACAAAGGACAATATATTCGAACTCAACAACCTTCCTGTTTACACCGCCCTCACTCGTGAGGACCATCTACAATCTCAATTCATTCACAATTGATCATTATAAGCACTTTAATTTCTTCTTCTAACTCCTAAAGGGATTTTTTTTGACAAGAATTACGGCTAGAAGTATCCATTAACTCATCGATTGCGGTTTAACATTTTTACTTAACATAGGCTCCCATAATCGGTGTGCATTTACTTAGCGAGATCAATTAAACCCGAACAACTTTTTCATCTACCTTCGTCACAGTAATCCATCCCAATTGTAACTTTTCTATATCATAGAACACTTTATTTTCATTTACCTACTACACTGGAAATCTGACCATTGTCACATCTCTATTTTCCTCTATGAATTTACAACTATAATCTTTATAGCTATCTCATATTCAAGGATATTGCCAATATAACTCCAATATTGCATTTCATAATATACCCATCAATATCAATAAATATTCATCTGTCTGACCAAACCGTACACTCTTTCCTATTTTGCGATATCCATTTCTTCCTTTCATCACATTCTAACACACTATCCTTTTTCTCACTTTTTCTAACCACTTAAACGACTGAGACATACTTATGTAAACGACTCGTATACTACACTGGGGATCAGTTGTCACTGTCTGTCGTGACATGACTTAAATGCACATAGCAAGAAACACATTTTTTTTCGAAAGCCCATGTAAGATTGTATACGGGCTCGATACCACCTAAATGTAACACTCACTCCCAAGAAGACCAACCCGACATCGACGGTGATATCCAGTCCGTGCCTCATGAGGGTGGCGTGCTACATCACTCAAGAGAAAACTCAAGTAACATTTTTTTTTCACAAACGCACACATATTATCATTAACGCGGAAAGCAATTTATATAATCAATACAATGGTCTTGGGCCCACTTTTTACATTTACAATTTATTTCGGTCAATTGACTTTACAACTTGTCCAAATTAGTAATACAAAAGTCCAAGAATAGAAACACTAGATGACGCTAACCGATCCCGACCACTTCTCCGCTTCTTCAACCAGCAGATGTCATACGCCTGCTGCTAACGGGTATTCTTCTAAGTCTGAAAATAGATGCCAATTTTGGGTGAGTTTTATAACTCGGAGAAACCATCATCGATGGTTCACTCAACTCATGCATTCACCAATCATATTAGCACACGGTAGCATTAATAAGTAATATCACATATTATCACATTTCAGTTCCAATTTCATATACACATACAATTTCATCATTTACATCTTCGGTCATTTACAATATATATATATATGCAATGCGATGTGACACTGCTCCATTTTCATTTCGTTGTTGTGACTGCAGCACCAAATCGTCCCGAAGAACGGGCACATTGCGTTGAGCGATGGCTCGAAAACATTGGGCTTGAAGCCTCGATATATCGAGCTGCGGCTCAATACGTTGGACCTGAGGTCCGTGCGCTGAAATGAAAGCTCTCACATACGTTAGGCGTGATATGCCCCGATACAAATGGTCGCCCGGTCACAACCGCCTTTTATCGATCACACATTTATGTTTATGCATGCAATGTACATATTCCAATTTCCATTTACATATCATTACTATTTGCCAATTCTTCTGGACTTTCGTCCAGATTCCAATTATCTACATTTCCAATTTATTGCATCCTACTATATCACATTTACAATCCCATCCAATGTATCAAACGAAATGCATAATTAACACTTCAATATCAATTTCCCATTTCTCGGACCTCGGTCCGAGATCTCCAATATAACATTTACAAACAATTTACTCACAAGTAGCACTTCGTTATCTCATTCCAAATATGTCGACACCTATGGTCCAAATCAATCAAATTCAAATACACATAAACTATAAACCTCCATTATCTCCATATGGCATAAGTGCAAAACTTAAACACATAAAGGTTGAGGAACCAACTAGGTTACTCACCTGCACTTCCGAGCTAACATCTGGAAGTTTCAAGAATGTCGGAGATCGACGCCCAAATGTGCCTCTATAACAAGCAGAGAGGAATCCGATCACTAATTATCCAATCCGAATTAGTATAATGCACATGTATAATGCATGTTCATGAGATTTGCCCTAAATTCAAATTTTTCCGTCATAAAATTCCATCAAAATTAGAAAACTATCAAGCGCCGACGGTGCGCAATTAGGACCTCTATAGGTCCCCAATTAAACAAAACAAAGCCATCAACGACACCGGGCCACGTCAATTTTCCGTCCAAAATTCCCAAATTATCACAAAATGAAATTAAATATTATACTAATCCGATGCCTCAAGAATCAGGTCAATCGGACTTGGACGGAAAAGAAATTGACAAGAGAAGCAATCAGTCACTTAAAGCCAAAATAATAAAATAAAATACTATATATATATATATACCACCTCATGGGCGAGAAATCTCGCCAGCGAGGCCGGGCTCGCCAGCTCCGTCAAGCTAGGCGACGCGTCGCCTAGCGACGGCGCCTAATCGAGCTCGCCTCACCAGGCGACGGCTAGCCTCAGAATCAAGCGAGGTTCCACCTCGCCTCATTTCCCTTTTTTAATTTTTTTTCCTTCATTCCAATCCAAATTGTCAACACTCAAATCTCTTACCACCCAATTCAGAAAAATACAAATCTTATCTTGTTGGAAAGATCATAAAACCTCTACTCTTCTCAAGAAGACCATAATAATTTATTTCACCCCTAAGGGTGTCAAAATCCTTCAAAACTACTACCTACTCCAATCCCATAAAACAGAACAGTACATTGCAAATTCCACAACTCTGAAATTCTTCAGCCAAAATTACCACATAAATATGTTCAATAAGTTCATAATGTCATCTACAACTTTCATAACCAACCCAAAATCAAATTCCATTGCTAAACCAGTCAATTAATTCACTCAATGTTACTGTCTCTGAAACCATTCAATCTGAGCAGTAAACTTATAATAAGCATAACTCCCTGTACACAAGTCAGAAAAATCCAAACTTTATATCCCTGAAAAGATAACTCCTCAAACTTCAAGTTTCATGAAGAACTCAATCTCTAATTCGATTTCTAACAATTTCAAATCTGTTATGCAATTTACTGACCTAATCAGTACTTAACATCACAATGCAAGTTCAGATTTTGAAATTCCATATCTCCCACATCTGATTTCCAAAAATTACATTCCATATACCAATTTCAAGATCAATGTGTCATCTAAAACTCTTCAGTAGATCCCTAAAACCAGTTCAGTTCACAAAAATTACTAAAATTACGTAAAAGCAGAATGTACACCAAATTCGCTAATCCAGCTAGGTTTCACTCAGCTCATAAAAACTGTCAATAATTATCAGTCCATAACTCCTACTATACATATCGAAAAATTGCAAAATCAGTGGCAATGAAAATATAACTTAATAGGCTTCAACTTTCATGAAGACCATTGCCCCTAATTCTATATCAATTACTTTATAAAAATCAGTACAACTCATAGATTATGGTTTCGGTTACTGTTCATAGGCAATACAACAGTACCTTCCCATGCAACATTTCGCCTCTCTAACATTACAATTCAACAACACCTATTTCACACTAAATTGAAGCCAACATCCCAAAGTTTCATTAGGCCCAAACCTCACCTCATTTGCACACCTACACAATTAGTTATTATCAAAACATTACAATAGGTCAAAGATTCATTTTCCAGCTTTCAACATTCACCTAACTCCTATCACTTTTAACATCAATAACACATCAAATCTCTAATTCAGCCATAAACTTATCACAACATTTATTTGTATACTTAAACAAACTTTGGCAGCATATACACAATTTACTTTCATTACTTTCCATGCATCTAACCTTACACACTCAATCCAAAACCAAACCAAATCATTGGAAACCTTATTCATTCATTCATCCATATACAAGCATATATTTAAACCTACTACTATGATAATCAATTACATGTATAATTGCTCCCCATGAATGCATCTAACTAACAAACTCATAAAAATAACCATCAAGACTTACCAAATCAAATTGCAAACTCTTCAATTCTCCAACACTTTACAACTCTCCAAAACTTCACTTCACCCACGGCTATCACTAACAATCCAAAAGTTCTCATCAACTCAAAGTTTCAACTTGGTTTGTGTGTGAAGAAGAGCAAGCAAGGAGCCATGGAGACAACTCTTTTATGGGAAAGGAAAAAGGAAAATTCGAAAGAGGAGAACAAGGCATCTTAGGGTGATGAAGGTTTGCACTTTAAAATAACCCTTTCTCAACTCTCAAGAAGATAACTTATACAATAAAGAAGGATAGCCGTAAATGATAAAGGGGACTCAAGAAAGTGATCTTTTATGAAGGATAGCCGTAAATGATAAAGGGGACTCAAGAAAGTGATCTTTTATAACTAATTTATTGACTTCAAACATGACAAGTCTCGTAGGTGAAGAACATAAGAGACAAAGTTATTAAATGTCAATGGACACTTGGCTTTTAAAACATAGAAAAGACAAAAGCTAGTTAATCTTAATTAATTAAATGACAATCCCATTTAAGCTCTAATCATGCCACTAAATAATTCCCACAATAATTTATTCCATAATCCAATGCCATTTAATAGTCTTTTCGGTACAAACAAATTTCACTTAGTCGATCAGTTGGAATTTTCCCGGTCCGGACCAGTACCCCAAAAAATTCCAGAAAAATTCCCATAAATCTCTAAAAATGTAAAACACACAATGGCGCACTCCAAATAATTTTCCCAGTACAACTTCCACATAAATTTCACAAAAGATCGCAATTTGAAACCTGTTTAAAATGTCATGAATGCATGTTTACCATGTGCAAGTGCAACGGACCATCTATCATAGAGGCTATATACTGTATGTGCATGCCGAAATATACTTTAATACTCCTGACCCGTCCCAATTTACTAAAATACCCTTCCCATCGGAGATGGGATGTTACACCCTTTCACTGATAATCGAGCTTAAAGCTCTGATCACTAATTGCTCCAGTCACGACTGTTTATTTACCGATTTTAATCATGCCTAACATGCACTCACACTTGCAAAATCAATAACATATATATATCAATCAATTCTATTTATCGCATTCAGAACATTTACTCAAAATCTCAGCACATCTATTTCACAGTTACAAGCACTCATATTGGCAAACAATTCACACATTCATAGAGCATTTAACACACAAAGATTGAGGTGTAAGTGATCTAGAAGGGGGGGTTGAATAGATCTTAAAATTCTTTGAAAAATTTCTACAAGAAAATCAGAAGTTAAACACACAAAAATAATTTAGATAAACTTTAATTGAAATAGTATAGGGAAGAAGATCAAACACTCGTTTTTATAGAGGTTCGGTGCCAAGACCTACGTCCTCTACCTAATCTCCCACTTAGGATTTTGCCATCCACTTTATTGCACACTTTGTAGTTGAGTGTAAACTTTTTACAACTTCACTTGAATTCCGGCTCAAGCAACCTTTACACACGATTTGTATTACTAAGACAAATCCTACCTCACGTGACCTTCCCTCTAGCCACTCAATTGTAACAAAACAATATAAAATTGAAGAACAAATGCTCAAAGCAAATTGTAACAATATAAGAGCAATAGTGAGCAATATGAAGTAATATGAGAGTATTTGAGTCAGGAACATCCATTTGCTCTTCTTCCATCATCCTCTATTTATAGTTGATGAAATATAGTGTTGGAGCTCAACTAGCCGTTGCTTGATTGGATATAGCCGTTCCTTGATCATCTCCATTCCATTTTTATCAAATTGGACCGTTGGAGCTGAATCTGTGCTTTAATAAGTCGACTTGTCGAATACATAAGTCGACTTGTTTCAACCATTTACGTAAAACTTGTAGCTCGCTTCTAATAAGTCGACTTGTTATATATAAGTCGACTTGTTTGTCTCGATAAGTCGACTTGTTCCCAATAAGTCGACTTGTGAATTCATCTTCATATGTAAGTCAACTTGTATTGTGTGAGTCGACTTGTTTAGCCTTCAACGGTAACATTCGGTCAAATCCTCTAGAATCTTCATGTGTAATGCCATTTACACTTAGAATGAACCTCCTTTCTTGATTCTTCAATAATTTAAACATTTGTTCATCTTGTTTTGCATGATTCTTTCCTCGAGTAATACCTGAAATAATTTCTTAACTAATTCTAGATATTTTATTATTATCAAAACATAAAGGATTTAATTTGTCAACCACCATTGGTCCAACAATCTCCCCTTTTGATAATGACAAAATATCAAGAAATTGACAAGAAATTGGAAAGAGATAAAATTTGATCAAGGTTTCCTTGTCTTGATGGTTAGGTTGTCTCCCCCTTAATTAATGAATAAAATTGAAATCAATAAAATTGCAAATCAATGAAGAAATTTTCATTCCCCCTAAATCAAATATCAATTTCAATCTTACTCCCCCTTTTTGTCATGATCAAAAATTCAAAATTAGATTTAGTAAAAATGAAGAATAATGAAGTCGAAATCCAAACCTAACATCAAATTCAAAAGATGGGAATAGTCAATACAAAAGAAATGTCAAAACAACATAAACACATAAAAAACACATAAAGCAACAGAAATCAAAATGTTGGTCACGGCGTAATGCAACACACATCATGAAGAATCATCATGTCTACACCCAAGCTTATCAAATAACTTCTTGATGCTCTTTTCTAAACTAGTAAGAATGATGCGTTGCTCGTCAATTTTTCGTTCCAGCCGTATGAGTGAGTCTTGGTGACCATCCCGACGCTTTATTAATCTCATCTAATTGATCTCAAGTTCTCAGATATCACCATGAGACCTCACCGCTTTGGACATTACTTGGTCGTGAGTCGCTCGGACGCCTATTGTCCTAGATCGCTTCCTAGAAGATACCGCCACCCACCAATGTCCACGCAAGCTTCTCAACATGATAGGAGTATGCCCAACCTTTTTCAACTGTCCGAACCAACTTCATACTCCTTAGGTTGTAAGGCGTGAATCGCCAACTCTGAGGATAAAGAAAACTTATATAAGTGTCCAGATTGCATCTCCTAATCTGAGAGATATGAGTAATCAGAGCAGCAAATGGCATTCCTGTATGCCGAACAAGTTTCCCCTTCAGCTGTCCACATAATAAGCTTGCTTTTCTCCTCATCATCTGAATAATCAAACTCGGAAAATTTATTTTCCGACCCTCCTCCATATGCCACAAAATCTCCTTATCCAAGGCAAGGATCTGATTATTGGCCTTCTTAGGAAACACAACCCTGTTAATAGCATAATGCAATAAACGATAATTCAAAGGAAGATCCATAGCCTCAAATGGAGGGGAATGGTCGGAACATAACCGAACCAACAAGTCAGCACCCTTTTCCTCAGTATAGCAGAAATTTTCTTCGGCTTCCTCGTCAGTGTCACCATCAACATTTCTCATAATCTCAAAATCGAAAAGAGGCTCTAGGCCTAACTCCTCCTCTAGGCAAGTTAAACATAGTGCACAAATCGATTCACTAAGATAGAAAGCTTTCCGTTAATTTTCAAGACAAGAGAACTCCTCTTCAACATTGCTCCTAATCACAAATAGATTCGCAAAAAATTCTTTTACCTCCTCTTCATAGATAACATCATGGAAACCCAAAAAATCTTTTAACCCAAGGTTCACAATTTCAAAAAATACCTCCGAGAACTCACTGCTATCTAACTCAGTCCAATTGAATCTCATAGAGGGAATTAAAACTTCATCTTCAAGACCTTGTAATACACATTTTGAGCATCCTCGAGACGAATCTAGGTTCAAGAACGTCATCCTCCATTGTCGATCTCCTCTTGAAGAAGATCCACGAACCCGTGGCCTTGGAGAAACGTGAGGATCTTGAGATGGAGCGGTTGCTTTCCTTTTGAGAGGCTTTTCTTGGAGCCATGGAAGATATTTAGAGAAAGAGAAAAATTCAGATGTGAGGTTAGGGTTTTAAAAGAGGGTTTTCAAAAAGAGAAGGATTAGAGGAGGTAATGAGTGGGTAGTGAATGGGTGAAGGTCTAAAATGGATGGGTAAGTGAGATTTGAGTAGTTTGTAGAGGATAAGTCGAGTTTTGAGAGAAAGGTTTAGGGTTTAGTGAGAGAAATTTCATGGAGAAGAAGAAGGAGAAGGGTTTTTTTAAAGTTCGTCCCAGAATAAGTCGACTTGTTTCCTTAATAAGTCGACTTATCGACCTTAATAAGTCGATTTGTCGATACAAATAAGTCGACTTATCATCCAATTTTCTGGTTTCCAAAACACTAAATTCCTCACAACTCGACTTGTTGATGGTCCACCAAAAGTATGTCCATAACTCTCTAATAATTCACTTAATTTAGCCCAGTGAGCAACATGATGAATGTATCTTGGATGTGATTGCATAAACGCCTCAAATCTTGACCATTTGATATATGAATAAATTCAACCAAAAGCATTTAAATCACACATGCCTAATCTCAATTTAATATTCACAAACACATCTTCTATAAGAGGCTTAGTAAAATGTCACTAATTGATCACTAGTAGAAACATGCTTCAAACAAATGTCACCTTTCAAACAATGATCACGAATAAAATGATGCCTAATCTCAATGTGCTTTGTCCTACTATGCAGAATTGGATTTTACTCAAACAAATAGCCTTGGTATTGTCACAATAGATAGGAATATTTTTACCACAATACCATAATCAAGCAATTGATGTTTAATCCAAAGAACTTGGGCACAAGCACTCCCCAAATGCTACATATTCAGATTCAGCGGTGAAAATGGCTACACTAACTTGCTTTTGCTAGCCCAAGAAATCAAAGATGATCCTAAGAAATGACACAAGCCACTAGTACTTTTCTATCAATTCTACACCACCATGATCAGATCACTATAAGCATACAAATCAAATGAATCACAACTAGGATACCACAAACCATGATTAATAGCTCTACTCAAATATCTAAAGATTCTTTTGCAAGCAGTTAAATGTGAAACTTTCGGGCATGATTGAAATCTAGCACATAGACATGTGGCAAACATAATATCAGGTCTAGAAGCAGTTAAATACAAAAGAGAGCCGATCATACCTCTATAGAGTTTTTGATCAACGTCTTCTTCATGTTCATGTTTTTCCAAGACCAGGTTTGTTGCCATTGGAGTTGCTGCTACTTTGCATCCATCCATTTTAAACTTCTTAAGAAGTTCCTTGGTGTACTTCTATTGATGGATGAAGATCCCATTTTTGTGTTGTTTGATTTGCAATCCAAGGAAGAACTTGAGTTCCCCCATCATGCTCATTTCAAACTCACCTTGCATTAAATCACTAAATTCTTTGCACAAAAAATCATTAGTAGCACCAAACATAATGTCATCAACATAAATTTGACAAATAAGCATATCATGATCAACATGTTTAATAAACAAAGTATTATCTATCTTACCACGAACATATCCATGTTGAGTTAGAAAAGTACTTAACCTCTCATACCATGCTCTAGGTGCTTGCTTTAGTCCATAAAGTGCCTTCTTGAGTTTGTAGACGTAATCCGGATGCTCATGATCTTCAAATCCCGGCGGTTGTTTGACGTAGACTTCCTCTTGAATATACCCATTTAGAAATGCGCTCTTGACGTCCATTTGATTTAATTTGATCCTTTTATGTGACGCGAAAGCACATAGCAATCTAATTGCTTCCAAACGAGCCACAGAGCATATGTTTCATTGTAATCAAGGCCTTCTTCTTGATAAAATCCTTGAGCCACTAACCTTGATTTATTTTGATCGCTTCACCATTCTCATCATACTTAATTCGATTTACCCATTTAACTCCAATGATGGTCTTGTCTTTCGGTGGAGCTACCAAATCCCAAACATCATTTCGTTTGAACTGATTAAGCTCCTCTTGCATAGCTAAAAGCCAGTTTTTATCTTTAAGAGCTTCTTCTATATTTTTGGGTTCTACCAACGAAATGAAAGCTAAATTATTCATATTATCATAAATGTTTCTTCTAGTCCTTACTCCAACATTCAAATCACCAATCACTTGCTCCATAGGATGATTCTTTGCTTTTGCCCATGATTTAGTGTCGGTTACATGGTTTTCTTCATCCAGCTTCAATTCCTCAATCTTGGATTCAATTTCTTCAAATTTATTACCTGAACTACCTGCATCATCATCAAAACAAACCTTTCTCGGGGGTGAAATTATTTCATCAAATTTAACATGTATACTTTCTTCAACACATTTAGTCCTATTATTATAAACTCTAAAAGCCTTACTAGTTTGAGAATAACCAATAAATACACCAACATTGGATTTAGAATCGAATTTTCCCAGATTACTCTTTCCATTATTATGAATAAAAACTTTACAACCAAATGGATGAAAATAAGAGATGTTGGGTTTCTTACCTTTCCAAAGTTCGTAGGGTGTCTTATTTTTGTCTCTTCGCAAGTGCACCCTATTGATGACATAACATGCGGTATTGACCGCTTCTGCCCAAAATGATTTAGGGAGGTTGTATTCATTCAACATGGTTCTGCTCATTTCCTCAAGTGAGCGATTTTTCCTTTCTACAACACCGTTTTGTTGCGGAGTCCTAGGTGTTGAGAAGTTATGCTCCATCCCGTATTTGTCACAGAGATTTTCAAAAGGTTCACATTCAAATTCTCCTCCATGATCGGTCCTAATAGCAACGATCGACAAATTTTTCTCATTTTGAACCAATCTACACCACTTGGTAAATTCATTAATGGCATCACTTTTATTTGCAAGAAATCTTACCCAAGCAAATCTAGAGAAATCATCTACAATCACAAGTACATATAATTTTCCACTAAGAGTAGCATGCCTAGATGGTCCAATCAAATCCATATGCACAAGTTCAAGAATTCTAGATGTGCAAATTTCTTTCTTTGGTTTGAAAGATTCTCTAACATGTTTGCCTTTCAAGCAGGACTCACACAAGTGATCTTTAACAAATTTAATCTTAGGCAAACCTCTTACAATGTCATTCTTTGAAAGCTTAGAAATTAAAGGCAATGGTGCATGTCCTAATTTTCTATGCCACAAAAATGCATTTTCTTCTAATGTTACTAGACACTTTTCATTAAAAGAGTTATCGTCATGCAAGTCTACAATGTATGTATTTCCATGTCTCAAACCAATGAAAGCAACATGTCCATCCTTTTTAATCATGCAATGTGATGATTCAAAACTAAAATTGAAGTCCATATCACATAGTTGAGACACACTTAGCAGGTTATGTTTCAACCCATCAACAAGTAAAACGTTGTCAATGGTTGGTAAAGGTTCCTTACCCACTTTACCAATTCCAATGACCTTACCTTTGTTGTTGTCTCCGAAAGTGACATAACCTTGATTTTTTGGTTTGATTTCTGCAAAAAGGTTCTTGTCCCCACTCATGTGTCTCGAACATCCCGTCAATGTACCAAGTGCTTGACGGCCTTTCATCCTTGCTTGTACCTACAATATCAACGTTCTTTCTTCTTATAGGTACCCAAGCCATTTTGGGTCCATATTGGTTAGCCATATAAACCACATTTGGTGGTGTTGTGCCTTTAATAACACAAATTTTCTTAACCTTAATACACCTTCTAGTACTCTTGCAAGCAAGTTCTATATGTCCATCTCTCAAACATCTAGTACATTGAGCAACTTTTCCATCTTTAGTAAATTTGGAAATTAAAGAACACTCTCTATTATACGGATCATATCCTAATCCATGTTTAGAAATAGTATATCTTTGTAAAGACAACAATTATTCAAACTTAGCATTTCCACCAGCGAATTTACCAACCACATACGAAAATTCTTTTCGAAGCCTATCAAGTTCACAAATAAGATTTTCTTTTCAATAAGACATGCAGAATGATCTTCTTTTGGACTATCTAAATCATCAATCGTTTCATGTAAAGCCTTTGCTTTCAGCAATCAACTCTCGTATTTTCTTTCTTAATTTTTGTTAATCTCAATGGCTTCTTCAAAATCAGCTTGTAAAGCATCAAAGGAATCTCTTAAATCTTGGTCATAGTGATTTACCTCATTTTCATCGTCGCTGATGAACTCTTGGCCATAAGTGCCAGGTTGTTTTCATCATCGCTTTGGTATGCATCCTCCTCATCACTCCAAGTTGCCACCAAGCTAGTTTTCTTTTTACCTTTGTCGTATCTATCATTTTTCTGAAAGTTTGAAGTTGATGATGAGCTTTTGCATTCTCTTGCGAGATGTCCTCGCTTTCCACATCTCCAACATTCTTCGTTGCCTTTCTTTTCGTCATAGCCTTTTGTTTTTCTTTCCGCACCAAACCTCTTTCTTTCTACCTGTTTTCCGCCATTTAATTCTTTTCTTCAATTTTTGAGAAGTCCCTTGAACTTCCTTAAATTTCTGTCGTACATCGCGATTTCTTCGTCTTCCTCACTTTCATCTAATTCCTCATCACTTTCATCAACAAGACAGGTGTTAGCTTTAAAAGCGATAGATTTTTTAGGCTTACCTCTACCTCCTCTGGATTTGAGAATAATCTCATAGTTGATGAGTGATCCCACCAAAGCGTTGAATTCCAGATGGTTGAGATCCTTCGACTCCATGATTGCGGTCACTTGAGAATCTCATTCCTTTGGCAGTGAACAAAGAATCTTCTTCACCTTCTCGCTATCCATCATGTGCTTTCCCAGGTTGCCTAATCTATTTATAATTTCTGCAAAACGGTCAAGCATTGTAGAAATTGACTTACCTTCTTTCATGACAAACATCTCGTAGTCGTGGAGAAGCATGTTGATTTTTGTCTCCCGTACTTGATTTGTCCCTTCATGAGTTACTCAAGTCTCCCACATTTCCTTGGCGTTGGTGCGAGAATTTACCCGATTTCTTTCCTCAACCGTTAACGCACAATATATTAGCTTCATGGCTTTGGCGTTGATGTACGCTTGCCTCCAGTCGTTATCATCATACTCCAGCTCTGTTTTCGACTCACCATTTTCTTTCAGAGGGGCTTGGAGTTCGAAGATAATGATCTTCCAGTATTCGACTCCCTCACTTATAATATGGTACTTCATAGGATTTTTCCATGAAGAATAGTTAGAGCCATTAAACAATGGAGGTCGGTTATTAGTGTTACCTTCTTCCGCTAGGTTGTTGTGTGCCATCCCAGATACTTCTGCTCTGATACCAATTGTAAGTGATCTAGAAGGGGGGGTTGAATAGATCTTAAAATTCTTTGAAAAATTCCTACAAGAA
The DNA here is from genome assembly GCA_029891385.1 of Erythroxylum novogranatense. Taxonomy (NCBI): domain Eukaryota; kingdom Viridiplantae; phylum Streptophyta; class Magnoliopsida; order Malpighiales; family Erythroxylaceae; genus Erythroxylum; species Erythroxylum novogranatense. The sequence goes on from CM057229.1 coordinate 20,764,183, forward strand.
AATCGAAGTTAAACACACAAAATAATTTAGATAAACTTTAATTGAAATAGTATAGGAAGAAGATCAAACACTGCGTTTTTATAGAGGTTGGTGCCAAGACCACGCCCTCTACCTAAGCTCCCACTTAGGATTTTGCCAACCACTTTATTGCACACTTTGTAGTTGAGTGTAAACTTTTTACAACTTCACTTGAATTCCGGCTCAAGCAACCTTTACACACGATTTGTATTACGGCACAAATCCTACCTCACGTGACCTTCCCTCTAGCCACTCAATTGTAACAAAACAATATAAAAATTGAAGAACAAATGCTCAAAGCAAATTGTAACAATATAAGAGCAATAGTGAGCAATATGAAGTAATATGAGAGTATTTGAGCTTGTGGAACATCCATTTGCTCTTCTTCCATCATCCTCTATTTATAGTTGATGAAATATAGCTGTTGGAGCTCAACTAGCCGTTGCTTGATTGGATATAGCCGTTCCTTGATCATCTCCATTCCATTTTTATCAAATTGGACCGTTGGAGCTGAATCTGTGCTTTAATAAGTCGACTTGTCGAATACATAAGTCGACTTGTTTCAACCATTTACGTAAAACTTGTAGCTCCGCTCTCTAATAAGTCGACTTGTTATATATAAGTCGACTTGTTTGCCTCGATAAGTCGACTTGTGTGAATTCATCTTCATATGTAAGTCAACTTGTATTGTGTAAGTCGACTTGTTTAGCCTTCAACGGTAACATTCGGTCAAATCCTCTAGAATCTTCATGTGTAATGCCATTTACACTTAGAATGAACCTCCTTTCTTGATTCTTCAATAATTTAAACATTTGTTCATCTTGTTTTGCATGATTCTTTCCTTGAGTAATACCTGAAATAATTTCTTAACTAATTCTAGATATTTTATTATTATCAAAACATAAAGGGATTTAATTTGTCAACCACCATTGGTCCAACATGAGAAACCAACTAGGTTACTCACCTGTAACTTCCGAGCTACTGCCTGGAAGTCCCAGCAATATCCATGGACTGACGATCCAACGGTGCCTCTATAACAATTTAAACAAATTCTCATCACTAGATGCTCAATCAAAGAAATTCGATAATGCACATGTCTTAATTCAAAGCTGTACGATGCATGTTCATGATTTTCCGGAGCTATACTCCAATTCCGCTATCTCTTGCCTCACAACCAAAATTCACTATTTACTAGATCCATAGCATCCCTTGGTTTATAATAATTTAAAGCATATCGCTCCAAAAATTCAGCTCAATTTAGCAAATTATACACACTAAAATAATTCTTTAGAAAGCCTATTCATTGGGTCAAATTCATTCACTCAAGTCCCCAATTATACTCCAATTTGTCAAAACATAACTCTTAGATTGCACTAGGAACTGAAATTGACTCTCTTTTGGTCATTGCAAATCCTGCGAAATAAAATTCGAACTCTCAATCTTTGCCACAATTGTAGATATCTTTCTCTAGTTCATAACGAATCAAGAATTGCCTCAATTAGAGGTCTACACCATAAATTATGCCCTAAGAACCAAATTAATTCCATTCAAAAGTTTGTCCCTCGCCGCGGCCTAAGGTCTCTCGCCGCGGCGTGGAAAGGGTCGCTCGCCGCGGCGTGGGAAACGTTCGCCGCAGCGAACACCTCCCTTGCGTAAAACTCATTCGCTCGCCGCGACGTCTCGCGTGGCTCGCCGCGGCGAGCACGCATTTTCTCGTTGCAGCGTGGTCCTTTTCAGACGTCGCGAAGTGCGGGCCACTTCTTCTTCTCCGCCCGATTTCTCCGCCATTTTCACTCTCCAAAACCAACATTAAAACCCTAAACTACCCAATCCTTTGCAATAAATGCCATAAATACATCAAACAACAATACATAACATCATTAAACCATTCAACTTACCAATTTGAAACTCAAATCTGCAAACCCTAAATCTTCGAAAATCTCTCAAACTCTAACATCCACGGTGTTCCTCCGTAGCCAAGCCAAACATCAACATCTCTAAGGTTTCCAGCTGAGCTTCAACCACAATGAAAAAGAACAAGCAAGACTCTCCAAGGGGGAAAGATCAAATCCTCGAAGGAAGAGGAAGGAGAAGGGGAAAAACTTAGGTTTTACAAAGTGAGATAAGGAAGAATTTGAACTTAGAACAATATAAGGGTTAATTTCAACCTATAGTTCTTAAGACCTAAGTCCTCAAATTCATTAAATTTCGGTCTCTAAATTCCAATGGCTCATCATAATAAGAATTCCTAAACTCACAAGTCTAAATTTTCCAAACCATGGACAATTATTTTGATACCATACGGTCAACCGGTCTATCACTCAAAAGTTTTCGGTCCGGACATTTTCTCCCGAATTTTCAGAAAATTTCCTATGGGATACTATACAATGGCAGTCACTCCTAAGACACTCCAATTCAACTATTCAATTCAAATTATCCCTTAATTCCTAATAAATCATATCTAACATAATTATCTCAAAAGTTACAATTCAAAACATAATCACAATTAATTGCCGGAAAAATCATGAATGCATGTCACTATGCATATGCATGTGCAAAAGGATCTATTCTTCTAAAATCAGAGGCCAAAATAATACTCAATGAATAAATGCAGTATAAATTCCTATCCTGTCCCAGATACCAATATGCCCATCACATCGGTAACGGGATGTTACACATGTAGTTAATCTCATTCATATTGAAGTAGCACTTTCAATGTTTTAGTCATGCATCAACACTCCTTGGACATTTCATTTCTGAAATTCAGTACACATTCATCAATATCAAAACAAGTCAAGGTGAGACCATCTTAGGTTACTCACAATTGCTCCCTTTTTTTCTTATTGCCTTGAAGTTCCAACAATATCTGGAAGTGGTCGCTCTACTTGCTCTTTTATATGCAATGAAATACAATTTCATGTTACCACGTTATTCATGTAACTAAATATGCATTTTTATAAATGTATCATGTAACATGCATATTCAATGACATATGCCCGGGTATACTTCTGTAATAAACCGATGCAAAGATCAATTGTACTCCAAATGTGATAAAATTCATACACTCATTAACTATTCCAGCTTTCTTATCAACCCATATTTTTTGGTCTACTTTACATGATCAATAGGACAAGGAAATGGTGTATTTCTATAACACTTTCTTCTAGACAATTGTTCCCCCGTGTCATAAGTTTCTAATGACACTAAGTTCATACAATTTAGTTCATTATTCTATGAGTTATGCTCAAAATACTATAGACTAGTACATTTGAAATTTTGGCTAATGCATGATCATGCATTCAAAGTTGTACAATCCATATCTCTCAATTCCAATATTAAAAAATTACAAACTTCATACCTATTAAAATCTAAGAGAATAAGTTACAAGTTTTGTAAAGATAACTTTGTCTGATTTGGCCTACATCAATATAGTTTATTTGATAACAATAGGATATGATTTCTATCACGAGTAGTGCTACAGCCTAAGTCAAGACTCAATTTCATGCCAAATTTTTAAATTCTTAGAGACAGAATTAAAAGTCTACTTCTTCAAGAAAGTTGGAGTCATATGTTTCTAATTTAATTTGATTAAGAATAGACTCATTTTGAAATCTACATATCAAGATATAATCAAAATACCGAAACATATTCAATGAAAATATTCAGTTCATAATATTCCAGCAGACTTACTCACTTTCATCCAATCAATCTTTTTCAAATCAATTCAGATGGCTCTAAATTTTTATGGAGAGGAAAAACAATGTCTTAGGAATGTATTGATTCAATTTTCAAGTCATTTAGAGGTTAGGAGACAAAGTGATAGTTGAACGAATCCAAACTGTTTAGTGTTAGAAGCACTGTTGGTCCTCTTGCATGTAATACATTGGTTACATATATATGATGCCACATGTCACACGATAATTTTTCTCTTATTTTTTAAAAATTTTTCTTAGTCCAAAATATCCCAAATTTTTTAAAATTTACCAAAAATTTTGAAATAATAATTATTATCACCAAATAAATTTTCAACATAATAAATCCACAATTCGCATTTTAATCGCATTTATAAATCAATTATACCCAGAAAATGTTAATGAATGCATGTATAATTATTTCATGAATATCAACACAATTCACATATTTAAAACTGCCATATGATGTACGAAATGCATTTCTAATTTCTCAGTATTATCTCATTTACACAATTCTGGGATCCTAGCCCCTAACATAGGATATTGGGACGTTACAGATACAGTGATGTTTCATATAGGAAGAAGAGAATACAGACAAGAAGGTTCATGATTAACTTTTCTCCCCTTTCCACACTAATACACTTGTCTCTTTTTAAAACATCAATCTCTTAACTTCCCAGGTAACTAACGTCTAATATCTTAACTTCCCCGGTAACTAGCGTCTACAATTGCTGCTCCTCAAGGCACTTGACAATTCTTCACTTTGTTGCAGATCCTTAATTCCAGGAACAGATGCCACCTCATGGTTCAAAGTTTGACCTTAGTTATTTTGTAATATGACATTTCCTTCCCCATCAAAACGGACCTTGTCATTAAGGTTGAAATGAGGATACAACTGCAATATCTGAGAGAAAAATTCCCAAGTAGGTGTAGTAGGACCATCCCATTCAATCAAAACTTCTAGCTGAAAGACCCCAGCATGCAGTACACGACAAATATCTAGCACACGACGTGGTCAGTAAATTGGACCAAGATCATTAGTCATCAGAGGTAAAGGATTATCTGTTGGGTAGGATCACCATCACATTTCTTAAGGAGAGAGACATGGAAAATGGGATATAAACAAGATGTAGCAGGTAACGCCAGACGATAAGCAACAGAGTCAACCTTAGAGAGTACTTGTAAAGGAACAAAATACCATAAACCAAGCTTTTGTGATTTTTGTAGTTGCAAAGAATGTTGTCAATAAGGCTGAAGGTTGACATAAACCCAATCACCAACTTGAAAGGAAACCTCAAAGCGTTTAGTGTCAGCAAAGCGCTTCATTCGATCCTGAGCATGTTGTAAATTAACCTTAAGCCGAGCAAGAAGGGCATCATGTTCTTGAAGTTGTTGCAAAACATCAAATGGTGTATCGTCGGAAGGATTAACTTGAAGCAAGGTTAGAGGATCACGACTATAAACCACTTTAAATGGTGTCATGCGAAGAGAAGTGTGAAAGGAGGAATTATACCAGTATTCAGCCTATGGTAAATACTAAACCCATAGGTGTGGGTGATCAAAGATAAAACAGTGTAAGTACATTTCAATGCAACGATTAAAAGCTTCAGATTGGCCATCCATTTGTGGGTGATAAGTCGAACTCATAGCCAAAGTAGTGCCCTGTAAATGAAACAAATGTTACCAAAAAGTGCTGGTGGAAGTCTTATCCCAATCAGAAACAATAGAATAGGGAACACCATGAAGCTTGACAATGGTATTAGCAAAATCCTCTATAATTTTCATGCTAGTGAAATTGCTCTTCAATGGAGCCAAGTGGCGGTACTTAAAAAGTCGATCAATGGCAACCATAATAACAGAAATTCCATGTGAAGAGGCAAATGAGTAATGAAGTCCATAGCAGTATCTTCCCAAATTTGAGTTGGAATGGGAAGTGGACTAAGTAATCCAATTGGATGTAATTGAGAAACTTTTGCTTGTTAACAAACAGAACAACGTTGAACAAATGCTTTAATATCAGCTCTCATATTCTTCTAATAAAATTAATGAGATATCTGAGCAAAAGTTGGTAGAAAACCAGAATGCTCACCAACAGCAGAAAAGTGAAACTCATGAAGAATTTTCTGAATGAGAGAGTGGGCAGTTGAAGAAACTACCATGCGACCATTATACAATAATAACCCATCATAAAGTGAATAAGAAGGCATGGTTAAAGCAACATTGTGAAAATTAGCAAGTAAACCTTGCAATGCAGAAGAAGTTTTAAGCTTTATAAAAATATCATCCATTAGAGAACTATGAGGTATAGATAAGGCAGACAAACATAATCTAGATAAAGCATCTACAGTTTAATTATGTGCATAGAGTAATTGTAACCCATTAACTTGGGAAGAAATTGCCACTAGTCGGGTGTTTGGACTACTTGAGCAGTCAAGTGCTTAAGACTTTGGTGATCTGTGCGAATAATAAACATGTCCCAAAAGATATTGAAGAAACTTCGCAACAACATTTGTGATGGCCTGCATTTCATGAACATAGGCAGGTTGTGAACTCATTTTTGGAGAAAGCTTTTTAGAAAAATAAGAAACCGAGTGACCATTCTGGCTCAAAACTGCACCAAGCCCATGTCCAGAAGCATTTGTCTCAACAATGAAAGGCTTAGAAAAAGCATGTAAAGCAAGGATAGGTGTAGAAGATATGGCTTGCTTCAATTGTTGGAAAGCAACTTGTGCTTCCTTGGACCAAATAAATTTATCCTTCTGCAGCAACTGAGTCAGGGGAAAAGAAATAGAAGCACAATGTCGATAATACCCTGTGAGTTAACTCATTAAAGATATCTTTCAGACGTGTGTTACCAGCCATAAAAATGAAAGCACCAAATTGTTATAATTAACCTGCAATAAATTTTTTTAAAAAAAGAACAAGAACAAGAACTTTCACATAGCAATATGATTTTTTAATTGGTAAGAGTCAGATACAGTGATGTTTCAGATAGGAAGAATAAAATACAGATGAGAAGGTTCATAACTAACTTTTCTCCTCTTTCCACACTAATACACTTGTCTCTTTTTAAAACATTAATCTCTTAACTTCCCAGGTACTAACGTCTAATTTCTTGACTTCCTAGGTAACTGGTGTCTACGGTTGCTGCGCCTCAAGACACTTGGCAATTCTTCACTTTACTGTAGATCCTTAATTCCAGGAACAGATGCCACCTCATGGTTGGAAGTTTGACCTTGGTTATTTTGTAATATGACAGGAGCCAGCAGAGCGTCACTCATCTCGTTCCTTGCATACGGTGGCAATGGTGACTTTAATGTCATTGGTTTACCCACTATACTGATGGTGACACCTATCTATATGGGTGTTGTGTGGATTGTCTACTTTTCTGTTTTGTTTACATTCGGGTGTTTATACTTTTGATTTGTCATAATCGTAAGTAAATGTTGGTGTATACTTAGATACATAATGAATGTTTAGTTATTTACTATAAATAATTAGGACTTATACGTTAGTCATCCTTATCTTTTGATAATAAACTTAATTTATCAAATCTTTTACAACCTTACAAGAAAGATGCTTGCAATTATTTAAACAGAGACTTCAAGTTGCTCATTGTAGAATATGTGAAAAACAGGGACTTCAAATCGCTCATAGTTATGCATGCTAATCGCAACTAGATGCTCTTCCAATTGGCTTAACTGATGGACCTACTGCTTACTTTAAGCTCTCAAAGCTTGTTCAGTGCAAGATATTAAGTTTTATCTCTTCCTTTTCGAAAGTAACATGAACTCCATGTTTTCCAAATATAAATTGATTCTTAATTACTATGCATTAGGAACTATTAACCATCACAATTCACTTTTGTTGCCATTTTCCTTTTAATTTGTATTATTGGTTGTTTGAATGGACATATTTAGCTTGGTTGATGTCAACTTAATGAAGATAAAAGCATACTTTCATCAATTATAATTAAGTTTTATGTTTTACATTTTTCAATGTAAATCTTTGTTTTTGGTGAAGTTGATTTTATCAACTAAAAATATTTTGGCATAAATGTTCTTAAATTTTCTTTACTTAGTACTTCATTTCATCTACTTCATTTCATCTACATTTTTATAACAATGTTATTGATTGTGTCAATTGTAAAATCATGGAAATCCCACTAGCCTCTAAGTTAAGCTAGTTTTAAATAACTTTACAACACACAGGGGTCTTCTTATGGCAAAGTATATCATCACCTTCATAATTGCTTGCAACTTATGGTATCAATTAGTATAAGCCTTCAATAGAAACAAAGTTCTATAGGTCATTCAATCAATTAAAATTTTATTTTATATTTGACTATGTAGAATAAAGTTCAAGAAGAGGGTGAAGTAAATTATGATGCAATTCAATCAACGCCTTTACGATTGGTTGACATTTCGCTCGTGTTTTATGAAGAATGTCAAACTATTCACGTGGTGTAGGTGTTAAGGGGATGTCATCAAACTATCAAGAAAAAAGTAAGATTCTTGCTGAAAATAGGATAGCAAAGAAATGTCAAAGTGAATTGGTTAATGAAGTTGCGAGGCTTAATGAAACATCAAAAAAGCAAGAAGAGGAGATTCAAGCTTAACGTGAAACATTGGACCAAAAAAAATTAATTTTAGTGTTTAGTTTTGTTTCTTACTTGTGATTACTATAAGTTTCAAAATAATTGTTATATTCAAAATTTTATTTGTGATAATAATGAACATAGTAGTGACAAAATTATTATACGGTATAAATTTTAAATTTGTGATGAAAATTTATTGATACCATTAATAAAAGTATTGGTGACTATATTTTTCTAGCTAATAATAAGGACATAATTTATTACTATTAAATGATAATAGTAATGACAAAATATCTTTTACAGATAAGACTTACTTAAGTGACAATATTTCTTTTCACAATTTTATATAATTTTAGTATGAAAATGTTATCACAATATAATAGTATTTGTTATGCTTCGATGTGTCACTATTAATATTTGTGACATTTTGATGTATAACTATTAATATCTTTTGTCAACACTATCATCACAAATGAGTAATGTTATTATGAAAATATAGTTGTGTTATTTATGCAAATAATTTCAATGGCAAAACAATGTTCACAAAATTATAAGTAATTATGACAACTTTTAAATATAGTCACTATTTATCAATAACAGAGGTATTTGTGACAACTTGAAAAAATCGTCACAAAAATTAATAGTGCCCAACATTCTTGTTTTTATTGACAACTTTAGCTTTCACTAAATGTCCATTTTCTTGTAGCCAAGGAAGTTTTATAAACCGTAAAGGTGAATACATTTCATTTTAAGAATCCTATTAAAAAGCTCGAATTTCCTTTAGAGTGATATTTGATTATCTGGTATTTTAATTTTCCTAACCCCCATCACACTTCAGAAGAAAATTTATCTTGAACGATCAACCTTCTTTAGTCTTGGAGATGGAATTACAAGAAATTAGAGTATTAGTAGCAAAATTTTGCAGCAACATTATTTAATTTTCTCGTTAAGAATGATAATCTGACATCAAAATTAAAAGTTTGGAATATATATACACTTTAGTATCGATAAGTGTATTAAAATACCAAAGTTTGTAACTTGCTTCAAATGGCCTTAGTTAGAATGCAATTACAGTAGCAACTCAGGCGACTCACTTTCTGTGATTGAAAGATAGGATTAGTATTCTTATTGTGGAAAACTCATGTTTCCTCTGAAGGTCGAAGGACAATCTTTTTCATTTCATACGCCCATAGGTTCACATAAGAATAGAGAAAAGATGAACATCGTCACCTCTTTTCTTCTGTTTTCGTGTTATTGCCTGTAGAATAAGGTGATTGGAATAATGTCTCAGAACCAACAAAAGGAAGAGAGAGTTCAGAATCAGTGGTAACAGAAAGAAACAAAGCTTTTCTTAAGCAGTGGAAATAAAGTTAATATATATACAGAATAAAGACGTGGCCCTAAGCCTTTGTATAATATCGTATGAATGTCTCAGGTATACGAAGAGTTAATTTATTGTAGTATTGTATAAGAATAGTTGTATCAACGCTTGATCGGGTGACCTTCAACTATACGCGTGGGCTACTATATCTTACATAGCTTGCCCAAACTACGAATGCGCTTCTCTATCGTTCCACACTTGTTTTATTTCTGTTCTATTCGATTTCCTTAACATTCTTTATTTTATGACGACTATGCATATGCTATAAATAGAGAGACCTGATTCACCTAACCACATGTTCATGGAGCTTCGATCTTCGTAGAATACTGCATGTCCTTTTTCACAAAAGGGGAACAGCTTGAAAACCCGGAGATGTAATTATCAATACCCTTTTTCCGCATGTTTTGCTATTCTGAAACTATTCTCCACAGGGAATGGCAACTCACTGAACATTTTGTAGCTATCCTTTCAGTGGAAACCCACGAGCAAAGCCTTTCGATTATAGAAAAAACACTTCCAACAAGTCCCTAGAAGCAGATAGTTACTGGCTTCGTCTCTGTTGAATTCTGAGTACAGCACATGGGACCAGGATTCAGCCTTTTCCTTTCCTTGATATCTTAGGGTCAAGTGCAAACCAATAATCAATTCTTTGCCCGAATTGTGCTCCCCTACAGGGCCTTGGTTGGCCAGTATGCATACACGAATTAATTACCTCCTATAGAAATGGAAGCTATTCAGTCTCCAATTTCGTTACAAGTAGTTGAAGGTTGGCATAGGTTTTAGATAAAAACCACAGTGCAATAATAGGTAAATGAATTGTATATCCTACGGAGGAAGTGTAGTGCAGTGAGTAAAGGGTTTCTTTATTATCAAAGTTGGTGCATATTGGGAAGCCACCCCTTCAATTTAGGGTATGGGATTGGCAACCACTAGTCAGCACTCAATAGTCCCTGTAAATTTTCATTTTGCCAAAGGGACAAGCTTTCCTGTAGTTTGTGAGAGACTTAACACAGGGGTTGGAGTTCGCTAGTCGGCTACTAAGTAAATATGGTCCCACATTATGACCAAACCATTCGACATAAGCCCTTATTTTTCTGCAATCCCTTTCCTCTTCTCTTCCATCTTCGAATACCCTTTTGGCCCTGTATGTTTTATCGCAACATTTTCACTTGGACACTTCTCCTGAAGACCCGTTTGCAGCCCATCTCAAATTCCTTTTCGAGGATTCAACTTACATTCACTATTTGCCACAATGGTAAATTTAATTAACAGTACATTAACATCATCCTGCACAGGAAACGTCAAATACACAACGTCACAATGTACATAGACCATGCAACCCAGCATTTACTTCTCCATGTTTCCACATTTCGTCTCTTTAGTTTCCTTCCTATTCAAAATACAAGCCACCCCCTATACTACCACCAATTCAGTTACAAATTTCATTCTTTATAAGCAGTTTTGTATCATCATTTTTATTGCTCAACTCTTTCTCTGTGGCGTGTGTGACTGTGTACGCTAGTTTTTCAGTGTTACCATCTCATTTTCTTTACTTCGGCCACTTTTTAAATATTTGGGGAAATGAGGAGAAATCTGGTACTTGTATTATGGCTCGTCTTACTTGTGTCCCTTGTTGATCTCAGTCATGGCTCAAGGAAAACGATGACTTTCAAGATTACGCCCCACTCTCAGAACTCACCAAGTACAATTTCAGGGTTTTTCCCAAAGGGAATTCCTATTCCATCTTCGGGTCCATCGAAGAGGCACAATGAAATCGGTTTACAAAGTTCAAAGACTTCTCCATGAAAGGAGTGCAGAAACAATCCATGAATAATGCTGATACGATCTTACTCACATAACCTTCTTCATAGGTATGCGTGTGTGTGTGTGTATATATATATATATATATAATCCGGAGGCCAATGGCGGGGTTAGTTAATTTGTCTTCACTTTTTGGGATTTCTAAGGGGAATTGTTTGCGTAGTGTTTTCTTAGTTGACTTCTCCTTCCATAAGGAGTGTTAACTAGTTAAAAAGATTACAAGAGGCCTCAGGCTTTTCTTTTTCCGGTTTATCCTTCTTCAACTCTTGTGTTTTTTGCTTGTCATTCATCAGCATTTGGGTTTTCCATCTAGTTTATGTTAATTCACGATAAACTGTATTCAGGACTGATCAGAATTTTGACTACAGTACAATGGAAAGTAGTTCTACTTCTTCATGGGATAGAAAGTAAACAAAATCTTTTGCAGTTTACAAGATAGAGTAATGTGGTATTATTCTATGTGAGATTGAAAGTCGTCATGATTCTCTGGTAAGCAAGACAATGAACAGTTTAATAGCATGACGTTCATATCCTCACTGATTATGTAATAGTGACGTGAGATTATGTTATTTTGATTTGATCTCGTATATATAATAGTTAAGGGAGACCTGCCCGATCCTACACCTCAAACTTTTAATTGTTCATGAGACAGCTTACAAATTCATTAATCTTTTTTAATTTTTTGACGACAAATTGATTAAAACCGAAAAGCAATTAGCTAGATGCCTGACTAAATCACAGTTCACATGAAACAGAAATTATTTTGTATTGCACATCAACGGACTAAAGCAAAGGGGTAACAAGGTTTTATTTTGTTTGGTATATTAAAGTCCAAAATTGTATGTAAACTACTACACACCTCATGCACCAATCACCAGTAACAACAGAAATTATTTATTTATTGGAGGAGGAACAGCAATATTAATTTAGGTGAACAAAAAATATTCTGAATGATAAAAGGTCATGTGATGAATGTATATCATGGGATGTGAATGGTTGCAAATCAAACACGACAAATGGAGGCCATGTGAGACCAATGAGAAGTGATAATATATCCTTAAGGACAAGCTTGAAGTCATAAGATGGTTATAAAAAAATTGAAATTTGGATATTGAAAGAGGGAAATGACTAGTGGGTTCAGTTAAAAGGAGGACCCATGCAAGTTTATCATGTGAATTTCCTGAGGTAGATGGCATGAAAGTCCTTTTGAGTTGACTAAATATGGAGTTTGCTCGACAAAAAGGGAAAAAAAAAATACTTCTTGGACTAACCCTAAACTAAAGACGAAGGCCCTTTGCTTCCTTTTCCTCACCTGCTTCAAAGCCAATAACATAATGTTGGAAGAAACATGCGATGGATATGCTGAAAAAATAATATATAAGCCTACAGAACAAATACTAACCGAAAATTATTTTTTATTGTTGCTGGTAGTTTACGCAATGCAACAAACGTAGTACGTTGTTGCCTATCTGTTTCCTCTAACAAGGACAATTGTGCAGTTAGAATTGTAATGATTTTATTATTTGTCATCTAATTCTTCATTCTGACTCGTATTTTAGATTACAGATTGGATTTTTTTTTATTAAAAAAAAAAAAGAAAAGAATGCAAATCACGTAGCACTCTGCACTAAACAAGTGATCAAAAAAGCATAGATAAAGGGAATTAAACATGTAACCTTTTAATCTCATGTTCCTTCACTTCATCAACTCCATTTTCTCAAAAAGTCAGAGAGTTCAAGCCAAGTTACTCCATGCAATGGCAAAATCTTTTGCGGCAAAGGATGCTACGGGAGGGGTTTCAAGGCTTTGCAATTGTCTTGTGTTGTTGGACTTGCCCTTTCCATTACCAACTCCCTTCCCAACTATGCCGTCCTTTTTGGAAAATTAAGCAACAATTAGTAGTCAAGCATTTGTCATGTCTGCTGAATTTCATAGCATTGACTTTCTCCAATTCTCAATACAATCCCCAAGAGGAAATTTACACATATTTAGCCCCAGAAAGGCGTGTGGGAAGAGAAAAAGTAAGCCAATGGATCGGAAAAAATTTGTTATAATAATGAAAAGGATGGCAAGTCAAGACGGTGATCCAGTAGAAAAAATTCCCATTATAAGAAAATAATAAGTTGGAGAAAGATACATGGATGGGAAGCAACGGAGCAGAAACTTTCTCGCCCTGATCATCTTAATTGACGCTTTCTATATACAATACAATGCAACAGCTACGTAAAAACTGAAAAGGGCTGACACCCCAGAAAATTAAATGGAAGAACACAAAATTAATTACGAAAAAGAGGAGGCGGTGAACGTTTAATCTTTCCTTGACTAAAATCCTCTGATGAGAATACAAAATACATGAACAGATTAACTCTGCTTCTAAGTTTGGGAAGTTGCTGACATTCCCCCTTCTGATCTCCGGGCAGTCTGTCCAGAAACTGATGATCTGTCCGACCCCTGAACATTATATTTTTCATACACTTTGTCACGGTTCTCAGACCACCATGTCTCTGCTTGATGCTCTCCAAATCTTCTACGGCTGCAGAAACATGTAGGTTATCACTTTGCAATGAGATGATTATAGCTGCGAACATCTTAAAAGCTCAAGGTTTGTAACATCTGCCTTGGCAGAAGGTTGGCTTGCTCTAATAGTGTTAATAAAGCTGACTAAATCAACCTCTTAGGATACTTCAGGATAATTCTCTAGACATATGATCACTAAAATAAACTCTATTAAACGTTGGATTTTGTAAACAGTTTGCTACCATAATCGCGTTCGTCAAAATGTAAACTATATCGTAGACAGAGGTATTTATATAGCAAGCATAGGCAGCAAAATACATGAAATTAGAGTACCTGAAGCGCACTCGTTTAAGATCCCTAGTTCCATCATGCAGGGCCACGAGAGTTATGTAAACACCAGGCTCATACTGTTCAATCCATTCAGCCTCAACCTGATTACCATTCGCAATTAATGGTGAATCCCTGGTGTTCATACCATTATCACCAGTTTGAAGAGGTCTAGATTCCCGTCCTGTGTCTGGCAAATTAACATTAGTTGCCTGAACCCCCTGACCACCATTGGACAATCTAGCATCTGGACGATCATCCTTTTCACGTTGATCCCTGAATGGCAGAATGGGTCCCTGTGTTCCATTTATTGTGGTAGTATCACTCCTTAATGGAGAGAGTAAGGCAGTTCCACCAGTAGGGTCTGATCTAGAATGCTCCTCTCCATTAGAATCAAGGTGATGAATACCATTCAGTTCCAATCCATTCGATAGACAAGCGCGTCTCAGGCTCTCGGCATCATACACTCCAGGTGGCAGCCTCTCAGCCATATCCTTAAGCTAGAATTATAGGGTTGAAGTACTTCAGTGTAAGATTTTGCAAGGTAAACAAAAATAACATTTTCAACATTTGTGGAAGTCTGACTCAAACAACTTAAAGAAACTGTCCAATAACAGTAAGAAATGTAAACAAAATAGGGCATCTGACAACTTTAACAACTTGTCCAATCATATACTTAACAGATATTCTTCTACACCAATGGTGAAGTATTATCCTTTCTAACAAAGAAGGTATTCCAACAATCTGTTAACTTCCAACAAATATTTGCCACTCCATAAATTCAAACGTGACCTAGGATAGAAGAAAGCATTAGCAAAAAGGAGAAAAGTAACAAATGAAGCATGATACCTGAGCAGTAAGTGACTTTATAACTTCTTTTGCAGCTTTTGATTTTGCCGACTCTTCTGCCGCTGCCGCCATAGCTTCTTGTACCTTCTTTGCTGATTTCTGAAGTTCTAATTCCTGGAATTCGCATCTCTGTCTCAGGCTCTCAACCTAGACCAGATCCATCACCCGCAAGAATTAGACATTATAAACAAAACAGTAAAAGAAAATTTTACAAGCAAGCACAAAAGAGGAGAGAGGGAGAGGGAGAGAGAGAAGAGGAGTGACAAATAACTTTCAGATCCAAATCTCAATTCAGAATCCAATCCAAGTAACAATAGATTAGGTACTTCTAAACATCCAGAATCTGACACAAATGAAAACACATATCATGTAAATAACTATTGTTTCATAAACTTAAGAACCTGAGTTAAGAATCATTAATTTGGGAACTGAAGCAACTTACTTGTGCACGCAATTTAAGCACTTCTTGATTCAAAAGTTCATTTGTTTTCTTCAGACTATCAGTAACACTTTTGGAAAAGGAAAGTCCTGATGTTGTTGGAACTGGTGTAGCTGAACGTGGTGGGCTTGGTCTCCTTGACAAAGGTGACACAGACCTGGAACTCACGCCAGATGTTGTAAGAACTTGCTTGGGAATTTTTGACCGCAAATCAACAGTACCGGACAAAACAACATCTTTCAACTGCAATAGGGAAGGAGCTTGTGGAGCACGAACAAGGGAGAATGTTTCATTTCTCTTTCCTTGTTTGGCTGCCTTGTTATCTAACTGTTTAATCAATTCCATATTTGAGGGCACTGATGACTTTGACAACCTTATTTCAGCCTTATCCAACCTGTCTTTGTTTTCACCTGAAAGGCGAGGCACAGAATTCCTCCTATTATTGATTATTGCTTCTGACACCTTGTTCAGTTTGACAAAACAGGAATCACAGACACGATAAGGTTTGCCAGGATTAGGAGCTAAGGCTGCTCTCATTGCTTTCCTAGAGCTGCACGAATGGCAATGAACAAGTCCACAATTGTAGCAGTTATGCCTCTTCCGAGTAAAACCAAAAGCCTGTCTGCAGGATGAGCACTGAGACTGCTCAGCACCAGATACCCATTTATGAAGACATATAGCTGCAGTATAGTTTGCACCACACGCTATATATTTTACATGTCTGTCTTTCAAAGCTTCAACCAATGTTGGTGTTTTCCTGTCCTCAATATCACCATGGCCCAACCTACCATTAGCACCTTTTCCCCAGGTATAAACTTCATTCCGTGATGTTAAAACTGCAACATGATATGCACCACAAGCAATTTCTTCAACAGATTCTCCAGAAAGCTTGTCTTCTACCAAGCAAGAGTGTTTTCCATCAGCATGACGATTCCCAAGTTGACCATAAACAGTACTCCCCATTGTAAAAACATGTCCCGAAGTGGTCAAACCAACAGTTAAACTATGCCCACAAGAAACTTTATGAAAATTGTAATCAATCAGTGCAGGGACACATGTGGGCTTAAGACGAGGTTCCTTGTCTCCATGTCCAAGGCGATTTTTATCCCCATCACCCCAAGTAAACAATTTTCCGGATGAAACGCTGGCACTAGACTGGGTGACAATAACCTCAACTACAGCAGCCGTATGCCATACTCCGCATGCAACACCAATTGTCCTCAACCCAGACAGAGATTCCACTTCTCTAGGAAAAGCTACGCTTTCTCTGTCACCATGCCCCAAGACCCCAAATGTTCCATCACCAAATGTGAAGAGCTGTCCGGTTGATGTTATCAAGGCTGTATGCCATGGACCACAAGTTACAGAACTGACTTGAAGCCCTTCAAGAGGCCCAGAGATTCTCTTAGGTATCCAATGACAGACATCAGTACCATGACCAAGAAGCCCAGCATTATGTGTGCCGTCTCCCCATGTATACAATTCCCCAGCAATTGTGACAGCGCAAGTATGAAATTCTCCACAAGCTACAAAGTCAACAGTAGTTACAGCCAAAGATTCGACCAGACGAGGTTGAATAACATCCTTACCAACACCATGGCCAAGCCGTCCACCAGATTCTTCACCCCATGTGAAAACTTCGCCTTGCCTTGTGACAAGCGCAGCATGCCTAACCCCACAGCCTATATGATGCACATCTAAAACCACATTAGACTCTAGTGGCCTGGGGAGAAGTACGTCAGCTCTACTGCTCAAATAATTGGTACTCTTGTCAGCTCCAATCTTAATAACGCCATCAGATATGACTTCACCCCATATATATACATCACCCAGTGCATCACAATCATCTGGTGCAGAACCATGACTTGAAGTACTCGGTTGACTGGAGACACTGACCCGAAATGCATCTGAATTAGATCCTTTAACTTGCATATTTGTGTTGTCTGATGCTACATGTGATCGATCAGAGTGTGGAGAATTCTCAGGCTGAAAGTTCTTTGGAGAAGTAGTGGCGTTGAAACTGAAAGAAATCTCTGGAGAGCTGGTATCTCGTGTAATACTAAGGGAACTGTCACTTGGACTATTGGAAGTCAAGTCTTTACTATCCTGACAGAATCAACCGTTTAATTGTAAAATGGTATATATATAGAAGAAAACAGGAAATGACTTCACAGTTAAAGTTTATACCCCTCAGTATTCAACCAAAGAAAGGAACAAAATGAGAACAACAGAAAATCATAAATTGCAAAAACATAGCAAGAATTTTGGGGATTATTTGAATTCATGATTGTACTCCAAACTGAGTATGATTACAATAAGCAACCAAATGGAAGAACTTTGGTGGGATAGCCACCCTTCATTTAGGTGTCGTCTACATTGGTTTGCAAACATCATATATAAGTTTCCACTATGATTAGCTGTTCGATTGTTAGTTTATAACATCATGCATCAAAGGCAACGTTTGGACAAGGTAAGGTAGGAAGAGAAAGTAGCACAAGCTGCAAAAAACCAAGATAAAGATTAGAAAAGGCAGAATTACATCAAGGTAGAGGCCTCCATCATTCCATCCATCGATTTTGGATCGCCCACCTTGACCAGAAGATATTAAAGCTTTTAGGCCAGTAATCCACACCTCTGCCTCAACTTTGTCCTTGCAAATCTAGAAGACAACAATAAATAGGATTCAGAACTTTGCAGATGATACAGTAAGCAAATCACTGTGTAACAATTCTATCACCAACCAGATCAAGAGATCGCTTCCCGCTGTTGTATATAAGGGAAAATGATAAATAGTCTTTGTCAGGACGGGGATAGCGCTGGAAAACAGCCTGGTAGGAAACCAACAAGATCATATTTGGCAGAAGCTCATGTCGAAGGTATAAGGCAGAATTATAACTTCAGATATCAAACAATAGATTATTTATCAGAGAAACATTACACCAATGAAAAAGATTCTGAATCTTACAGTTCTCTGTCCAGGAACAATTCTAGAGACAGAAGATAATTTGAGACTTCTCTCGCCACTACTTGAAATCCAGTTCAATGTCGATCCATCCTGCATATTACAGCGCCAATAAATTATGCAAGAAGTTGCAATGATCTTGGTAACATTTAGATGGGAAAACACAGGAAACTGCCATCCATATTATTCAAACACTAAGCATATTAGAATGCAGAATTCAAGAAATGGGCTTCAAAAGGTGGATTATTTTAGCCGATAGTAATGGAAACAAGCTTCTGGCGCATATCTAGCAGTTGAGATAAATGTTTGTTTAGGTAAAAACCAATGGACCTTGACTGGAAAAATATATTTTTTGGATGTATAAATGCAGAAAAAGATTGGGAAACCCCAAAAGCTGCAACTAGTATCATTCAGTGCTCCTTCACAAGTACTATCTTCATTTATTAGTCATCAGCACATCGAATTATGAGACAAGAAAATCTCTTATGGACCAGTTTAGTAAGTATCGCTCTCACACTGAAACTGCAACAGGGATAAGTAAAGCAACCAATGACCAATTTAAATTCTCAGGGAACTAGCAGCCAAATAAACAAAATATATTCCTGAGATTATCATGAAACCATATATTAATTTACGGTCGAGATTTTCTATTTGACACACTTCTCACTACAGAAAGTTATAAAGGGACTCAAATATGATTAACAAAATATATCCAAGATCATATATTAATTAGCTCTTCAAACTACATAACATGAGTTCTTTATCATGATCGCAAGATAGCAAGTTTTAAATTACAAGACCATAAATATAAACTAATCCAGTATCATAACATTGCATGACAGTTAAAATCATCTTGGAATAATTCTTTTTCAGCTCGATGCACCAAAGATGGCAAGTATTTTTAGACCAGGTTTAGAAATAAACTTACATTAGAAAGTCTAAATGGGCAAAACTTAGGCTTCCCCTTCCGACCATATTTAAGAAGTTGAGCTCCCTTTTTCAAAGCTATCAATGCCTGAGAAAACATAAGAGTTTTTAAATAATTATGAGAAGGGTATTATATATTTTAAAGTATATGGAACAAAAGAACAGAGAGGAGGAAACACCAGCTGAATATTCAGATAATTAGATTGCATAACTTCTGGGCTGATATAGTAATTACAGTGAAATAACAAGTTACAAATTATTGAAGCAACAAATCCTTGTGCACTCATGAAATTTTATTTACATGCCAACTTCTCGATTGTTACCGGAGCTATTTGTTGGAGAATCAGATTCCTGTCTCCCATTTCATAGTTAGTCTTAACTTTCACATTCTACCAAAATGTATAAAGCTATTACATCAAAGAAAATGGGAAGCTATCAGGCCTAAAGATCATATCATTAAAATCCCAATAAGCTAGTACACGTTTCTTTACACAACGGACGGCAATTTTCTCCAGTTAATTTCTTCTAGTAAAAAGCAGTTCCAAGCACCGTTTAAGATTAAAAAACCAGCAATTTATAAAACTTGCACAAATGGAAAATTAATATTAAGACCGCAAGAAACGAAATGACTACTTATTAAGCTTACTATCCAAAGTAAATAATCCAAAATCCTAAGCCATGAAGAATAATTTGCTCCCATTTCTTGGCTACAGTACAGTCATAATCGAATGTGATTTTACATCTTAACTAAACATCCCAAATTGAAACCTCAAACTAACCACTTCACGTACAAAAACCTCCCGGAAAGAGAGAAGAGATTTTGTACACGATTTCTTACAACGTAAAAGTCCATTCTTTTCCCATTGCAAGCACGAAAAGAAATCAAAATTTCTCAGCAAGTTGGCACTTGAGTTGAAAAATATCATGTAAAGAAAAATGAAGGGTCCAAGACAAAATTCCACTAGTTTGAACTCTTTGAAACGCATAAATATAGCAGGGTTTTTCAGAGGGAGAACCTGGTCAATGTCACGGTTGGCATTACCGTAGCAAACAAGATCTGCCATTCCATGTGAAGATATTTACCAGAACACCACCTCCGACTCCGATCGCTCACCGGAGCTCCGTTCATCATATACCATCTAACTCACTCCTCACATCAAAACCCCCGCTCTCTCCCTATCTTTCCAGCCCAAAACCACCAACTTTTTCTTTCACAGATCTGCGCCTATCTCTACAAGCGACAAATAATTCAAAATTCCCAAGTCAAAGCCGCTGATCGCCAAGCTTGACTCTCCTAACAACAGAGGCTGTCTT
The DNA here is from genome assembly GCA_029891385.1 of Erythroxylum novogranatense. Lineage (NCBI taxonomy): Eukaryota > Viridiplantae > Streptophyta > Magnoliopsida > Malpighiales > Erythroxylaceae > Erythroxylum > Erythroxylum novogranatense. The sequence goes on from CM057229.1 coordinate 20,785,027, forward strand.
CTTGGAATTGTCGACTACAGTTGCAGCTTTCACGTCAAATGGAAGCGCTGAAGCGGCGGAACAAAGACTTGGCGGCGTCGCCGGACGGAGAAAGAGAGGAGGGAGGGAGGGAGGGAGAGAGAGTGCGTGCGTATTTTTTTGGTTAATATTTGTACAAGTACGGAGGGAGTCAAAGATGAGAAAACAAAAAGAAAAATAAACTAAAAGCGGGAGACTGAGAAAAAGCAAAGACGATGGGACATTTCCCAAGCACAAGCACAGCTTAATCGCTATTCTTTTCTTCTTACTTTAAAACATTAACAATTCTCAAAATATTAAAAAAGTATATAATAATAAAAGAGGTTGACATTCACCTCCAGCCTCCAGGTCCAGGGTAAGCTAAACACAATTTTATGACAAAATTACAATCTATTAGAATTAGATACATTGGATTTATTATGTGTGTCCTATCTCCCATCGTTCAGGCACACATGAAAATGAAAATAAGAATAAAGAAAGGGACGCGATCTTACATGCACATAATTTTAATTCTATCTCACCATATCATACTAAACCAGTTAATCAGAAACATAATCAGACCGGAGTGTGGGGACGTTTAAGATAGGCGTTTCATCTTTTGAGTACAAGTTAACCAGAAACATAGTCAGTCATATTGTGATCTCTCGAAATGGTCGAATCAGTTTTATTCTATTACTACATTGTAACTCATTCTCATGCGTGAAAGTTGTTTGGGAATTCATGGACTGACAAACTAGGGAGAGATATTTTTTTAACAACTGCAACTGCACTGCAATCTGCATAGCTTTTCAGACTAAAATGACAAAAACACCCCTGAAGATATCGAGATTTTTCTTGATGTACGTGTGCCTCTCTTGGATTTGGTTGGTGAATTGATCGGCCACGTTCCGTCGACGATGATCAGCCCCTTTTTTTTTTGTTTTTTTTAGCTTTATAACTTATATAATACCACGAAATTTAACAAAGCTTTATATTGGTCAGTGGTCAAAGGTTGACGCTATAATTAGATTAAAAAATCTACTATTTTATGATTACTAAATAATAGTTTTTGTTATTAATTCTAACATTTAACATTTTATTGAATAATAACAATATCCTTTACCGCAAAATAAAAATTAAAAAAAAACTCTGGTTTTATAATTGAGTTTAAGGTCAATTTTTAATATAGTTATACATCCAGACCTTATTAATGATATTAAGTTGGTTAGAACAAATAATTCCAATGTATTGATGTTGATGTGCAGCACAAGCATACGTCTAAGAAACAGACAGCCATGGAATTGAAGTGGATTATTATTATTATTATTATTATTATTTGGAAGGTATTGAAATGAAACGTTAAATATAGGTAATGATGCAATGATTATAATTGAAACATGATGAGATGAAAGCCGCCCTTCTAGTTCTAGACTTTTGTTTAAGTTCTAAGTTGGAATCATTGTGAAAGGGAAGTACAGTGAGTGAGTGAGTGAAAAGCATTGATGCAAAGTGAAGATGAAGCGTTTCATATGAAATGACGAGAAAGAAGATGAGAAATTTGGTGTATTCGTCTTCCAAAGGCTAGCTTTGTAGACAAGAAGCCTGAATTTGACATAATTACCATCCCTTGACCCTACCTCGGTCGCCCCCTCGCTTCTCATATGGGGTCCATTTGCTTTATAAAAGGACCAATGCGGTGTATTTGTTCAATCCCAAATGTAATTTTGCCTTTCGTTTTATAATTTCAATTTCTAATATCAATATAAAACTGTTTTAGGTTTAAAATTTTTACCAAATAAACATTGTTTATGTTCTAGAAACTTCATTACCAAACAAATGAATTCTAATTTCTAAAAACAAGTTAAAAGAAAACTGATTTAAAAATCAATTAGGAAAACCGCAGACAAAGCCTGGTGCTCACTCTGCCCTTTTACTTTTGTTTTCTGCTTTGCTTTCACTTTTCCAGCCCCTTTCATACTGAAAATCTGACACCAACAAAAGTTCCCTCAAACCTTAACTTACCATAGACTATTTAAATAATTCGAAACACAAAACCCTTCTTTTTCCAAACAATCTCCTTCTGTTCTTTCTGCTCATTTAACTTCTGAATCGAACGAGGAATTTAATGCCATGGAAGTAATAATTTGTATAAAAGATACAACTTATTTTGGTATATGCCGAAACTAGACTAATAAAAGGTCTTGTTTTATTTCTATCATATTTTTATATCATCCTAACACCAATTAATCAATCATACAGTATTGAATTAAAGGAGACGAAATTAAACAACCAATCAATTAACAGGAAAGGAAAGAAAGGGTGCCTGTATATATGCATGTCCATGTTCATTGGGTGTCAAGATTTGTTCATTTCTGCATCATTCCAGACATTATGGATTACCTCTTCAGTGTCAGAGATCACTAACTGGAACTGTAGAGGGTTCTTATCAAGGGGGTTAGCAATAATGGAAATAGCGTTTGTCATCAATGGGTATATTGTGACTTCTTGTCCTATCTAACCCATCAATTAGGTATAGATATCTATATCTTGGCATCAGAAGCTCTAGATGATGGTAATGTACTTAGGTGGAGAGTTCGAGGGCTTGAGCAAGACATTTTTGGATGATTTAGTAGAAGAGAAATTATTTAGTACGTGAACATCAAGCAATCAAAAAAGGAAGAACCTACGTCGGCTTCATATAAATTGTTCAGAGATGCCATTTCAAGCCTTCACATGTGACGATCATCAAATAACCCATTTAAGCAATTGAAATATGTATTCATTTTAGGAATAAAAAATGAATCATTAAATGAGTAGCAACAGTGTTATTTACAGGGATAGCAATTTGTGTGAAAAGCAGTTATTGCTAACCAAGGCATTCATTTACTAGCTCTTCAGTTGTCACTTTCCACATTTCTTTTCATTTTATGGCATTTGAACAATGGATTGTATAGAGTCTTAAACAAATACTCCCTCTAATTCATAATAAGAGTCGTTTTAGATATATTTTAATTATTTAAAATAAGTATCATTTTTGTTCCAATTGACACTGTTAGTTGGCCAACCAAGCTACCCGTGCGGGCGAAATAAGTGTCATTCTTGACTTTGTATGCATGTTTATAACTTTTCTTCCAAAATTAACCTTTTATTTCTCTCTCATCTTAATTATACAGATCACAATTTCTCGACAATTTCTCTCACAATTTTATTTAAGATGCTGATTACCGAGATAATTTTATGGGAGTATTAATAAAGATATATCTATAATTTTATTAGATTTTTTAATAAGTATATATTTTTCTAAAATAACTCTTATTATGAATGAAAAAAAGTACGTGCAATCTAATTATTAGCTAGCTTTGATGCAATCCATAAACACGTATTTTAGTTTATTGCATTAGTCGGTAGGAATTTTCATAAATGGAATTCACTTCTCTCCATGGTAAATTTAATACGAAGTTCCCAAGAATATATCCGATCTGTCACATGAATGCAGACGTCGTCTTGAAGAGCGTGCTCCCACAGTACGAATTACGAAAAGAATGGTTCTTGGCTGTTTTCAAAAGTGGAAAAGAAGTATAGCTTGCAACTAGTAAACTCATGTTTTTGATGTACATAAAATTAAGTTTCTTGGCTAAATGGTATACATCCGCATAAAAATATAAATTCTGATATTGAGAGTTAAACATAGCATTACGCAATGTTTGGGGGGTGAGGAACATATCCACAGGCTTTAAGTTAGAACTGTTTCTTTGTGGCCCCTTGTAAACTGCTGTGTTTGTAATATTCCTGACATGAAATCTATTCTTGGTTCACTGAAATGAAAAAGTAGCTTTCATTGATAGGAGTAATATGGGGATAATATGCGTGGCTCTATAGTCTATAGCTACATACAATGCAATTCCATCTTAATCAGGAATCTATTCTAACCTGTTACTACATAAAATAATGGACTAGAATAAAGCCAAACTTATTCTGCATTTGCAATCATATTATGCAACATCATTAGTTGTCCCTGCTGCTTTGCGCACATTCAATATAATATTTGGAGAGTAAATTGAACCGTGGCTTTCATTGGTATCTGTCACGGGTTTTAATTACAGTAAAATCCTTTTTACTAGATCAGATGTGGGTGTTGAATCGAACGAATAGCTCTGTAGCTATAATTCCAAGTCTGGCTGATCAAAATCAACCATCAGATAAGACAAGCCCATATTAGAGAGCTGATCCAGGTTTACACAAAACCTCAAATTCCTTCAACAAAGCGGTAGATTGTGGGCTTCTTAATCCAATATAGTCTTGACATGACATCCCCTCTATTTATAATTTCTCAAAAATTATGATTCTTAGTGGGGTTGAATTTATATATGATATAAGAGTACATATTATTCAAATATAACTAAAGCAATTTATTTGAATATGAATATATTTTATATTACAATATAGTTATTGCAGAAATTTAGGAATAGTATAATATAATTTATTTTAATAATACATTTAATCTATTATAATAATTTATATATTCATATTTAAATATAAATTTGAAATTTAAACAAAACTAATAAATTTTAAACTAAAAGCTATTACCCTTTAACATGCATATTTCATAAGTTGTAACTGTCTTATTTCAAACTCCTTATCAAAACTTTTTTGTAACGCTCTACATAAAAATTATAAGAATTTGAATATTATTTATTAACTCCTTTTGAAAATATAATAATAATAATAATAATAATAATAATAATAATAATAATAATAATAATAATAATAATAATAATAATAATAATAATCGTAAACAATAGTTACAAGAACCATATCATATGAAAATTTTATTACAAAAGATAAAATAGTATACATATAATGAATATATAAAGTATTATGAGTTAACTGTTAATATTTAAAATGATATGACAGAATCTCTTGTGAAAATCATTTTAAATTTTGATTAACTTTTAACAAATCATAGATATAGAATAACTGAAAAATCTTCTTATTAATGCATTTATTTTTTATTAAATTTGTTAAACTAATGGAGTTCTAATTGATTTTTTATAACAAAATACAATTCCTATTAATGTGTTTATTATTTTGATAAAAGTAATGTTAGAACAAATGAAGCTATAAACTCAAGAAAATAGTGCATGAAGTTGAAAAAGAGAAGTTGAAGTTATTAAACTTGATGTACTATGAGTTTGAAGAGACATTGGTTGATGTATGATCGCCCACAGTGTATATTGGTCGACTAGTATCTAATGACTAGTGAATCTAATGTTGTAAATGCATACTGATCAATCAGTACGCTATATATAGTTATTATAACAATTTTTTCTTAGCTTCAATAGTTGTTACCAAAACATTATAAATAGGTCTTTTCTTATTGATTTAGCATAATTGTACATACACATTTCAAAAAAAAATTTAATCATTTGAGCATCATTATGTCATATGTATGTGAATGAACCATTTTGGAGTTATCGAGTGAATATGTGAGATATTTTTTAATTGAAATACTTTGTTGGGGTGTTGAATATACTTTTGAGTTGTAAAACTTTGTTGGGGTGTTAAATATTACACTTGGTAGTGTTTTAAATAGGATTAAGGTTCTTCTTCACCTTGAAAAAAAAGTGTCAGAAGGGTTCTTTTTTACGAAGAAAGATTGTATATAAAAGTTATTCTTCACTTTGAAGGAATAATTATAATAAAATTCTAAGAAGAGTTTTGGAAGTGGACATAGGCAAGAATTGTTTTTCAAACCACTATAAATTAGTATGCATTCTCTCCTCTTCATCTTTGTTAAAATACTGTTTGTTAGCTCAAGGTTTATGATTAACTTTTTGATGATAATTGCATTCAAAATTCAATTTGGATTTATTTTATTGTATAATTGATGTTCCAATTCTCAAAAGAAAATAAAATCATAAGAAATACGCTTTCTTTCTTGTAGGAACCTTCATTGTGAACTTACCTTATTAGAAATGGTTTATCCGTAAGGATCCTACTAATTATGAAGGTCGTATATTAGCCTCGTGATTACAGAAAGATTTTTGAAAAAGATGACATCGAAGTTATTCATAGTTAAATCCATCTAGTTGACTAAAAATGCAAGTGCAACAACGACTAATTGAAGCAATTGACTATTTAACAAAAAAGCAACAATACTTGTGAAAAAATGAACATACACAAACTTTCGAAACATTCGAGTAGCTTCTATATTCTTAAGAGTCATATTATTCTTACACCTTAACAAGTGAAATCACTCTATCAAGAGAGAAATTATTATTTGAGAACTTACATTTGATTTTACATTTTATTCTTCTGTTAGCTTTTAGAAGTTTATTATACATTTCGAGCCTCAAAGGTTGGAGAAAAATTACTACTTGGTTTTTATAGTGAAACATTCAAGTTGGATACTTAGGGATTGGACATAAACTTGGATTGTAAACTGAATCAGCATAAATCGACTGTGTCCTTATCTCTCTTCTCTTAACTTTAAAATTTTTGTGTTATATTGTGTGTTTGTGTGTGTCTGTTTATTTCAGTGAAAGACTCCTTCACTTTATAATAGGCTCCTTCTGTTTTCAATTTGTAAGAGTTTTTTTAGTTTTAACATGATCCTTCTGTTTTACATTATTTTTAACAGAACTTTTTCATATAATAGGCTCTTGTCATTTAACAAGCTTTCTATCACACAGTAGGCTCCTGCTGTTTTAATTATAGACAGGTTCCTATCACTTCTTTTTGAATTGAAAGTAACTTGCAAAATTATTTATTTTAAGTCACACATAATACACCCCTTTTTGCATGTGTTTGCTTTATCATTTGATATTAGAGCGAGGTTTCATATTTATTGTGTTTTACAGCGCATGATAGATCATGTTAATCACCTTGAGAAGTTTTGAAGGACAATCTAGTCTCAAAGCTTTCTTACTTCAATGGAAACAACTACTCATACTGGAAAGAGAGAATGGTCATATATTTTCGATCTGTAGATATTGAAGTATGGCAAGCAATTAGAGTTGAAGCTACAACTCCCACTTTCGATAATATATAAGTATGAATTGATGCTGACAGGAGAAATACACAACTAAACGTTAAGGCAAAATATTGTTGAGTTAAAATGACTTTACATATATATGATTTTGATGAATAACAATGAAGAAAGAAAAAGCAGACGCAGAATGTAAAAAGCAGACGCAGAAGTTAAAAAGCAGACGCAGAATAAAAAGCAGACGCAGAAGTTGAAAAGCAGACGCAAAAGTTAAAAAGCAGACGCAGAAGTTGATAAACAGACGTAGAAAAGCAGACGCAGAAAAACAGACGTAGAAAAATAGACGTAGAAAAGTAGACGCAGAAAGACAGAAGCAGAAAAGCAAACAGAGAATTCAAAAAACAGACGCAGACGAAGAAAGAAAAGCAGACGCAAGAGTCAGTTCGAGTTAGTTACAGAACTCAACTGATTAACCGTTTCTTTCAAGATTCAAGATTCAAAGAAGCAAAATTCAAGATTCAAGAATCAAGAAGCAGTTACAGACGAAGGCTATATATATGAATCAAAGTCGAAGATTGTAAAGTTAGTTTATTTACGTATACGCGAACGAAAAAGCTTGTGTTGTGAGATTATTGTGCAACTTAGCTGAGAGCTAGTATTACTGTAACAGAGTTCAAACACTTTTGTAAGAAAGTAGTACAGATAGCCTGCAGAGGCTAAGAGTGAAAAAATACTGAGTGTAGAGACCTGAAGAGGCTCAGAAAGAATACTTGTAAACGTTGAAGAGATAGTGAAATCTCAGAAAGACCTCTGAGGACTAGACGTAGCCCACGGTTTGGGGTGAACCAGTATAAAATCGCTGTGTCGACTTCTCTCTACTCTATATCTCTTTAAGTTCAAAGTTTTGTTATTACTTAGATTTCAAAACAAGTTTTCATCAATTTGAACTTACCGAAGTTTTCTGTAAAAGAACTTGTTTTTTTAACAAAACAATTTCTGAAAAGATTTTTCAAAAGGGGAATACAGAATTCAAACCCCCCTTTCTTGTGTATTCGTATATCTTATTTTAAGCATTGTAATAACGTGTGATTTACTTCAATTGGTATCAGAGCCTGGTATCCAAGGATCACTGTAGCAAAGTGTGGATCAAAGATAATTGCAGAATCACATATATACATTGCAGAAGGTGCCTCAGTCACTAGACCTCCAGCATTTAACGGAGAAGACTATCACTACTGGAAAGATAGAATGTAGCTGTTCATAGAATCTACTCATGTCGACCTTTGGGATGTGATAGAGAATGGACCATATACACCAGTAGATGAAGATGGAAATCTTATTCCACGGACTAGATGGACGGCTGACCAAAAGGGGAGAATTCAACTGAACTCCAAGGCGAAATTCTTCTTGACGTGTGCCCTGAACAGGAGTGAGTATGACAAAGTCCACGGATGCGACAATGCGAAGGAGATGTGGGACACATTGTCCATCGCTCATGAAGGCACAAACCAAGTCAAAGAATCCAAGATAAGCATTCTTGTGCACCAATACGAGTTTTTCAAGATGAAGGATGAGAATCTATTGATCAAATGTTTAGAAAATTTCAAACAATTGTCAATGGATTGAAAGCCCTTGGAAGAATGTACAATAACCAAGATCACGTACGAAAGATCTTAAGAAGTCTTCCGAAGAGGTGGAGACCAAAAGTTACGGCGGTGCAGGAAGCTAAGGATTTGAGCGTGCTAAAGCTTGACGAGTTGCTTGGATCATTGAAGATTCATGAAGTAGAGCTCGATGCTGAAGACAAGCCTAAACGGGACAAGTCAATAGCACTGAGGGCCGGACAGAAGAATCACAAGACTCAAAGAAGGAGAAAGTCATCGAAGGCGTTAAAGATTGAAGAATCAAAGAATGATGACTCAAGTGATTCAGAACAAGAGTCAAGTGATGAAGATGACGAATTATCTTTCATTTCCCGGAAGATAAGACGGATGTGAAAGAAGAAGTCCAAAGGAAGTCAGCCCTTCAAGAAGAATTACAAAGATGATGCTAAAGTAGAAAAGACATCTATCATATGCTATGAGTGTAATCAACCAGGACATTACAAGTCCGAATGTCCTACTCTAAAGAAGAAACCAAAGAAAAGTATAGAAGGAAAGAAAAGCATGATGGCAACTTGGGAAGATCTAGATTCATTAGAATCAGATACAAGTTTCGAAACATCTAAACATGCAAATATCTGCCTAGTAGCCAAGGAAGAAAGTGATGAGGAGGTAACCTCTAAATACGATAACTTGCATGATGCTTATTCAGAATTATTAAAGGATTCTCATGCTATTCTGAAACAGTATAAACTGTTAAAGAAGAAGTATGTAGAAAATTTTAAACATACAGAAGAAATAGAGAGAGAAAATATATGTTTAAAGAAACAAATAGAGAAGAAAAAGAAAGTTGTAGATAAAACTGATGAGATCAATCAGTTGAAGATTAGAATTAAGAGTCTTTCATCTGATTTAGCTACCTTTACTGAGAGTACAAAGAAAATGAATGAGATGCTAGGAAAATATAGACATCCGAGTGATAAAACCGGATTAAGGTTTACAAGTAATAAGTCTCATTATGTTAGAAAGCATTTTTCTCAAAATAAAAGGTATTACCAAACATGTATTCATCAACAATCTAGTAAAAGGCATCAAAGGACTCATTATATGCATATTACTAACCAGAAAGGACCCAAGAAAATTTGGGTACTAAAAAGTAAAATAATTTCTCCTGCAGATATCCTTCCTTGGAAGATGCAACAAGCACCGTTGGTATTTAGACAGTGGTTGCTCGCGACATATGATGGGAAGAAGGTCTATGTTCCTAGATCTTCAGTATAAGAAAGGAGGATCGATGACTTTCAGAGACAACCAGCAGGGCAAGATTATTAGAATCGGTAAAATAGATAAAGATTCCTTTACATGCATAGATAATGTACTGCTTGTTGATGGTCTAAAACATAATTTGATTAGTGTTAGTCAATTGTGTGACTCTGATTTCTTAGTAACGTTCAATCAAAATCTTTGTGAAGTCAGAAACAAAGATGGGTCTATATTCTTTTCTGCGAAGAGAAGAAATAATCTTTATAAAATTGACTTAGAAGATTTTCAAAACCAAAATGTTTCATGTTTTCTATCTTCTGAAGAAGAAAGACTAATCTGGCATAAAAAGCTAGGTCATGTCTCTTTTAAACACATTTCAAAGTTGGCAAAATATGATTTGGTAAGAGGTTTACCAAAAATGAGTTTTGACAAAGAATTTTTCTATGAAAGTTGTTTGAAAAGGAAACAAGTTAAAACATCATTTTCTTCTAAAAATGTTGTAACATCTTCTAGACCTTTAGAGTTGTTACAAATGGATTTGTTTGGTCCAACTAGGATAATAAGTCTTGGCGGAAAAAAATATGGACTTGTTATTGTTGACGACTTTACTAGGTTTTGTTGGATATTGTTTTTGTCACACAAAGATGAATCTTTTAAGTGTTTTATGACCCTTTTCAGAAAGTTATAAATTGAAAAAGGAGTACCTATAGCCAGTATCAGGAGTGATCATGGTGGAGAGTTTGAGAATGAGAAGTTTAGATTATTCTGTTAGGAGAATGGAATTTTCCACAATTTCTCTTCTCCTAGGACCCCACAACAGAATAGAGTTGTTGAAAGGAAGAACAGGACGATTCAAGAGATGGCAAGGACTATGCTGTGTGAGATGAATCTTCCTAAGTATTTCTGGGCAGAAGTTGTGAATACAACGTGCTATATTTAGAATAGAATACTGTTGCGACCTCTATTGAAAAAGACTCCGTATGAGTTATGGAATGGAAGGAGACCAAACATATCTTACTTTCATCCATTCGGTTGCAAGTGCTCTATTCTGAATACAAAGGAATTGTTGGATAAGTTCGATTCAAAGACCTATTCAGGAATTTTTCTAGGCTACTCATCATCATCTAAGGCATTTCGGGTTTATAACCTTATCTCAAAGACAGTTGAGGAAACCATCCATGTCAAGTTTGATGATCGTTCCCAACCCCATAAGGAAGATGACATGGAGAGTGAAGGTCCTTCAAAGAACTTAGATGATTCAACAGAAACTCCATCATCAGGAACTCAAGTAGACAAGGTTGAGGATATTCTAGAAACTAGTGGATTAAAAAGAGATTAGAAATATAGAAGTTCTCATCCAGAAGAACTAATTATCGGGGAGACCTCAGAAGGGGTTAGAACAAGGTCCAAATTCAGAAGAGAAGCTAATATGGCTTTCATCTCTGAAATAGAGCCTAAGAAGATTGAGAAAGCTCTTCAGGACGAAGCTTGGGTTTTAGCCATGCAAGAGGAGCTGAATCAGTTTACTAGGAATAATGTTGGGTCCTTAGTTCCAAAACCCTTAAAGAAATCCATAATAAGAACCAGATGGGTTTTTAAGAATAAGTTAGACGAATCAGGTAGAGTGAGTCGAAATAAAGCTAGATTAGTAACGCAATGCTATAATCAGCAAGAAGGAATAGACTACAATGAGACATATGCTTCAGTAGCAAGACTTGAAGCTATTAGGATATTGCTGGCATATGTTGTTTGTCATAATATAAAGCTTTTTTAGATGGATGTGAAGAGTGCTTTTCTGAATGGTTTTATAAACGAAGAGGTGTATGTTAAGCAACCTCCTGGTTTTGAGGATGTTAGGAATCCAGATCATGTTTATAGACTTCATAAAGCTTTATACGGACTGAAGCAAGCTCCTAGAGCTTAGTATGATCGTCTAAGTACTTTTCTCTTAGAGAGTGGGTTTAGTAGAGGTCAAGTTGATAAGACGCTTTTCAGAAAGAATTATGAGAGTGAGTTTATTTTAGTACAAGTCTATGTTGATGATATTATATTTGGTGCTACTTCAAAAAGGTTATGTATAAGTTTTGAGAGTCTAATGAAAAATGAGTTTGAGATGAGTATGATGGGTGAGTTAAAGTTCTTTCTTGGATTGCAAGTTAAGCAAACCAAAGAGAAAATCTTTATCCATCAACAAAAATATCTGAAAGAATTGCTGTGTAAATTTGATATGAATAATGTAAAGCCTATGGCGACTCCGATGCATCATTCGAACCTTTTATCGAAAGATGAACTTGGTAAGAAGGTGGATCAAACCCTGTATAGAGGGATGATCGGCTCTTTACTATATCTTACAACAAGCAAACCTAATATTCTGTTCAGTGTATTTTTGTGTGCAAGGTTTTAGGCTGATCCTAAAGAGTTTCATTTTATTGCTGTTAAAAGGATTATGAGATATCTCGCAGGTACTACTGATCTTTGCTTAATGTTTGAGAAAGGTAAAGATTTCAGGTTAATCGGATATTGCGATGCGGACTATGCCGGAGATAGAATTGAAAGGAAGAGCACTAATGGAGGATGTCACTTTCTTGGCGCAAACCTAGTTTCCTAGTCAAGCAAGAGACAAAGCTCAATCGCTCTATCAACTGCCGAAGCCGAGTACATGTCTACCGCAAGCTGTTGTTCACAAACATTGTGGATTAAATATCAACAGGAAGATTATTCAGTTCAAGAAGAGGAGATCTCAATCTATTGTGACAACACTAGTGCCATAAATCTATCAAAGAACCCAATACAGCATTCGAGAGTAAAGCGTATCGAAGTTAGACATCATTTCTTGAGAGACTACGTTTAAAGAAAGGTGGTGAGACTACAGTTCGTTGAAACAGAGTACCAATGGGCAGAAATCTTCACTAAACCATTGAGTGAAGAACGGTTTAAGGAAATCAGACGGAACCTCAACATGGTTATGTTAAATGACCAGTCAGACTAAGAGATCGTCAAAGTTAACGGCGTCAGAAACAGTGGTTTACAACTGGTAACTTCTCTCACAAGGAAGTTGTGGAGGGAAAGTTTCATAGTCTTGAGGATCCCAACGATTCTAAAATACACCTAATAAGACCCTTCAAGTAGTCTGAAATTGAAATCATTTCGATTACTCTCAAACACAGACGTTTCATCTCTCTCTAAAACTCTTGCAATCAACTTTACCTTTGAAGAACACCTTACCAGAGCCAGTTTCTATTCAGAATCAATGGAGCCAGCTATGATTTATGGAAGATATGTGGACTTCGAATCTCTGAGGAAAGATGGTATGGATGTTGAACCAGAGATTCTATCAGCCGAATGGAGGAAGTTTTTCCAGGTGCGGGAACCGGTGTATACTGATGAGGTATATGACCTTTGGAAGAATGCGCAACTGGTAGATGATACTATTGTCTCCACAGTAGATAGGATATCTATTATTGTGACAAAGGAGATAGTAGAGAAGGTGACTGAATGTTCATCGGTTGGAGAAACTTTGTCAAGCAAAGCCAAATGGATGACAAAGGTCGGTAAGAAGGAAGAAGATGTCAGTAAACAGTTGTATGGAGTTAATGACCCATCGGAGAGGACGACCTCTAGTCTGGTCCCGAAGGCTAGGGCTCTTTATGCAATTCTGTTTAATTGCATCTTACCTAGAACAGGGTCAAGGCATTTAGTGACTACCTTGGATGAGCAATGCCTGTTCTACTTGCTAAATCGCCGTCCTATAGATATACCATTTCTAATTTTTCATTATATGGTTAAGGGGATGAAGGATTTTAACAGTTATCCTTACGACATGCTACTCACGAGAATTTTTAGGGAATCTAGAGTCCTTCTTCACCAAGGAATCAGAAGAACGATATCTATCAAGAGTTTAATTAACTCAGATACAATAAGAAGAATGGGCTTAAAGGTGGTGGTAAAAGAAGAAGCAGATTCTATGAAGAAAGCTAGAACTGAGGGGGAGCGGTTACTAAAGAAGTCTCCCGCTATAAGTTCAAGATCTCAAATAAGTGTGAGAATGCCCATAGATGAAAGAAGAAAATTGTCTGGAAGACCTTTGATAAAACAGACGAGTTCTCAAAGAGAAGTCAGCCTAGTTCGGAGGACAGATGAAGGTGCGTTGAAAATAACAGGGGAGAATCTTTTGGGTGAAATTACTAAGAAGGCGAGGAGATCACCTAGGATTCGTACTCTGAGACAACAGGAAGAGAAGAGAGCCAGAGAACAGAGTCAGGTAGAAATCTATGAATCTCGCGCACCAAAGGTAACGAGATCTCTTGTCTCAATTCTACAAGAAGACTCAGCCAAACAGGCTAAGGAGACAGAGAAGAAGAGGAAGTCGGAGTCTGAGAAACAAAAATCTCAAGCTCAGAAAACTCCGAGAATGACTGAGGCAGTGGAGAAGACAGAAGCAATTAGTCAAAATAAGAATGTGAATACTGTTGAGGAAGTTAGTCAAAAGAAGGATACTATCGATGCTGCTCAAAAGAAAAAGCAAAATGAGTCTAGCATAGTTCAGTTTACTCCTATTGCTGTCGAACAAGAGGTAACAGCAGATTTAAGCTTGGTACATATACCACAGGAAACATCTGATGAACCTAGTCTGGTTATATTCAACTATTCTGAATTTTTGAGAAAGGATAAGTTGGAGATCAGACTGGTTGAATTTGTGACCAATAGGAGTACTGCAATTGCCATCTGTGATCAACCAAGAAGGAAGGTGAAGGCTGTCCTACAATCTATTTCGATAAATAGTGAGACATGGCATCTACTGAGCGAAGATGAACAGAATTTTTATGATGCTTTGAAGGATGCTGCTACAAAGTCATACCCTTCAAAAATGTCTAGTCAACCATGTACTATTTATCTAATTTTAGAGAAGACGGTGATAAAGGTTGTACCGAACATTCAGCCTAGATTTCCTCTAGATATGAGTAAGGGAAAGATGAAGCTGCATCCTGAAGAAATCAGTAATGATCTATCCGCAGATCAGATTGAAGAAGAAGTGCGACAGATTGATGAAGCATGCACTTCAATGGAAAAGAATGATGGATCTAGTTGCAGTTTTACGGATAAGAATGAATACTGTCCAGTAGGGGGAAGACTGATTACAGGGACGTTTATTGAATCCCTTGTGCAGGCAGTTATGCGTATTAGGCCTCTATCTAATACACTGTCTATTTAAGCTGAAGCCATACCCCTGCAAGGTAGACAAGTGCTCATGCTACTTGCTCCTTACGATTTAGATCTTTCGAAGCCTAATCTATCCGTTCATCCACCAACTTTTGAGATTGTTGATGACTAAATTCCATCCTCAGATGCATATGCTACCACAATTGCGTTCACAGAACCGTCAATGGATGATGATCAACTCTCCTCACAGTTTGACTCCCAAGCTGAAATCAGAAATTTAAGCAGAGAAGTCAAGGAGTTGAAGGAGATGATGAATGACATGAAGAAGATGATGACAAAACTGATGAAGAGTCATCGTCATTGATCATTTTTTATTATAACAAATAAGGGGAGAAGAGAATAGAAGGCAGCAAAAGAGAATGGAAGGTAGCAATCAAAGGGTTTGATTGAAGGAGTCGATGACAAAGATAAACGGAGGAACAGGAAAACTAATAACGATGTCAGAAGAACACACATGAAGATATGTTCTTTTTAAATGTTCTTTCTTATGTATATGATTTGTTATCATCAAAAAGGGGGAGATTGTTGAGTCAAAATGACTTTACATATATATGATTTTGATGAATAACAATGAAGAAAGAAAAAGCATACGCAGAATGTAAAAAGTAGACGCAGAAGTTGAAAAGTAGACGTAGAAGTTAAAAAACAGACACAGAATAAAAAGCATACGCAGAAGTTGAAAAGTAGACGTAGAAGTTAAAAAGCAGACGCAGAATAAAAAGTAGACGTAAAAGTTGAAAAACAGACGTAGAAAAGCAGACGCAGAAAAACAGACGTAGAAAAGAAGACGCAGAAAAGCAGACGCAGAAAAACAGAAGCAGAAAAGCAGACGCAGAAAAGTAGACGGAGAATTCAAAAAACAGACGCAAGAGTCAGTTCGAGTTAGTTACAGAACTCAACTGATTAACCGTTTCTTTCAAGATTCAAGATTCAAAGAAGCAAGATTCAAGATTCAAGAATCAAGAAGCAGTTACAGATGGAGGCTATATATATGAGTCGAAGTCGAAGATTGTAAAGTTAGTTGATTTACGTATACGCAAATGAAAAAGCTTGTGTTGTGAGATTATTGTGCAACTTAGCTGAGAGCTAGTATTACTGTAACAGAGTTCAAACACTTTTGTAAGAAAGTAGTACAGATAGCCTGCAGAGGCTAAGAGTGAAAGAATACTGAGTGTAGAGACCTGAAGAGGCTCAGAAAGAATACTTGTAAACATTGAAGAGATAGTAAAATCTCATAAAGACCTCTGAGGACTGGACGTAGCCCACGGTTTAGGGTGAACCAGTATAAAATCGCTGTGTCGACTTCTCTCTACTTTATATCTCTTTAAGTTCAAAGTTTTGTTATTACTTAGATTTCAAAACAAGTTTTCATCAATTCTAACTTACCAAAGTTTTCTGTAAAAGAACTTGTTTTTTTAACAAAACGATTTCTGAAAAGATTTTTCAAAAGGGGAATACACAATTCAAATCCCCCCTTTCTCGTGTATGTAGGAAAATCCCGGGAGGAACATCACATGTTCCAGCAGCGGAAACAAAAAATTTTTATTCCCGGGACCTTTCCGAAACCCAGGATCCCGGTGTCGGTATGAAAACTCAAACCTGCATAGCCAATAGAGACTATCTCTAAAGGTATCCACGCAGAGATCGAAAACCTAACCGAATCAAACATCTTTGACCCGGAATAGCTAGAACAGAATAAGAGCTGCTAGACCCTACCTCATCTGGAGAGCTTGAGAAAACGTTGAAACCTTGTGCTTGGAGAAGGAGAAGTCGATGGTTGCTTAAGGAGAAGAAGAAAAATGAACCTTTTAAAGCAAAGCTTAACTATTAAGCTTTCATCTTCTGTTCCTTTCTCAAACCTACAAACCATCATCTTCTTTTTTTACATGTATATAAGTCTTTTAACTTTTAAAAGACTAAGCATGAGATGATGCCATGTGGAAGCTTCATTACCATTCATTTATTTAACTAATTAAATAAACAAACTTTGACTTTTCAATGGCTTTATCTCTTCTCCCTTTCCAACGCACATGTACATATATATATATAATAATTAATTAATTAATTACTTAATTAATTAATTAGAATATATTTGCTAAGGTCCAGTTCAACTGAGGTCGGTCCTACCGGCCTACCGGGCCCCGGTGCTGAAACAACTCCGGAAACCTTTCTTAGCAATATTGATGTCGCGATCTCATCGGGACATATCCCAATCTCATTGGGATCCATTGAATCCTAATGCTCTCCATAATTGGAACTCGTCCAATTACTATTTTCTGATTCTCCGAGTCACTCTTATCGTGTGACCCTTTAGGTTTCGGTTATGTTGGCCACTTAAATTAACAATTAATCTGAGCAAGTCATGAGCGGTATCTAGCAACACATCATGACCCCAATTGACCGGAAAGTAATCGGTTTGATGAATTCATCACGAACCGGATCACGAACCCTTCCATGTACAATTCATGTGCAATTCGTCCTTTCATCATCTTATACCCCACTTGGTTATGAGTATGGCTAATATGTCAACTCTTACTAGACTAAGTCTAGCCTAAGTGAAATCGGTTCTGTCGAGGACTAATTACTTTATATGTCCATGAAGACACTCTTCATGACATAGTCATGCTCGCCGAGACTTAAAGTAATGATCCCGACAAGAGGTTGTGGTATCTCTTCATTCTCACGTAAGTGATGAATCTTTATTGGCTACTCAATTACCTTCAATACCTCAAACTGCACTCCAAGCACCACCCTATGAGTAACCTCTGGAAGGCCACAAGGAATGGAGTCAAAGTACGTGATCAAGATTCAAGATATCCTCGAGTACCTCAAGTCTAAGGATACTTGCACCATTGCTATGATGAGATTATCACCGACATTAAATCCATGTGATGATCTCATGGCAGTCATCCAATGAACTTACTACCACTAGTAAGCATCCATATGTCAACTCTAAATATCTCATATTTACAGTTTCGAGATCCACCGCTGATCCAATCAAGGAGTATGACATATGCTAGTCGTCCGGATTAATGATGTCCAGCCTCATTAATCCTATGACTAGGAGAATTTAGATACCGACATAATTGCACATGATAGGAATCTCAGGATTATGATCACATTATAATTTCCTTCATGCTATGTCATATATCATGGACTTCATTAATTTGATTAAAGATCAATATCAATTCATAAAGAACATCAAATAAATGAAACATGCCTTTCTTTATTTATTCATAAAGTCTGCACATGACTATGAACAAAAAGCGCTAAAGGGGATTGCCTTTAGGGCACTACTCTAACAGTGTATTCGTATATCGTATTTTAAGCATTGTAATAACTTGTGATTTACTTCAAATATTGCCTGATATGTGCATTGTCTCTAAAAGAATATTAAAAGATATCCTACTACTCTATAGTAAAAGAAATGTAGGACAGACTACAAGTCATATTTGAAGGAACAAATGAGGTAAAGAAGCATAGAATAAGTCTTTTAATGCATCAATACGAAACTATTGGTATGAAACAGAGAGGGACTATAGACAAATTCTTCAAGCGTTTCAACAACATCATCATGGTCTTAAAGAACTTAGGAAAGATATATCCCAATGACGAGCTCTTAACGAAGATTCTGAGGTCACTGCCAAAGGAATGAAGACTTAAGATGATAGCTCTAGAAACGACAAAGGATATAAATACTATTTCACTTGATTGGCTATGAGAAAATCTGATGATCCATGAAACCAAGCTTAAGCGAGATGAAGGATCCTCCTACAGAAAATGAATGTCATTAAAAGTAACTGACGAATCAAACATTGATGAAAGTAACACTGGGTTGCAAATAAATCGAAATGACAAGTTCAACTTTATAGTAAGAAAATATGCCCGCTTCTATAAAAGGAAGATGATGAAGAAAAAAGAACAGAAAATTTAGAAAGCAAGTGATGACTGTAGCCTGATCAGATGAGAATTCTAAAAACTTTAATGAATGTGAGCTAGAAGAAGTCAGCAACATTTGCTTCATGGTTGAATCAAGAGATGATGAGTTATATTATTTTGAATATGATGTTGAAGTTGATGAATTGAAAAATACATATTATGAATTGTATGATCAATACAAAAGGTTAACAGTGAAGTATTTCAAAGAAGTTGAGAAGTCTAAAAGCAATGATACATCTCTGAAGAGTAAGATTAAATCATTGGAATCTACGAATGAGAATTCTCTCTCTTCTCTTAACTTTTAAATTTTTGCATTATAGTATGCGTATGTTTATTTCAACAAGAGGCTCCTTCACTTTATAACAGGCTCCTTTTGTTTTCAATTTGCAAGAAGCTAAAATGATAGTTATGCAAGAAATTAATGATCTAACAAAACTAGTATTGGAGGAACTTATTGAATCTCTCCTCACATACAAATGAGGCTTAAAGAGAGGTAATAAGAAATGTCAATTCCAAAGAAAAAGAACTTAGTATTTAAAGCTTCAAAAGACAAATCAAGCAAAGAGGAAGAGAGATCAACTAGTGAAAGTGAAGAAGAAGACATTGACTTACTCACTAGAAAATTAAAAAATTTCTTAAAAAGAAGTTCTCTAAAGGAAAGGACTTCAAAGAAGGTAAAAGTGATTCAAACATAAATTTTCTAATATTACTTATTTTAAATTAAAAATTTTGGCTATATAAAGTCATAATACTCTTAATTCAAAGATAATGAGAAGTACGAGAGAAACTATAAAAAGAAGAAGAAGGACAAGAAGAAAGTTTTTAAAGCATCAATTTGCGAAGATATAAGTGAATTCAAAAGCAATCATCTAAAGAAAAGATAGCTCATATATGTTTAATAGCTTATATATGTTTTACCACTATAGACGATGATGAGAAAACATTCAACCCTAATTTGTGTGATAGTGATATTGATTTGATTCATGATAAATTAGTTGAAAATTTAGAAATTATAAGTAAGGAAAGAAACAAATGTTCTTTCAAACTTAAAAAGGTAAAAAAAAAAAAGAGTTAGATGCATGCTTGAGTGAGAAAGAAAATATGAAAAGTGAATTTCATAGTATTAAAGCAACCAAAAATATAATTATCAATGACAATCATGAATTAGATGAATTAAGGCATAATAATGAAACATTGAGAAAGAAGGTAAATTCCCTTAAGGACCCTTTGTTCAAGTGTACTAAAGGGAATGAAAAACTAGAAAACATGCTGAGAGCCCCAAAAATTCCAATGATAGACATGAAATAAGACATAACTATAGAAATGAAGGCAATTATAAAAATATATTTATTATGGTAAAATAATTGCATAATGAAGAAGCATTACATAAAATGATAAATGAGCATAAAGCTTATACATCTAAGCATATAAATGCATATGAGATATCTACTAGGGCTCATCCTAAGAGTAAACATTACACTTTTATCTAGAGATGTCAACGGGTCAAGTCGAGCCCTAACTGCCCCTGGCTCAGCTCTACCCAAGGTCATGGTGGCTCAAGGCTCATCCTATGGCCTGACGGTTCAAGGGCGGGTCAAGTCAACCCAACTTGCCATTTAAAAAAAAAAACTTCCAAAACGATGTCGTTATTGAAGTAATGGTCGGGCCATGGGCTAACCCATAGCCCAGTCAACCCAGGCCAAAATCCTAACTTGGCCCTTTTTGACATCTTTACTTTTATCTATGGCTTATAACCTAGGCACAAAGTTTAGTACTAACAATTTCTTTAAAAAAGTTCAGTACTATCAGTGGAAGAATAAGCATAACTTCGATAATAACATGTAAACTCACTTGCACCCTTTTAGGCCTTAAAGAAGCAAAAATTAAGGTTTCATTTATAGTAGGCATCATATATATAATCATATGAGATTTGACTTGTAGCACCCCACCCTCTCGAGACACGTACCCGACATCTTGAGTGATGTTCGAGTGCGAATCCCGTAAGGGTGGCATGCTAGAACAATCAACCACTCGAAAACTCAGTACATTTTTTTTATTCTTTTGGAAAATAATATACATATACACGTATGCAAAAATTAGTAATTAAATTTAAACCCTTTTTACGCATAAACATTTTCAAACACAAAGTTACAACCAGTACACAACTCATAAAAATTTCACTAGTCACTTGGGCCTAAATTAAAATGCAAAACATTTCCAATTTCAAAAGTTATTACATACCGAACTATTCAAATACATATAATTCAAAAATTTACAGAATATACAATTTAGCAGGAAAATAAAAAAATACAATGCAGACGTGAGCTGATCCCGACCTCTATCCCTGACTTGCATGCAGGAGGTATACTCTCATTTGCCTAATGTGGTATTCTTCTGATCCTAAAAAATATTTGCAAATTTTGGGTGAGTTTTGTGAACTCAATGAGTGATCATCATCAATGGCTCACCCAGTCACATGATACGTAATTCACAGTTCACATTCAATACAATTTAATCATTCATATTAAGCATATGCAGTACATATGAGACTCACGTTCCATTTGTTACTTTGTTGTGACCGAATGCCTAAACCCGTATCTATTGGATACTGGACTTATTACTAACTGTCTCTTATCCGCTTAGGGGATACAAGGCTCATTTTACATAGTGAGCCTTAGGTTCTTAATCACTTTTGAGCTTGAGGCTCTTTTTCACTCGTTGAGCTTTAAGCTCTGATCGGTGGCTACTCTGGTCACAACTGTTATTATGTTTTATGCATTCACGTAATGAAATATCTCACAATATTCAATCAATTGAAGGTGCTCAATAACACAAAATCATATTCACTGTCATATCTCATTCACATTGTTATTGGACCTTAATCTGACATTCAACACTTAAGTCGAGAAAACACTTATTCCGTCCAATTCATATAGAATGAGCACTTCAATATTTCATTCATATATCACATTCATCCGACCTTTTGTTCAGAAATCAACACAATCAATCATATTCATATAGTCATTTAGTAGTCAATCAATACAAAAATTCAAAACAAAACAAACAATGAAATGAGAGCATCTAGGCTACTCATAGTATGCTCTAAATTAGCATTAGCTTCCAAGATCTGGAAACGTCTAAACATGGACATTTATCCTGCACATCAAAATTATGCAATACACATATTGCACACACACATTAATAACTTTGCACAATTATAAACATTTATTTATGCACAAATGTATATATGGACTATGTACAATGCATGTTGTCGACAATCCCGAGTATATTATCAAATTTCATATCTTATCCATATTCTCATTTTGTAACTCAATTACTCGTCATTTCATTTTTAGCATTATTTGCTCTCATAAAAATCAAATTCTCATTTACTTTAACTTGAACTTGGTATTCATTACTTATTTCCTTTGAATCACAACCACAATCATATGAACCCCTTCATCTCAATTACACACATGTACTTGGCACTTTAATACCAAAAATTCATTCACTATTGTTATTCTAACATTATAGGATCATACAATATCCAAAATCTCATTCTTTCTTATAAATTCTCCAAAATTCCAGACCTTTGGGTTTATTTTCCTTGACCAATTAGACAATACAAATGAGGTAATTTGGCAAAACTTTCTTCTAATAACATGTTCCATATTGTCCTAAGTTTCTAATAACACTAAGATAATTCAATTTGGTTCAATATTCCAAAATTTATACTCTAAATAATTTGGACCATTCCTTAACTATAACAGTATTCTATGCCCAACTTCAAGTCAGATTTTGGAACTATGGAGACAGGATTGGAATTTGATTTCTTCATAACAATTGTATCCCTATGTCTCTATTTTAATCTAAATGAAGAATCATTTCATTTGGATAACAAAATAACAAGTTATTCCTAAAATATCTAAGCATGTTCCGTGAAAATATTCCAGTTATCATTTTCCAGAACTCCTCATCAATTCCTTCCCAAATTCATCAATCAATCTCTTCAGAATGATTTCAGATGGTTATAAATTTTGGTGAAGATGAAGATTAATATGTTACGAGTCTAATTGTTGGAACCCGATCCGGAGATCGGACCCCAACTGCTTATAACTTAATATTCTTACTCTTGCTTTAATTCCACATCTATTGGACCCATCTTCAGAGCCCAATTCTGGAGTCCTAAAGCCCTGTGCTTATTTCTTTACAGAATCCTTAACTGTAACTTTACATTCGTGGCGAGCGCACGCTAGCTAAATACCAAAATCATGAGTTGGCTTATTCATATAAGTTGTAGCTTTATGTCTCAAGTTCGTTTTGGAACAAGAATCACCTTAAACGAAGTTGTATAACTCAAGTTATGCTCAAAAAGCCTAAAAGAGCTCATACTCCAAATATGATCTCCAAACCAACCTCTCACTTGTTTTAATGCAAACTTCTTCAATTTAACTTCAAATGGTATCAAATTTTGTTGAGAGAACGCTATATGTCTTGGGAATCAAATGGTTCAAGTCTCACCTCAATTGGAGGTCGGATGAGGGAGTTATGCCCAAAATAATAGACTATGTTCACACCCAAAATCAAATTGAAACTCTTTTGGAGCGATTTCCATAACTTTTGATCTAAATGTCGGAATGAGTTCTTTCTTGAACCATTTGAAAGTAGACATCTAGATCTACAACTTTTATGAAGACCATAAAACGATATTCGACCCCTAAATTTGTCCAAAATCACATTTTTCCCGTAGCTGTCAGTTAAACGGACATCCATGTCCGTTTAACGGACACGTTCGAATGAAAGTGTCCCAAATGCTATGAAAATGTCCGTTAAACGGACATGCAAGTCCGTCTAACGGACATGAGCAGGCTAAGAGGTGTTTTTGCACCCTAGGCTGTCCATTTTACGGACATCCATGTCCGTTTAACGGACATGCCAATCTTCACAACTCCAATTCCTCTTCCAATGAATCTCACCTTCAACCTATTTTCATAACCATTGAAACATTCTTCAATTTACTCATCCAAAGCCTAACTACTTCATAACATTTCAAACTCCAAGTTCACTTACCAACTTCACAAATTATAACTTAATTGGTTTATCCTAACCATGAATTCCAATCATTAATCATCGAAGCTATCATAAATACAAACTATATAATCAGGATAATGAACTATAACTGTTATCTTTCAATACTCATAACTTTTTACTCCTAACCCCAATACTTGCATATTATACCTTAATGGAAAGATAACAAGATGTCCTACAAGTTTCATTAAGGATGCAAAACTCAATTTCGTCATTAGAGGAGGTAAAAGTTCACTCAAATGTACTGCTTCTATAATGACCAATGGAATAGTAAAAATATTAGCATGAACAGTAACTGAATGTGTTTCCAACACCATAACTTCTTCATCCTAAGTTCGAAAGTGACAAATTCTATATCGTTGGAAAGCTATCAACAAGCACTATAATCTTCAAGAAGACACCTCAATACAATTCCAACACTAAGATGGTCTAAAAACTCAAGTGAAGTTCTGTCAAATTTTGTAAAAATTTGACAGCATTTCCTTTGTATATTGAACTAGCCAAACTCTAATTCAATTCAACTTGACTCAAGTACCTGCATAAAACTCAATATCCAACCTCATACAACATAATTCAATTCTAAAGTGTCTCCAGATACAATTTAAGGGCAACAACCACACTCCTAGACATCTATACCATTCCAACTTATAAAACAATACAATCTCAATCCTTCTTCTTTTGCTAATTCAATTCATGCAAAGATGCATTTGAATAAAACATATGCAAATTACATGAATTACATTCAAAACAACATTCTTGTATTTACATTAACAATCTAAGTTATTACAACGCTTTATAGGGCATTTAGCCCGATTACAACCCAAATGTCAAATGTCAATATACAAAGTGAAGCAAATCCCCAAATGCAACCTAATGCTTCGTTTAAAAAAAAAGACTTCTAAGTTAAGAACATTGAAGGGGGTGTCTCACTCCAATTAATAATGCAATTCGTGTTCCCACTCGTGACCTGTGGAGGGGAAAAGAGGTGTGAGCTCGACGGCTCAGTGGGTAACAGCTTAATAATTAAGAAATAAGCAAAAACGTTCTTTATTTTTCATTCTCAAAAAAACTTTCAGATTGATTAAAAATCTTTCAAACTTATCAAGGCCAATTTACATTAGTCAAAACACTTTCACTTCATCAAAACTCCTTGTTTTCAAAACCAATATCACATTGATCGAAACTTTATAAATTTATCAAAACCTTGTTGGATAACTCATTTCATCCCAGTAATTATACATCAAGATCACATAAGCATAGAGAAAGCAATAAGTCAATTTATCAGAAACATTTATCAAGCAACATAACTTACAAAAACAACATAGACAAACATATCACATAATCACATATAAGATGGTTTGGGTGGGTCCAAACAGGACGTACTACACATTTTCGCAGAGCGGTCATGTGTAGCCGTGAACACATGAAGGAGTCCGTGAGGAGCTCCATTGCCACTCTAGCAAAATGGAGAAGGCTATAATTTTGACAGGTGCACCTATCACATATGAGGGACCACCACAAACCCAAACAAACATGTATATCACATAATTCACAACAATTCATAATCATTAGCCTCAATTGGAAAAATCACTTTCACATAATCGTTGAAATCATCCTTTCGGATCTTTTTCTCTTGACAAACCATTTCATACATACTTTCACAAAGTCTTTACTTTCAAACATTTCATATAAGTTTAACTATCACAATTAGCAATTCATTTAAAATTGGAAAAACATAGGAAAGCATTATATAACATTTATTTCAAAGAAATTTAGTAGCTTATTAACTCAACTATTAAATTATCACCCACCTTAATCCTTTAGCCTTGTAATGAGTCAATTGACCTTGCTTCTAGCTCTAATACCCTCTCTTCACCTTCATTAAGCAATAATAACCCAAATTAAACATTTCTAGGAGAGGAAAACATGGAGAAAAGCCTATCTAACTTTACCCATACCTAACTTAAGCTATTTTCACTAAAACCTATCCATAATTCCAAAAGAATTCACAATTTCTTACCTTGGTGGAGAGACCCACGAAATTCCCTCTCTTCATGCCCTTAATGGAAGCTTAAAATCCTTCCCTTTTCTATTTCCTTGTCAAAGAGCCCACCCATCTCTTCTCTAGAGCAAGAATAAACCAAGCTCTAATCCTTTTTTTTCTTCTCTCTTCTTCTTCTTCTTCTTCTTCTTCTCTTCTTCTTCTTTCCCACGATAGCTCCCTCTCTCCTTTCTTCCTTCTAGAATTTTCGTGCCTCTCCTTTCAATAGCCTAACACTTGTCTTTATATTAAAAACCCAAACTCCCAATCATCAAAACTACGTAGTTTTGATAACACCCTTATTTTCCTTACATTTTTTTCCCATTTCCTCACATAAACGATGATAGCTTTGCTTCTTTCTTTTTCTACTTTCTTTTTTGTTTTACTCAAGTTCAAAGGACTAAACTAGCCCTCCTTCAAAGCCTTAGACTTAAAGAACATTTGTGATATACCCAAAATGCCCTCAAGCCACTTTATTCCTTTAATATCTAATAACATACTCCACTTAAATTTAAACTTAATCCCTCACTTAATTTTCATTTTCTTAAGAGCTAACACCTCAAAATAATGTAGACAAAACCTCAAAATAATTTAGACATGCTTAATTTAAAAAAAAAAATTTCAGGGGCCAACATTTCTCCCCCTCTTAAAAAAAATTTCGTCCTCAAAATTCATACTTAAGCAAACGCCAAGCAATACAATTTCTTTACTCATGTCCAAATAATCCTAGTCATTCGCATATTCAAATTTCTCACCACACATATTCATAATGTTTTTCACCTCTTATCTTGAATATCATCCATATCAAATTCAAACACCAATATTTCTTATCGAGTTGAATAGGAGTGCAGGATGCTCCTCCCTTTCTCATTTAACTTCATCACTCAAAAACTTTCTTTCAAAATATAGTATTCAGTAGACACACTCGATCTTTCAATTCGTTATTTGATCATTTACTTTCTTAACTAGTTCCTCCTTATGCTTCAGATCACTCATAAATATATTTTTCTTTCACTTCTTGTGTCGATAACACCATAATCTTATCACATCAATATTTCCTTAATATGTTCACATATATCATACTATGATTCCTTTTACCAGTGGCATTAACTCATAATATGTGTATACGAATCAATTCATAGCAGCTTAGCGAATTCTTTTTCCTAACTTGAGCACACCTGAGCAAGGTGATTCCTTTAGAGACAAATCAATTTTCACCTAATAATTCACTTCGCTTTAGTCTCAGTTCATGTAACTCTTATGTCATTTTCCTGTATTCCATATCTTTGCCATGAATCCACCTAATTCATTCACTCTTCTTGATCACTTAATTTCTAATACCTCTTCAATCGATCCGACAGTTAATCATTTTTTTAGGTCTTACTCATCATAATACAAAAGCAATGTCTCTTTCAATCTTCTAACTCTTCATACAATATTTTACTGAAAACATTATGACAACGATTGTGATGCTTAAAGTCATATAGAACCATACATTGATCTCATGCTCCTACAAACTCTAAACTATAAACTTTAAGCATATCTCCAACAGTTAAAATCATTGGCAATTCAAACTTTCAGTCCAGTCTCTTTGCTTAATCATCTTTATCGGTATGCATACTTCTTACCTCAATCTCCCAGTACCATGATTCCTACTTGAACTCAAAATTCATACCTAATTTCAATTTCTTAGAAAGATTCACAATTCCTGAATCTTCAATTTGGGCTTGGTCCACAAGAACTGATCTAAACTTTTTGTAACTAACCGTTTTGCCTAAAATTCAATTCCACATTTTACACTCTTTACTGCACTAGATTTAATAACCTCTATATCCAAAATTTATGAAACACTGCTATTAATTTCTCTATTCAATGCATCTGATCATAACACTAGCTTTACCAGTAGTACTCACTTGTACAAACATAATCCTTCGAATAACTCTATATATTGCCTCTATCTTATATTCAATTCTTTCAACTCATGCTTCCTTATTGATTTCATATATTTCTTATTCTCTCGCCCTATATCCTTCTTCTCATTCAAACTTGACACTCATATCTGTTTTCAATCTCACAATCTCTTAATCCTTAATCTGAGGTAAACCAAACCCTCTATTTTATGCTTTCTTTTGTATTAGTTCTAATAACCTCAATATCGCATTTCCACTTAAGGCATCTTATATACCACTTAGTTTCACTTAGATTTTCTCGCTAGAATAATCATAACCATTTGGTATTTATATCAATCTCCTGTGTCTTATAACTACTTCTCCCAATTCATTGATTGTCTCAAAATTTTACGATCTGCACTTGCATATTTATATTGGAGATATTCCTGTACATATACTGTCTTCAAACTTTCAAAATAATCATTAATGTAACAGTTCTAAATCATGTATCAAATAGTCAACTCATAGGACTTCAATTTTCTCCATACATATGAAATCACTTTGTTACGCTGCAATAGATCTCAACCAAATGTCTTATACAACATCAGTGCATATTATAAAATCTCCAAATCTATATGATATAATTTACCTCAGTATGGTTCCTTTAAAATTCTCTTTACTCACGTTACTCATACGTTTTACACATTTTTCTCCCTGTATTCAAACTATTTTTCTCAAATCTTCGAATGTCTTTAATACACCTTCAAATCTTGGATCTCTTTAGTCTCCAATACCATAGTGCTATTAAGCATTTGTTAACTCAAGTAATTATTATCAAATTTCATATATCTCTTAATTAGCCCTCATGCATTCTTAATATAACTGTTCCTTAATGAGGTACTTTGTCTCACTTTCTTTTCAATAGCCTACTTGACTTCTTTCCACGAATAATTTTTCTCCATTCCTTGAATTCTCTCTTGGACTTATTCTCATGTTGGGTCATTCATACAAATTTCTCCACACATCAAAAATTATTTACAAACTTAACTCCTTGATTTTAAGACATTTTATCAAGACAGATTTGTATCTCCCGAACATATTTACACAGGATATACCACGAACCTATATACTCCTCATATTTGAAATCAATATCTCCTCAACATACTTTCACATAATGTAACTTGAACGAACATACTCCTCATACTAGCAAATTCGTGCATCTATAACATATTCCACCTCCCTGTTAGATGCTCTATTAGGGAGTGTACTCACTTTCGAATCATTACCTAGTCCTTCATTAATAGTTATTTCATTGATTATCTTTAATATAAACTATCTGATCTGCTTATTCTAACTTAAACAAAATTTTTCTTCAACAGAGGGTTTCTTGCTACCATCATTTATACTCTTTATGCATTCTTGATCACTCACTTATTACCAACTAATCGTAATACCGCAGGAAGACCAATTTCTATCTTCCTCACAAGGTCATACTGTTCAAAACATCCAAAACTCAAGAGAGTAAAGTACATACTTATTGTCGCACATGTTTAGGTAGCGTCATCCAATTCATCCTATTTTGACCATTTACGAATTCATTGGTCTCCATTAACCCCAAACAATATTCTTCTTAGATCTATTTATTTCTCATCGTGACATTTTTAACAAATCTCAATCTATTCTCACATGATCATTATGAGCACTTTCATGGGTTACTCTAGTTCCCCCTCAGACTTTAGACTATGGGAGCTATGACTAACAATTATCCAATAAGTCCTAAGTTTCTTCCTCTATCATCTCCACATATATTTATATATATACATATATATTACCTATGTGATTAATATACTCACTTGTGTATGATGAAGGGTCATCATACAGATACTCACAATAATAACAATTTAACCTTCTTGGACTTGTACTAATATCACCTTCATTCATATACCCTTCCCATTATCCTTCACATAACATTTTCCATATATAGAAATTCACCATTGATTCAAAAATCATCACACAATTTATAAATGTTTTAAAAAAATCATCACATAACTTACATATCAAACATGTAGCACATTTTTCAAATCAATCACAAGCAAGAAAAGCAACATTTTTCAAATAATTGAAAGCATTTCATTCTCTTGATTCAAAAACAAACTTTTATTTCTTGATGCGGAAAAAGAAAACTTAAAGGCTCATTACTCAAATTATAAACTTGTATCCACTGAGGTTCGGATTTGTTTTCTATACATTTCACTTGTTTAATTTAAGCCCAATGTTTCCACTTATCTTCTTGTCTTCCTTAGACAAGCCATGCCCATACATTTACATCTATATCACATTCGGGGCTATATCACCATAATGCCTTACACTGCATTCCCACGCACTTCACTTACATTGAATCATTTTCTGTCATATCACCCATATGTTATTTCGTATTTCCATTTATCCAATGCAAAGTTATCATTTTCCTCACTGATTCGGTCAACCCAAACTCTTAACAATTTCTTATCTGAGCAACTTATATACATGCGCCCATGTAAGATCTCAATTCCGGCGCTCTGATACCATAAATGTTGGAACTGATTCGAGATCGGACTCAATCTTATAATCTCAACATTCTTACTCTTGCTTTAATTCCACATCTATTGGACCTATCTTCAGAGCCCAATTCTGGAGTCCTAAAGCCCTGTGCTTATTTCAAGTTACAGTTAAGGATTCTGTAAAGAAATAAGCACAAGGCTTTAGGACTCCAGAATTGGGCTCTGAAGATGGGTCTAATAGATGTGGAATTAAAGCAAGAGTAAGAATGTTAAGTTATAAACAGTTGGGGTCCGGTCTTCGGATCGGGTTCCAACACTAATGGTTCAAGTATCATGTCATTTGGAGGTCGGAAGAAGAAGTTGTGACCAAAAGAGTGAAGGATGTTTTCATCAGTCCACTTCAGCAAGCATTTAATGTCAAGATCGTGAGATTCAAGTTGGATCAGAAAAACAAGCATGATTGTGTTTTTCCGGAATTCTCCAAAATGTCATGATCGTGCAACCCCTCTTTTTCTTCTCCAAATTCAAGTGCTGCAAAGTCTCTTCTTCTCCAAAATAGACCTTCAGGCCACACTTCCATGGCAATTTTGACAAGGAAAATGAAGGATTTAGGCAAAACACTCTTCTAAACAGTTGTTCTTTTATGTCTTAAGTTTCAAATGAAACTAATTTCATGCAATTTGGTTCCAAATTCTGAAAGTTATGCCAAAAACACTATAGACTTTTCCAAACCAGGACAGAATCCACAGACTCAACTTCGAGCTAAAGTTTGAAACTCTTTGAAGCAGAATTAAAATTTGATTTCTCATGAAAAATATAGCCATATGCCTCTAGTTTAATCTAAAATTAAAAGCATCCTATTTAGATGTCTACAGACCAAGATATGGCAAAAATACAGATAAAAACACTGCATTTGTACATTTTCTAACACTCTTCATCATCATTTTCATCTTAGTTAATCTCTTTTGCTTATTCTATCACTTCTAGCTTATTTCCTCTTCATTTCTACTTCCATTTCAGTTCAATTTCAATCACAAACAAATCATGGTATATATTTGATCATTAACCCAAAAACAGAACATATACATGTACTCATTCATTATCAATTTTCTGCATATATATTTTACTCCTATATCACCATCTATCATCATATATGCTACTGTTTAGACCACCCATGCAGAACAAAGCTTAACTTACATGTTTAGCTCCAAAGCTTCTTTAAATCTTCAAATAACCCTAGACTCTAAGCATCATCCAATCATCACCTTTTTAAGGTGGAATTGGTTGGATTTTTATCAACATAAAGAACATGACAAAGTGTTGAAGTGGTAGGGTGAAGGATGATACAAAAGCTCAACCTTGATGGGTGGTTTATGAGAGCATCGTGTATGAGAGAAAAAGAGATGAAGAAGATGAGAGTATTTCGTGAAAATGAAAGACATCACAAAAATGAAGATGATCTTTCCATAGATGTTAATACTAATGCCTTTCACTTATACTACTATATAACTCTTAATAATCAGTCCATTCGTCTCCCAAATTTCTACTTTAATTGTCTCCAAATTCTCAATATCATTTTCTCAATAAATTCAAAGTCATTTATGAAATTTCTTCAATATCATTGAATTATTATTTCTATTTTCATTCATCAATTTATTTGCCAAGTGGCATTTTTTCCTAGGCTAGTATACCCAATATTTTTCAGAAATTTCTCCTAAAATTCACCAAAATTATAATCCAACTATTTATACTTCTCCAATTCAGTTTTCAATACAAATAATTCACAATTCTCATATAAGCACATTTATACTCAATTATACTCGGAATGTCAATGAATGCACGTACAATCATTTTAATGTGTGCAAAAATTCAAATTCACACGTGTGTATGCTAACATTACGCATGATTATGAAAATATAGTTTTCTTAATCTCTCTTTGATCTCACATGTACCGTATTTTGGGCTCTAACTCTTAATATGAGAACGAGATATTACATTACTACTCTAGGAGAACATTCAATAACTTTATTGTCCAAAGACAATTTCCTTATTACATAAATGCATAAAAATGCATTTAAGCATCATCATCATTTATATAACATGATATATCATTTTTTAAATATGGACAAGTTGAAATATTCTATTTTTAAAAACAAATGATATGAAGAAAACACTTAAAAGTAAGGGTTGCAAATATTAAGGAACCTAATAACCAAGGAACTAAGCGTGTTTAGATTCTTAAAACATATTAATTACTTTGTTTTGTAATGCTTTTAGAAGAGAAAGAGCCAATAATAAGTATTAAAGATAATAGTTATTGAATTAAGTATTATTAAGGAGTTTTGTCATAGTGAATCTATCTGTTTTTGTAGCATTCCACTCCCATAAGACACGTGCCTGACATCCTGAGTGATATTCGAGTCTGTGCCCCGCAAGGGTGACATGCTAGAGCACTTAATCAGTCAAAACTCAATTTTTTAAAACCACAAACATAATATGCAGAAATCCATAGCCAAATCGGGTCTGCTTTATTCGCAAACTTTTTCAATCATAACAATACAATTAACAGAATTTTCAATAGTCATTTGGGCCCTTTCACAAAAATAAAACACTTTAGTCCTAAAGTATTTACATTACAACATAAATCATATACACATTTTTAGAAAATTTTTGGAATACATAATTTGATACAAAAGTTACAGAATATACAATTCCATACAAAAAAAAGAAATACAATGCATACGCGAACTGATCTCGATCTCTATCCCTTACTTGCATGCTGTAGGGATACTCCCATTTGCTTAATGGTATATTCTTCTGATCCTGAAAAATATTTGCAAATTTTGGATGAGTTTTGCGGACTCAATGAGTGACCATTATCGATAGCTCACCCAGTCACATAACACATAATTCACATTCACATCATTTCACATTTCACATTTAATACAATTTAATCATTCATATTATACATATGCAGTGCACATGAGATCCACTTTTCATTTGTTACTTTGTTGTGACCGAGTGCCTAAATTGTCATCCATTGGATACTGGGCTCATTACTAATTGTCCCTTATCTAATGGGGATACAGGGCTCATTTTATATAGTGAGCCTTAGGCTTTTAATCACTTCTAAACTCAAGGCTCTTTTTCACACTTTGAGTTTTAAGCTTTTTTTCGGTAGCTTCTCAGGTCAAAACTGTCATTATGTTTCATGCATTCATATAACGAAATGCATCACAAATATTCAGTCAATTCAAAGTGCTCAATAACATATAATCATATTCGCTATCACTCTTTCACATTGTCATCGGACCTTAATCCGGCATTCAACGCTTAAGTCGAGAAAACATTTATTTCATCCAATTCACATTGAATGAGCACTTCAATATTTGACTCATACATCACATTCATCGAACCTCCTGTCTGAAAACCAACACAATCAATCACATTCATATAGTCATTCAGTAGTCAATCAATACAAAAATCTAAAACAGAACAAACAATGAAATGAGACCATCTAGGTCTACTCACAGTACGCTCTAGATTAGCTTTAGCTTCCATGTACCGAAAACATCTGGATGCGGAGGTTCTATCCTGTATCATCATTATGCAAAACACATATTGCACACACATTATTAATTGCACAATCAGATAAACGTTCAGTTTTACACATATGTATATGCGTAATGTATAATGCATGCTCAATGACAATCCTAGGTATTTATCCATTAATTTTGTCACAAAATCAATCCTATATCAAAACTCACGTAAGTATAATTTATACTTAGCTTTATACCTTAATAAAACCATTAAATCACAATTCATAATTCATTAAATCACTTTCAGATTTTTTCAAAAGCTGAATTTCGGGTTTAATGTTCTTGATTCTTTATACCATGAAAATGAAGTAATTTGGTCATACTCTTTTCTATAAAATTGTTCCCCCATCTCTTAATTTTCTAATGACACTAAAATCATTCAATTTAGTTCAGAAATTTAAAAGTTATTCTCCCAATATTTTCAGTCTGTTATCATTCTGAAATAGTATATCAGATTCAACTTCCATCCAGAAATTGAAAGTCTTAGAGTCTGAACTGAAATTTTACTTCTTCATATTATTTGTTGTCTATAGTTTACTTCAAATCAAATATCATCTCATTTCGATAACTACATAATAAGTTATGCCTAAAATACCGAAGCATGTTCAGTGAAAAATACTCCAATTATCATTTTCCAGAACTCCACATTAATTCCGTCACAAATTCATCAATCAATCTCCACAAAATGATATCATATGGTTATAATTTTTGGTTGAGATGAATATCAATGTGTTACGAGTCCAATTTTTCAAGTCTCATGTCATTTGGAGGTCCCATATCAAAAGAGTGAAGGATGTTCACATCAGTCCACTTTCACTGCAAACACGATCGTGCAATTCCAATTGCTTCTCCATTGTCACCCTCGTGCTTGTGCACTATGGTGAAATCCCTTGTGACCCTTAAGAGTCATGAAAGTGCTTGTGCATGATCATGCACTCCCCTATTTTTCAACTTCATTCTGGCTCTTCTGAAAACATAACTTCCGGTTAATGTTTTATGGCAATTTTGACAAGGAAAAAGAAAGATTTAGGCAAAACACTATTCTAAACAATTGTTTCTTTATATATTAAGTTTCTAATGAAACTAATTTCATACAATTTGGTTCAATATTATGCAAGTTATGTTAAAAATACTATAGATTATTCCAAACCACGATAGAATCCACAAACTCAACTTCGAGCTAAATTTTGGAACTCTTAGAGATATAATTCAATTTCAATTTCTTCATGAAAAATATAACCACACATCTTTAGTTTAATCTAAATTTAAAATAATCACATTTGGATGTCTATAGAACAAGATATGGCAAAAATGCAAATGCATATTTAGCGGAAACACTGCATCTGTACATGTCCAGCACACTTCAACAACATTCATATCTAACTCTAATTCATCTCTACATCAATTTATAAATCATTAATCATGATACACGTAAAAACAAGAAATCAAAGTATTCATTTATTTACCCACATTCCAGCATTTTCTTCATTTTCTTCAAATCACCAAGAAACCCTAACTCCTCCACATACACGGTCATCATTGTTAAAGGACGAATAGATTGGGTCTTTTATCAACAAGAGAAGGATAGCAAGGTATTAAAGTGGCTAGTATAATATTACAGTTAAAAATCACTTGGTGGAGGGTGGTAGGAGTTTCGTATAAGGAGAGTAGTGAGAAAGAAGAAAATGTGCTTAGTGAAAAAGAAAGATAACGAAGTTGTCTTTCAAATGGGAAATTAGGTGGGTTTTAAAAAGTTGGTGGGTGTCATGACACTTTCCACTCAAATGGTTTATGCTAAATAACACTTAGTTGCTTAGTCCATTTGTTTCCAATTTCTAATCCAATTTTCTCCCAATCTTTAGTGACACTTGTCATTAAATCTTAATGTCACTTATAAAAATTTCCACTACCATTGGACTTTTTGTCCTACTATTCCTCAATTATTCTATGACTTGACATTTTTCATAGTCAAAAAATACCCTGAATTCTCGAAAAATTCACAAACTTCACCGAAAATTCTAAATTATTAAAATACACTCTCCAAATCAATTTCTAGCATATAAAAACCACAATTCTCAATAAAACACATTTATAATTCAATTATACCCAAAAAATGTCAAATGAATGCATGTACAATCATTTTATTGTACAGAAATTCAAATTCATGTGCGTGTATGCTACATTATGCATGAGTATAAAATGCAATTTTCTTAATCTCTCTTTGATCTCATATGTACCAATTTTTTTGGGTTCTAACCCTTGGTATGAAACCAGGATGTTACATTTTTGTCTCTAAGAAAGTCTAGAAAATGTTATTGTAGATTATGAAAATTTTAGTTATCAAAGACTTTTCAAAAAAGACAATTATTGAACCAAATGAGAGAGATAAGAAGAATGAGACGCCACCAATGGATTTAAAACTCAAGAATAATTTTCGTTCAAATGTCTCATAAGTAAAAAGATTATAATTAAGAAATATGTAATCATTTATGTTTGTATGTGAATTGAGCAATAAACACCTTGGTGTTGATTGCTTGTGTTTGAATTATACAAAATGAGGACATTAAGTTATAATATCAGGTAATTATTTATCTAAAACTTTTAATAAGTATAAACTTTACTAAATTAGAAGAGTTTTAGGTATGTTTAATAGAAATTTTATATGATAAAGGCCCTTTTAGTTTTTAATTGATTTTTTATATTAAAAGTCTAATTTAAGTTTTATGATGATCCTTGATTGATATTGTTATGATCCATTAAGTGTTTTGACGTTTAAATTTGACCTTTAAAGCTGTCTTTTAGCTTTTCAAAGCACAATGGTCGACCAATATCTTAATGTTTCTAGTAGGTTAACCAAAAGCCTTGTTTTCTACCTCTATAATGAGTTTGTTCTTTATTTGAAGCTTGTATGGTCACCAAATTACTCACACTGATCGACCAATATCTTCAAGTAGACGACCAATGTTCTCTTTTTCTAGAAAACTTTATTGTTCTGGTGAGTATATTCATGGTTTGTCACTTGTCTAGTCACCGAAATAGCCACATTAGTCGACCAATATCCTTTAATGGTGTTCCAATATCACTCGTAGGTCTACCAGTATAGTTGAGTTTTAAAACCAAACTAATTATTTTACTACACTTCTATTGTTCACTTTTTATTCTCTCTAAAACACCAACACTATTCGACCAATAAAGTTATATGGTCAACCAGCCCTCCTATTTTCAATATCTTTTTTTGCCTTTTTTTTTTCTATTATCATATCTTATGTTTATAGCTTTTAAAACCTCAAACAATTCACTCTTTGCCTTTAAAAGCATCATCTCTCATTACATAAAATCTCGCTAAATTACAATTCACTCTTTGCCTTTAAAAGCATCATCCCTCATTACATAAAATATCACTAAATTGCAACAAACTGAAAATTTGTAATTTATGAATTTTATAATTAGGATTTTCAATATTTTTAAATTGACGCCTTTATTGTTAAATTGTAAAAGGAGTTAAGGTTTTTCCCTTCAATTATATTGATACATCTTGAATTTTTTATTTTGGTATTTTGAGTATTTTCATGTTTTTATTTTTGAAATTTTGGTGCTTTGTAAATTATACTTTCTTTTATGAGATTAATTGTTGGATACTGTAATTATGCATTTATTTTTTATAATTCCAACCTCTAATTTTATCAAAACTTGACCTTGGTGCTTTAATTAAATATTTCAACTTAGACATAATACCAAAATTGTAGATTTTCCAAATTAGGTACAATTAAGGATGCCTCTATCAAAATTGACCTATCCTTTCAACCTTTTAAATATTCAATAATACCCTTTAGTGATAAAGTTTGACAATCTTGATCAAGTTCATCTTCTTAACTAAGTTCACTTGATACATGACACTTTATATTATGCATTTTTGGTTAATAGATTTCTTTTTTATGATTCCAAAAAGGGGGAGAAAGTTTGGTAGTATTAGATTTAGGGAGAGTAGTAACAATTAAGGGGAGAGAAAACATTTATAGGGAGTGATGAAATTTAAAGGAAGTGATGATTTTGTCATTTTTGTATTTCTTGCTTTTGTTCTTGCCACCGAATTATATTCTTGATATTGAATTAATGTTTTATGCATGAATTAATAGAGCGCTAATCATCTTTTGATATTTATATGAGCTTAATTTTTCTAATGTCATAAATATTTTTCATCACAAAAGATGAGATAATTGAACTAAGGGATGTTTTGATGATGACAAAACATAATTACTATTAACATGTTTATTATTTTGATGAAAACAATATTAGAACAAAATAAAGTCATAAACTCAAGAAAATAATCTATAAAGTTGAAGTTTACAATTAACTAAATGAAGATCAAAATAAGATCGGGACTCATCAAGGTCAATTTACATTTTGTATTATTATTTGTAGGCTTACTTTAT
Organism: Erythroxylum novogranatense; assembly: GCA_029891385.1. Classification (NCBI taxonomy): domain Eukaryota; kingdom Viridiplantae; phylum Streptophyta; class Magnoliopsida; order Malpighiales; family Erythroxylaceae; genus Erythroxylum; species Erythroxylum novogranatense. Next base: position 20,823,625 of record CM057229.1, read on the forward strand.
TAGTTCAATGATCCAAAAGCTCACCATGCATAATTATTTCATCTTACTTTATTGTATGGTTTTTATATTCATCAAGAGGTATTGGAGCTTTTAATTTTAACACAAAAGATTCTTGATCTTTCAAATAATCTTTAAAAATAATTTGGGAATATTTAATTCATATTTGAATTAAACAAATTAATTTTGAGCATTTGAAGTTGTTAAAATCATATTTTTGAAATGATTAATCGACCTTTATGAGTTAGTAATCAAGCAATATGGATTAAAGTTGTTAAATTTGATGTACCATAAGTTTATAGCAACATTGGTTGATGTAAATGCAAACTTTTTGACTAACATGCTATACTAGTCAACTAGTGCACTGTATATAGCTATTATAACGACTATTTCTTAGCTCAAACGACAATTTGGGGGTCCCAAAATACTATAACTAGGTGTCTTCTTATTGTTTTAGCATCCACAAGGTTTTAAGTGTTGTATACCCACATTTCAAACTGTTTTTCTAATCATTTAAGTATCATTGTGGCGTGTTTGTGTAAGCAAGCTAGTTTAGAGTTATTACGTAAATAAGTGATATATTTTTGAGTTGTAATACTTTGTTGGAATGTTGAATATTAACTTAGGAGTATTTCAAGTGAGAGTAATTCTCCTCTTTATCTTGGAAAAAGATTATAAAAATGATTTCTTTTACTGATAAAATTTGTACGAAGGTTATTTATCACATTAAAAGAAGAATCATAGTCAAATTATAAGAAGGGTCTCGGAATGAACGTAGGCAAAGGTTATTTATAGAACCATTATAAATTAGTTTGCATTCTCTACTCCCTATTTTCGTTAATAATTTATATTAAAAAATTCCATACTTATTTATATTGATTGTTGTCAGTTGAGTATATTGACAAGAAATTTTTGAATTTTGTAAGGACTAATTCATTCCTATTAAGTGTCATTAGGAACTAACAAAATCTTTATACATTGTATATTTAACTCGATTTAATATTTTATAAATAAATATAATTAAAACTAATTTATTTTTATTATATATTATATTATTGAGACAATTACACTAAATTAAACTAAAATGAGCTATAATTCGCCTTTGTATATATGTATATATATTGTTATATGTTGAAAGATTAACACAATTTACGAATTATCTTCATATTCTAAATATATTTTATTTAAATTAACAAAAATATACATTTAATTTAAATAGGTCTTGATTTATAAATATGTCTTGATTTTATAGGTATATATTGATTATCTTAGAAAACATCGCTGTAAAAGTTAGAATATTCTTCAAAATTTGTGACATTAAATTCTAATAAACGAAAATTTTCTAATGGTTGAAATACATTAAAATAATTATATCTAAAATTAATTTACGTAATTTCACATTTAGTACTTATATATGTATCCATTAATTTTCATAATGTTATATTATGTATTTAGAGTTACTAATTTTAACTTTTATATTTTATTCCTGAACAATATTTAATATGCACAAAATTTAAAGCAGTTAAAATATATAATTAATAAAATTTGATATTTGTAAATTAATCTCAATTTTTACTTAATATTTATTATATTAAAAATCAGCAAGGATATAATGTATATTTTAAAATTAAAGTTAGTTTAAGCTCCACTTTATATTTTTGAAAGTTTTCAGTAGACCCTTCTTTTCACAGGTCTCATTGCTCGCATTTTGGATTTTGTTAACTTTCTTGTCTGAATGTAATCGTACTGTGCCAACCATGTTTCTAAAATTAAGTGGAAGTAACAATTATGATCACTTTTACAAAACTATATATTCTCAAATTTAACATTTACAACATATTGTAACTTTAAAGCTTTTGAAATATTTAAATTAAACTTTAATATTTTCAAATTGTTCTCTACATAAATACAATGTTTGGCAAATTTAACTTTCTATGAGCTAAATATCAAGTAGATAATATTTTTAATATTTTAAATAAAAGTTAATTTTATTATTATATAATTATTTTTAATAATAAAAATGCGTCCATTTCTATACATTTTCAGAATATAAATTTTACTTATCATAGGATCCTTTTATTAAAAATAAAAATATCATGTCATTAACATTTAATAGAAGAAAAGTTAATTTGATTATTTTTTATCTATTTAAGATCTATTTTGAACGTTTTGAAAATATTATTGTTTAATTTAAATTGTTTCAAACATTAGTGCCTATTTTATAATTTGTCGTCAACGTCAAAGTTCAAAAAATACACTTTTATTCCGATATCTTTTAGTTCTATCATGTATAGATGTGTTGCTAATGTTTAACAAAGATATTACAATATTGCAGATTTGCAGTACCTGTGACTATAATTGCAGCACATTTGGAAAAAATCCCCCAAAATTCGATATTGTGAAATCGTGATTGAGGTTGTACTGGTGGAAAACAACAAGAAAATACACTAAGGTGCTTGGTTGATGGGTTTAGGAAGGGGTTAATGGGTATGGAATGAAAAATGAGTGGTTGGTTGTTGATTATGATTATAGGGGTAATGGATTGATATCCCACTTAGGGGGAATCTTCCATACCTTCCATTTAGTAGAGGAATGAAATTCATTCCTTAGTAGAGTCATTTTTTAAAAATATTTTTAATACTAATTAATTAAATATAATTAATTAATTAAAATATAAGTAATTACAATATAATTAATTAAAATACTAATATTAATTGATTAAGTACATTATAATTAATTAAAATATAATTCATTTATTAATTAAATATAGTAATTAATTAATTAATTAATCAATTAAAATGTAATTAATTAAAATAATATAATTAATTAATTATTGTAATTAGTTAAAATATAATCCATTCATTAATTAAAATAAAGTAATTAATTAATTAATTAAAATATCATTATTTATTAAAATATTGTAATTAATTATTTAATTAAAATATAATTAATTAAATTATTAATATTAATTAATTACATTATTATCAATTAAAATATTGTTATTAATTAAAATATAACTAATTAAAATATAATTATTCATTAATTAAAATGTTTTTATTTATTAATTAAAATATAATTAATTAAAATATTGTGATTAATTAATTAATTAATTAAAATATGATAATTAATTAATTACAATATAATTAATTAAAATATTATAATTAATTAATTACAATATAATTAATTACAAAATTTTAATTAATTAAAATAATTAATTAGTTACAATACAATTAATTGAAATATAATTTATTCATTAATTAAAAACTCTAATTAATTAATTATAATATTTTAATTAATTAATACATTGAAATTAATTAATTACATTATTTTTACAAACCAACCACGATAAATGGTAATGGTAATCATTCCTTCCTCTTAACCAACCATTATAATTATAATGATAATATCCATTCTCATTCCTTACTATATTCATTCACATTCTTATTACCATTCCTCCATACAAACCAACCGCCCCCTAAATTATAGGAAGTGGAATATAGACAGGAATCAATGGCTACGCCTTCCAAGCTTTAAAATGAAAGACAGAAACTATAAGAAAAATGATAAATACAAGACAACCCAATCCCATTGTATTTGAGTTTAAAGACTAGTGGAAACCTGCAAGACCACAACTTTGTAAAGGGATTGAAATTCTAGAGGGATAAAAGTGTACTCAACTTATAAGCAGGGGTGGATCCAGAATTTTTTTTAAGTGGGGGAAAAATTTTAATAGAGATAAAATTTTATTTTTAATGAGGGCAAAATTTTAATATAAGTAAAATTTTATTTTTTTTTTAGGGGCAAAACTTAAAAAACTAATTTTTTTTAAAGAAATCTGTTGGTGGCAGTGGGGGCAAGTGCCCCCACTTGCCTCCACTGTGGATCCGCCACTGCTTATAAGAGTCTCATATTCTTTCTATGCTCATAAAAACACGACTCTATTATTCTTTAAATTGTCATTTTTAAACAGTGACGAAACTAGAAATTTAATATAGGAGGATCCAAATATTAATTTTTTAAAATTTTGAAGGGCCTAATACACCACTAACCCTTAAATAATTTCGTTTATATATATATATATATATATAAATTTAAAAAAATCTTGGAGGGCCAGTGCACCACTGAGCTCCATGTAGCTCGTTTCCAAAGACTTCTTGGAGTCAAATGTTCTTTTTCTTTTTTCACAGATGTATAATTTTATATGGTAAACTATTTTATAAGCTCGAAACTTTTAAACATTGGAATGTATGTCATGGTTATGATTATGCTCCAATTTGGCACGCTCCATTATACTGAATGATCCTCTCCGGCATTTTAACGCTAAAGCTTTGTCTTGATCCAATTCCTGACTTGCATTGCCCAACCAATCTGATAATCCACCAATGACTTCCGTTTGAAGGGAGCAGGGACACATTAGCTATAAATAGACCATATGAACATGCTCAATTTGTGCCAACCGACCTTCAATCAACACCTGTCAATACCCAGCTAGCTAAATACACAGAGAAAGAGATAGCAACATGAAAGGCTTTTTGGGTTTGGTGTTGCTGGTTTTGCTTGTGAGTTATGCAAGTCCTATATCTGCTGGTGTTGTTATTTGCAAGAAAGTGAAAGATGCAGTGCAACCTTGTGTACCATACTTGACTGCTTCCGTCTCATCACCTTCCTCAGACTGCTGTCAGGTTCTCACCAAATTCGGCAAACGTGCCTCAGGCGCCAGCCCAAAACTTAAGGAAAGTGTGTGTAATTGCTTAAAAAAAGCTGCGAAAGAGATGAACATTATGGATGATAGAGTCAGTAAGCTTTCCAAGTTATGCAAGTCCGACTTTAATATGCCTTTTAGCACCAAAATGGAGTGCAGCAAGTAAGATTTTTCTTTTCATAATTAATTGATTTATTTCCTTTTTGCTATAATCACCGATAAAGGTAGATTAATCAAATATGTAAAAGATGGACGCCAATAACTATTTAAAATATGCGGGAGTGTTGGTTGACGAAACTAAGTAATTAATTGTATGTGGCCAAAATAACTTCTAAACCTTTACAACACAAACTTGTTGATCAGTTAAGAGTTTTGAGTCTTATAAATAGACGCCTAATGTGGGTTCAATACTTATTTCATGTTTGTTTTTTAATGTGCAGAATGTAAGCAGAGAAAGAGAAGTGTTGGAGGAACACAAACTTTTGCTGTGAAGAATAAAGCTTTGAGGAGTTGTAATAATGATCAAACTGTATACTTTTCCACTGTAAAAAGGAAAAAAAAAAGGGGGCTATTATTCAACTATGATAATTGTTTCCTACGAAGATTGTTTTGCATGTGTGTTAACAAATGAATCGAGTTAAGTCACAAAAATTATAGGTTGATTGAAAACTTTTGAATTAAATTTATTAACTAATTGGATTCAATTAGATTAATGAGATTAAATTGAATTTAATTTATATTGTTTGGAACAAATTCAGTAATATTAAAAATATATTTAATTACATTGTTTAGAATGAGAATGAATATAGTGAAGAACGAGAACGAATATTATTATTATTATTATGATGGTTGGTTAAGAGAAAGGAATGATTACTAATACCATTAATTTGTAAAAAATATTAAGAAATAAAAATTTATTATATTTTAATTAATTAATCAATATTTAATTACTTATATTGTAATAATTAATCAATTACAATATATTGATTAATTAAAATATTGTAATTAATTAATTAATTAATTAATTATATTGTAATATAATTAGTTAATTAATTGCAATATTTTAATTAATTATATTATAGTTAATTAATTATTAATAATATTTTAATTAATAATCTTTGAAATTCAATCAAGTGAAGTACAAGAGAGTGAGAAGTGAAATAGTAATCTAAAGAATGAAGAAGCAAAAGAGTGAGATGCTACCTTTGAATGGTACAGAATGATTCTTGATAAGAAATACATGGCAAAGAATTATATTCAATAAAACCTATAATAAATATATAAATTTTGATGAATGTCTGATTATAAACTTACAATAAATAATAGTTTTTATTCAAAGGTGTATTCCTTAAACTTCATTTGAATTCCTACACTTGAAGGAATTGATTCAATTTATAAAGTAGATGGGTTTCAACATGCATGAATTGAAACCATCTATTTTTTGTAATTTTAAATATGTGAATTGAATTCAATTGCATTATTAAATTTAATTAACGCCTTTCTAAACAACCTCGACACTCTCTAAATAACAATACTCTGTTCACTTTGTTGTCAGTAATTTCAGTTTTCTTTTTGTCATTTATTTACAATGTTGAATATAACCATGTGAAGACATTGAAATTTGGCCTTTATATTATATCAAAGAAAAGGCCATCAAAATCTGTATCTCCTACATTTAAACAATATTGCAACCAAACTATACCTTAGACATCCGATGGGATACTAGTCTTTTGGGGATGCAAACTAGAGATATTCCTATTAAATAACAATTCACGATATCCAATTCAAGTACTTGATGAGCCATCTTCTTATCACAACTTAAGAGGTAGGATGATCTATCTCTTATTAATACTCATCTTGGATATTGTTCTTTGATCTTTTCCTACGAGAAAAGTCCTTGGTGGACCAAAATTATGCACATGAAATTCCATACATTGTGAGAAAAAACTGTTGGAAATTTTCTTAATTGACTTACTATTTTCCTTATCGTTAACCTCCTGCAGCTTTTTGTAGCTATTTGCTTTTTCCTTCTTTTCTCGCATGCAATATTGCCTTGCAGAAAAGAGATAATTAGGGTTAAAATTATAATTTGAAACGGGTGATGGTGCGAACTGTTATCGACTGTATAAGATTATCGTATCAGTGACAGTTTCTTCCTTCCAATGTTGGTAATATATTGTGTGATTTACAAATATCCATAAGACTAGTTTCCGTTTGCATTTCAAACGAGATTAAATCTCCTAAACATTGTAAGCCGCCAGTTATTGAATTCTTATATGCTGATATATCCACTCTCAACTTTACAGATATTTGCTGTAATCCAATTAGTTTAATTTCAACATCTAACCAAGTAATAGAGTCTTGAGAGATCCATGAGACCAGCTACAGTAAAACTTCGATAAATGAATATTCGATAAATTAATAATCTCGATTAAATAATAATTTTTTTCGGTCCTGACTTGGATCAATGGGATAAAATAATAACCTCGCTAAATGCATAAGATAATAGTTTTAAAAAAATTCCTTGAGGCCCACTGAAAATATAAAATAATAATTCATTAAATAAGTATTAAAATTACATATATAATTCATAAAATAAAGCACTTCCTAAACAATTTTTATTTCAAATTTTCTACTTTCCTAAAATATGAATCTATAGTCAATTGATTCTTCTTTTTATGTGAGCTGAATTCAATTTCATCTTTAACTTTTTGGAGGGCATAAACTACATTCGGCACATTCTTCTCATTTTGAAGCATGTAACTTTTCAAAGTCTCTACGGCAAGAAAAGTTTCTTTTGGAGAAACATATGATATAGCGTTACTATCATCTGGATCTTGATTGTCATCATCTTTCATACCCATTACTCCTTGAATAATTTCTTCATCCGTAGGCAATTCCATTAAAGCTTCATTTTCAGTAGGATAATTCAGAATCTGCTCTACATTCATGACATTTCTATTATGTAAATTAGAAATAACTTCCTCTAATATTTGAATGCCTTCAACATCACCAGTTTCTTCTTCTAGAAGCATACCTTCCTCGGATCAAATTTTGCAATGTCGAAAACAATTTGTAATAGTTGTGACTTTCACATCAATATTTCAAGCAGCATTAATAAAATAGATAGCATCCAGGACATTAATTTTTTTCAAGATTTATTGCTTTCATCTCATAGCCTTCCAAGATGCTAAAATAAAAACGACGTCGATAATAAATCTTAAGTGATAGAACAATTCCAGCATCACATGGTTGAATTTTTGATGTTGTATTTGGAGGCAAAAAGAACAATTCAACATTTCTCAAGCGTTCAGTAACCTTAGGATGGGTTGGGCAATTGTCTACTATAAGGAGCACTTTTCTACCTGTCATTCTATCATCAAACCAACGAACAAATTCTTGAAAGAGTAATCCAGTCATCCATGCTTTCTTGTTGGCTTGATAATGACAATTAAGATTGTCAATATTCACAATTTTAAAGCATCTAGGATTAACATACTTACCAATAATGCAAAGAGGTACTTTATCTTAACCATCCCCATTGCAACAAACAACAACAGTAAGTCTTTCCTTATTCTTTTTCTGTCATTCTAATTGCTTTGTAGCTAGTGAATGATCTGCTTGCAAATAATAAAATAAGCCTGTTTCATCCATATTATAGATATCTCTCTAATGAAATTTGTCCAATTTAGCTCGAATTTTAGGTACAACTTCTTCAATATTCTCCATGATAACTGAACCGTTTTCACTAAACCTTCTATATGACTTAATCCCATATCTTTCCTTGAACCGTTCTAGCCAACCACTTGAGAAGTTAAATTCTGGATTTGCATCACCATACATCCTCTGTAGAAACTCTCTTGCTTTAGTTTAAATCATTTCTCCAGTCATGTTCGCTTTCTCTTGATATTGGAGAAACCACTCGTACAATACCTTTTCTAATTCAGGATATTTTGTTGATTTGTGCCTTTTAACATTGCTTTTTGTTATCTCTTTTGATAAATACTCTGCTGACCTTTTAAGAGTATTTGATATTGTTGATTGACTAATAGAGAGATCAAACTTTTGTTGAAACCACTGTTGCAAATCTTTTTGACTTGAAGAAGGATGCTAACTTTTGTACTCATATAATGCTTTTCTCATCTCATCAGTTGGTGTAAACTTTTTTACACCTTTCAAATGAGTAACAATGGAAAGAAAAAAAGAGCAGAAGAGAGATTCACGTCCAAAGAAGAGAGAAAATATGAATGCCCTCTAACTAATGCTAAAGGACCCTATTTATATTGGAGGAGGTCTTGTAGGAGAGGATTTCTTTTCCAAGTAGAAGTAGGTCTTTCTTTTCTTATAGAATTAGGATCTTTACAAGGAGATGATTTCTTTTCTAAGTAGAAGTATGTTTTTCTTTTCTTGTAGAATTATGATCTTTACAAGGATATGATTTCTTTTTCAAGTAGAACCAGATTTTTTTCTTTCCTTGCCAAATTAGGATCTTTACAAAGGTAGGACTTTTTTTTCCCCTAAAAATTAGAAATCTTCATTTCTCCCAATCTACACGTCCCTTGATTATTTAGATTGTTCCTGGATTCATTTCTTACAGTGGCGAACAAGAATCTTCCCAAATGTAGAAATCCTAGTTGAAGTAGGATTCCTTATAGGATTAGTAAACTTAATTTTTGACAAGATTAATAAACTTAGATACAATGCACCATCATTAATTAATTGTCTATTTATTTTCTTTTCTTAGTTACGAAAAAAAATTAATTGTTTATTTTGACAAATATAATGTATAAAATAAAAATTATTCTATAAATTAATAAATATTAATTTATCGATAAATTGATAAAATATTCATTTATCGATAAATTAATAAAATATTCATTTATCGATAAATTAATAACTCCGTATAAGATAATAATTTTTCAGGTCCCAACAATATTCATTTATCAAGGTTTAAATGGGGCACACGAAAATGTTATTGGCACAAAGTAACCCAATTAACCTAGCTAGCCGTTGGAAGCATCTGTAGGTATCATATCAATACGAGAGAGACAGGAAGATAAATGGTTTGTGGTGCTTGGCAGTGTTTTGAAATTAGGACCAGACATTGAACCAGAGGTCTTACTGACCACCGGTCGAACTGGTATGCGTCATAATTATGTAATAATTATATATAATATTAATAATATTAAAAAATACAAAATATACCAAATAATATTAAAAAATAAAAAATAATAAAAAATTTATTGAACCAGTGGTCGAATCGGTCAGACCGGACGACCAGTCAATTGATCGATTTTGACCGATTCTCACTGGTTCAATTAAGAACCGATTTTTAAAAATGAACCAGATCGGATAATCGACGGGTCATCGGTCAAACCGGCCGATCCGATCCGATTTTTGAAACAGTGGTGCCTGCGTTTAGTTGTTGCCATTACTGCAAGAGTCCCGACCCAAGCAGAAGCTGGCGGTGGTGGTGCGGTTAAATGCGAAAACATTAAAATGTGATTAGAGCCTTGCGGAGCTTTCATGGCTGGTGGTGCCTGAAAGCCTTCCAAAAAATGTTGCACGGCTATCAAAGATTTAAGAATATATACAGGCAACAAGGATACCGATGCAAATGTTTAACTGGGACTGCAAAGGACCTGAAAGTAAGTGTCAATAAAGCAAAAAATCTGGCCAGTCAATGTGGCATTTCCAACATTCCTATCTCTTTCATTTGCATTTAATTAAGAGATGGGAAAAGAAATAACACGTAGTCTTTAGATTTATTTTCGGGCCTTTTTTTCATTTACGTTTATATATTGTAATAAATGGTTTAATTACAACTTCTATCAAATAATTAGTTTTGATGATAATTATTTCATTGTGAGAATTCATTGTGATTTATGTTAAGAGACTTTAATACTTAACTTTCACTAACTAAATGGTAAAATCAAGTGTTAGTTGATGATCCAACAATGAGAAAGCCTCATTCTACAATTTCTTTGACATGTTAAAAGACTCGTGCAGCAAGAAAAGTGAAAAGAGACTTTAACGACATAATGTACTATAATTTTCGTAAAGGTTGAATGGAAGTTTTAACAACTTGATCGTATATTAAGGAGTTTGTTCATCAAAATAGATAACAAAATAAGTAATTGTTCTTATTTTATCCATTTATACAAGTTTATTATCGATCTTAGGTCAATAATTAATGATGAATTTTGTTTAATATAAAGTATCATAACCGTATGAATTTGAATAAAGAACTTCAAATTTCTCAACAAGAAAGCCGGAGAAATTAATATGATTTTATTTGTATAAACTACATCTTTGTTGTTTGAAACGAATTTGGATAAGTGTTACGCGGAAAAAAATGAGATGAAAAAGAGACTTTTGGTGATTTTCTGGCCAAAAGTCCAATTTGAGTAAAATATCTTTGCTCTCTTTAATTTGTTCTTTAAGTATGACTCGTTAAGTTTCGAAATATTTTAGTAATAAATATAAATTATGACCCTAAATTATATTTAGGATTAAATAAATTAAACTTCTTTCATTTATATTTAATTCACTAATTGAATAATTTATATCTGTTGCATGTGAATTGGCCCCTCTATAAGTCAATGATTGGTTGCATGCATTCAAATGTGGCTGGCGATTTCTTCATGCGTTCAAATAATTTATGACTGCTTGTTATAAGTCAAAAAGGGATGCACCTAACATGGCTAAAATTCTTCAAGATCTTTAAGCGTGGATTTGGTGAGCGAAGATTACGCAGGACTTCAGCTATAAATATGGTTGCAGGCTTATAGAAGAATATCACCATTCTTTCCTTTTTGAAATCCTCCTATCCTCTCTGTATATTTATGAGTTGTTGAAAACCTTTTGTTTCAGCCTTTGTACTTGTATACATTCTCCGCATATTAGTAAAATTGTTTACCCTCCGGTCGTGGACATGGGTCACATTGACCGAACCATGTAAATCTTTGTGTCCTGTCCCATTTATTTTTGTCTATCTTTATTGTCGTTATTATTTTTCGGGCTATTAAATTCAACCGGTATTCGATTCGAGGGCATTTTATTTTAACAAACTAGTATCAGAGGTTCTTTTTTTTTATATCTAACTTATCGTATGCTCTGTGATTGCCACTAAGGTGGACCCTCCATATCAAAAAGTAACTTAGATTTTTTTGTGAGTCTAAATGAAGTCCACTACCTCGATTTTATCTTGTGGGGTCCATTATCTCGGATTTATCTTGCGGGGCCCATAGCTTCGATTTTGTAAACGAAGTTTAGCTTTGCTTGTGAAGCCCACGTTCCAACTTTGCTTGTGGGGCCCGCATCCATGCTTTTGTGGGGTCCTCTGTTCTAGTTTCTTGTGTGGGGCCCACCTGAAGAAAAATAATCCGAATATCAATTTTTGGCCATCATGACGATAACGAAGACTTCTATTGAAAAGTTTGACCGAAGCGTTAATTTCGGTATGTGGCAGCTCAAGATACAAGCCATTTTAATACAAGATGGATGTGAGATTGCTCTTGATGGAGTGGATAAAAAGCCAACAGATATGGCGTCAAATATATTCACGAATCTAAATAAAAAGGTTAGATCAACCATCATATTTAATTTGTCCGATGAGGTTTTGCAGGAGGTTGCTGGTGAAAACACAGCTAAAGGTATGTGGGACAAATTGAAAGCTATGTACAGGAAGAAGACGGTGGAGAATCGGCTTTATTTGAAACAAAAGTTGTACATGTTGAGAATGATAGAAGGTACATCTATTCTTTCACATCTAGATAAATTTGATTCTCTTATTTTTGATTTGAAGAATGTCGATGTAAAAATTGAAGATGAAGATCAAGCTATATTGTTGTTATGTTCCCTTCCCCAGTCCTTTAAATATTTTCGTGATACTATGATTTATGGAAAAGAGTCAGTCTCATCTAATAGTATTAAGTCTACATTAAAGTCAAAAGAGCAGATTGATAGGGACATCACTGGGGAGACTAGTGGAAGTTAGGCAGAGGGACTATTCGTGCGGGGTAGATTTGAAAATAGAGATTTTAAAAGAAGTAGATCCAAAGACAGGTCAAAATCCAGACATAGAAATAAAACTTGTAATTATTGCAAGAAAAAGGGGCATATAAAGTGTGACTGCTATAAATTGAAACATAAGGAGAAAAATAAAGTTGAGCAGAATAATAGCAACACTGCTGAGGCTAGTTTAGCAGTAGATGAGAATGAGGGAATTATCTTTGTAGCCACAGAAGATAATCTTAGGTCTAATAAGGAGTGGATTTTAGATTCGGGTTGTTCTTACCACATGAGTCCCGACAGGGAGTGTTTTTTCCACTTATGAGTTATTGAACGGTGGAATTGTTTTGATGGGTAATAATGCTGCCTGTAAAGTTGTTGGTAAAGGTACAGTCCGGATCAAAATGTATGATGGTATCATTAGAACACTCACTGACGTTAGACACGTTCCTGATTTGAAGAAAAATCTCGTCTCTTTGGGCACTCTCGATTCTTAAGGGTGCAAGTTCTCAGCTGAAGGTGGAGTTTTAAAAATTTCTAAAGATGCTCTTGTATCGATGAAAGCTTGCAGGTCTGGTAGTTTGTATGTTTTGCAGGGATCTACAGTAACAGGTGCTGCGGCAATCTCTACTGAAGGTGACATTACCAAATTGTGGCACATGCGTTTGGGACATATGAGTGAGAAAGGTTTAACATTGTTAAGCAAGAGAGACCTATTTTGTGGTCAAAGTATTCGTAAGATGGAATTTTGTGAGCATTGTATCTTTGGGAAGCAGAAACGAGTCAGTTTCAATTCTCTAGCTGTTCACAAAACTAAAGGTACTTTGAATTATATTCATTATGATCTTTGGAGGCCCTCTCGTGTTCCATCTAAAGGTGGTGCCCGGAATATGTTAACTTTTATTGATGATTATTCAAGGAAGGTTTGGGTGTATTTCTTGAAACACAAAAATTATGTTTTCTTATCCTTTAAGCAATGGAAAGTTTTGATTAAAAAGCAGACAGGAAAACATGTTAAGTGGCTACGGACAGATAATGGTTTGGAATTTTGTGGAGGTGAATTCAATGAATTTTGCAAGAATGAAGGAATTGCTCGACATCACAATATTAGAATGACTTTGCAACAAAATGGAGTTGTTGAGCACATGAACCGGACTCTTTTGGAAAGAGCTCGGTGTATGATCTATAATCCAGGGTTGATACTTAATTTTTGGGCAGAAGCCATTGCGACAGCTTGCTACATCGTTAATCACTCTCCTTGTGCTCCTCTTAACTTCAAGACTCTAGAGGAAGTTTGGTCAGGTACTCCTGCTGATTACTCTACTTTAAGAATATTTGGCTGTCTAGCATATATGCATATAAATGAGGGAAAGTTAGAGCCTAGAGCTAAGAAATGTATTTTCCTTGGTTATGCTTCAGGGGTGAAAGGATATCGTTTGTGGTATCCTGATCCCAAGTCACCTAAATTTGTAATTAGTAGGGATGTTACATTTGATGAGTCATTTATGTTGTATCCTAGAAAAGAGTCTTGTAATCCTTGTAATTTAGAAAAAAGAGGATAGTACACAGAAATAGGTGGAGTTAGAGATTGGTAGTTAAGGTTCTTCACAAATGTCTTCTACACATCAGACAGATCAAGTTGATGAACCAGATCCTGATCATGTTCAAAGTGAACCAGTAGAAGAAGAACATTCCATAGCCAGAGACAGATCAAGACGAGAGATTCGACTACCACAGAAGTATGCAAATTTAGTTGCACATGTTTTATCAGTGGCACAGGAAACAGATGGAGACAATGCCCTTTCCACATATATGGAGGCAGTTTCAAATGTTGATGCTGATAAATGGGTGGTGGCCATAAATGAAGAAATGGAATCTTTGCACAAAAATGATACTTGTTTTCTGGTGAAGCCACCAAAGGGTAAGAAAATTGTAGACTACAAGTGGGTTTTCAAAAGAAAAGAAGGTACTTCAGGTATTGAAAATGCAAGGTATACAACACGTTTAGTTGCAAAAGGCTACAGTCAGGTACAAGGTGTTGATTTTAATGATATTTTCTCACCAGTGGTGAAGTATAGCTCTATTCGTGTATTACTTACATTGGGGCATTGTCGAAGAAGGTGGAGTAGATCACTAATTGTTCGGGACCAAGTTAAGGTGGAGATTTGTTGTATGTGAATTAGTCCCTCCACAAGTCAATGATTGGTTACATGCATTCAAATGTGGCTGACGATTTCTTCATGCGCTCAAATAATTTATGGTTACTTGTTATAAGTCAAAAAGGGATGAACCTAACATGGCTAAAATTCTTCAAAATCTTCAAGCGTGGATTTGGTGAGCGACGATTGCGCAGGACTTCAGCTATAAATATGATTGCAGGCTTATAGAAGAATATCACCAGTCTTTCCTTTATGAAATCCTCCTATCATCTCTGTATATTTATGAGTTGTTGAAAACCTTTTGTTCCATCCTTTATACTTGTATACATTCTCCACATATTAGTAAAATTGCTCACCCTCCGGTCGTGAATGTAGGTCACATTGACCGAACCACGTAAATCTTTGTATCTTGTCCCATTTATTTTTGTCTATCTTTATTGTCGTTATTATTTTTGGGCTATTACATTCAACCGATATCTGATCTGAGGGCATTTTATCTTAACAATATCTATAGATTAAGATTGAGGTCTGGGAACACATCATGATCACCTAAATGTTTAGGAATGTCAATATAGTTTTGATTAACTTGTTTGATGTAATTCAATCCTTTCATCATAGAATGTTTCGATTAGACATATAATATGAAATCAATATCTACTCTATTTTGAACTCAATAATATTAGTTCATACTACAGGCTATTTTCAAACAATGACATAATCTAAAACTTAAATTCAAGCCAAATTTCAAAACCCTTAGAATCAGAAATAAAATTATATTCCTTCATAAAAATTGTAGACATATTTATGTATTTTAATCTACAATTAAAACCAACACATTTGGATATCTATAGATCAAGTTATGGCCAAAATATCGATGTCTGTTCATTGAAACCTGTTCAGTGACACCATTACAATTGACTCACGTCTTACACCTTATTCATCCCTCAATTACACCTAAATTATATCTAATTCCTCATCAACGTCATCTCCAATTCCAGTTCAAAATTATTCAATTGATAGCTCACAACTCATTGTCTTTCATGCATCAAAAATCAAACTAGAAACTATTACATTGTTATGCTTATAGTCTTAGTTATTTCTCAATTCAAGCATATTTAATTAATATCTTTATTTAACATAAATCCACCTTCATTATACTTCAAATCTAGACCTAATTCATCCATGAACCAATCTATATCCCACAGTTTTCATCCATTAAAAGCAAGCAAAGAAAACTTCCAAGTTCAATCAACATACTTCCAGCATATATCACCATCAACATGCATTTCATTCCAATTCAAGCATGATTTACATACTACTAAGCATGCCATAAAGATCATATTGCTACTTACTTATCAGTCTAAAAATTCAGCCCAAAATCCATATTATACTAGCCCTCTAAGCAGGCAAAATTAATCACAAACTCAAGGTGAAGATGAGCTAGTTTTGGTAAAAACACAAGGCAACAAACATCTGGTTTCTTGGTTGTTTTGCGAAAGGTTAAGGTGTAAATTTCATGTACCAATTTAGCTAAAGTAAAAACTATAATACAAAGAAAAGTTTGAAGCAATTTCGATGGAGAGAGGTGAGGGAAACAACAAAAACGTTGCTACTAGAATTTACTACATCAACATGCTAGGTGTCATAAATTTTCAAAGACATACGTCTTAAGACATGGAATCCACTTGCCCATTTCATATGCTGCCATTAATCCACACATTAAATTGTCTTATGTTACCAATTAATCAATCCATATGTCTCATTATAATTAGTCCACATGTCACACAATAATTGTCCATTTGTCAATTAATTAACTATGCCAAATGTCACCCAATTATAGACTTAATCATCCTAATTTTTAATGTATCGATTTATCCTACACTTGGCATTTTTTTTAAAATTCAATTGTACATATTAATTCATCAATCTCCTAATTAATAACAATTAATTTCAATTTACTAATTGGAATCTAATGAAATTAAAATTCAAAATATAACAATTCACAATTCACATCATAGTCACATAACATTTTTCATACTCCGAGACATGTCAAATGAGTGCATACACTTACTTGTAATGTGTACAAATATCAATTCGTCTATAAATGTTAATGTTATGCATGTATATGCAATGCTTTATTTAGGGTTGAACCCTAAGCATGTTTTGGAAAACAGGATATTACATGTACTCTTTTCTAAAGCCATCATACATAGTTTAAGAAATCTTTAAAAAATTCTTCATCTTTAAATTTTTAAAACTCTTTAATTTTAAAATTACCAAAAATCCCTTTTTATACTTTGGTTAAAATGTCAAGAAAATATATGTAGTATAAATATTATACTTCAACTTTGATAAGTTTAATATTTGTATTGAATCATTGTATAAATAATATTTAATTAGTTCATGTTTAATGCTTATATTACATGCGTTTTATCGTTATTTTGTAACCAAAGTATAATTTTTTTATAATTTTAGAGATATGAGATTTTAAAACTAAATAATAGGAGATTTTTATCTTTTATCCTATTTTTAAATTGCAATTTTGTGAGAGAGTCAATAGTAAAATATATTAAAATGAAAAAGGATCATGATCATTGAAGTTGACTAAGTATTTTCTCTATATAATCCTACAATAAAAAAACTACAAGTGAACGTTAATAAAGTCATAATACGTTTAATTCATAGCTAATGAGAAGTGCGAGAGAAACTATTAAAACGAGAAGAAGGACAAGAAGAAAGCTCTTAAAGCATCAACTTGTGATGATATAAGTGAATTCGAAATCAAGCATCCAAAAAAAAGATAGCTCATATATGTTTTACCACTATAGAAGATGATGAGATAATATTCAACCCTAACTTGTGTGATAGTGATATTGATTTGATTCATGATAAATTAGTTGAAAATTTAGAAATTATAAGTAAGGAAAGAAACAAATGTTCTTCCAAACTTAAAAAGGTAAAACAAAAGTTAGATGTATGCTTGAGTGAGAATGAAATATGACAAGTGAATTTCATAATATTAAAGCAACCAAAAATATAATTATCAATGACAATCGTGACTTAGATGAATTAAGGCATAATAATGACACATTAAGAAAGAAGGTCGATTCCTTTAAGGACCCTTTGTCCAAGTTTACTAAAGGGAATGAAAAACTAGAAAACATGCTAAGAGCTCCAAAAATTCCAATGATAGACATGAAATAAGACATAACTATAAAAGTGAAGGCAATTATAAAACTATATTTATTAAGGTAAAATAATTGCATAATGAAGAAGCATTACATAAAATGATAAATGAGCATAAAGCTTCTACATCTAAGCATATAAATGCATATGACATGTCTACTAGGGCTCAACCTAAGAGCAAACATCACACTTTTATCTAGAGATGTCAATGGGTCGAGTCGGGCCTTGACTGTCCCTGCCTTGGCCCTACCCAGGGCCCATGGCTCGACCTATGGCCTGACAAGCCACGGGCGGGTTGAGTCAACCCAACCCATCATTTTTAAAAGAAAAACTTCCAAAACGATGTCGTTATTGAAGTAATGGTCGAGCCATGAGTTGGTCAACCTAGGCTGAGTTGGCCATGAGTTGGTCAAACTTCCAAAATCCCAGCCTGGCCCTTTTTGACATCTTTACTTTTATCTATAGCTCATAACCTCGGCACAAAGTTCAATACTAACATTTTCTTTAAAAAAAGTTCAGTACTATCAAGGGAAGAATAAGCATAACTTCTATAATAACATGTAAACTCATTTGCACCCTTTTAGGCCTCAAAGAAGCATAAATCAAGGTTTCATTTATAGTAGGCATCATATATATAATCATATGAGATTTCACTACTTAGGAGAACATTCAATAACTTTATTGTCCAAAGAAAGTTTCCTTATTACATAAATGCATAAAAATGCATTTAAGCATCATCATCACTTATATAACATGGTATATCATTTTTTAAAATATGGATAAGTTGAAATATTCTATTTTTGAAAGCAATTAATGTGAAGAAAACACTTAAAAGTAAGGGTTGCAAATATTAAGGAACCTAATAACCAAGGAACTAAGCTTATTTAGATTCTTAAAACATATTAATTTCTGTGTTTTGTAATGCTCTTAGAAGAGAGAGCAAATAATAAGTAGTAGAGATAATAGTTTTTTTTAATAGAACGATTGCGCTCAGCGCATATGATTGATATCCATAGTTAAAACAGCATACAGAAAAGAAGGAGGACATATCCCCCATTCTAAACCAGACATAGAATTAGCTGCCCGAGCTATCATATGAGCAACTTGATTCGCTGGTTTTCGAACAAACGCATATGAGGTAAAAGGAAGATCGTTAAGCAGAGCTTTACAATCCTGAATGATGATCGAAAAATATGAAGAAAATGCTAGCGTAGAATGCAAAAACTGGGTAACAATCTGACAATCCGTTTCTACGCAAATCAGAAAGAAAGATAAGGTTTTTAACTAACTCAATGCTTCGCGGAAACAAAGAGCTTCACCGACTTGTGGATCTCGCCAACCTGGAAGGATCATAGCTTTCCCGGCACAATTTGACCCCTGGGAGTCTCGGATGATCATGCCAAGGCCATAGAAACCATTCTCCAATAAAGCCACATCGATATTGCATTTAAATTGGTTGGGTTCTGGAGCCACCCAAGAAGTAGGAGCACGATGGTTTATGGGATGTCCTGGAGCATGTGATGCTCTAGCAGCTTGCCATTCGGAAAGAGTTGTCCTTGCCCGACCAATAATAAATTGATGAGAGTGAGTACGTGATGTCCACACAACGTCATTACGGTACATCCATAAGCTCCATAGAATCATGAAGATCTCCTCCTGTTGGGGATGCGTAAAGGAAGTTACCACTCGCAGAAGCCATTCTTGTAAAGACGGTATAGTGTGCCAACCCACAGTAGAGAGAAGCCAAACAGACTGGGCAAATGCACAGTAATAGAATACATGTTGTGGTGTTTCCGTAGTCTGACCACAAATAGGGCAAGTGTCGTCCACTGCTATATGTCGGCCTCTCAATGTGGTTCTGTATGGGAGAATATTACGTAGGATACGCCATATAAGAATGTGAACTTTACCTGGAACTTGAACCTGCCAGATTCTTTCCCAAGGAAAGCTTGCAACATTGAAATTGCCAGTGGTCAGCTCTGTGGTAAGGCGATAACCGTCTTTGACTTGGTATTCCCCGACTCTATTTTTAGTCCAAACCCAATCATCTGGCAAAGGTGACAATCCTAATGGAATCTGTAGGATAAGATTAGCATCCCGTGGGGTGAAAGAATTGCGGATCAGCGTTTCGTTCCATTGTCGTCCTACCATGAGATCAGCCACCACATATAGATTCAAGGCCTCTATGAATTCTGTCTGAATAAGAGGATCCGCCTCATCCAACAACCAAGAATCCTTCCAGATGTTGATAGTAGCCCCATCTCCAACTCGTCTTCGGCAACCTTGAAGTAAAATGGGTCGTGCTTGACAGATACTTTGCCATATCTGACTTGGGTTATGGCCTATAGGTGCTGTAAAAAAATCAAAGGTAGGAAAATATCGTGCCTTGAGGATTTTTGCAACAAAAGAGTGTGGATATTTAAGCAGTCTCCACCCTTGCTTTGCTAATAAGGCAAGGTTGAATTGGCGTAAGTCACGGTATCCTAACCCTCCATAAATCTTTGGGATGGCTATACGTTTCCAGGAGAGCCAGTTGATGCCTTTATTATCCATTACTCCATTATGCCAAAAGAAGCCATTCATAAGATGTTCCAGATCCTTACAAATATCGACAGGTAATAGGAAAAGAGACATGATGTAGTTTGGCATTGCTTGAGCTACCGTTCGCAGCAAGATATCTTTACCCGCCTTAGATAACAATTTTGCTTTCCATCCCTGCAATCTTTTGGTTAATTTTTCCACCACATAATTAAACACCTGTCTTTTATGTCTTCCAATGGCAGATGGCATTCCCAAATAGGTATCATGCCCATTCCGCTCAGCAACACCCAAGATTTGACAAACCAATTGTCTAGAAGTCTCTACTGTATTAGGGGTAAAAGAGACCCCGAATTTGGAAAGATTTATTTTCTGCCCCGAAGCAGTCTCATATATGTGTAAACACTCTTTCAACTTTAAGGCCTCCTCAGGTGTGGCGCGGGTAAAGAAAAGGGCATCATCTGCAAAGAAGAGATGGGACACCGGAGGGGCCCCTCTTGCAACTAGAGCGCCATGAATAGAGCCTTGGGCTTGACATTTAGATAACATAGCCGAGAGACCTTCCGCACAAAGTATAAATAGATACGGTGAGAGCGGATCTCCTTGCCGAAGGCCCCTACTAGGAATTAACGGGCCATACTCCTCAGCTCCCCGGGTAAAATAATAGGAGACAGATGTGACGGTGTGCATGATTCTGTGAACCCATAAAGCATCAAATCCCAATTTCAACAGAATCGATCGCAAATAGCCCCATTCAATTCTATCATATGCCTTACTCATGTCAGTTTTTAAGGCAAGGAAACCAAAATGACCATGTGTTTTCCGTTTAAGCAAATGAAACAATTAATAGGCGACAATTATATTATCAGTAATCAGGCGATTGGGGATGAACGCACTCTGTGTGTCAGCAATGACCTGTGGCAAAATGTTCTTCAATCTATTAGCCAACACCTTACATACAATCTGGTCAGTGACATTGCTTAAAGAGATAGGGCGTTTGTCATTCATAGTGGCATGAGTTTTCTTTTTTGGAATGAGGAGAACATTAGTGCGATTTAGTCCTGGCATCCGAGCTTCGCCATTCAGGCACTGTAAACATTCATGAGTAACATCCTTGCCTACTATATCCCAAAAAGTCTGGAAAAAACCTGGGTTGAAGCCATCTGGTCCCGGAGATTTCTGTGGATGCATTGAAAACAAGGCTTGCTGGACTTCCTCTCCTGTATACGGAGCTAATAATAATTCATTGTGAAGAGGAGTGACCTTAGGCTCGACATATAGTAGAAGGGCTTCTGGATCCCCATTTGAAGAGGTAAAAAGTTGTCGATAATAGTCCAAAATCAGCTCCGGTAAACCAGAATTCCAATCAACCCAATCTCCAGTGCTGTTCTGTAGTCGAGAGAGAAAATTTTTCCTGTATTTGTGGGAGGCCATCGCATGAAAAAACTTTGAATTAGAGTCGCCCTCGGCTAACCAATGTTGTTTTGATCTCTGTTTCCTGTAAACTTCGTTTTGCAACAAGAGGTCACTATACTGTTTCTCAGTAAATCGTAGGACTGCCATATCCACAATGGATTGTTTTCGTAAAAGGGACAGCTGACGTTTAACGCTTCAGAGTCGATGGTGATATTGAATTAAGTATTATTAAGGAGTTTTGTCATAGTGAATCTATCTTTTTTGTCTCTACGAAAATCTAGAAAATGTTATTGTAGATTGTGAAAATTTTAGTTATCAAATACTTTTCAAAAGAGACAATTATTGAACCAAATGAGAGAGATAAGAAGAATGAAAAGCCACCAACGGATTTAAAACTCAAGAATAATTTTCGTTCAAATATTGTTAGACTATTTAATATCCCATGTGACTTATATATTTGAGTCCTATGAAAAGCACCCAAGATAATGGTTATTGGGTATTACAGAATGGATCTTAAATGGGTCAAAGACCTTTTTCCTCTCTCTTCCAACAATGAACCATCATGATGGTTGGTGAACCAACATGATGGTTGGTGATTGAGTATTTAAGTTTTAGAAACAAAATCTTATGAAGGTGAATCTCAATAATTCTGAACCATTGAAGAAGCACGTTAAAGAAAGGAATTAGAAAAGGAATAAATCAACATCTTATGAAAACAAAAATAATCATGGATACAGGTATGGAAAACTCAATCAATCCATAAATGTCTTGCAATTGGTATCAAAGCCATGGATGTTGCCTTATTGTTGTCTTTCGTACACCATGGTTGTTTGTTCTATTTGAGAGCATGGTATTGTATGATTTTACGATATGATTGTGTTCTTGTTTGTTTTTGTATAAATGGAGTTTTACATGATTATGTACTTTAATGGAATTGTCATATATGAAACAAACATAATAACTTAGACATGCAACGATTATTAATGTTGTTAATACAGAACATAAACATGTTGACATAAGATCACAGACATTGTTTTCTTCATACGTCACATTCTTCTGTACATGTTCGAAATCAGTTTTGTTGCGTTTTATTTGTATTGATGAATGTTTCAATTTGGAATGATGCCATCGTCTATTGTGATTGTGATTGTTGAAAAAGAACTGAAAGGTTTGCTTCATGAAACGAAAAGGTTGGTTATTATAGTGATTTTTTCTTGAACCAATTTTTGAAGACATGTTTCTGTGGTATGGACAAAACCCATGAAAGAACGACGTTGGGATGGATTGTGGTTTGAAACAAACCCATGAAAGTATTAAAATTAAAAAAAATTACAGAAGCGTCACAGAATATGATGATGCAACGTTTGGTGCGTGTCTGTAATATCTGGTGTATGCTCTGCACACACCAAACGAAGTTTCACCAGATGTAGACGCTGGCGCTAAATGCTGCATCTGTGTCAGTAGATGCTGACGGACGGGCTTCCAAGCCCAAAAATCATATTATGGCCTATTTTTTGGGCCTTTAGGCCATTAAGGGACAACATAGGGTTAGTAAATATTTATGGACTTTAACCCTAAGTAAAAACAATATTTTGATGGAATATAATGGATTATTTAATTCATAATTGATTTATACAAAATATAATTTTGAAAATTAGTTCCATACTATATATTTTTTGGTACTTTGAATATTTTATATTATGTAATAATTGGAATTAAATTTTCCTAGTATATGGTGAATGTAATACATGGCATTATGGACATTTAGAACAGTTTGTTAGTCACTAAAGTGACTAAACTAATTAAATTAAATTTTGTCATGTATGATAATTGTCCAATTAAATATTTATTGCATAGAAAGCTTGTTAGTCACCAAAGTGGCCTAGCTTTAAAAAATATTTAAATTAAATATTTATTGCATATTTATGATATCTGTGTCTACAGTTGGGTAATGGCGGCGGTTTTGTTTCAGTGGTAAGCTCCTTTTTTTCCTCTCTCTTTGTTTATTTAACTCCCTGCATATCTCACAACGATTTTTTTATTTATTTCTATGTTTACAACTGGGTAACGGCGGCTTTGTTTGTAACATGGTTGTGTCTACAGTTGGGTAACGACGACGATTTTGTTTCAGTGGTAAGCTCCTTTTTTTCCACTCTTGTTGTTTATTTAGCTCCCTGCATATCTCACAACGAGTTTTTATTATGTTTGTGTCTACAGCTAGGTAACGACAACTTTGTTTGTAGCCTGACTGTGTCTACAGTTGGGTAACGACGACGATTTTGTTTCAGTGGTAAGCTCCTTTTTTTCCACTCTCGTCATTTATTTAGCTCCCTGCATATCTCACACTGAGTTTTTATTATGTCTATGTCTACAGCTGGGTAACGGCGGCTTTGTTTGCAGCATGGCTGTGCCTACAGTTGGGTAACGACGGTGGTTTTGTTTCAGTGGTAAGTTCCTTTTTTTCCCACTCTCGTTGTTTATTTGGCTCCCTGCATATCTCACACTAAGTTTTTATTATGTCCATGTCTACAGATGGGTAATGGCGGCTTTGTTTATAGCATGGATAACTATCTTCGCCATTTGCGTTTTTGTTTCAGTGGTAAGCTCCTTTTTTTCTTGGACTTTTCTTTAGCTCCCTGCATATCTCGCACCGAGTTTTTATTATGTCTATGTTTTTTTCCACTCTCATTGTATATTTAGCTCCCTGCATATCTCACACCGAGTTTTTATTATGTCTATGTCTACAGCTGGATAACGACGGCTTTGTTTATAGCATGGATAACTGTCTTCGTCATTTGCATTTTTGTTTAAGTGGTATGTTCCTTTTTTTCTTGGACTTTTTTTTCTTTTTGTTTCCGTTTATTATGTGTATAGCTCGATAACGGTATGCTTTTGTATTCTTTTTTTTTTGGCATTTTTTGCTTCGACTTTCGTCGACTTTTTATTATGTGTACAGGTGGGTAACGGCAGCGGTTTTATTTCAGTGGTAAGCTCCTTTTTTCTTCCACTTTATTTTTTTTTCATATTTACGTTTATTATGTCTAGAGCTGGGTAACTATCATAAGTTTTCCTTTTTCTTTTTCTTCAATCATGGATTTGTGTTTGTTGTACTGTGGTGACTTCTTTTGTTTGTCTTCTTCTTTTTGTGGTTACATTTTAGGAGATGGGTCAACTGGGTTAAAGGAGAGAGAGGATCGATTTGCTTTTCAGCTCCGTCAAGAATTTTTTTCGTTGTTTTCTATAATTTCTTCTTTTGTTTTTTTGTTCGAGTAGAGATAAATAAAAGATTGCTTGCAGCGGTATATGAAACGTGCCAAACCCTGCAAGCGTTACAAATTAGAATTTAATCATTTAATATCTGATACAATTAACATCTCGAATTTAATGCCTCCCTTAATCTTTCTTGGAGCGAACGAACGACTGTCTCAAACGTCAAATTTTGGTAGTTCTCGATCACTTCGCATTAAAATTTCATGGAGGAAATGAAGAGTTATCTCTTAAAATCATTCGGCTATCCACACTTTTCAATGAGGTTTTGTCAAAGTTAAACGTTACAAATTAGATTTTAATCATTTAATATCTGATACAATTAACATTTCCCCTTTAATGCCTCCCTTCAAATAAAAGATTGCTTGCAACAGTATGTGAAACGTGCCAAACCCTACAAGCGTTACAAATTAGATTTTTATGATTTCATATCTGATACAATTAACATCTTGCATTTAATGCCTCCCTTAATCTTTCTTGGAGTAAACGAACGACCGTCTCAAACATCAAATTTTGGCGGTTCTCGATCACTTCACATTAAAATTTTGTGGAGGAAACGAAGAGCTATCTCTTAAAATCATTTAGCTATCCACACTTTTCAATGAGGTTTTGTCAGAGTTAAACGTTACAAATTAGATTTTAATCATTTAATATATGATACAATTAACATTTCCCATTTAATGCCTCCCTTAATCTTTCTTAGACCAAAGGAAAGACCATTGCAAACGTCAAATTTTGACAGTTCTCGATCACTTCACATTAAAAATTCTTGGAGGAAACGAAGAGCCATGTCTTAAAATCATTCGGCTATTCACACTTTTCAATGAGGTTTTGTCAGAGTTAAAGATTAGATTTGGAGGAGCCTTTTTTGGTTAAACGGTAAAATTTCTGAATTTTTTTATTTCCTTCCGTTCACAAATTGATCAAACGGTTCGATAAGATACAATGGTATTTTATTTTTATAGATAACTGAAAATATTTATTAAAATAAAAGATATCTTTATTTTATTGTCTCCTTTATGATGAATAATAACAATGAAACTAAGAAGAAACGGAAGTAGTGATCTCAGATGGAGACAGAAAGTAAGACGAAGAGGAAGCGAAACTAAGACGAAGAAAAGTGAGACGAAGGGCGAGCGAAATAAGACGAACCACAAACTCAGTGCTTCTTTGTGCCTATGTCTTTCTTCGTCTTTCTCGACCTTTGAAGAAAGAGTTAGTGTCAAACAACAAACAATCAGATGACTGGATTTTGAGGAATGAACATATTCGTCTTAGTTTCCACTTCTTCTTAGTTTTGTTTACGCTTTGTCTCACTTTTCTTCGTCTTAGTTTCGCTTGCGCTTTGTCTCACTTTTTGTCAACGTAGTTCTTCCGCTTCGTCTCACTTTGACTTCAGCTTCGTCTTACGTTGACTACTCATATTTCCTAATCTCTGATAAATTCTGCAAGAAAGAAAGTAACATGGATAATAATGGGCCATCTTGTGACGTGATTCAGATGAAGATGATTGTTAATCATCAAAGATACAATTAATTCAATAAATAACGTTTTTTTTCTTATCAATATCTGAAAATATTTATGAAATTAAATGCATTGGTTTGGGTCAACATTTTAAAATTTATCTTAACCAGCTAAGATTTATGATCCCTGAATTTTTTCATGTTACGTACTTAAGACGTGATTCACATGAAGATGATTGTTAACCATAAAAGATACAATTAATTCAATAATTAATCATTAAATTTCTTGGTTTTTTGTTTTTATCAATAACTGCAATAAATTTTTTAAATTAAATCTTCTATATGATTGTTTTATTGTCTTATTCGCTGATTATTAGGAATAATAAATAAATTATGGTTTAAATGTAAAAGCAACAATAATCTAAGGCAAAAGTGGATACAAAGACGAAACCGAAGCAGTGATTTGAGGCAGAAACAGAAAGTTAGAGTAAGGTGAATGAAGTGAGTGAGAATCGACACAACAATTTTATACTGGTTCATCCCAACCAGTGACCTACGTCCAGTCCCCAGAATTCTTTATGAGATTTCGCTTCATTTAGCCTCTTCAGGCTCTCAGCTTTTCTTCTTTCTTACAGAAAAATATTGCGAGCTTTGCTACAGAAAAGATAGATCTCGTGTTTTGCATAAATACAGTGTTTAAAAGAAACTTAAGATCGGTATCTCAAAGCAGTAGCCTTCGTTTTTCTTCTTGTTTCTTGGTCTTAAACGGTTATTCAAATGAGTTCTGTAACTTTACTCAAACTTGCGTCTCATTTTCGACTTCCCTTCGTCTCATTTGTATCGTCTTATTTTTCTTTCGTCTCATTTCTGTCTTGCGACTCATTTGTCTTCCGTCTCATTTCTCTCTTGCGTCTCATTTTTCTTCCGTCTCATTCCTTCCCTCTCATTTCTGTCTTGCGTCTCATTTTTCTTGCGTCTCATTTCTGTCTTGCGTCTCATTTTTCTTCCATCTCATTTCTTCCCTCTCATTTCTATCTTGCGTCTCATTTTTCTTGTGTCTCATTTCTGTCTTGCGTCTCATTTTTCTTCCGTCTAATTTCTATCTTGCATCTCATTTTTTTTCCTTCTCATTTTTCTGCCTTCTCATTTCTGTCTTGCGTCTCATTTTTCTTTTTGCATTATTATTTGGGTTTCATCAAAATTAATCGTTAAGTCATTTTGACTTCACAATCTCCCCCTTTTTGATAATAACAAATAATCATAGAAAAATCACAAAAAATCAAAATGAACAAAAATAAGATGAACCAGAAACTCAGTGCTTCTTCATACCTACTTCTTTCTTCATCTTTCTCGACCTTTGAAGAAAGCGTTAGTGTCAAACAACAAACAATCAGATGACTGGATTTTGAGGAATGAACATATTCGTCTTAGTTTCGTTTACGCTTCGTCTCACTTTTCTTCGTTTTAGTTTCGATTGCGCTTCGTCTCACTTTTTGTCGGCTTAGTTCTTTCGCTTCGTCTCGCTTTGACTTCAGTTTCGTCTTACGTTGACTACCCATATTTCCCAATCTTTGATAAAATCTGCAACAAAGAAAGTAACATGGATAGGAATGGGTTATTTTGTCACGTGATTCATATGAAGATGATTGTTGATCATCAAAGATAGAATTAATTCAATAAATAACGTTTTTTTTATTATCAATATCTGAAAATATTTATTAAATTTAATGCATTGGTTTGGGTCAACATTTTCGGAATAATCTTAACCAGCTAAGATTTTTGATCCCTGAATTTTTTCATGTTACGTATGATTGTTAATCATAAAAGATACAATTAATTCAATAATTTATCTTTAAATTTCGTGGTTTTTTCTTTTTATCAATAACTACAAAAAAATTTATTTAATTAAATCCTCTATATGATTGTTTTATTGTCTTATTCGCTAATTATTACGAATAATTAATAAATTATGGTTTAAATGTAAAAGCAGCAACAATCTAAGCCAGAAGTAGATACTAAGACGAAACGGAAGCAGTGATCTGAGGCGGAAATAGAAAGTTAGAGTAAGGTTGCGTCTCATGTTTCCTACGTCTCATTTCTTCCGTCACATTTCTGTCTTGCGTCTTATTTTTCTTCCGTCTCATTTCTTCCCTTTCATTTCTGACTTACGTCTCATTTTTCTTCCCTCTCATTTCTGTCTTGCGTCTCATTTTTCTTGCGTCTCATTTCTGTCTTGCGTCTCATTTTTCTTGCGTCTCATTTCTGTCTTGCGTCTCATTTTTCTTCCGTCTCATTTCTGTCTTGCGTCTCATTTTTCTTCCGTCTCATTTCTATCTTGTGTCTCATTTTTCTTCCGTCTCATTTCTGTCTTGCGTCTCATTTTTTTCCCTCTCATTTCTGTCTTGCGTCTCATTTCTATCATCTCATTGCTTGCGTCTCATTTTCGGCTTCCCTTCGTCTCATTTCTACTATCTGATTTTTCTTCCTTCTCATTTCTGTCTTGCGTCTCATTTGTCTTCCATCTCATTTCTCTCTTGCGTCTCATTTTTCTTCCGTCTCATTCCTTCCCTCTCATGTTTGTCTTGCGTCTCATTTTTCCTGCTTCTCATTTCTGTCTTGCGTCTCATTTTTCTTCCCTCTCATTTGTGACTTGCATCTCATTTTTCTTGCGTCTCATTTCTGTTTTGCGTCTCATTTTTCTTGCGTCTCATTTCTTCCGTCTCGTTTTTGTCTTGCATCTCATTTTTCTTATTTTTCTTCCCTCTCATTTCTATCTTGCGTCTCATTTTTCTTCTGTCTCATTTTTCTTTCTATAGTTATATTCTTTCGCAATTTTTGCGTGCAGCTTCGTCTTCATTTGAATCACGCCTTAATTATCTAATAATAATAATAATAGAAAAACTAAGACGAACCGCAAGCATTAATCTAAGACAAAAGTACAAAGTAAGATGAAGTTGAAGTCAACGAAAGACGAAGCTTACGTCAAAGTGACACAGACCCGAAGAAAATAAGACGAAGCTGAAGAAGTTGAAGACGAAGCAGGACTCTAAAATGAAAGCAGAAAGTAAGTCGAAGCTGAAGCCAAACTAACACGAAGCCGAAGTCAAACTGAGACGAAGCGTATTCCCAGTCCTCTAATTTTCCTTTCGTCTTACTTTCTGCTTCCACTTTGTCTCATTTTCTTTTCATCTTACTTTCTTATATTATTATTTCATTATCATCAAAATTATTATTGGAGAGCTCATGTTCATTTAATAATCTCCTCTTTCTAATGATAACAAATAAGTATATTCTTAGAAAGATAATCAATATACAATTGAAAAATATATTGTAAAGTATACATTAAATAATAGATAAATTAATTAATATTGTGGACAAGACAATGTATATATATGTTATATATATACATATATTAGTTAATATGCTAATTAATATGATTTAGTAATATATATACTTGTTATTACTACATATATAAATATATATTATTTAAATTAATTGAAAAACTAAATTTGATTATTTTAAAATATTATAAATTAGTATATAACATTTATAATGATAAGTATATAAACTAAACTGCGAAAATAATAATAATTTTATTAACTTAACATTAACACAATAATTTGATTGATGGTTTCGCTTCCTCTCATTTTCTTTCATCTCACTTTCTACTTCCATTTCATCTCATTTTGTGCTTCCGCTTCGTCTCATTTTTTACTTCCATTTCGTCTTACTTTTATTTCCGATTTGTCTTACTTTGACTTCCGCTTCATCTTTGTTTGATTGTACCTTTGTCTTAGTTATACTCTTCCGCTTCCGCTCATTTTTTTCGTCTCATTTTCTGTTTCCACTTCGTCTCATTTTCTTTCATCTTATTTTTTCCTTCCCCTTCCTCTCATTTTCCTTTCGTCTTACTTTGTACTTCCACTTCGTCTCATTTTCCTTTCGTCTTACTTTCTTATATTATTATTTCATTATCATCAAAATTATTATTCGAAAGCTCATTTTCACTTAACAATCTTCCCATTTTTGATCATAACAAACAATTATATTCTTAGAAACAAAATCAATATACAATTGAAAAAAAAATTGTAAAGTATACATTCTCCGTTTTCTACTCCTCTTCTCTTCTTCTTCTTCTCCCCCTATCTTTCTCGTTTTCTTCTTTCTCCCCCTATTTGTTACAATAAAAAAATTCACAACCAAAGATGTTTCATAATCTCAGAAAACATTTCCTTCATTTCAGTCCGAAATAACTTGAGGTCTTCTTGTATATATACTACTTCTTTATGCAACTCACCCATTGACACATGCAGATAATTAACCTTCTCACTAATTTCTCCAATTTCTTCCACTAAACCATCATCATTCTTCTACTCCGCTACTTCAAAACCAATTGTTGTACTATATGCGTCTGAAGGTATAACATTCGGTTCAATGACTGTAATAGGAGAGGGTATGAAAGATAAGTTTGATTCAAGGAGATCAAGGTCATTAGGTCTTAGTAGTCTTGGAACTGATCTTCCAAATAGGTGTAGTACATCTCCAATTGAGAACATAGAACTCAAGGGTCTAATGTGCATAACTAAATGCATAAAAGTCTCTATATTGTAGGCTATATGTCCAACTCTAATGGGTCGGTACTGCCCTTTTGCTATTTTGCCAACTACCTGAGACATTTCATCGGTGGTTCGATGACCACAATTACTTCCTAATGCCATTGATATGTGGTAAGAAACATAAGTACCTCTGTGATGACCTTCATAACACGCCTCATCTATGTTTCTCACTTCAGCTTGCATCTGATCTTCTGTCAGATCATTGATCATACCTTCATGATATATTTTCTTCTTCCTCTTTTCATTATTGCGAACAATATAAGGTTGTGGCTGCATGTCAGGTACAATTTTTATCACAGTTTTCTTTGTGATAGGAAAAATAGTGTACTTCTCCTTGGTCATCTTTGTTCAATATGGTGCTGATTGTTCACCTCTCAAAATATTATACAACCATTTTTCACCATCATTCAACATATGTAATGTATGACTATTCACCAAAATTGGATCAAATTGTACTTTGACTAACCTTTGCAGGGGTTCTCTTATAATTATACAACTGCTTCTCCTGACAGGTTCAACTTCTGCAATAATCTTCATTTTCAAATCCTCCTTTCTCAATGGCTCGGAAACTAAACTTTTCTTTTGAACACTAGTTAGAGTCCTCTTCTTTTGACTGGTTTTTTGCCTTTTACTGTCTGCCTGCGATGTTGTCACTTCAACGTCTCCACTCTGACTCAACGATTTTCTTTTCTTCGCCTCTTGTTGGCACATGGTTCTTACTCTAGGAGACCTTTTTCCTTGCTTGGGTTTCTTCGAAAGGAGTGTCTCGCCCTTTCTTTTGAAGATCACTTGATTCTCTGACTGTCCCAACTGACTGTCTTCTTTTTGACAAATCGCCTTAATCTTCATCAAATCACCTAACGATTTCTTCATTTCTTCTGTTGACTTTTGACCACTTGATTGAGATTTTGTTTTTCTTCTCGGAATTCCTTTTTCATTGAACCCTCCCTTCACACCACCCTCCCCCTCAATCCTTGCTAAGGACTTCAAATCTCTATCCTCTTTATCTTGATTCTTCAAGCCCAATCTACTAATAGTTGTAGAATTAATGATGCTTTTAATATTTATCTTCAACCAGTTTCCTTTATCCAGGAAAATTCCAAAATCTCTGAAGATTCTTGTTAGCATCATACCATAAGGTACGACAGTTGAATCTTTCTTCAACTTTATAATGTAATGGAAGATAAGATACAGAAGATCTATAGGTTGGCGATTGAGTAGATGAAACAGACAGTGTTCATCCAGCGTCGTCACCAGATTCCTTGATCCTGTTCTTGATAGAACACAATGAAAAAGTAGTGAATGTATAACCCTAACTTTCGACACAAGCCTTGACGCCTTCTTCTCATTTGGGTTATTACATCCATATAGTTGTCGATTAATCTCAATCTCCTCCATGCTAGCTTGAGCCATCCATCTCGCCTTATGTGTAAGCTTTACTCCAACGCATAGACACTCAATAGCCTTCTCGATTGACTTCAATGTAATAATAATCGATAATCTGTCTACCACTTATACCAAAGTATCTTCTACTACTTCCAAATTCTTCCAGAAATCATATACTTCATTCATGTAAACTGTTTCATAAACATCAAAGAAGTTCTTCCAACTGACTGCCACAATCTCCGGTTCAATATTGATGTGGTCTCTCTTCAAAGATTCAAAATCAACAAGTCTTCCACTACTCATCGATTGATCCATTTGTATCTCAAATCAACAAAGAACTAAATGCAAAAATGTATTCTTCAAGGAGGTAAAGTTGTTTTGTGAAGTTGTGAGTGTGAGCAAACAGACTAATGAACAGTTTGTTTGAGGGTTCTTCAAAGGACGATGCTAGGATATTTCAAGAGTCTTCTAGAATAGGTGGTCTTCTCAAGACTTTGAGACGCTTTCCCTCGAAAACTTTCTTCTAATAGAATTTACCGTCTGTAACTTACTGTTACTGTTACTGTTACCTTCGCTCTTACATCTTTTTATCTTCTTGACTCAACGCTCAGCATTACCATGTTCAGATTCCGTTTGATTTCTTTAAATCTTTTTTCACTTAATGCCTTAGTCAAGATGTAGCCTAATGATCTTCTTCTGCCCATCTAACTTCGAAATGTTTACGCTCGAGTGTTGTATTGGGTTCTACCATAAGTTGTCCACTTCGTCTCATTTTCTTTCGTCTTACTTTCTCCTTTAGTTTTGTCTCATTTTCTACTTCCGCTTCGTCTCATTTTCTGCTTTCGCTTCCTTCGTCTTACCTTCCTTAGTTTGATTGTCCCTTTGTCTTAGTTTTGATCTTCCGCTTCGACTCATTTTCTTTCGTCTTACTTTTTCCCTCTGCTTCGTCTTCTTTTTTGCTTCCCCTTTGTCTCATTTTCTTTCGTCTTACTTTTTGCCTTCGCTTCATCTCATTTTCTTTCGTTTTACTTTCTGCCTCCGCTTCGTCTTATTTTCTTTTGTCTTACTTTCTGCCTTCACTTTGTCTCATGTTTCTATCGTCTTACTTTCTGCTTCCCCTTTATCTCATATTCCTTTCGTCTTACTTTCTTATATTATTATTTCATTATCATCAAAATTATTATTCAAGAAGTCATTTTGACTTAACAAGACAAAGGTTGAAGCATAATTAAAATGAAAACTGAAGCAAAACTAAGACGAAAACACACGGAAAACTAACACAAAACAAACTAAGACGAAACCAAAAGTAATTACAACGATATTGATTATTATTAATTTTGTTCTTAATAAAAAATATATATAATAAAATCTGCAGCAAATAAACCAACACCGATAGGATTGGATTATTTAGATGCTACTTTGGCTCAACATTTTTGGATTAATGTTAACCAACTAACATTTATGATCCTCAATTTCTTTATGTTACATACTTAAGACGTTTATAATTTATTTAACACCAACAAAAAATTTTGCCCTTAAAATATAATTAATTTTTAACTAATTAGTTTATTTTGATTTAACTGTTCATAATTATAACGTAATAAATTCTAATTAACTTAAAATTATTATAATTTATAGATTAATTAATTTTTTATTATTGACTAATTAACTCATATATATTTTGTCATTTTGGAATAATTTTAATTTATATATCATTAATTTGCTAATTACATTATAATTAATAGATTGACTTGAACTTTATTATATATTTTTATATATTTATGTAACAAATGTTAACGTATCCTAATTTCATATATATTTCCTACAATTAATGCTTTTTTTAATTATGCTTAAATAACAACTAATTAGTATTTTTAAGTTCATATCAAAAACAAAATATTTTACATTTTATATTCTACCTTTTATATTTTCAATATAATATATTTTAATTTTCCTTATAAAATTTTCCTAGCATATTTTAAATTTCTATTATTCGATAACTATTCTTTCCTTAAAATTTATATAATTAATAGATTAATTAATATTTAGTATTATTGACTAATTAGTTCATATATATTTTATCATTTTTATTAATTTTAAGAATTGATTGACTTGAACTTTATTATATATTTTAACTTATATATATTTCTTACAATTAATATTAATTATTATCTTATATTATTTTAATAACAAAATATTTAACATTTTATATTCTACCTTCTATATTTTCAATATAATATATTTAAATCTTCCTTATAAAATTTGTCTACCATTTTAAAATTTTTATTATTCGATAACTATTCTTTCCTTACATTATAATCCACTAAATTAACTGGGCATTATTATCGCAAGACGCCAATTTTACTACTATATATATATATATATATATATATATATATATATATATATATATATATATATATATATATATATATATATATATATATATATATATATAGATACATGTTTACAAAATATCTA
Organism: Erythroxylum novogranatense; assembly: GCA_029891385.1. Taxonomy (NCBI): domain Eukaryota; kingdom Viridiplantae; phylum Streptophyta; class Magnoliopsida; order Malpighiales; family Erythroxylaceae; genus Erythroxylum; species Erythroxylum novogranatense. The sequence continues at coordinate 20,858,849 of CM057229.1, forward strand.
TTCAGATCATTATTTATATTATTATATTAACTTGTTACATGTTACGTGTAATTCATTATATTTTATATATGCATTGCTACTTAATGTATAACTTTAACATTATATTGCAAAGTGTAACGTACCAAGTTTTAATATAATTAAATTACATTATGAAATTTATATAAGTTAATTTACTTTGACGTCAAATGCAATAATTTTGCATAACACTTTTTTTATTTATAAATTACTTACATTACTCAAATTTCAAAATGATCAAAGTATATAAATAATTAAACAGTATTCATTTATAAATAAGTCTTGATTTTATAGGTATATATTTATTATCTTAGAAAACATCACTGCAAAATTAGAATATTCTTCAAATTTTGTGACATTAAATTCTAATAAACGAAAATTTTCAAATGGTTGAAATACATTAAAATAATTATATCTAAAATTAATTTACTTAATTTCACATTTAGTACTTATATATGTATCCATTAATTTTCATAATATTATATTATGTACGTAGAGTTACTAATTTTAACTTTTATATTATATTCCTGAACAATATTTAATATGCACAAAATTTAAAACAGTAAAATATATAATTAATAAAATTTGATATTTGTAAATTAATCTCAATTTTTACGTAATATTTATTATATTAAAAATCAGCAAGGATATAATGTATTTTTAAAATTAAAGTTAGTTTAAGCTCCACTTTATATTTTTGAAAGTTTCCAGTAGACCCTTCTTTTCACAGGTCTCATTGCTCGCATTTTGGATTTTTGTTAACTTTGATGTCTGAATGTAATCGTACTATGTCAACCATGTTTCAAAAATTAAGAGGAAGTAGCAATTATGGTCACTTTTACAAAAAAAATATATTCTCAAATTTAACATTTACAACTGTAACTTTAAACTCTATCGCTTTTAATATTTTCAAATTGTTCTCTATATAAGTAAAAGGTTTGACAAATTTAATTTTTATCAGCTAAATATCACGTCGATCATATTTTTATATTTTAAATAAAATTTAATTTTATTATTATATAACTAGTCTTTTAATAATAAAAATGTGTCTACTTCTATACATTTTGAGACAATAAATTTTACTTATCATAGGGTCCTTTTTATTAAAATAAAAATATCAAGTTAGTATTAAAGTGGCCTTTAATTGAAAAAAAGTTAATTTTATTAAATTTTATTTATTTACGATCTATTTTGAAATGTTAGAGTTTAATTTAAATAGTTTCAAATGTTAGTGCCTATTTTATATTTTGTTGTAAATGTCAAGGTTTAAAAATACACTTTTATTCGGATATCTTTTAGTTCTATCATGTATACATGTGTTGCTAATGTTTAACATAGATATTACAATACAGATTTGCAGTATCTCTGACTAATTGCAGCACATCTGGAAAACATCTCCCAAAATTTGATAATGTGAAATCGTGATTGAGGTTGTAATTGTTGGGAAGGAAGCGGGTATAACACATGTAACGATCAATCAATAAATCTTTCCCTACTTGAATGAATCTACTAGGAGTAATAATGAGCAAAACTTGACAGCAAACTAAATGATCATAAGCTACCCTAATAATGCACAAATCAAAAACCAATCACAAAATATAATAATTATTGAACGTGACAAAAACTCCTTCGGTGTGAAGGATAAAAAACCACAGGACCTGTTTTGGTCCAAGAAAATGAATTCCACTATCACAAATATTCTCTTACAGAGATCAACGGCCACAATAATCTAGAAATCAAAAGCTCAATCTCATATAACCACAAATCAATAGAGAACTACACTAAGAGAGCAATCACAACAAAGGCTTCAGTTCTAACAAATTTTGAAAACGTTCCAGCCATCTAAATCCAATCTTCACCGTTCAAAACAAAGAACAATGAGTAAGGAACATGCTCACCAAAATTCAGTCAGATCGCATGAAGAATGACAAACCAAAATTAGCGTCAATTCTGGAAATACCTTGAAACCAGTCCAATTTTGGAACCAAAAACCCAACCTCTAGACCTCTAAACCAAATCTCCACCGTTCAGAATGAAGAACAATATGTCTTTAAATTGTATTGCAAAAATGAGACCCATCCAACGGTGAACAACTTTTCAGTTTCTGGAAATATAAAATGGGTTGGAATGAACAATATCTCCTTTTGTGAATGTTGAAAGAAAAGACCAACTCTCTCTCTTCTCTCACTCTTGGCAGCTGCTGGAATTTTTTTTGGTTGAATAGTAAGAAAAAAATTAACCCTAATGGGTTAAAAAGAAATAGGCTTCAACAAATTTTGGGTTTTACCACACAGTTGAGAACCCAAACCCAACAATTCTCCCTTTTTGTGACTATGTGGAAGAGGTAGCCAAATCGACACTTAATTGACAAACTTCAAACTGCATTCTTGGTAGAGCTTTTGTGCACATATCAACACCATTCTCATCAATGTGAATTTTTTTCAAGCTCAATAGACTTGGAATTCAAAACATCACAGATCCAATGATACCTGACATCAATATATTTGGATCTACTATGGAAAGTAGGATTCTTACCAAGATGAATAGCACTATGGCTATCACAAAACAAAACATACCTCTTCTATGTAAACCCAAGCTCATTCACAAGCTTCTTCATCTATAATAACTCCTTACATGCTTCAGTGGCTGCAATAAATTCAGCCTCTGTAGTAGACAAAGCAATACATTTTTGCAACTTAGATTGTCATTCCACAACTCCCCCTATAAAGGTAATCAAATAGCAAAAAATAGACTTTCTTAGATCAATATCTCCAGCCATATTAGAATCTGTGTAACCACAAAGCATAGGCTTTTGAGTCCCATAACATAGCTTCAAACTTGAAGTGTCACGGAGATATCTTAAAATCTACTTTACTGCATTTCAATGCTCCTTTCCTGGATTAGAAAGAAATCTATTAACAATACCAACTGCATGGGCTATATCTTATCTAGTATAAACCATGGCATACATTGAACTTTCTACTGTAGATGCATAAGGAACCTTTTGCATGTATTCTTTATCTTGCTCACTAGACGAAGAGTGCTTCAAACTCAATCTAAGATATTAAGGAAGAGGTGTACTTACAACCTTAGCCATAGCCATATTGAACCGATGTAGTACCTTCTCAATGTACTTCTCTTGTGAAAGCCATAACTTCTTGCACTTTCTGTCACGAATGACTCTTATGCCAAGAATCTGCTTTGTTGTCCTCAAATCCTTCATAGCAAAGGATTTGCTCAACTCTTTCTTCAAATTCACAATTCTGGAAGAGTTAGAACCTATAATAAGTATGTCATCAATATATAACAACAAAGTGCTGAAATCATTGCCAGAAAATTTTTGCACAAAAACACAATGATCAGAAATAGTCTTCTTGTAGCCTTGCTGGACCATAAAAAACTCAAACTTTTTATACCATTGCCTTGACGCTTGTTTCAAACCATACAAGCTCTTCTTTAATATGCAAACATAACTTTCTTTATCCTTCACCATAAATTCTTCAGGCTGCTCCATATAAATCTCCTCTTCTAAGTCACCGTAGAAAAGCAGTTTTTATATCCATCTGCTCAATCTCTAAATCAAGAGTAGCATTCAAACCTAAAATAACTCAAATTGAAGACATCTTGACCACTAGTGAGAAAATCTCCTCAAAATCAATCCCCTTTTTCTGACTGAAGCCCTTAACAACTAATCTGGCTTTATACCGTGGAGATGATGAATTCTCTTCTTGCTTCACCCTATAGATCCACCTATTCTTTAAGGCTTTTCTAACTTTAGGAAGCTTGACTAGTTCAAATGTCTCATTATCATACAAGGATTGCATTTCATCTTTCATAGATGCAACCCATTTCACCTTTTCGTCACTCTTAATAACTTCTTGGTAGCATTCAAGCTCCTCTGCATCTGTCAACAACACATACTCACTAGATGAATACCTTATAGATGGTATGCGATTTCTAGTAGACCTCCTGAGTGAAAATTCTTGTTCCTTACCAAGTACCTCATATTGATCATCAGTTGCGTCATCTATAGGAATATCAACCTCATCTTATCTTGAGTATTATCCTAAAGATCAACCTGATTTTCAACATCAACTGTATCAGGTGTAGGAGCTGAAGGAATTGGATATAAATCAACCAAACCTTGAATCTGAGGTTTTAATTTTTCCACTTTGCTAATATCTTCAATAGTCTGATCTTCTACAAAGACTACATCACGACTTTTAACAAGTTTCTTCTCAACAGGGTCATAACATCAATAGCCAAACTCATCTTAACCATAGGCAATGAAAATACATTGTTTCATCTTGGAATCTAGCTTGAATCTTTCATCTTTAGGAATATGAATAAAACATTTGCAGCCAAATACCTGCAAATGGTCATAGGAAGGCTTTCTACCACACCAAAATCTATCAGGAACATCATTTTACAAAGCAATAGTAGGAGTTAGATTGATAACATGTGTAATTGCATACAATGCCTCACCCCAAAAAGAATTAGGTAGTTTGGCATTTGAAAGTACACTTCTAACTCTCTCCATGAAAGTTCTATTCATCCTTTCTGCCAAGCCATTCAGTTATGGAGTCTTAGGAGATGTCTTCTGGTGTCTAATACCATGCTCTCTACAATATGAATCAAAAGGCCTACAGTATTCTCCTCCATTATCAGTGCGAACACATTTCAGCTTCTTGCCTGTTTCTTTTTCAACACAAGCATGAAATTCTTTAAATGCTCCAAGTACTTGATCTTTCGCCTTCAAAACCCGAACCTAAAGCTTCTTTGAGTGGCCATCAATAAAAATCACAAAATATTGTGCACCACCAAATGACTTTTCCTTCAAAGGACCACACACATCTGAGTATACTAACTCAAGCAACTCCCCCTTCCTGGAAGGAGGATGATGTTTAAAGGACACCCTTTTATGTTTTCCAGCCAAGCAATTAACACAAGTGTCTAACTCTCCACCCTTCAAACTAGAAAGCAAATTCCTCTTAGCTATAATGTTCAGCCCCTTCTCACTAATGTGACTTAACCTTTTGTGCCATAAATCTGAAAAGCCATCACTCTCAATAGCATTCATAAGATTTGTAGGGATTGTAGTTTGTAACCAATACAAGCCTGAAGCTCGAAACCCTCTAGCCACAACCAAGGACCCTTTATAAATTGTGTCGTGCTTAAACAAATTTGTGCCATATCCATCATGATATAAATTTTCACAAGAGATCAAATTCAACCTCACATCTGTTGCATGTTTAACATTCTTAAGCACTAACTTCATTCCAAGGTTGGTCTCCACAGTCACAGTACCAATGCCCACTACTTTGGATACAGTTTTATTACCCATCCATAAAATTTCAGAATCACTAGGAGTATAGGATGTGAAGAGTTCTCTCCTTGAAGCAACATGGTGTGCAACACCACTATCAAGTACCCAAAAGAATATCATTACTAGCAACATTAATCATATCTCCATCATGAACAACTGCTAAATCAACTGAAGTAGCAACAGCAACCTGATCATTATTATCAACATTTCCCTTCTTTTCTTGCTTGCCTTTGTCACCGTTGTTCTCCCTCTTCCACTTAAAACAATACTTCTTGATGTGCCTCAATTTATTACAATAATTACATTCAAGGTTCTTATACCTCGACTTTGATTTTCTCCTACTTTTGCCTCTATTACTATGATCTTGACTTTTGCTTTTACTTCTCCCCCTGCTTTCAGTAACCAAAATATCTGACTATGATGTGGAAGTCCCCTGAGTTCTCCTTCTCACTTCTTCATTCAGAACACCACTCTTCATATACTGCATGGTTACAATACCATCAAGAGCAGAATTTGTCAAAGATACTTTAAAATTCTCCCAAGAATCAGGGAGTGCATTCAACAACCAAAGTCCCATAATGTCCTCATCAAATTTCACACCCATACCGGACAACCGATCAAAGATGCCCTGAAATTCATTCATATGGTCAAGAACCGAGCTTCCTTCTTTGTACTGCAAGCGTATGACTTGTTTAAGCAAGAATAACATATTGTTGCCAGTTTTAGAAGCATACAAAGATTCAAACTTCTCCCACAAAGTCTTGGCATGTGTAACATTGACAATATGAATCAATACATTATCCTCAACCCATTGTTTAATAAAGCCACATACTTGTTGATGCTCAAACTCACATTCTTCATCAGACTTAGACTCGGGTTTATTAGTAGCAAATACATGCAAATGCAATTTTTTAAAAAATAGAAGATCTTTCATCTTTCTTTTCCAAGTGTGATAGTTTGTGCCATCCAAACAAATCATTTAACTCATATTTACCTCCATCATTCAAACAAGCAAAAATAGGCCCAATTAACAAATTAACTAGGCTTTGATATCACTGTGTTGGGAAATAAGCGGGTATAACACACACAACGATCAATTAATAAATCTTTCCCCACTTGAATGAATCGATTAGGAGCAATAATAAGCAAAAATTGGTAGCTAACTAAATGGTCACAAGCTATGCAATAGTACACAAATCAAAAAATAATCACAAAACATAATAATTATTTAACGTGGCAAAAACTTCTTTGGTGTGAAGGATAAAAAATCACGGGACCTCTCTTAGTCCAAACAAATGAAATCCACTATCACAAATACTGTCTTAAAGAGATCAATAGTAATTCAGAAATCAAAGGCTCAATCTCATATAACCACAAATCAAAGTAGAGAACTACACTAAGAGAGCAATCACAACAAAGGCTTCTGTTCTAACAAATTCTAGAAAAGTTCCAGCCGTCTAAATCCAATCTTTACCGTTCAAAACAAAAAACAATGAGTAAGGAACATACTCACCAAAATTCAGCCCAATCGGACAAAGAATGACAAACCAAAATTAGAATATGGTGAAACTCGTCAGTTCTAGAAACACCTTGAGACCAGTCCAATTTTGGAACCAAAAACCCACCCTCCAGACCTCTAAACCAGATCTCCACCGTTCAGAATGAAAAACAATATGTCTTTAAACTGTATTAAAAAAAAAATGAGACTGATCCACCAGTGAACGACTTCCTAATTGTCGGAAATATAAAACGGATTGGGGTGAACAATGTCTCCTTTTGTGAAGGTTGAAAGAAAAGATCAACTCTCACTCTTGGCAGCTGCTGGAATTTTGTGACATAGTATTTTCTAAACTCGTACCTATCCTTGATCTGGATGGGCTCTAATGATGAATAGAGAGACAATACGAGACATCCCAATCCCATTGTATTTGAGTTTAAAGACTAATGGAAACCTGCAAGACCACAACTTTGTAAAGGGATTGAAATTGTAGAGGGATAAAAGTGTACTCAACTTAGAAGAGTCCCATATTCTCTCTATGCTCATAAAAACACGACTCCATTATTCTTTAAATTGTCATTTCCAAAGGCTTCTTGGTTTCAAATGTTCCTTTTCTTTTTTCACAGATGTATAATTTTATATAGTAAACTATTTTATAAGCTCGAAACGTTTAAACATTGGAATGTATGTCATGGTTATGATTATGCTCCAATTTGGCACGCTCCATTATACTGAATGATCCTCTCCGACATTTTAACGCTAAAGCTTTGTCATGATCCAATTCCTGACTTGCATTGCCCAACCAATCTCATATTCCACCAATGACTTCCGTTTGAAGGGAGCAGGGACACAATAGCTATAAATAGACCATATGAACATGCTCAATTTGTGCCAAGCGACCTTCAATCAACACCTGTCAATACCCAGCTAGCTAAATACACAGAGAAAGGGATAGCAACATGAAAGGCTTTTTGGGTTTGGTGCTGCTGGTTTTGCTTGTGAGTTATGCAAGTCCTATATCTGCTGGTGTTGTTATTTGCAAGAAAGTGAAAGATGCAGTGCAACCTTGTGTACCATACTTGACTGCTTCCGTCTCATCACCTTCCTCAGACTGCTGTCAGGTTCTCACCAAATTCGGCAAACGTGCCTCAGGCGCCAGCCCAAAACTTAAGGAAACTGCGTGTAATTGCTTAAAAAAAGCTGCGAAAGAGATGAACGTTATGGATGATAGAGTCAGTAAGCTTTCCAAGTTATGCAAGTCCGACTTTAATATGCCTTTTAGCACCAAAATGGAGTGCAGCAAGTAAGATTTTTCTTTTCATAATTAATTGATTTATTTCCTTTTTGCTATAATCACCGATAAAGGTAGATTAATCAAATATGTAAAAGATGGACGCCAATAACTATTTAAAATATGCGGGAGTGTTGGTTGACGAAACTAAGTAATTAATTGTATGTGGCCAAAATAACTTCTAAACCTTTACAACACAAACTTGTTGATCAGTTAAGAGTTTTGAGTCTTATAAATAGACGCCTAATGTGGGTTCAACACTTATTTCATGTTTGTTTTTTAATGTGCAGAATGTAAGCAGAGAAAGAGAAGTGTTGGAGGAACACAAACTTTTGCTGTGAAGAATAAAGCTTTGAGGAGTTGTCATAATGATCAAACTATATACTTTTCCACTGTAAAAAAGAAAAGAAAAAAAAAAGCGGGCTAAAGTGCGTATTATTCAACTATGATAATTGTTTCCTACGAAGACTTGTTTAGCATGTGTGTTCACGAATGAAACGAGTTAAGTTACAAAAACTTACACTCTCTAATTAATAACAATACTCTGTTCACGTTGTTGTCAGAAATTTCATTTTTCTTTTTGTCATTTATTTAGAATGTTGAATATAACCATGTGAAGACATTGAAATTTGGCCTTTATATTATATCAAAGAAAAGGCCATCAAATTAAGTCGGTATCTCCCATGTTGACATTTAAACAATATTGCAACCAAACTCTACCTTAGACATCCGTTGGGATACTAGTCTTTTGGGGATGCAAACTAGGGATATTTCTATTAAATAACAATTCACGATAACTAATAACTAATTCAAGTACTTGATAAGCCATCTTCTTATCACAACTTAAGATGTAGGATGATCTATCTCTTAATACCTGACAAAAGTTCTCTTGCAATATCACCTGCCACTACTACTAATCTTGGACATTGTTCTTTGATCTTTTCCTACAAGAAAAGTCCTTGGTGGACCAAAATTATATGCACATGAAATTCCATACATTGTGAGAAAAAACTGTTGGAAGCATCTATAGGTATCGTATCAATACGAGAGAGACAGGAAGATGAATGGTTTGTGGGGCTTGGTATTGTTGCGTTTAGTTGTTGCCATTACTGCAAGAGTCCCAAGTCCCAACCCAAACAGAAGCTTTCATGTGATTAGAGCCTTGCGGAGCTTTCATGGCTGGTGGTGACTGGTGCCTGAAAGCCTTCCAAAAAATGTTGCACGGCTATCAAAGATTTAAGAATATATACAGGCAATAAGGATACCGATGCAAATGTTTAACTGGGACTGCAAAGGACCTGAAAGTAAGTGTTAATAAAGCAAAAAATCTCGCCACTCAATGTGGCATTTCCAAGATTCCTATCTCTTTCATTTTTTTTTAATTTGTTCAACTTCTTAAATTCTTCGTATTCTCGGTTTGGTGTCATTCTGCGTGCAGGAGTTCAATCTTCAATTTACTTCGCCAATATAGTTGTAATTAAGGGATGGGAAAAGAAATAACAAGTAGTCTTTAGATTTATTTTCGGGACTGTTTTTTCATGTACGTTTATATATTGTAATAAATGGTTTAATTACAACTTATACCCAATAATTAGTTTTGATGATAATTATTTCATTGTGATTTATGTTAAGAGACTTTAATACTTAACTTTCACTAACTAAATGGTAAAATCAAGTATTAGTTGATGATCCAACTATGAGAAAGCCTCATTGTACAATTTCTTATTTTATCCATTTATACAAGTTTATTATTGATCTTAGGTCAATAATTCATGATGAATTTTGTTTAACATATAGTATCATAACTGTATAAATTTGAATAAAGAATTTCAAATTTCTCAACAAGAAAGCCGGAGAAATTATTATGATTTTATTTGTATAAACTACATCTTTGTTGTTTGAAACGATTTTGAACAAGTGTTACGCCGAAAGAATGAGATGAAAAAGAGACTTTTGGTGATTTGCTGGCCAAAATGGTTAGAATATGGCAAAACAAATCACTAAAAAAGTCGTTGAAAATTGCCTTTTGGTGGCATAAAGGACGCATGGCACGTTTGCGCGTTTGGCCCATGTTATTACCGTCATAATTCCAATTAATTTAATTGATTATAATGTACGAATAAGGGAAATTTTATAAAGAATATTTAAATATATTATATTGAAAATATAAAGGTAGAATATAAAAGAAAATAAGTTGACAATAAATAAATACTGTGTAATTTAAAATTTTGTTGCAAGATAATGAATATTTAAATTTGTTAATTTATAATAAAATATATAAATTTAACATAAAAGGAAATAGGTAAATTTAGTTAGTAAAAATATGGAGTGAAAAAAGTAAGAGATGAAGTAAAGTTTTAAAAATATAAAATGTTTTGTTACTAATTAATCGGAGAAAGTTATAAACATTTAATCGATTGAGATAATACAAAAGTGTTAATATATGATATTATTTAAAATTATTTAATCTATAAACAAATATTGTGAAATTTAAAATTTGAAGTAGTCTTAAGCTATGGAGGAGCATGGATTCATCATTATCTCTCATTTGAAGTCAATAGCAATAATATTCCCTAGCAGATAATAAACCATGTTCAGAGTGTCCTTCTTCAATAGCTAGTAACAATAAAAATAATATTGAAAAATAAAACTGTGTAATAAAATAATATTTGGAAAATAATAAAATAAAAAGACAACTTACCTATGTTTTCGAGAGCGAATAATTCAAACGGAGTAATAAAAGAGTGGAGAGAAACATTGGTTCTTTCATCTAAAACATTGGTCCTGTTGCTATGTGGAATTAACCGCTTAATGCCACGATGCCATCCAGATTCACCGCAAGGAAATAAAATTGGATATTGAAGCGGGTCAGAACATGTATAGTAAGATTGAATTCTATAACTTGTACCCAAGTGAGCGTAGACTTGGATGTGAGGAGATTTATCATTTTGTTCATTATCAGTTTCAGTCCATATAGCAGCTACTTGCGATGCAGTAGGAAGATTATAAACACGTTTAGTCTACTATAACATCTAAGAACTATTTCGTGATTCTCAAGTGACGGAATATCTTTAAGATTTTGAAAGAACTTGGCATAAAGGTTATCTTGAAGAACTGCCATAATCAATTTCAATGTATTTTCACGAAGTTTATCACAATTATCAATCCTTCTTCTTAGTTCTTCTTCAGTATCAAAGAAATAGAGTTGGATTCCAGATACCTTATTGCTTGTTGGCACTAAACTGTTAATGAAATGATAAACTTATCCTTGAACATGAAATGTATAAACCCCCTTCTTGTTTTTTGTTAGGTTGAGATCATATCTAGCTCTATAGGAAGTAAAGATTTTAAAGCATGAGGCACTTGAGGAGCAACAATCAAAATTTGTCCTGATGAATAACAAAATGATGGAGGTTCAAGATAAAATCGTTTCGCATAGCAATGTTCACAATTTGGAACAACACGGAGCTATTGAGGCTCAATAGGTAAATTCTGCAAAACTGCTAACTTCGAAGAGGTACGATGATTTATCCCTTCAAACATATAAAAAGAACATGATCACTTTGTGGAGTAGTCATATTGAAAATAGTTTTAATATAGGTAAAAAAAGATACCTTGATTAATATGATCAACACGAAAATCAGTAGATTGATAATGTATTTGTTGATTACAGGGTTGACGAATGAAAAGTTGACTGTTGGAAGGTTCAGTATTAACGAAAGAATTGCTATGTTGATTAGTAATTATTTGGTGAAGCATAGGTAAAGTAGAACTTCTCCTTTTTGCAACTCGAGTTTCAGCATATTTTTGAAGTCTTCTAGCATTTTTATCCATATCTGAATACCTGAATGACGCAGACAACATTAACGCTTTTGTTGTATCGATTGATAAAGTTTGTCAAAAAGATCAAAATACTTCTGATAATAATATTCGTGAAATACACACACACACACACGCGCGCGCACACACACACATTATAAATAATATTAAAGGAGACATGCATAAAAAAGTATACATTACATTTATGAATGTTGAGTATAATAAAAACTTGTAACACAATTTTTGGGTTTTCTACTGATTCCTGTTATCTTTAATAAGTAAGACTGATAAACTTTGACAATTTTGCAAATATAGTAAGATTGCATAAAAGTAAAGAGACTGATTTACTTGGTTCGATAGTGATACATTATCTACTTCCAAGGTTCCCACTTGATAGTGGTGGAGGAATTCACTATGAAGAATTAGGGGAAGAGAACCAGATACAGAGATGAGTGTAATTTGCCTCACTAAGAAACCATCTTAGTACCCACAGGTGTACCCTAGCAATCTCTGAATTTTTTCTCTACTCTCTTTTTCACTTTCAACTACTGAATACAAAATAAAATGAAGCTTTGAATTTCTGTGTGAAGTATGTGTTCTACCTATGTCTGAAGTCTCTGTTTTGTTTTTATAGCTGATGAAGATGGAGAAGATGCTTTCGGAAGGGTTTTTGAATGAGTTAAAACCAGACATGTGCCTCCCATGTGACTTATTAAAAGTCCTTCCTCTGTCTGCGTATCATGCATGATGAACTGTGTTTTTGCTTAATTTCTCAGCTACCTTTTGACTGTGTTCCATGTTGATTGCTGCTGCGTTTTGATAGTGTGTTGGCTGTTTTAATGAAACGACAATGCTTTGATGTGTAACCCTTGGGACTTGAATGGAGAACGACTGCGTATTGTCTTTCAATAACTCAAGTAATATGACACTAGTTTAATCCATTTACTTCTGTCTTTTATGCATCACGTGGATATGTCTTAATCCTTGGTTTTCGACTTCAGCTGTAAGAAGTTTCAAGAACATTACTCCATCTTCTGTCTTCGACACTTCTTAGACATCATCACACACTTCACTTTTGTTCTTCATTCTTCTTGCCTTCTTATTGTATCTGAGTTGAAATGTTGGAGTAAACGTGATTTCTGTCACAAATTTCCCTCCTACTTTGTCATCTTCAGCTTAGAGCAAACAATCCGAGAGTGTTAGGAAAAACCCGAAACCCTAGTTTCCCAAAACTTTTGTGAGATCTGCTGAAATCTTCTTATATTTCATGTGGCCTTCCTTCTATTTCACCAATCGTAGCTCAGATTGAAAAAACCCTAAAGAAAAATCCCCAAATCCCGAAACCCTAATCTTCACCTTTGTGAGATCTGCTGGATCTGACTTCAATATCAAGGGGCTTCCTAGATCTGTAAGTAATCCCTGCAAAAATTAAACTTCTTTTGTGTTAGAATTTTTGTACCGAAATCAGATGGATTTTTCTCACCTTGTATTTTTTCCAGATTAAAGGTTCCTTTGGAGATTTGATCTTTCACGAAATACAGACGCACATCAATTTGCTTGGATCTCTCGTGGAGGATTGGATCACGACTCAGGTACCATGCACTCTGACTATCCGTGTATAGTACTGGTGTTGTGATTTCTGTGTTTATTTCCTTTAATATTCCTTATAGCCATGCTAGTTCCTTTACCCCTTATGTAATTGCATAATATTCTACTCTGTGGTAGATAGACTTACCACTGATTGTTGTTATGATTTCCAACATATTATGTTTGCTGATAGTGTAAATATATATGCTGAGATTGACTTTATTATGTCTTTGTTTGTTGCATAATCAGCATCCACATAGCCATTTAGAGACAGATACTTGCATTTGTTTAGTTCTGTTTTTGAAAAACATAAACCATAGTTTACTGTTCCAGATATATATCTGAGAATATTTTTGAGCCCTTGCCAGTGTTCTAAACCTGGATTGTCCATGAACTTGCTTAGGATACTTATAACATAGGCTAGATCAGGCCTTGTGCATAACATAAGGTACATTAAACAACCAACACCTACATCATAGGGATAGTGTGCCATAGCCTTCTGTTTTTCTTCAGTCTTAGGACACTTGTCAGAAACCATCTGTAAGTGTGATCCTAAAGGTACTGAAGTAGGTTTAGATTGTTCCATAATAAATTGAGTTAGAATTTTTCTTATGTAATTCCTTTGAACAAGCCATAGCTTTCCTTCCGTCCTCTTTCTAATAATCTGCATTCCTAAGAGCTTCTGTGTTTCCCCTAGGTCTTTCATTTCAAAATGTGAGCACAATTCAGCCTTGACCTCTTAAACTATATTCAAGTCCTTCCCTGTGATGATAAGATCATCTACATAGACTAACATATACACTGCTTTAGTCATTCCTAGATCCTTGTAATATAGGCAGTAATCAAATGAGCTTATAATGAAGTTCATGCTAACGACATCCTCATGGAACTTCTTGTTCTATTGTCTAGGGGCTTGCTTGAGTCCATATAGGGATTTTTGCAATAGGCTCCTTTCTTCATACTGTGCTATGCCTTCTGGAGGCTCCACAGTTTCTGATTATGAACCACCATCTTCTTCAGATTCAGGTGGCACATAAAATGGGGTTGAATTGTTTGCAGCCCCTAAATTCTCTTGAATGTCACCTAGAAGGTCAGAATTTTGGGAATTCTTATTCAACAGAGGGAATTCATCTTATTTAAAGATGAAATCTCTGCTAATGATCATTTTATAGGCTCTCTTTTGAAGTAGAAGAAGTTTATAACCCTTTACACCTTCTGGATAACCTAGAAACACCCCCTTGATTGCTCTAGGCTCTAATTTTCCCTCTTTCTGATGTGCATAGGTTGTACATCCAAAAGTCCTTAGGTGTTAGAGTTTAGGCTTCTTTCCACTCCAAATTTCCTGAGGAGTCTTATACTCATTAGCTGAGGTTGGCAGCTTACTAATTAAATAGACTGTTGTCCTAATTGTTTCCCCCCAAAGAGAATGTGAGCAACCTGATGAGAGGAGCAAGCACTTAGTCTTTTCTAGGAGAGTTCTATTCAATCTTTCAACTACTCCATTCTGCTGTGGAGTAGCTCTAACAGTCTTATGCCTAAGAATTCCATTTTTGCTGCAGTATTCCTCAAATTCCTTATTGCAATACTCCATCCCATTATCATTCCTTAGGTATTTTAATTTTCTCCCAGATTGGTTTTCCATAAGAGTATGCCATCTCATGAAAACCTCCAGTGCCTCATCCTTCCTCTTTATAGGGTAAACCTAACATTTCCTTGACTTGTCACCAATTATGGACATAAAGTACACATTCCCTCCTGCTGTGGGGATTTGAGTTAGCCCCTAGAGTCACTGTGAGAACACTCTGTGATCTTTGTGGCTCTCTTAGCTCTCCTTTGAAATGCTGACCTGTGGTGCTTACCTAGCACACAGGATTCACAAAAATCTAACTTCTGTAGGTTCTTTTCAGGTATAATACCTTGCCTAGAGAGATGGAGCAGGCTTTTGTTGCCTGCATGACCCAACCTAGCATGTCATTGCTTAGTTGGCTCAAGATTTGTACTTTCTAAAATTTGATTAATTTCAGTTGTGCCTATTACATAGTATAGGCCACCCCTCTCCACTCCTCTAATGATGACTCTTCCATCCCTTAGGATTTCTCTAAGTCCATCTTTAGATCTGATCTGAAAGCCTTGCTTATCAAACAAGCTTTTTGAGATCAGATTTCTCCTTATTCTAGACACAAGTTGTAACGCCCCACATTAGGGGTTAGAATATTAAAGAAATTTAGTACGAATTATGTTTGTTCTTTGCTTATTCACTAGTTGCTTAAATTGTGCATAAGTATTTTGGCATGCATTCATGGCATTTTCTGGGTTAATTGGTTTAATGAAACTTCGGATTGATTTGGACAGTATTATTATAATTTTCGTAATTTTATTTTTAGAAATTAATGGAGGATTAGTTTTGAGTTGACAATTTATTTTGAGAGTCATTATTTTCTGACAAAATTTTGGTAAATTTTCGGAAGTTTTCTGGAACTTTTGGGTATTTATTACACATAAGAATTCATAACAATGTTTTTGGTTATTTATTACTATTTGGACCTATTAGCTGTTTATTAGCTGTATCACATCCAAATCTACACGCAACGATTTAAATCGAACATTATCATTTATTCCTCACCGAATGCCTCCTTTACCCATCCATCAGTAGAGATAGCGAAGTCATTCACTTACCAACACCTGCTATTGGAGTTTTCTTTGGAAAGCTGGTACGTAGAATTTGACGGTTCATTTATCATACGTGAGTTACATCTTTGTTTTTGTTTTTGTTTAGATTTATCATGTTTGAAGATTAGGATAATTCTGATAGGTTAGAATTGCTAAATAGGTTAGTTGTAAACTGAAGAAGGAAGGTGAAAAAAAAAGAAGAAAAGAAGAAGTTGCAGAGTTTGAAGTCGAAGGTTGAAGATGATAAACAGTGTCGGTGAACAGTGTCTTGCTACAGTAACCCTACAGTCCGTGAACAGTAACCATACGTATTTGTGAACAGTAGTCATACGTATTTTCTGTGAACAGTAACCGTACGTATTTGTGAACAGTAATCGTACGTATTTTTTTCACCCAAAAATAATTTATTAAAATGTATAACGGCTAGGTATAACGGCTAGGTAATAACGGCTAGTTAACGGTACAAAAACGGCTAGTTTACAAAAATGCTCTATAAATAGATACCACTCCTTAATCATTTACTTCATCCCTTACCTCACAAGTGATTCTTGACGAAAACCAAATTTCAAATGTTGTCCGCTATTTCATTTTTTTATCTACTTCTTATTATTATGTATCTTTGTTTCATTCTTAGTGTAGAGCTAAATGATTCAGCTCGCACTCTTTTTCTCTTTTTAGCATGTCCTATGATCTTTATGTTACTTATTGGCATAGCATTTGAGAATTAATGTAATTTGTACATTTTCAGCTTTAATTGGTAAAGACTTGCTTTCATTTGAATACTCGCAGTATCGCTAATTTCCTGAAACTTCATGGATCATTTGGTACTATGAGTTGTTGATTAATCCTGAAAATTTGTCATGAACATGCATCATACTCAGTTATTATACAGTAATTAAGCACAATAATAATTTGTGTCCATGTTCCCTATGATAGAGGAAAGACCATTGCCAGATATTATCGGGACAATAAACACTAAGGGCGATTTAGGTAAATGTCTGGTCGATAATTTCAAGACGTAATATAGGTATAAAATTTCAGTGTAAGTACTTCAGGTACACCTAGATGATGTCTAGGATTGATTTATTGGAAGTGTTATTTGCCTACACATGAAATGACTGAAATGACCTTGTTCTGTTTTACAACTGTTAAGTCCTAGTTGTGGGTAAATAGGCATGCCTAGAAGGGTCTACAGCTGCTCCTGTTATTTGACACTTTGGTGTCTCCTAATATCGAGACATATGTCTCTCCTGCTGATACTAATTATGGTATCTCCTGTATAAGTCCCGTTACCCACTTCTGTTCATGGATTGATAGTTGGATTTATTCTGTATTGATTCTGATATAAACTAAAATATATTCTGATTCTGAAGGATCTCCTGTGTTCTGCCGTTCTGTTTAGTATAAAAATCTGTTCTAAAATGCATTCTTTCTGTTTCCTGAAATCGGTTAATATAGATTAGTTATTACTCACTAAGCTATATGCTTAGCACGGTGGATTTGCCCCGTGTAGGTTCGGAGCTAAGAGATTAAGGACTGGGCAAAGTCAACCGCAGTGGCCAAAAGAGTCTGAGTTTTGTGTCGCTCGAAAATGTATTTTGTTTGGTTTGTTTGGGCCTATAAATATTCTTTGGATTTGTTTCTGAAATTATGAGATGTATTCTAAGTGTGTTACGTTTAGTTTTTAAAAATGCATGTGTGAAATTTTTTGATTTGTTTGTCCTGTCTTGGGTGGCATCCATGTATCCTCTCAGGAGGTATTTGGGTGTTACACAAATCTGACATTGCCTAGGATCCTCCTCTTTTCATCAAACATGTTGATGGAAACACTTCCTATGCCCTTTATCCTTTGTTACCCAGAATCTGCCATTTTAACCTTGGCAGTGACTGGTTCAAATGTAGTGAACCAGTCCCTATGAGGAGTGACATGCATAGTATACCCTGAATCAAATATCCACTCTGTACTAAGGTCCTCACAATCCTCAGTTACAACCAATATTTCATCTTCACTAGAATCTTCAGGTTTTTCAACATTACCTGAAATTCCACTTTCAGCTGCCTTGTCCCTCTTCTTTTTCCTACAATCCCTTGCAAAGTGTCCCACCTTATCACAGTAGAAGCATGTCTTAGCTTTTCCCTTTTTCTTCTTTTCATTTTCACCTTCCTTAGGATGTTTTTCTTTCCCACTTCCCTTCTTCCACTTTCCTTTCTTGCTATTTTTCTTATGAGACTTCTTGTCATAATTATTCTCTACAAACATCACTTCAGCCTCCTTTTTAAATGGATTCACTTCTACTATTTCTTCCATTAGAGAATTTAAAACCCTCTTAATAGTAAGTGATTCTCCACTAGCATGCTTAATTACCTTCTTGAATGCATTAAATTCAGAAGGTAATGCCTTTAAGATCACTATAGCTTGATGTTCCTCACTTATTTTCTCATCTGTTGCTTCTAAATCTTGTACTAGCTTGAAGAAATAATCTAGGTTATCATCTAAGGATATTGAAGTGTTCATTTTGTAGTTTGTAAAGTGGTTGAGAAGTGTCATCTTGTTAGGAAGACACTTCTTGGCATACAACTCATCTAATTTCATCCAAAGTTTCTGTGTAGTGTTGCAATTCTACACTTTTCTTATCAGTGTTGGTGATAAGTGAAGCATTAACTTGCAATGTGCAATTCTTTGAATTTTCAACTTCTTTATAGGATCAGTTTCAAGGTCATATTCATCATCTATAGCACCATAGCAGTCATAGGATTCAAGAAGAGCTTACATCTGGAGTTTCCAAATGGTAAAGTCTTCTTTACCGGAAAAAAAATCAATTTCTTTGCCTACCATGCTTGCTGTAAAATAAAGAATCTAAAGACCTTGACTTACTGACTTTCTTGATGAAACTTAATGAATGTTTACTGCTTAAAGTGTTCAAGAATTGTCCCAGGAGGTCTTGATGCTCTGATACCACTTTCTGTTGGGTTTTCTACTGGTTTCCTGTTATCTTTAATAACCAAGACTGATAAACTTTGACAATTTTGCAGATATAGTAAGATTGCAGAAAAGTAAAGAGATTGATTTACTTGGTTCGATAGTGATACACTATCTACATCCAAGGTTCCCACTTGATAGTGGTGGAGGAATTCACTATGAAGAATCAGGAGAAGAGAACCAGATATAGAGATGAGTGTAATTTTACACTTGCAAAGAGCCTCACCAAGAAACCCTCTTAGTACACACAGGTGTACCCTAGCAATCTCTGAATTTTTTCTCTACTCTTTTTTTCACTTTCAACTACTAGTTACAAAATAAAATGAAGCTTAGAATTTTTGTGTGAAGTATGTGTTCTACCTATGTTTGAAGTCTCTGTTTTGTTTTTATAGCTGATGAAGATGGAGAAGATGCTTTCGGAAGGTTTTTGAATGAGTCAAAATCAGACATGTGCCTCCCATGTGACTTATTAAAAGTCATTCCTCTGTTTGCGTATCATGCATGATGAACTGCGTTTTTGCTTAATTTCTCAACTGCCTTTTGACTGTGTTCCATGTTGATTGCTGCTGCGTTTTGATAGTGTGCTGGTTGCTTTAATGAAACGGCAGTGCTTTAATGTGTAACGCTTGGGACTTGAATGGAGAACGACTGAGTATTGTCTTTCAATAACTCAAGTAATACGACATTAGTTTAATCCATTTACTTCTGTCTTTTATGCATCACGTGGATGTCTTAATCCTTGGTTTTTGACTTCAGCTGTAAGAAGCTCCAAGAACATTACTCCATCTTCTGTCTTCAACACTTCTTAGACACCATCACACACCACTTTTGTTCTTCATTCTTCTTGCCTTCTTGTTGTATCTGAGTTGAAATGTTGGAGTAAACGTGATTTTTGTCACAACAATACATGCAACAAAGCACATATTTAATAAAGAGTTTATAATGAAGAGCTAACATCTGTATATGTCAATAAATAAAGGAAAACATCTAATAAGCACACACTTGACAAATAAGTTCAACAATACATTTAACAAAAATCTATCAAACTATATATTTAACAAGCATGATTATCTAAGCATTTAACGAATCAGCAAAAAATTTGTAAAGTTTGCAAAATAATATCGGTCGAATCTAGCACAAGATAAACAAAGGATTAAGAGATATATAAGAAAGTTAATTCATGACAATGTAATGTAATTGAGTATGCTAATAAAGCAAAACTGGACATGCAAGTCATGAAATACAAAATATAAACAAGATATTAATTATCATATCAAGGAAAAGGCATATGTCATGAAAAGTATACGAATATTATACAATATATTTATGGAAGATAACTAAACATACCTTAGTAGTGTAAGAATGAAGCGGGCAATAAGCGAAAACCTAAAAAATGAAGTTTAAATGCAATGGAAAAATAACATAAAAAAGTAATAATCTAATTGTAAATATGAAACGATATTTATAAAAATAAAACCAACTAGATTATTTGATCAATTAAAAAGTAATAATTAAATGATGGTTAAATTTGATAGTTTTTGGTAACGGTTTTTATAATCGTATTTATTATCTATATTTATTCCATTTGTACTTCACATTTTCAACATAACGTAGTCCTATAACACAATATAATCACGATAATCTATATGTGTTATCTAACGTATTAAGATGAAAATCATAGGTGAAATGATGTAAACAGAAATTAGATGATAACAAATAAAATTGGCTAAAATGAAATAAACAAAAGATACAGATATGATTTTATAAAATTATAAATAATTAAAAAGGGGGAAAAAGTAAGGAACAAAAGAATAACTTACTAATATCAACGGGCTCTTCTTTGTTTACTTAAATAGGAAATGTTACTTTTACTCTCTTTTTTTCTGGAATAGGGAATCTGATGTATTTAGGTTGAAGAAGAAGAAAACTGAAAGGAGAAAGTAGGTCAGAGAAGTAAAGTTTGCACATAGAAATTGTTTGATTCGTTAAGTCAAATATGATTTCAATGTTAAGTTAGAGAAGAAATTTTAAAAAGTAAAAAGATAAACGCGTTAATGGATTGTTTGTGAAAAAAAATTAGGATGTAAGTTATTTCAATCACAAACAAACGGCTATACCGATTAATAAACTGATCAAAAAAACCCAAGCAATCATAATAATTTCTACATAACTGATGCACAAATGGATTACTTGAAAAACACAACACTTCTGCAATAAAACTATTACTTGAAGAGTTATGCTGCATTAAATGATGGGTATTACGTGAAGACAATAAAGTGAAACACAAGTGCTTTTCCTAGAGATACGTTAAAAATAGCTCACTTCTGTAAACAAGAGGAAGACACTTGAATATTAGGTTTTGAAGAGTAGGTTGTGTTACATTAAATGATGATTGCTACATTAAATAGTGTAAAGACAAGCTCATCTCCACGATAAAGATATGTTAAGAATAACTTTACGCTTTGTGCATTAAACGATGAAAAGGAAAAAGCCTGAAACGAAAACAATTATGTCAAAAAATTATTAATATTAAATTAAATAAACAAGTTAAACATGATTAACATATTGATGAATTTAAATATAAGCAAGTGATTAATAAATTTAAATAAAATATAACGTGATCATTAAATTAAGCTTAGAGTTACAGGAATAAGTTAATTTAATTTTTTAACAATTGTGATTTATACAAAATTAACTAATGAACTAAAAAGAATTAAGTGATTGATTATTTAAACAAGAATAGATTGTAAATATATTTGTTCTTAATTTATTGTTAAAATATACCCAAACCATTTTAAAGAATTAATTTTAATATAATAAAGCATTTATGAAAATAATGAATATATTCAAGAATTATTAAACATGATTATTAGATTAAGTTCAGAGTTGCGGGGTAAGTTAACTTAGTTTTTTCTTTATCAATTGTAATTTATACATAATTAATTAACAAATTAAATAAGAATTAAGTGATTGATCTAGCAAAAATTTAACAAAATTGTCTTCATAAAAGTTGTAGATCTTTTTTTTTAGCTTTCCATTGATATAAAGTTTGAAGTTTTTGGAGTTCTGGATCAAAACTTATGGAGGTTTGAAGTTGGGTATGTGACTAAGGAAAGTCGCCATCGTGCAAATGCACAATAGCAATTTTCAGGCTTTCGCACGAAAGTAGAGGTGAAGCGTGCACAATAGCGATTTTGGAGGTCAAGTGTGAAAATCACGATCGTGCATATTGCTAACTAATGAACATCCGACGGATTTTTGGCAATATCTTCTTCGTCCGATCTCCAAATGACATGAGGCAGATCATTGGACTCGTAAGATATAGCTCAACCTCTCAAAAAAAAAATTATAGCCATCTGGAATACATTCAGAGAGACTGAATGAAAAATGTGGGACGTAATGATATAAAAAATATGACATTTAGTATAAATGCTTTTTACTTAAGATTGTTGTATAATCACTGCGTTAAAATAATTTGATTTTATTTTTAATTATATACATAATAATATAAAAATTGACATTTTATATAAATGTTTCGAGTAAAGATTGCTATATAATCATGGTGTTAAAATAATTATACAATTGTATAAAAAATTCAATTTAATGTTAGTTTTCTTAGTAAAGATTCTTGTATAATCGCAGTGTTAACATATTTCGAATTTTTATTAAGGCAAAACATTTATAAATGCACGACGTTGACATTGAGGTTTAGTGAAAAATGCGTTTTTTTAGTTATATGGATTTGATTCTGGTGATTCAAAAGGGAATGTCTATAAAATGGAAAAAGATTTAATTAAATACACACTTTATTATATTAAAAAGAAGAGGGGCAATGATATATAATAAAAATAAGGTGCACACTATCACCATCTTAAAATCGACTTGATACAGAAAAGTTATTTCTCCTGGGTACAATAGATAGGACAACCGATTGGAGATCACATAATTGACCTATAAATAGTCTTATTATAGGCAATCCAAAAAAAATTAAAGAACGGTAAAAAAGAACGGTTACATTCCCCAGATGTTTGGAAAACAAATGCATAACTAGTGACCCAAAAAAAAGGCTCTGGGGTTGTGATTGAGCAAATTTAACTAGTTCGGTAGCTTGCTGTGTAATTGGAGTAAATGGGAATAAAGCGTTATTCGTAGCTGTTGCATGGGACGATTTAAAGGGAATAGATCTACTCTTTAAGGAATTAATAATGTATGACGTAGAAGTTGGTCAGGTTACAGTAAGATACCATGGTTTGTTTGGGTTAGAATATTGGGACATTGACAACTTAAACTCGAAAGAGTATCATGAATCTTTAACAGTTAATCTTGCGGAAGTGATGTTATCTCAGCATACTTTTGACGCCTAATAACTGAAATGATCATAGATGCGTCTAAAAACAATTGATATGAAATTAAATAAATAAGTTAAATATGATTAATAAATTGATTAATTTAAATATAAGTAAGTCATTAATAAATGTCAATAAAATAAAACATTATTATAACTTATCAAAACATTTAGAATTAAGATTTCTATTTGGAAAAATGAAAAAAATTCACATGCTTTATTAATTTGGATGACCGTAGAGTGGCAAAATTTTATTTTATTATTTAAATATAGTTAAAATTTTGAAAAGCACATTTACTTTTTAATTCATTTTACAATTTTCCTCTGTTTTGTGTTAATTGTAATTTTATGTAATCAATTTTCTCTTTGAATTATAATCTATTTATTTTGATTCGATTAAATAATTATAGAAATTATTTTGATACATTTTCAAGCTTTGATTATTTATTCCTCTTATCTACGAATAGTTGGTTCGAAAAGGAACGATCAAAGCGTTTAATGTTTTGTTACAAATTAAATATCATAGTTAATCAAGATTTTAAAAGTTGAAATTAATTAAGACAACAAGAAAATGTTAACATATGATATTATTTAATTTTATTTAATGTATAAATGAATATTGTGGAATTTTAAAATTCGACACAAAAATTTGAACATTAAAATTTTAAATGTATATTAAGAAAGGGATTATGCAAGAAATATAAAAATAGCATAAATGAATAATTAGAATAAGATTGGAAAATTTGTAATGTAGAAATAATAAAAAAATAATTAAGAAAAAACAAGAGAAATTCAATCTAGATTATGTATTATGAAATATTGAAAGTAAATATAAATGTAAAAACGAAATTAAAAAGTAACAGTGTCATTTATTTAAGTCATCTTGGTGAAAAAAAACAAATGAGAATAGTGAAGAAATGCAAATAAAGTTAAGATAGTTATGGGTGAAAATTATCTAAATTAGGGTAGAAGAAATCTTAAATAGTTAATTTAAATGAAGTAATTTTAAATAAGTTACTATTTTATTTGGTCAAGTGAAATTTAATGACTCTATCATTTGAAACAGATCGATGAGTATAAGCTTACTATTGAGTTCAGCAATAGTATTCTTTGAAGTAGTAGCCATTTGGAAACACTAAGTTTCTATAATAAGAAAAAAATACACGTTAATGTCATATCATTCATGCAACAATTGAATCTCAATTATTTAATGTAAATGAATTCTTATATAAAATTGATGTAAACATATTATATAAATATTAAGACGATCTTATAAAACAATATATTATATTAGTTGCACTACAACCTACGAACAATCTATAAGTAACGAACCCTACGTGGAAATAAGTTCACAAGTTTACGTGATATAGTTTATGAAGCTCAATGTACAATAGGTCTTACTATTTCTATCGGAAGACCCAAAGGATGTAAAGTCTTAATGAACTCGCTTTTACGCATTTCTTTAATAAATGTCATCACTAACAAGGTATAAGTCTTCTTGTTAGACATAGTATTCCAGAGCATTTGTAGCAATTCTCCTTGAGGTTGAGGTAATGTTGCAAGCAAAGTCATGTACTTTACTTCAACATCTGTGTAAGCTAGGCAACCTCCAAAATATAATTCTTGCATGATGTTATTAACTGAAATAACATGCTGTGTTAGATCGTCCATAGGCATTAAGCGCATGTTAGCCAACTTTATATACATGTTGCTAATGGGTCTTTTCTGTGCTTCACATCGTATAAGCTTAGGCGTTTGCTTAATAATAGGCATCTTGTTGGAAAATAAAATTTCAGGAATAAAAAAAGTATACAAAATAACGAAGTATTTTTATTTAACACATAGCGAACTTACGCTCATATATGGAAATGATTCAATTTATTTATTTTCGTTAACAACTTATTGAACTAATGAAATTATGCTTTTAATATCTAATCAATCAGAAACTTATCTCTAATTTATCTAAGTCATGAGATATGGAAAAATAAAAAACTAACTAATTATCATATCAATCAAAAGGAATATGTGATGAACAAGTATAGCAAAATATTATATAATATATTTTGGTAACATAATTAAACATACCTATAATATGTCCTTAACAATTTAAAATAAACAAATTTAATAATTATTGTTAATATGTAGTTAAAACAATATAAAAATATAAATGGGATAAAATTTGATTAGTTATTTATAAATGAGTTATTTATATAATAATTAACAAAAGATTTTGTATGAAATTATTAAAATTAATATATGAAACATTCGTAAGATTGTATCCTTAACTCATCTTCTTCAAAACTCTAGGCTTAAAAGTGCAACTGAAAGTTCAAAATATCAGTCGACGCAAAATTTTTTGTATTTTACAAAACACGATAATAATAAATGAAAAATGAAGATATCATTATTCCAAAAGTGTGGCACATTAACATAATATAATTCTGTAACACAATATAATCACAAGAATCTAAAATTTGTTATTTAACGGCATCAACATGAAAATGAGAGGTTAAATGTTGTAAAGAGGAAAGAAAAAAATGTAATAAACAGTAGATAAGACATCATGTTATAAAAATTATAGATATTTTTAAAACATAAAAAATAAGGAATAAAATAATAACTTCCTAATATCAACGGCCTGTTCTTGAATTTGCAGAAATAGGAAATGTGACTTCTGTTTTTTTTTTTTGGAACATGAAATCCGATCTATTTAGGTTCAAAAAGAAGAAAAGTGAAAGGAGAAAGTAGGTCAGAGAAGTTAAGTTTGCACGAAGAAGTTGTTTGACTCGTTAGGTGTAATATGACGTGAGTGTTAGGTTAAAGAAGTTAATTTAAAGAGTAAAAAGATACAGAGGGTAATGAATTGTTTCTGAAAATAAATAATCAAGACAAGACGACTATACAGAGCGATTGACAGATTAAGACTAAAATATTAATATTGGGAAAAATGGTTTTTTGCATCTAAAATAATGATATAAGAACGAATCCGAAATTGTTCAAGGTTAAAATAATATAAGGTAATAATAAGTAATATCAAGTGTAAATAAAAATTAATTGATTAAATTGTTAAAAATAGAGAAGCAATTATGGTTAATTATTACATGCAAATAATCATTGAAACGATCATAGATGTGTCTAAAAAATTGATATGAAACTAAATAAATCAGTTAAATATGATTAATATATTAATTAATTTAAATATAAGTAAGTCATTAATAAATGTCAATAAAATAAAATGTTATTATTAAATCAAGTTTAGAGTTATGAGGTTAGTTAACTTAGTTTTTTATGAATTGTAATTTATATACAACTAATTAACAAATGAAATCGTAATTAGCGATTGATTATTTAAATGAGAGTAGATTGGCATTGTTTAAATATATATTAATTAGCGGATAAGAGTTACATAACTTATATCTAGTTTTTGAGGATTTAGAGATTTTTGAGTAAAGTGGCAGTATTGATCTAGGAAGATTTCATAAAATTGTCTTCATGAATTTTTTTACTGATATAAAGTTTGAAATTTTTGGAGTTTTTGGCAAAAACTTATGGAGGTTTGAAGCTGGCTATACGATTAAGGAAAATCACTATCGTGCAAATGCACGATAGCAATTTTTAGATTTCATCATGAAAGTCGCCATCGTGCAAATGCACGATAGCGACTTTGGAGATTTATGTTTGCACGATGGCGACTTTGCTGGATAATGCACGATCGCGACTTTGAGGGTTGTTAGGTGATGAACATCTGACGGTTTTTTGGCAATATCTTCTTCGTCCGATCTGCAAATGACACAAGACTTAGACTATTGGACTCGCAAGATATTACTCTACCTCTCTACCAAAAATCATAGCCATTTGGAATAAATTCAGAGAAATTGAGTGAAAAACGTGGGATGGGTGAGTGAGTGTGCTACAACCCAAAATTTTGTCTTTATTAATTTGTTGAAATAGGAAATCTTATGTTTGTTCTTTTTTCCAGAACAGGAAATCTGATTTATTTAGGTTCTAGAAGAAGAAAAGTGAAAGGAGAAAGTAGATGAGAGAAGTTAAGTTTACATGAAGAAGTTGTTTGATTCGTTAGGTGCGATATGATCTGAGTGTTAGGTTAGAGAAGTAAATTTAAAGAGTAAAAAGATACAAATCCTACAGGATCATCGATTTTTTTTTGTTGCATCTGAAATAATGATACAAGAAAGAATCCAAAATTGTTCAGGGTCAAAATAATATAAGGTCGTAAAAATTAATATTAAGTGTAAATAAAAATTAATTGATTAAATAGCTAAAATATACAAGCAATTATGATAAATTGTTCTATACTAATAATTACGAAATGATCACAGTTCAATTATGATTAATTATTATATACTAATAATTATTGAAGTGATTACGATTATGCTAAAAAATCTAAATAAAATAAAATAAATAAGTTAAATATAATTAATATATTGGTTAATTTAAATATAAGTAAGTCATTAATAAATCTTAATCAAATTAAACGTCATTATTAAATTAAGTTCGAGTTTTAGGGTTACTTAACTTAGTTTTTTCTTTATATAATTAATCAATGAATTAAATAAGAATCAAGTGATTGATCAAGGAAGATTTTGACAAAATTGTCTTCATAAAAGTTGAAGATCTTTCTTTTAGCTTACCATTGATAGAAGTTTTTAGAGTTCTGGATTAAAACTTATGGAGGTTTGAAGTTGGCATGTGACTAAGGAAAGTCGCCATCGTGCAAATGACAATAATAAACAAATTATGATTAATATTTAAATTTAATATTAGAATATAAAATATAATAACAATGAACAATTAATAATGCATGATTATAAATAACATATAAATAAAATAGTAATTATGAGTATATAGTGTATATAATAATAATGAAGAATTAATAATGCAGATTATAAATAACATATTAAATTAATATTAACATTTGATACTTAATAAAATAGTAATTATGAGTATATAGTGTATATAATAATAATGAACAATTAATAATGCACGATTATAAATAACATATTAAATTAATATTAACATTCGGTCCTTAATAAAATAGTAATTATTAGTATTTAGTGTGTATGTTAATGATATATTTTTTTGCTGAATATTTTCACCCTATAATTTAAATATCAAAATAATTATTATTCTTAACAATAACATATTCACCAAATATTAATATTTACAACTTAATAAAGTGATAACTTTTATAAATAAAATAATTTGAATTATATAACACTTAGCCTTTTTAATATTAAGAACAAAATTCTAATCTGATTTCTATAGATAAGGGAATAAATAATCAAAGCTTGAAAATGTATCAAAATAATTTCTATAATTATTTTATTTTATTGGATCAAAATAAATACATTATATTTCAAAGAGAAAATTGATTATATAAAATTACAATTGACACAAAACACAGGAAAATTGTAAAAATTAATTAAAATGTAAATGTTCTTTTGAAAATTTTAAAATAAATGTTCTTTTTATTAAAACGATCAGTACAGGTTGCGACCCATAAAAAGTGTTCATTAAAACAGTCCATCAATTCTCTTTGCGCACCTCTTCTTCTACTCTCCTCTCGCTTAACTCTCCTTTCATAGATACCTGGGATTTTATCGCGGATTTTGTTCAAAGTTTCCACAAAATCTTGTAAGTTAGCTAAATTTTTCCTTAAAAGCTTGACATTTGCGTGCATCCGAGTCGTAATTCTTTTATATCTCCTCTATTCCTTTAATTTTTACAGATTCCTATTTTTTTGGGTTTTAAAATTGGTCCTATTTCTTTGGCTAATTTTTGCAGGTTTTCCCCGCGTCATGCCTCCGAGATCGAACAGAAGTGTTGAAGAGATTGAAGTTGAGCTCAGAACTGAAATAGGCATAAACATGGCAGCTGATTACAATGCCCCTTTTCCTATTTATTCGACGGATGAAGGGTTGAGTTATTTGACTCTAAAAAATAAAACGATTCTCACTCCGCTATATTTCGATTTCAGCCTCTTAGAACATATAGGTTTAAAAGATAAAGTGATGGCATTATCTAATAGAGGTAGTTAGGGACATTTTGTATAGATAAATTATCTCGTTTCTCCTGAACTCACGTTAGAATTCTTCACATCATTGAAACTTCAATCCAACAAACCTAAGAAGTTTTGGTTCAGATTAGGAGGTGAGCTTTATAGATTATATGAGAACTTGTTACGGGAGGCTTTCCAATTTCCTAGGTTACAGGTAGAAGGTTCCCATCATACCTTCTCAGCTACAACTTATTGGAAGTATTTGACAGGTTTGCTTGAGTTTGATCCTCATAATGCATCGAATTCTTACATTTTTTCTGCTAAACGATTACTGCTCCATAAATTCATGTGTTACGTTGTCTTTGAAAAAAGTCAACGCAACAAATGCTTGAGTAAGGAACTGGCGCTATTATACAACATAGATGAAAGCTACATACGTAACATGTTCGTTCATTTTTTCAAATCTCTGATTAAATCTGTGACAAAGAAAGCAACATCGATAGGAATGGGATATTTAGCTACTGCTCTGGCTAAGCATTTTGAGGTTGATGTTAGCAGACTAACATTTATAAAGCGTGATTTTTTTGATGTGCCATATTTAAGACGCGCGGAAATATTGCTATATGATAAGATATAGCTTAAAGATCATCAGACACATGTTGCATATAAGTTGAAGTTCTCAGCCGACGCTTCCAGTTCTACACCTCCCATCACGTCGTCCAATTCAAGTGAGGAAGAAGCTGCACCGAAGGATTGGGAAAGAGTGTATAGATTGTTGGTTAACACTTCCAATAACACACAAAACCAACTTAATGTGATGAATGAATAATTGCAATCGATTGCCCGTCAGCAGCGAAATTTGGAGAAGAAAATTCATAAAGCTTGGGAGATGCAAGAACTTCGTGTCCCATCTCCACCTTCATCATCTCCATCTTCTTCATCAATGTCAAAAAAAATCCTAATCTCTTGTCTTTGTTTCATACATTTATTTATTTGATTGTTCTAAAAAAATTTCATTATCCATCAGTATTAATTTTGTGGTATCTTATTTAGTTTCAGTAGTTATGGTGTTTGTTCATATTATATTATGTTGTCTATTAAGTTAGGAGTTGATGCCTTCAAACAGTATCATAGTAGAAATAGGATTGAGCGATATACTTAAAGATTGAATTTGGGAATTCCTCTAGAAGACTGGAACTGATTAGTATCAATTATATACAGACTTTAATGCTATCTTTGTTTGTTGATTATTGTGAAAGAAAGAGAAAAAATTAGGAAAAAGCAAAGAAAAAAGAAAAGAAAAGAATGAGATATTAATTGTGTCATAGTAGAAATAGGATTGAGCAATATACTTAAAGATTGAATTAGGCAACTCTTTTGGAGGAGTGGGACTGATTAGTAGCAATTATATGGAAATGTTAATGTTAGTTCTGTTTGGTGATTATTGTGAAAGAGAGGGGGAAAATAGGAAAAAGGAAAGAAAAAAAGAAAAGAACGATATATCTTAGTAAAGAAAAAGTGTAAAGAAAATTTAGAAGAAAGAAAACAAAAAGAATGAGATGCAAGAACAAGAACTGAGGAATAATTGATGATTTTTATTAATATTTTTACAAATAATTCTGGCTCATTTTGCATGCTTAACACTCTACGAGTCTATGATGAGGCGTGAACTTTGTTTCACAAACCTTAAGGTTTTGTTTTGTTATAATCCTTAGCAAAGTTCTTCTCGAAAAAGGATATATTTTGTCATATAAATTAAGATCTTGAGTAGCTCAAAACTTTGTGCAAGTTTTTCTTGGATTATTTATGGAAGTTTGGTTGTTATAGATTAAATTATAAATGTTTTGTCTTAATAAAATTTGAAATACTTTAACACTGCGATTATACAAGAATCTTTACTAAGAAAACTAACATTAAATTGAAGATTTTTTTATACAAATATATAATTATTTTAACACCATGATTATATAGCAATTTTTACTGAGAAACATTTATATAAAATGTCAATTTTAAATATTATTATGTATATAATAAAAAATGAATTGAATTATTTTAACGCGGTGATTATACAACAATCTTAAGTAAAAAGCATTTATACTAAATTTCATATTTTTTATATCATTATATATATAATAAAATTAAGTCAATAAACATCAACAACCCTCGCGACCATAAGAGTGAAATTTAGGTTGTAGCACACTCACTGACCCGTCCCATGTTTTTCATTCAGTCTCTCTGAATTTATTCCAGATGGCTATGATTTTTGTTAGAGAGGTTGAGCTATATCTTACGAGTCCAATGATCTAAGCCTCATGTCATTTGGAGATCGGATGAAGAAGATATTGCCAAAAAAATTGTCGGATATTCATCAGCTAGAAATCCTCAAAGTCATGCACGATTGCGATTTTTGCGCTTAACCTCCGAAATCGCTATCGTACAAATGCACGATCGCGATTTTCGTGCTTGACCTCCAAAATCGCTATCATGCATTTGCACAATGGCAATTTTCCTTAGTCACATACCCAACTTCAATCCTCCATAAGTTTTGATCTAGAATTCCAAAAACTTCAAACCTCATATCAATGGAAAGTTAAAAGAAAGATCTACAACTTTCATGAAGGCAATTTTGTCAAAATCATCCTAGATCAATCACTTAATTCTTGTTTAATTCATTAATTAATTATATATAAATTACAGTTGATAAAGAAAAACTAAGTTAACTTACCTGTAACTCGAACTTAATCTAATAATGACGTTTAATTTTATTAAGATTTATTAATGACTAGCTTATATTGAAATTAACCAACATATTAATCATATTTAGCTTATTTATTTAATTTTGTTTAGATTATTTTAGGTGCAATTGCAATCACTTAAGTAATTATTAGTATATAATAATTAATCATAATTGAAATGTGATCATTTCGGTAATTATTAGTATAGAATGATTTATCATAATTGCTTGTATATTTTAGCTATTTAATCAATTAATTTTTATTTACACTTAATATTAATTTTATAACCTTATATTATTTTGACCCTAAACAATTTTACTAAGAAAACTAAAATGAAATTGAAGATTTTTTATACAATTATGTAAATATTTTAACACCTTGATTATATAGCAATCTTTCTTGAGAAACATTTATATAAAATGTCAATTTTTATATTATTATGTATATAATAAAAACCTAATCAAATTATTTTATCATGGTGATTATACAACAATCTTAAGTAAAAAGCATTTATACTAAATGTCATTTTTTTATATCATTATATATATATATAAAATAAAAATCAGTCAATAAACATCAACAACCCTTGCGACCACAAGAGTGAAATTTGGGTTGTAGCACACTCACTGACCCGTCCCACCTTTTTCATTCTGTCTCTCTGAATTTATTCCAGTTGGCTATGATTTTTGTTAGTATATATACTTAATATATATATAATAATAATATATAATAATAATAACCGTGAATAGTATATAATTAATAATACAAGGAAAAGTGTGCATCATTAGAGCCGCAGAGAAAAAGCGGCCCAATTAAATGAATTTTAAAGTGATGTGATTGAGACCTGTCAAAATTTGACCGAAGGGATGGCTTCTCATTTCATCCAAGAACGTATTACTCATTTCATTTCAAATTAACGTTAAGTCCCTTAAATAAAAAACAATGGAGGCATCAATTGCGAAGTATTTGGTGTAGCCGTCTAGATAAAGAAAGAGTACATCTATACTCAACTTGAAACCAACGAGAGTTAGAGATTAATCAAGAGTCTTGGTTAAGTGGTTTTTTTTTTAGCAAATATAGTTTTCATTTTCTTAAATGTTTCGCTTGCATTTGTTCTCCCCAAGAAACCATTGAAAACATGATAAATGGAGGACATAAATATGATAACGGAGGACATACTTTAACAGTAGACTACACTGCATCGATGAGACCGTTTGATTAACTTTTTAGTGTGGTTTTATTTTTGTTATTTTTTTCCAGAATATGATTGAATTGAGTGAGGGAAGGGGACTTGATATGATAATCATATCATGGATTTTGTATACTTAAAATTTTGATTTTCAATTAATACGTAGACAACCAGAATTAATATTTAGTCATTTCTCACTTGATTAGTCTCATCATTTTAGTCTTAACATTTATGTCAAGTAATCTAATCTTTATTATCTACTTTATCACCTATTAAGTCATTTATAGTATTGCATCTTTAAATTGTCATTTATAGTACTGCATCTTCCCACTGAATTACTCTCAACATTTGTAATCGTCATTTATAGTATTGCATTTTCTCACTTCATCTTCTCACTCAATTATTCTGCAATGTTCATACCAATTCCTTATGAAGAATGCGAAATATATTCTCATACAATCTAGATGTAATATCGGTGCTGTTTGAAGGAGCATAAGTAAGAGCTTTCAAAGCTTGCGATCTTCGTGCATAGACTTCAAGGTAAAAGACAACACAGTCATAAACCACCATAAGAGCCTTACAAGTTACATGAATATTTATAAGAGAAACAAACTACATGCAGTGCCAATATACAACAATGTAAGGTGCTGCGAAAAGTTGCAAGATGAAAGGAACTAATTCGGGAACCAGAAAGGGTCTAATCTAAGGCAGCTTACTAAAAATAATATATCGTACCAGTTAAAACATAAATAGCTATATTTACATCCTTATCAAAAAAAGGGAAAATCATAAATCAATCAAACGATTTCTCCATATGGATATGGAATAGCAACACCTACGAGGGACGTCCAAGATAGTAGGTAGCTGGTAAATACTTAAACAAATGGATACAAGAATGAAATAGAACACTTTACATTCAATATCATCATTTGAAGCCTCATGAAATAGTTGGTCTACTATACGTGGTACAACAACAAGTCTTATCACCCTCTAACAACACCAGTGTCAGCCAGGGCATCCCAGTTAGGAGTCGGAATTCCACCATTTGGATTTAAACCTTGAGCACCAGTGTCTGATAAGATTCTGGCCAAATAATGATAACAAGTAAGATGAACTATTAATATATAAACGAGAAGTAAAGTAGAAACAGAACATATCATGAGAAGGGATGGGGCTAAAGAAGGAGAAAGAAGAAAATGGTTAAGGTTGCGACTTACTTCAAGATGAATTTGGGAGCATTCATGTTCAGGCCCTCCATCAAGATGAGAAGGTCCCCAATTTCTCTGTAACCAATGTTACAAAACCCTAGATAACGATGAATGCCTCTGTTTTGAGCTCCAGTGTCTGATAAGATTCTGGCCAAATAATAAGAAACAGGTAAGCAAGATGAACTGTTAATATATAAACGGGAAGGAGAACAGAAACAAAACATACCATGAGAAGGGATGTGGCCAAAGAAGAAGGAGAAAGAAGAACATGGTAAAAGTTACAACTTCATGAATTTACTGCCTTTAGATTTAGTCGACGATTACTCTTACCATTTGAGCCATTTGATGTTAAGTTTTGCCAATTTCTAAGACCTGAACTCTACTATTGACTGATCTCAAAGAACAGAAAATAAGCATACCCATCAATGGGAAACAGATGTAATTTTCATCTTAAAAGAAGAAGGAGATAGAAGAACATGGTAAAAGTTGTGATTTGCTTCGCGAATTAATTGCCTTTAGATTTAGTCGACGATTACTCTTACCATTTACGCCATTTGATGTCAAGTTTTGCCAATTTCTAAGACTTGAACTCTACTCCTGACTTATCTCAAAGAACAGAAAATAAGCATACCCATCAATGGGAAACAGATGAAATTTTCGTCTTAAAATAGTAGGAAAAATACCCAACAATTATACATATAGTTAATAAACTTAATTAAATTGGCATTCATGAAGCGGAAAGGTCCGAAAACAAATTTTTATTTATGTTTGTAGTAATACAAAATAAAAAACAAGAATGAATCATACTAATAGCTCTCATCAAATTCAAGCACAACAATGCTATGACAAAATGTATGAAGATTGTGGTAAACAACCCTGTGTTGCCAAGGAGGTGGTGGTAAGGTAGAGCCGGTAGGAGACGATGTGTTAAGCAAGATGTGAAGGAGAGAGATCGGAGAGAGAAGGTGTCCAATTTCTCTATCCCTAATTTTATGAAACCTGAGATAATGATGGATGTCTGAGGGAGAGCTTCATGGTTTCCACTTAAGGGTGGGAGATGGTGCGATGGATGGTGAAGGAGTGTGTAGTGGACGGTGAAGGAGTGAGGGAAAAGGCTAGGATTGTGGTAGATGAAGCAGGTTGTAACATCTCATTACCCATGTTAAGGTTAAAATAGTAAATTGTGAGAAATTTATATGGAATTAGGGGAAAAAAGTACGTCTTGCATAAGTTAATTGTGACATACACATTTATTTTGCACATTTATATGATTGTACATGCATTCATTGACATTTCCAGGTAAATTTTATTTATTAGTGGAAATTGTGGATTAAATTGGAGTGTATTAATTGTGATTTGGCAATTTTGGTATATTTTGGATATTTTGAAATTTTTGGTGAATTATTTGAACTGAAAATTTATTTGGAGGTAAAAATTTATTTGGAGACTATTAGTAATATTTTGGAATTTTTGAGAATTTTAAGATTTTTTTCTGAAATTTTTTAGATATTTTTAGACTAAGAAAAATAGACAAATGACAAAATAACATGTAACACTTATAAGAGGCTAACAAGTGTCTCACATGCAAGGGGGCACATGTCTCTAAGTTATTAAAGCAAGATATTAGGCAGGAACTTTCATTGTTCTCTCTTCGGATAACTGTTCTTCACCGAGTTTTGGTGTTCATTCTCATGTTGTGATTTTCTAAAAATAGGGTAAGTAAACGTCTAAGTTTCTGAGTTCCATAACTGATTTTTTTGTGTGATGTTTTGCTTGTTGGAATGAAACACATGCATGAGATAGATAAGTTGTAGTAACTATGCATGAAACCGTAGGTGAGTTTTGATTTTTGGTGTTTGGTTTTCATATTGAGTTTTGAATTGATTGAGAGTAAGATGAGCTAGAATGGGAGTTAAATGAAGTTAAAGAGTGGATAAAAAATGAAATAATATGCATTGGAGGGAAATCTGAAAATTTGAAGATTTACAGTAGAGAGAGAGAGGAAATTTATGAAACTTTGGATGTTAAATGTTTGAAGTGTAATTTGAGTCTAACTTGTTACCAAGATTTTTCTAGATATGGGAATGTAGAATGGATGGTTTAGACGTAAGAAATTTAAACAAGAAATAAAAAAAGAGAGAAGAAGTGCAGTTCGGTGAAGAAGATGATGAATAGTATGGGAAAAAGTTTCTGGTTTTGGCATTTGTAACTAATGTTGCACTTTGAGTTGTTTAGCATAAGATAAGTTGCAAATGAAGGAGTAAATGTAAGGGTCTAACTTTGTGATGAGGAATTAAGTAGAGGAGAGGAAGAAGATGGAGGAGTGTTGCTGCAAAAATGTGGAGAATTACGTGCAAAAACGTGATTCTACAGGAAAAGGTGGTAGTTGCTTGTATAAGTTTCTGAACAGAGTATTTCATTGAACAGCCCTCAGTCTTTTGCCTATAACTTTTTCATCTGAACTCCAAATAACTTGAAACTTAGATAAATGGATTCCTAAGATATTTTTATTTCTCTCAATAAAAATTTAGAGTTATCTGAATTGATTTGAAAGTGATTGATAGGATCAAAGTGTGGAAGTTTGTTGGAATGTTATGAACTGGAAATTTTCATGATCATGTTTCAGTTTTCTAATTATAACTTGAGATTTAGATTTCTGAATGAGTTAATTTTTAATTCATATTAAACTAGAGACATATTTCTACAACTTTTATGAAGAAGTATAATTTTAATTCTTTCTCTATGATTTTCAAAATTGGCATGAAATTGAGTTTTAGCTTAGGCTGTAGCACCACCAGGGACAGAAATTATGTCCTATGGTTATTGAATAAAATGTATTGATTTGGGCCGAATTAGGCTGAGTTGTCTTCACCAAAGTTGTAGCTTATTCTCTTATCTTTAAATTGGTATAAAGTTTGTTATTTTTTGATATCTGAGCTGAAAGATATGGGTTGTAGAATTAGAGGGTATGATCATGTACTAGCCAAAAGTTCAAATGTGCACAGTCTGTGGTATTTTGTACATAACTCGTGGAATACTGAATCAAATTGGATGATGTTATTAGAAACTTAAAACACTGTAGAACAACTTTCCAAAAGGAAGTTTTGCCTAATTTTGTCATTTACCCTACTAGATTAATTATGCAAAGTTGACCCGAAATCATATAGGTAGAAAATCTGAAGTGGTCAATTAAGTTATGAAATTGATTTCATATTGTTTTATTTTGGTCCAAATTATAAGTACCAAATGATATTAACGAGGGTTTTGATATCTGATCGGTTTGATGATGAAAATTATAATAAGATACCTGGAATTGTCATTGGCCATGCATTGTGCATACTTTCTATACATGGAATTGCATAAAAGAACACTTGTACATTTTTGCAAAAATGTAATATTTGTGAATGTGTTGTGTATGTTTTAGAGGAGCACATTGGACGTCAGTCGGACATTGCCAGACCATCCAGGTAATAGCTTCTTGGAGCGTGCTGTGAGTCAACCTAAATGATTTCCTAGGTTTGATTTGTTAAACTTCCAATATTATTAAACTGTTTATGAGTTGTTTCTGGATTCCGGACCTGAAGTCTGAGGAGTTATAATAGTTGGGTATGTATTGAGAGTGTTTTGATTTGATATGAATTTGATGAATTTAGTTTGATTTGTTAAACTTCCAATATTATTGAACTATTTGTGAGTTGTTTCTAGATTTCGGACCTAAGATCCGAGGAGTTTAATAGTTGGGCATGTATTGGGAGTGTTTTGATTTGATATGAATTTTGACATTTGATTCTTAACGAAAGTTGAATGTTGGACTTAGGTCCAATGACTGTGAAATCTTGCCTGGGCATTTGTATAAGATTGTGATATATGAGATTTTTTGAAATTGTTGCATTTCACAAAATGCATGCTCAGATAAAGGTGTTGTGACTTGAGTTGCCAGTATGAAGTGCTTTCACGTAGAGTTTTGCTTTGTGATTTCTGATTTTATGCATAGAGTTATGCTCCGTGATTCTGTTTAACTGAGCCCTATGGGCTGGTATTTGTATATGTTTGTGATAGGCACTCGGTCACAACAATAAGAAAGAATGTGAGTCTTATGCATATAACATTATAATATTGAAATTTATTGAATGATTTGCAAAGATGAATGAGTGATAAATTGATGCGATTTATTTGCTATACTTAGTAATGTGAACTGTGTGATTTTATGATATACCATGTTGTGTGAACATCTAGAGTGCGTTTATGATCTGAATGGGTGTCTGTAAAATATGTATTATGTGTATGTGATTTGGTGAAATCATCAATGATGGTTCACTCATTGAGTTCCCAAAACTCATAAAAATCAACATGGTTTTTCAAATGCGAGACAGGAGACCTAGTTCTTAGACAGAACTAAAGGACCCTTGGATTTTGTTATAGCTCAGAGGTATGTCAGCTGGCTCCAGGAGTGTTGTGTCTTGTATTTTGCTGTTTTTGTTAGAACCTGTATGAGGTTATGTAAATATTTATCTAAAGGAAATAGTGTAAATTTTTTGGATTAATGCAATGAATGGTTTTAAAATTTAGTGACTCCCGATTATGTTAGATGATGTCATGTGTAAGTTGGTTTTGTTTTTGCTCTAACATGCCATTATCATAGGATATGTACTTGAATATGCTTGAATGTTTGGGTATGTACCTTGTGGTAGTGGGATGTTGCATAGGTGATGGTAGAGGTGATGATGATAGTGAAATACGTGTTAAGACAGATGGTGGGGAAGATGAGGGGTCGAAGAAGTCGACGATGGAGAAGGAGAGGAAGTCGATGGCGGAGAGCAAAACAATGAGAGAGAATACTTTCTGCAACTTTGAGAGAGGGGGAATAATAATAAAGATAGAACATTCGAGAGTTTCGGTTCAAAATAGCAATGGTTGTGTGACCGTCAGATGAAATGGACGAACGGGATGGATTGCGTGGTCTCCCATCCCTTTGTCCTTAGTATATATACTTAAAAGAAGGTTAAGGTGAAATATTTTTATTAGAGTTTATGTCTATTTAATTATATTTAAATAAAATTTAGTATCTTATATCATATTTAATTATAAAGTTTTCAAACTTTATAATTAAATACAACTTGATTAAAATATCTTTATTGTCTTCAATTTGTTCCTTAAGGATGACTTGTTAAGTTTTCAAATATTTTAGTAATGGATAAAATTATAACCCTAAATCATATTTAGGATTAGATAAATTAAACTTCTTTAATTTATTAAATGAACAATTTATATCTATAGATCAACGTCTGGGAACACTTCATGATCACGTAAATATTTAAGAATGTCAATGTAGTTTTGATTAACCTATTTGATGTAATTAAATCCTTTCATCATAGAATGTTTCGATTAGACATGTAATATCAAATTAATGTCTACTATGTTTTGAACTCAGTGATATTAGTTCTTCACCATTAGCAGTAACATTTATAAACTATTTGTAAAATGTCATTCCACCTTAGTCAAGGATTTTCCGAATCAATATTAAATGAAACCAACATAACATTCTCCTTAATTACTTTAGGGTAATGAATCATATCTTAATCACTCAGTTACTTCCATATAGTTTATGCTACATCTAATAACTACTGACTGGGCTATTATTAATTAGAACACTCATAAGTAATATAAAAATTATAGTAATCCCTATATAAGATAATTTTGGAGATTTCAAGTTAAAGAATCACTTATATAATCATCACAACGAAAATTTTCATAGACATTATAAGTAATGTTCTAAAATGAAATTCTCATATAGGTCAATTTAGTGTACTTATTCTCTAACAAGCACTCACACATTTGTTTAAGTATCTACTTAGTCTTTGAGATCAACTACTTCATTTATAAACATAATGTATGATAGTCTTTTACGTTTTATAAATGTCTAATCTTAGTAAAATAATGACGAAGAAAAATTTAGGGATAATATATAAACATAATATAACTTTCATAATTACAATCTGATCATAATTTTATTTGTAATGTATAATTATTTAATGAAATTTATCGTATATATCTAAATTTGTATAAGATAAAGAATGTTTTAAATTATTTTGTTCCTAAGCAAAACTAATTGATTGATTGTAGGACATAAACTAACAATTTTATCAATAATATTCTAAATCTAATTCATCCTTATTTTCACTAAAATTTAATGTTTAATTTTTTCTATTTGGCACTCCAATCTATGTTTCTAAATATTGTCTTGGCTTGTAAAATGATAAATTTAAATGTTGATAATTTTAAAATAATTTATATCAATTCTTAAAAACTTGTGAGAAGATATCGTTCAAAGAAATTAATTTTGAGTTTGAAAGTGGAATAGCCCTGCTTATTAAGTATATATACTAAGGACGAATAGGATGGATGACCACAAAATTCATCCCATTCGTCTATTTAATCTAACGGTTGGTATCATGCCTCTCAATTTGTTAAGTATAGCATGCCTCTGAATTTAATCACGTTCGTCCACTCTCGAAATGCCGAGCCTCTCGAACGATCTACCTTTATGCACTGACAAAGCCCTTTGTCTCTCCTTCGGCTTTATCTCCTTCTCCACCACCGACAAAGAAGGTGGTGGTCAGTGGTCAGTAGATAGGGCTTTCAAGGGAAAGCAAAAGCACGCAACTGACAAACAATTTCAGGAGAGATAAACTATGGTTGATAAAAAAATACAAGTCGATCATCGCAAGTCCACTTTTGACGTCGATTGCAACTTTGAAGATGGCTTCGAAGCTGGCTTCGAAGCTTTGAAGTTTAAGCTTCAACAAAAGGTCTCGTTTTCATTTCTCTATGTGCCTTTCTTCCTTCAGTTTTGCTTTATTGATGATTTTATTGGCTTCTGTAGATTCTTTGATAGATTGTGAAAAACCCATTTTGGATAAATCTTGGGCTTTCAAGGGAAAGCAAAAGCACGCAACCGACAAACAATTTCAAAGAGAAAATTTATGGTTGCTCGAAAAATACACATCAGTCACCGTAAGTCCACTTTTGGCGTCGATTGCAGCTCTGACAATGGCTTCGAAGCTTTGAAGTTTAAGCTTCAACAAAAGGTCTCATTTTTCTTTCTTTGTGTGCGCTTTTTCCTTCGGTTTTGCTTTATTGATGATTTTATTAGGTTCTGTAGATTCTTTGAGAAGTGATGATAAACCCGTTTTGGATGAATCTCATTTCAATGACCAAGTAAGGTTGCTCTCCATCGATGATGAATGAGAATGCAGCCAGGAGCACGAATCATGTAGCGAGGTTTTTTTACACTTAGGAATTTAGTCGAATGTTATAGTTTGTTTATCAGTTTTTATAATTTTAACATTATTTTATTTTATTTTATTTTTAGTTATGTTATGTTATATGTAGGGTTTGGTGTTTGACACTAAGGAGGAGGCGTTGATGTTGTAGGAGTTTGTTGTTCAGGCCCGAATTTGACCTTATCTTGCTTAAGTTTTGATGATAATATCAAATTATTGGTTTCTTATTGGGAAGAATGTTAGTACTTAAGAAACGTAGTTTGATGTTGGAGTTTTATTTAATTGTATGCTTTTTCTTTTCTGATGAAACATTGTTTCATTGTGTGGCCTTGGATGTTGAAGGACGATGTTATGCATGGGGGCGAAATTAGGCGTGATTTGTTTGGCCAAGAATTCGTGTGGATGCTTTTGTTATTCTAAACTGTTAATGCTAACTCATGAAGCTTTTATTATGTGCACAGATGGGTCAACTGGGTCAAGGAGCTACACTTCAGTGTGCAGTGTACAGTTATTTCCAAACTTTCCAAGCCAGATGGGAGAGGAGATTGATTTTCTTTTCTACTTCTTCATCATTTATGAGTTACTTTACCTGGTAGAAATTTTGTTTTATATTCTCCAATGCACGGACAGAGGACAGTTGCTTCTCATCTTTTCTAAAGTTAAGTGTACCTAAATAATAACTTTGAGTTCTTATAGGTTTCTGTGTGATTAAAGATTTATACTTTTAAGTGGGTTAATCTAACATCAAAGTGCCTGGTGGTTGATTGTAGCTAATTTTTTGGTTGCTATTTGATCGATATTTTTTGGTTGTTGTTTGATCAGTTGGTATAAAATTATCAAAGCTGGGGCAGGGAAGAGCCGCACTGTAGTCATCTGTAAATGAGGTTCAGTCCCTTGCATTAATGTTAGTATTTCTTTGTATCTCTAACCGCAAATTAGACATCTTTCTTTATTCTACCCATGTTCTGCTACACACCAACATTTGATAATTGCTTGCGATTCTGCTTGTGGTTAGGGAAGGTATGTCCTCGTTTTCTGTAATTTGCTCAGATGCAAAATTTTGTGAAATTTAGTCATTGCTTAGGTTTAGATTGAATTGTTGAGAGTTTAAATGTCCATGGTGCCAGAATTTAGTTGATGTCATTGAGGATGGTAATCGGGACCAGCTGTCTGATGGCTTAGTTTGTTTCTTCTCCCAGTTGTTTCCATGCAATTTTTGTGAAGCTGTTTTGTTTTGTTGATGTTATGTAAAATGGAGATAGGAAGCTTTCGGAAACTGCTTCCTCTACAACATAGGATTGTTTGCCACAATCTTCACCAGTTTTGTTTTAACATTGTTGTCGTAGATTTTTTATGACAATTATTATATGATTCATTCTTGTTTTTTATTTTGTATTCCTGCAGACATAAATAAAAATTTGTTTTCAGACATTTTTACCTGATGAACTATTGATTTAATTAAATCCCGTTGTATCTCAAAGGTTGCAAATTATGGTGCCTCGACCTTGAACGGATAACAAAAACTATCAACCCAAAATCTATACCGGTAACAAAAGATAATCTTCCAAAAACTACGTCGTCGATTTAGACATGCAGTGTTATAAATGAGATCTTAATGATATTGTTAAGTCAAACCAGACTTCACGCATTAAATAATTTTGATAATAAACAAAGAGAAATATACTAAGAAAAGCGCGGCGGAAGAAAAGCATTTAAAGAAAAGCGAGCGGAAGAAAAGCGAGGCGATACAAAAGGCATTTAAAGAAAAGCGAGCGATACAAAAACCGACGGAAGCTTTACGAAGACAAAAAGCGAGGCAATCTGAAAATAAGACGGAAGAAAGAAACATCAGTTTAAGACGGTTACGGAGCTAAACTGAATAACCGTTTCTTTAAAGATTCAAGAAGCAGATAGTCAAGAAACAGTTGAAGTTCCGACTATAAATAAGAGTCGAGATTGAAGAAGAAATAACTTTTGGAAAAAGTGAATGAAACTCTGTGTATTCAATATCTATCTATTTGAGAGAAAAATTGCGAACTATTTTCGAGTGTATATTGTGAAGAGCAACTCTTTTGTAAAAGCTCTTTATCAGTTTTTCATTTTTGAAAAAGTGCTCTGAGATAACTGAAGAGGCTAAGAGTAAAAGAATACTTGCTGTTAAGAGACACAAGAGGCTCGATCTAAAGAATACTTGTAATCGGTTTGGAGATAGTGAAAATCTCGGAAGAATATCGAGGATGGGCGTAGCCCACGGTTTGGGGTGAACCGGGATAAAATTGCTGTGTTTCTCTCTAACTCTTA
This sequence comes from Erythroxylum novogranatense, assembly GCA_029891385.1. Taxonomy (NCBI): domain Eukaryota; kingdom Viridiplantae; phylum Streptophyta; class Magnoliopsida; order Malpighiales; family Erythroxylaceae; genus Erythroxylum; species Erythroxylum novogranatense. The sequence goes on from CM057229.1 coordinate 20,903,115, forward strand.
CTTTTCTTAAATCGTAGTTTTCATTATTAACAAAGTTTTCAAACTAGTTAAGAATTGATTTCTGATAAGTTTTTGAAAGAACAAGCAATTGTTATTGAAGGGATTAAAGAAAAGTTTATCACAATTCAACCCCCTTCTTGTGTATCTTGGTCATATTATTACTCAATATATTAACATGTGATTTACTTGATTGGTATCAAAGCGAGGTGTTCAAGAATCACTCTAATAAAGTGTGAACTAAAGAAAATGGTGGAATCACACACGTATATTGCGAAGGAGCCTCGGTCACGGACCTCCGGCATTCAATGGTGAAGAATACCACTATTGGAAGGATCGGATGAGATTGTTTATCGAGTCTACTCACATTGACCTTTGGGACATCATCGAGAATGAACCTTACACACTGAAGATGATGATAAAATCCAATTCCACGAGAAAGATGGACGGTGAAAGCGTAAAGCAAGATTTCAACTAAACTCCAAAGCGAAATTTTCTTGAGTTGTGCATTGAAGCGAAGCGAGTATGACAAAGTGCATGGATGCGATCTGCCAAAGAAATGTGGGATACATTATCAATTGCACATGAAGGAACAAATCAAGTGAAGGAGTCCAAGATAAGTATTTTGGTGCATCGAAGACGAGTTATTCAAGATGAAAGAAGAAGAGACCATTGATCAAATGTTTGGAAGATTCCAAACAATTGTTAATGGGCTAAAAGCTCTTGGAAGAACGTACAACAGTCAAGACCATGTTGAAAGATTTTGAGGAGTCTGCCTAAAAGATGGAGACCCAAAGTAGCTATTTGTCAAGAAGCCAAAGACCTAAGCGTCATGAAGCTTGATGAATTGCTTGGATCGTTGAAGATACAGAAGTAGAGCTTGATGCGGAAGATAAGCCCAAAAGGAGAAGTCCATAGCGCTCAAAGCAAGTCAAAAGAATCACAAAATCCGAAGAAGAAAACAAAAGGAATACATCAAAGGCGTTAAAGATTGAAGAAGCAAAGGATGATGATTCCAAAGAAGTCGAATCTGAATCAAGTGATGAAGGCGATGAGCTATCTTTCATTTCAAGAAAGATAAGAAGAATGTGGAAAAAGAAGTCCAAAGGAAATTCAACATTTAGAAGGAACAATGCAAAGACGATGAAAAGTCGATAAAGCATCCATTACCTGTTATGAATGCAAGAAGCCGGGACATTACAAGTCCGAGTGTCCAATGTTGAAAAGACAACCCAGAAGGAGTAGAGATAACAAGAAAAGCATGATGGCGTGGGAAGATCTGGATTCATCGAATCATATACAAGTTCTGGCGTCGAACATGCTAACATATGTCTGGTAGCTGAAGAAGAAAGTGATGAGGAGGTAACTTCCAGCTATAATGATATACAAGATGCATATTCAGAATTGTTAGAGGATTCTCATGCTATTCTGAAACAGTACAAGCTGTTGAAGAAGAAATATGTAGAAAACCTCAAACATACTCATGAGATAGAGAGTGAGAATATAAGTTTGAGAAAGCAAGTTGAGGAATTGAATAACAACAAAGTTGTAGATAGATCTGAAGAGATTAATCAATTGAAACTGAGAATTAATAATCTCTCAATTGATCTAGCTAAATTTACAGATAGTACAAAAAAGATGAATGAAATGATAGGAGAATCTGAGACATCAGAGGATAAAAGCTGGATTAGGGTTTACTAAAAATAAGCTGACATTACGTAGTAAAATCGGTTGCTCAAAAAATAAGAAAAGATATCAATCGATTTTCGGAAAGGTCATCAACATTATCATTCTACATATCATTATCATTCATTACATCGTATTAACCCTAAAGGACCCAAGAGAATGGGTACCTAAAATAAAATAATATCTCCCACGAAATCCTTCGTTGGAAGAACCAAAGAAGCACCATTGGTATATGGACGGTGGATGCTCGCGTCACATGACGGAAACAAGTCTATGTTCCTAGATCTTGATCAAGAAAGGAGGATCGGTAACTTTTGGAGACAACCAACAAGGAAAGATAATCGGGTTTGGTAAGATTGGTAAGAATTCTCATGCATGCATTAATAACGCACTACTAGTTGATGGTTTAAAGCATAACTTGATAAGTATTAGTCAATTATGTGATTCGGTTTTGAAGTTTCTTTTAATCAAAATTTTGTGAAGTCGAAACAAAGATGGTTCCATCTTCTTTTCACCAAAAGACGAAACAATCTTTATAAATTTGATTTAGGCGTTTTCGGTCTCAAAATATTTCATGTTTTTATCTATGAAGATGAAAGGCGATCGGCATAAAAACTAGGTCATGTCGGTTTTAAACATATTTCAAAACTTTTGAAACATGATTTGGTAAAGGTTTGCCACAAATTCGTTTTGACAAAGATTTCTTTTGTGAAAGTTGTCGAAAGGAAACAAGTTAAAACCTCTTTCTCTTCAAAACATTTCATAACTTCTTCTAGACCACTTGAGTTGTTACATATGGACTTATTTGGTCCAACAAGAACAATAAGTCTTGGTGGAAAGAAGTATGGACTTGTGATTGTTGATGATTTTACAAGGTTTTGTTGGATACTTTTTCTATCACATAAAGATGAGTCTTTCAAGTGTTTTAGAAACCTTTCCATGAGATTACAAAATGAAAGAGGAATGTCTATAGCAAGCATAAGGAGTGATCATGGAGGAGAATTTGAAAATGAGAAGTTGAGTATTCTGCGAAGAAAAGGAATTTTCATAACTTCTCGCCCCAAGGACTCACAAAGAAATGGAGTTGTTGAGAGGAAGAATAGGGCGATTCAAGAGATGGCAAGAACAATGTCTGTGCGAGATGAATCTTCCTAAATACTTCAGGCGAAGTCATCAATCTGAGATGCTACATTCGAATAGAGTCTTTATTGCGACCAATCTTTCAAGAAAACTCCCTATGAGTTGTGGAATGGAAGGAGACCAAACATTTCTTATTTCCATCCTTTTGGCTGCAAGTGCACTTTTCTGAACACAAAGGAAGCTCTGGACAAATTTGATGCGAAGACACTTTCAGGAATTTTTCTAGGCTATTCTCTCACTTCAAAGGCATTTAGAGTCTTCAACCTCACCTCAAAGATTGTTGAAGAAACTATTCACGTTAAGTTCGATGATAGCTCTCAACCCAATAAGGAAGAGGAATCAGAAGATGATGCTGTTACAGTGCCCTTGACGCAGTGTAAGGAAGTATCTTCATCAGGAACACTTCATGATGAAAAGACAGATATCTCTAAGAATTTTGAGTTAAAGAAAGATTGGAGATACAAAAGCTCTCATCCTAAAGAGTCAATTATCGGAGAAACCTCAGAAGGTGTAAGAACAAGGTCCAAGTTCAGAAGAGAAGCCAACGTGGCATTTATATCCAAGTAGAACCTAAAAGATTGATGAAGCTCTAAAAGATGAAGCATGGATATTAGCTATGCAAGAGGAGTTGAATCAATTCAGTAGGAATAAAGTCTGGTCCTTAGTTCCTAAACCTGAAAAGAAATCCATTATTGGTACTAGATGGATATTCAAGAATAAGCTAGACAAATCAGGAAAAGTAAGTCGCAACAAGGCAAGATTAGTAGCACAAGGCTATAATCGCAGGAAGGAATAGACTATAATGAGACATATGCTCCAAGAGCAAGACTTGAAGCAATAAGGATCTCGCTTGCATATCTTTGTTTGCCATGACATAAAGCTTTTCAGATGGATGTAAAAAGTGCATTTCGAATGGCTTTATAGATGAAGAAGTCTATGTCAAGCAACCTCCTGGATTTGAGGATATAAAGTATCCAGATCATGTCTCTGAGACTTCATAAAGCCTTATATGGATGAAACAGGCTCCTAGAACATGGTATGATAAATGCGAGCTCATTTCTTATTGAAAATGGATTTACTAGAGGTAAAGTTGACAAAACTCTTTTAGGAAGAACTTGTATAATGATTTTATTATGTGCAAATCTATGTTGATGATATTATTTTGGTGCCACCTCAAAAAGTTATGCATAAGCTTTGAAAATATGATGAAAATGAATTTGAGATGAGCATGATGGGTGAGTTAAAATTCTTTCTTGGATTGCAAGTAAAGCAAACTAAGGATAAGATTTTATCCATCAACAAAAATATGTCAAAGAATTGTTGTCTAAATTTGATATGTGCGATGTTAAAAGTATGTCTACACCGATGCATCCTTCAAACTTGTTGTCGAAAGACTAAGCTGGTAAGAAGGTGGATCAAACCCTATTAGAGGATGATTGGTTCTTTGCTTTATCTTACTGCAAGTAGACCGACATTCTATTCAGGTGTATGCTTGTGTGCAAGGTTTCAGCCGATCTAGAGAATCTCATTACATAGTCGTAAAGCGAATTTTGAGATATCTCGCAGTACTACCGATCTTTGCTTAATGTATGAGAAAGGTAAAGATTTCAGGTTGAATGGATATTGCGATGCGGACTATGCCGTGATAGGATTGAAAGGAAGAGCACGAGTGGTGGTTGTCACTACCTTGGACCAAACACGGTGTCATGGTCAAGCAAGAGACAAAGCTCGATTGCATTATCAACCGCAGGTTTGAATATATGTCCGCCGCAGTCGTTGTTCACAATTATTGTGGATCAAGTATCAATTGGAGGACTACTCAATACAAGAGGAAGAGATTCCAATATCTGCGACAACACCGGTGCCATCGACTTGTCAAAGAATCCAATTCAACATTCAAGGTGAAGCACATTGAAGTTAGACATCATTTCTTGAGAGATTACGTTGAGAAGAAAGTTGTCGATCTACAATTCGTGGAAGCGAAATTTTAGTGGCGATATCTTCACAAAACCACTAAGTGAAGATCGCTTTAAAGAAATCGACGCAACCTCAATATGGTGATGTTAACGGACCAATCATCGGTTTTTCGCAAAGAAGAAGCAGATGAGCGGAGGAGTTAACGGACCAATCATCCGGTTTTGCAAAGAAGAAAGCAGAGATGAGCGGAGGAGTTAACGGACCAATCATCGGTTTTTCGCAAAGAAGAAAGCAGATAGAGCGGAGGAGATAACGGACCAATCATCGGTTTTTCGCAAAGAAGAAGCAGATAGAGCGGAGGAGTTAACGGACCAATCATCCGGTTTTTTCGCAAAGAAGAAGCGAGATAGACGGAGGAGTTAACGGATCATTCATCGATTTTTAAAGACAAAGACGAAAAGGCAGCGAGTTAACAGATTGATCATCGATTTTTCAAAAGAAAGACAATGAAACGGTGGAGTTAAGCGGCGTTGACGGTTTCGACTTAAAACTTCTTTCACAAAGAAAAATTTTAGAGGGAAAAAGGTCATCGATCATCGAGAAGTACAATCGTTCTAGAATTTGCTATAAAATCCCTAAAAGCGGCGTTTGGGATCTCTAACAAATTCGAAATTGCTAGTTCTATGAAATCTCTCGAAAATTCTTCAAGCGAGTTCCTATTCACTCGAATCAACAAGATGAATGTCAAGCCCATTTTGCGAGTTGATCCAGAGCAAAGCGGGAAGATTGGTAAACTTTGAAGATCTAAGAAGGGAAAAATGGATATAAATAGGAGATAATAGCGGCAGGATGGAGAAACTTCTTTCAAATACGAGAGCAAGTTTATCTCAAAGAAGTTTATGAGTTCTGGAAACATACTAAAACTATGGATAATACAATCGTATCGTATGTAGAAACACTCCCTGTTATAGTAACCAAGGAGTTCTTGGAAAGAGTCCTTGAATGTCCGAGTAGTGGAGTTCAACCTACTAACATGGTGAAATGGATAACTGTGAAGTTGAGCGAAGATGAAGTTACTCGTCAACTTTATGGTCGAACAACCCAATCGAAAGAAGAGCCTCTTGGCTTGTACCAAAGCAAGGGTTTTGTTTTTGTTTTTGTGTGTTGTGTGTTACCTAGGATAGGTTCAAGACATCAAGTCACTACTTTGGATGAACAATGTATCCTTCATCTCTGAATCACCAACCAATAGATTTACCATTTTGATTTATCAATATATGGTTAAATCAATAAATGATACAAACACTCTCCGTATGGGATGTTGTTGACAAGGATGTTTAAAGAATCAGGAATCAGATTGGAGTTGGGAGTCAGACAGAAGGTATCTGTAAGAAGTTATATAGATTCTACATCGATTGCCAAAATGGATCTGAGATTTTCAGACAAACAAGGAGCAGAAGAATCAAGGAAAGCAACAACTGAGGGGGAGCCTAAACCGAAGAAATCCTCTATGAAGGAGAGAAGATCACAGTCTCGAGAGTCAAGTCAAGATCTCATTCGATTTTTGAATCGGTGACTTAAAGCGGAAAGGAGAACCTTTGGTGAGTGACATTCATAAGCAAACAAGAACGTCACCCACAAAGGAAACTGTGCGACAGAAAGAAGCCAGTCCTTCCAGAGATTCAAGCAAACCAAAGCATTATGAGCGTCGAGATCAAAAGCTACAAAATCATCATCATCAATCCTTGAGAAAGATTCAGAAACTCAATCTCAAGGAAATGAAGGAAAAAGGAAAGTAGAAGAACCTGAGAAGAAGAAAGTTCAATCCAAGAGGTCACCAAGGTTAAAGAAAATAAGTGCAAGAAAAGAAGAAAATCCAACAACAGAGGCAAAGGCTAAGAAGACAAGGCTAGAAGAAACTGTTGTTGACATTTCTAAAAAATCTGTTGCATGTGGTGTTAGTGCTGTTGATGCTGCTGAAGTTAATATGGAAGCTACTACTGAAGCGATTGTGGAAGCTGTTAAGGGTAATATTAAGGATTCTCACAAAATTCTTAATAATCCAATTTTGAAGAAATAGTTCCTACTACTTTTCAGTCCACACTTGTCCATAAACAAGTTGCTACACATGTTTTGGAACAGAAGGCTACTTCAAAAGTTGTAAGTGTGATGACTAATGTTCCATCCAAGTATTTAACTTCTCAAAGAGAAAGATGGGAACATAGATTGGTTGTAAGATAGGAGAAGAAGACCAAGTCAGTCATCATCAGAGACAAACCCAAGAGATTTGTCAAAGCATTCTTCAAATCTGTAGAATATGATAATGGCATTTCTCATCTGTTGGATAGGGGTTACAAAAATTTCTATGATCAACTGAAGAGAGTTGGGAGAGAACCATATCCACCAGAGCCATTTGGAGAGCGTATCACTTCTTATCCTATCTTCGAGCAAAGATACAATAATCAAGGTGGTACCGATCTTCAACCACCAAATTTTGTTGAACTCAATTATGAGAAGCTAAAGTGAAAGTTCAACTGAGCCAAGATTGGATGACATGATCACGATCGATTGAAGAGGCGATAAAATTGATTGATGAAGCATGTAAGGAGAAAAGGGTGGTAAGTCCATCTGCGTGTATCAAGATCCAGGATCAAGTCTAACTAAGGCCACGGCAGATGATCCATGTGGAGGCAATATCGAATGGGTCAAGATTGTTCTATTACGATTGGCAACTCGAATGTTGTTTTACTATAATACTGTAACATTTTGCGAAATCGACCTCTGTGGAGATCACTTAATTCTGAAGCTATGCCATGGTTTGGACGCACTTTTCAACGAATAAGAGATTCCTATGATCTTGATATCAATGAACAAGTTGTATTTGTTCCTCCTCCTCTTCTGCAAATCATTGAACCAAATGTCTTTAACAAGGAAGCTTATACAACAACAGTGGCTATCGTTGAAAAGCAAGTTGTTAAGACGGTACCCTCGATTGCAGATGAATCATCAACTCTAAAGAAGCATGTTCGAAGCTTGATAAAGATATGAAGAAGATTAAGAAGATTTGAAAAGTTGGTGAAGCAGTTGGAAAATAATTTTTGATCAATAACAAATAGGGGAGAAGGAGAAGGAAGAGAGAAGGAGAAGGAAGAAATCAATTTGGAAGGATGAAGATAATTTTTATCTCAATACTTCATATAATTCATAAGTATATGATACTTTTCATATTTCTCACAAGTATTTGTTATTATCAAAAGGGGAGAATGTTAAGTCAAACCAGACTTCACGCATTAAATAATTTTGATAATAAACAAAGAGAAATATACGGAAGAAAAGTAGACGGAAGAAAAGCAGACGAAAGAAAAACAGACGGAAGAAAAAGCAGACGATACAAAAGTAGGCGAAAGAAAAGCGAGCGATACAAAAGGCATTTAAGCTTTACGAAGACAAAAAGCGAGCGATACTGAAAATAAGGCGGAAGAAAGAAACATCGTTTAAGGAGTTCTGAGCTAAACCGAATAACCGTTCTTTAAAGATTCAAGAAGAGATAGTCAAAAGCAGTTAAAGTTAGACTATAAATAAGAGTCGAGATTGAAGAAGAAATAACTTTTGGAAAAGTGAATGAAACTCTGTGTATTCAATATCATCTATCCGAGAGAAAATTGCGAACTATTTTCGAGTGTATATTGTGAAGAGCAACTCTTTTGTAAAAGCTCTTTATCGTTTTCATTTTGAAAAAGTGCTACTGAGATAACTGAAGAGGCTAAGAGTAAAAGAATACTTCTTTGTTAAGAGACCAAGAGGCTCGATCTAAAGAATACTTGTAATCGGTTTGGAGATAGTGAAAATCTCGTAAGAATATCGAGGATTGGGCGTAGCCCACGGTTTGGGATAAACCAGATAAAATTAACGTGTTTTCTCTCTAACTCTTACTTTTCTTAAATCGTAGTTTTCATTATTAACAAAGTTTTTCAAACTAGTTAAAATTGATTTACGATAAGTTTTCTGAAAGAACAAGCAATTGTTATTGAAGGGATTAAAGAAAAGTTTATCACAATTCAACCCCCCCTTCTTGTGTATCTTGGTCATATTATTACTCAATATATTAACGTGTGATTTACTTCAGATACCTGATACAATTAAATTACGTGACACAAATATTAAGAGTAATCGAGTCAGAAGTCAGCAAAACCTCACAATAATTAAATTTATTTTCTTCATTTTTATGGAGAAACATGTCAACCCAAAATCTGCACTCCCATAAAAGAGGTCTAAAGACTAAAATGTTGGCACTAGTCAAGTGAGAAATTATTAAATATCAATTGTAGCTGCTTGCATATTGATTGAAAAGGAAAATTGATTCATGATATGATTATTCTCTACATCCAAAAAACATGTGCCTGCACATCATATCAAGTCCCCTTCCCTCCCTCAATTCAATCATATTCTGGAAGAAAAAATTACAAAAATAAATCTCTCTTGATTAATCTCTGACTCTCGTCAATTTCAACCTGAGTATAAATGTACTCTTTCTTTATCTAGATGACTATACCTAACATTTTGCATTTAATGCCTCCATTGTTTCTTATTTAAGGGACTTAATGTTATTTTAAAATGAAATGAGTAATGCCTTCTTGGATGAAATGAAGAGCCATCCCTTCGGTAAAATTTTGTTAGGTCTCAATCACGTCGCTTTAAAATTCATTTATTTGGGCTATTTTTTCTCTGCAACTCTAATGATGCACACTATTCCTTGTATTATTGCTTTGTGCTTTTTTCCTATTCTGATGAAACTTGGTTAAATTTGCATTTTTTTATGGTCTGAATTTGTGGTGAATGAGTTAAGTGAAATGGACAAAACTAAAAATTGAAGTTTTGAATTTTCAAAAATGAAAGCCTGGAAATTTCTTTTTAAGAATTGTAAGAGGGTACACATTTGATCCAAAATTTCTATGAATTTATTGTTCTGATGCAGGCAGATTTTGACATTATTGTCTTCATGAAAGTTGTTCATCTTTTTCTTAGTTTTCTATTGATATAAAGTTTTCAAATTTTAAAATTCTGGATCAAAAGTTATTGACTTTTGAAGTTCAGATGTCAGTAGAAAAGATGTTGAATTACATTGTCGTGCATGACTTTTTAGTGAAGTAGAAAGGCACCCTCGTGCAAAAGCACGACGGTGACTTTTCAGATGTTAGGCAAAAGGCACCATCTTGCTTTTGCACGAGGGTGCTTTTCTACTTAACTCAAAAGCCACCCAAAAGGCGTCATCGTGCAAAAGCACGACGGTGACTTTGGGTTATAGTAATTTTGCACAATTTGTGTGAAGAAGTCTTAAAACTAGTGGAGCTCAAACAAAATATGGCGACGTTCGTGCTAACATTAAATTATCTGACAAACCAGCTAAATTTCAAATTCTAATTTTTCTTTCAGCCCTCCTTTTTAATAAAATATTATTAATCATAAAGGATACAATTAATGGAATAATTAATCTTTAAATTTTGTAATATTTAAATATTATCGATAACAAAAATATAAATTAAACTAAATACTCAATTAATTTTGCCTTTTAATTCACAAAATATTTTTTTATTTCTAGATATCTTATGTAAATATCATTGTTTTATTGTCTCTAACAAACAAAATGATTAAATTAACGATTTATTATATCGTCAAATTTAACAATAATAAACAAATTAGGATTAAGATTTAAATTTAATATTAGAATTAAAATATAATAACAATGAACAATTAATCATGTTAAGTTACAAATAACCCATAAAATTGATATTAACATTGGGTACTTTAAAAAAGTAATTATTACTATATAGTGTATATGATGAAAATGAACAATTAATAATGCATAGTTATAAATGACATATTAAATTAATATTTTGGTCCTTGATCAAATAGTAATAATATAAGTATATTCCATTGATATAAAGTTTGCAAATTTTAGAATTGTGGATCAGAAGTTATTGACTTTAGAAGTTCAAATGTCGGTGGACAAGAAAATCTTGAATTGCACCGTCGTGCATATGCACAACGATGACTTTTGAGTTAAGTAGAAAAGCACCTTCGTGCAAAAGCACGACGGTGACTTTTGAGTTGTTAGGCAAAAGGTTGCACGACAGTGACTTTGGGGTACAATAATTAGATTTATTTTCTTCATTTTCATGGAGAAACATGTCAACCCAAAATCTGCACTCCCATAAAAGAGGTCTTAAAGCTAAAATGTTGGCACTATTCAAGTGAGAAATTATTAAATATAAATTGTAACTGCTTGCATATTGATTGAAAAGGAAAATTGATTCATGATATGATTATTCTCTACATCCAAAAAACATGTGCCTGCACATCATATCAAGTCCCCTTCCCTCCCTCAATTCAATCATATTCTGGAAGAAAAAATTACAAAAATAAATCTCTCTTTATTAATCTCTGACTCTCGTCAGTTTCAACCTGAGTATAAATGTACTCTTTCTTTATCTAGATGACTATACCTAACATTTCGCATTTAATGCCTCCATTGTTTCTTATTTATGGGACTTAATGTTATTTTAAAATGAAATGAGTAATGCCTTCTTGGATGAAGTGAAGAGCCATCCCTTCGGTAAAATTTTGTTAGGTCTCAATCACGTCGCTTTAAAATTAATTTATTTGGGCGGTTTTTTCTCTGCAGCTCTAATGATGCACACTATTCCTTGTATTATTGCTTTGTTCTTTTTTCCTATTCTGATGAAACTTGGTTAAATTTGCATTTTTTGATGGTCTGAATTTGTGGTGAATGAGTTAAGTGAAATGGACAAAACAAAAAATTGAAGTTTTGAATTTTCAAAAATGAAAGCCTGGAATTTTCTTTTTAAGAATTGTAAGAGGGTACAAATTTGATCCAAAATTTCTATGAATTTATTGTTCTGACGCAGGCAGATTTTGACATTATTGTCTTCATGAAAGTTGTTCATCTTTCTCTTAGTTTTCCATTGATATAAAGTTTGCAAATTTTGAAATTCTGGATCAAAAGTTATTGACTTTTGAAGTTCAGATGTCAGTAGACAAGAAGATGTTGAATTACATTGTTGTGCTTGACTTTTCAGTTAAGTAGAAAGGCACCCTCGTGCAAAAGCACGACGGTAACTTTTCAGATGTTAGGCAAAAGGCACCATCTTGCTTTTGCACGAGGGTGCTTTTGCACTCTCTTGCGAGATGTCCCCTTTTTCCACATCTCCAACATTCTTCGTTACCTTTCTTTTCATCATAGCCTTTTGTTTTTCTTTCAGTGCCGAATCTCTTTCTTTCTACCTGTTTTCCGCCATTTAATTCTTTCCTTCGGTTTTTGAGAAGTCCTTTGAACTTCCTTAAATTTCTCGCGATATAGCGATTTCCTCATCTTCTTCGTCTTCATCTAGTTCCTCATCACTTTCATCAAAAGAGGTGTTAGCTTTAAAAGCAATAGATTTTTAGGCTTACCTCTACCTCCTCTGGATTTGAGAATTATCTCATAGTTGATGAGAGATCCTACTAAAGCATTGAATTCTAGATGGTTTAGATCCTTCGACTCCATGATTGCGGTGACTTGAGAGTCCCATTCCTTAGGTAATGAACGAAGAATCTTCTTTACCTTCTCACTATCCGTCATGTGCTTTCCAGGTTGCCTAAGCCATTTATAATTTCTGCAAAACGTCAAGCATTATAGAAATTGACTCACCTTCCTTCATTATGAACATCTCATAGTCGTGGAGAAGCATGTTGATTTTGTCTCGAACGTGATTTGTCCCTTCATGAATGACTCAAGTCTCTCCCACATTTCCTTGGCGTGGTGCAAGAATTTACCGGTTTCTTTCCTCAACCGTTAATGCACAAGATATCGACTTCATAGCTTTGGCGTTGATGTAAGCTTGCTTCCAATCGTTATCATCATACTCCAGCCTCGTTTTCAACTCACCATTTTCTTTTAGAGGAGCTTGAAGTCCAAGATAATGATCTTCCAAGATTCAACTCCTCGCTTATAATGTGGTATTTCATAGGATTTTTCCACGAAGAATAGTTAGAGCCATTAAACAAAGGAGGTCAGTTATTAGTATTACCTTCTTCCGCTTAGGTTGTTGTGTGCCATCCAGATATACGCCTCGATACCAATTGTAAGTGATCTAGAAGGGGGTTGAATAGATCTTAAAATTCTTTGAAAATTTCTACAAGAAAATCGAAGTTAAACACACAAAATAATTTAAATAAACTTAAATGAAATAGTATAGGAAGAAGATCAAACACTGTTTTATAGAGGTTCGGTGCTAAGACCCACGCCCTCTACCTAAGCTCCCACTTAGGATTTTGCCAATCACTTTATTTGCACACTTTGTAGTTGAGTGTGAACTTTTACAACTTCACTTGAATTCGGCTCAAGCAACCTTTACACACGATTTGTATTACAGTACAAATCCTACCTCCGTGACCTTTCCTCTAGCCACTCAATTTTAACAACACATTGTAAAATTGAAGAACAAATGCTCAAGGTAATTTGTAACAATATAAGAGCAATAATGAGCAATGTGAAGCAATAAGAGAGTATTTGAGCTTATAGAACTTATATATCATCTCCTTGCTTCATCCTCTATTTATAGTCAAAGAAATATAGTATTGGAGCTCTTCCGGCGTTGCTTGATTTGATATAGCCGTTGCTTGATCTTCTCCATTCCATTTTAGCAAATTGGACCGTTGGAGCTGAATACGTGCTTCAATAAGTCGACTTGTCTAATACATAAATCGACTTGTTTCAACCATTTACGTAAAACATGTACCTCCGCTCTCTAATAAGTCGACTTGTTATGTATAAGTCGACTTGTTTTCTCGATAAGTCGACTTGTTTCTCCCGATAAGTCGACTTGTTTGCTATAAGTCGACTTATCGAGTTCATCTTCATATGTAAGCCATCTTGTAATGTGTAAGTGAACTTGTTTAGCCTTCAATAGTAACATTCGCTCAAATCCTCTAGAATCTTCATATTTTATGCCACTTATACTTAGAATGAACACGCTTTCTTGATTTTCAATAATTAAACATTTGCTCATCTTGTTTTGCATGATTCTTTCCTCGAGTAACACCTGAAAATAATTTCTTAACTAATTCTAGATATTTTATTATTATCAAAACATAAAGGGATTTAATTTGTCAACCACCATTGGTCCAACAATGTTAAGTTATAAATAACCCATAAAATTGCTATTAACATTGGGTACTTAATAAAATAGTAATTATTACTATATAGTGTATATGATGACAATGAACAATTAATAATGCATAGTTATAATTGACATATTAAATTAATATTTCAGTCCTTGATCAAACATTAATATGAATATATTCCATTGATATAAAGTTTGCAAATTTTGGAATTGTGGATCAGAAGTTATTGACTTTAGAAGTTCAAATGTCGGTGGACAATAAAATCTTGAATTGCATCGTCGTGCATATGCACGACGATGACTTTTGAGTTAAGTAGAAAAGCACCCTTTTTGCACGACGGTGACTTTTGAGATGTTAGGCAAAAGGTTGCACGACGGTGACTTTGGGGTATAATGAATTTGCACAATTTGTCTGGAAAAGTCTTAAAACTAGAGGAACTCAAGAAATTATGGCGGCATTCTTGTTGCATTAAAGTAAACATTTTATTTTTAAATTATTACTTATATTTGTCTCATAAAAATATCAATTAAATTAAATACTCAATTAATTTTGCCTTCTGAGTCACAAATTTTTTGTGAGATATCTTATGTAAATATCATTGTTTTATTGTCTCCTACCAAATAAAAATTATTAAATTAACAGTTTATTATATCATAAAATTAACTATAATAAGCAAATTATGATTAAGATTTAAATTTAATATCATAATTAAAATATTATAACAATGAACAATTAATCATATACGATTATAAATAACACATTAAATTGATATTAACATTAGGTACTTAATAAAATAGTAATTATGAGTATATAGTGTATATGATAACAATGAACAATTAATAATGCACAGTTATAAATAACATATTAAATTAATATTAACTTTTGATCCTTAATAAAATAGTTATATAAGTATATAGAGTGTATGTTAATGATAAATTTTTGTGTTGAACATTTTCACCCTATAATTTAAATATTAATATTATTATTTTTTATTACAGTAACATATTAACCAAATATTTATATTCACAACTTAATAAAGTGATACTATTTTTATTAATAAAATAATATGAATTATATAACACTTAGCCTTTTTAATTTTAAGAACAAAATTCTAATCGATTTACGCTAATAAGTGGAAACACATTATCGAGCTTGAAAATGTTTCAAAATAATTTCTATAATTATTTTATTTTATCGAGTCAAAATAAATACATTAGAATTCAAAGAGAAATCTGATTATATAAAAATTACAATTAAGGCAAAACACAGACCCTTTGCGCACCTATTCTTCTACTCTTTCTTGTTTAACTCACCTTTCATAGATATCTCCCATTTTATCATGGATTTTGTTCAAAGTTTCCTTAAAATATTGTAAGTTAGCTAAATTTTTCCTTAAAACCTTGAGATTTGCGACCACCCTAGAGCTTTTCCACAAAACACAGGCTCTTTGTGCACCTCTTCTTCTACTCTCTCTCGCTTAACTCTTCTTTAATAAATATCTCCCATTTTATCGCGCATATTGTTCAAAGTTTTCTCAAAATCTTGTAAGTTAGGCAAATTTTTCCTTTAAAGTTTGACATTTGCGACCGCTCGAGTCGTCATTCCTTATTTCTCCTCTGTTCCTTTAATTTTCGCAAATTTCTTTTTTGTTTTTAGGTTTTAAAATTGGCCCTATTTCTTTGTCTGATATTTCCAAGTTTTCCCCGCTTCGTGCCTCCCAGATCGAAAAAAAGTTTTGAAGAGATTGAAGCTGAGCTGAGGAGTGAAATGACGGTAGACATGGCAGTCGATTACAACACTCCTTTTCCCATTTATTCAACGGAAGAAGTGTTGAGGTATTTGGCTCTATAAAAAAACGATTCTTACTTTGCGATATTTTGATTTTGCCCTCTTAGAACAGATAGGTTTGAAAGACAAAGTGATTAGATTCTCTAATAGAGATAGTTGGGGACATTTTGTACAGATAAATTATCTCGTTTCTCCCGAACTCACATTATAATTTTTTACATCATTGAAGTTTCAATCCAACAAACCTAAAAAGTTTTGGTTCAAATTAAGAGGTGAACTTTATAGATTAGATGAGAGGTTGTTGTAGGAGGTTATCCAGTTTCCTAGATTACAGGTGGAAGGTTCCTATCAGACCTTCTCAGCAACAACTTATTGGAAGTTTTTGACTGATTTGCCTGAGTTCGATCCTCATAATGCATCGAATTCTTACATTTTTCTACTGAACAGTTACTGGTTCATAAATTCATATGTTATGTTGTCTTTGGAAAATGCCAAAGCAACAAATGCTTCAGTAAGGAACTGGCACTGTTATATTGCATTGATGAAAAGTACACACCTAAAATGTTCGTTCATTTTTTCAAATCTCTGATTAAATCTGTGACAAAGAAGGGAACATCGATAGGAATGGGCTATTTAACTACTGCTCTGACTCAACATTTTGGGGTTTATGTTAGCGGATTGACATTTATGAAGCGTCAGTTTTTTGATGCTATATACTTAAGACGTGCGGAAATATTGCTATATGATAAGATGCAGCTTAAAGATCATCGGACATGTGCTACATATAAGTTGAAGTTCTCAGCCAACGCTTCCAGTTCTGCCCCTCCCATGCCATTTCACAATTTTAGTGAAGATGAAACTGCACCCAAGGATTAGGAAAGAGTGTGTAGATTATTGGAAAACACTTCCAATAAGACACAGAACCAACTTAATGCCATGAATGAATAGTTG
The DNA here is from genome assembly GCA_029891385.1 of Erythroxylum novogranatense. Lineage (NCBI taxonomy): Eukaryota > Viridiplantae > Streptophyta > Magnoliopsida > Malpighiales > Erythroxylaceae > Erythroxylum > Erythroxylum novogranatense. The sequence goes on from CM057229.1 coordinate 20,919,777, forward strand.
CAAACGATTGCTCGTAAACAGCAAAGGTTGGATAAGAAAATTCATGTAGCTTGGGAGATGGCAGGACTTCACATCCCAACTCCACCTTCAGCATCTGCATCTTCTTCATCAACGTCAGAAAATTCCTAATTTCTTGTATTTGTTTCATGCATTTCCTTATTTCATTTTCCTAAAATTTCATTATCCATCACTGTTAATTTTGTCGTGCCTTATTGAATTAGGCAATTATTTTAGAAGGCTAGAACTGATTAGTATCAATTATATGCAGATGTCGATATTATTTCTTTTTCGCAATTATTGTGAAAGAAAAAAAAAGAATTAGAAAATGGGAAAGATAAAAGAAAAGAATGAGATACTAATTGTATCATAATAGAAATAGGATTGAGCAATATACTTAAAGATTCAATTAGGTAACTATTTTGGACAATTGGTAATGTTTTGCCTTAATAAAATTCAAAATATTTTAACGTTGTAATTATAAAAGAATCTTTACTAAGAAAATAACATTAAAATGAAGATTTTAATACAATTATATTATTATTTAAACACCATTATTATATAGCAATCTTTATTGAGAAACATTTATATAAAATGTCAATTTTTACATTATTATGTATATAATACAAAACAAAATCAAATTATTTTATCGCCTTGATTATACACCAATCTTAAGTAGAAAGCACTTATACTAAATGTCATATTTTTTATATCATTATATATATATAATAAAAATCACTCAATAAACATCAACAACCCTCGCGACCATAAGAGTAGAATTTGGATTGTAGCACACTCACTTACCTGTCCCATGTTTTTCGTTTAGTCTCTTTGAATTTATTCTAGATGGCTATGATTTTTTTTGCAAATTTTTAGGTATATCTTAGGAGTCCAATGATCTAAGCCTCATTTCATTTGGAGATCGGACGAAGAAAATATCACCAAAAAACCACCGCATGTTCATTAGCTATACACGATTGCGATTTTCGCTCTTGACTGCAAAATCGCTATCGTGCAAATGCACGATCGCGATTTGACGCTTGCCCTCCAAAATTGCTATCGTGCATTTGCTCGATAGTGACTTCAGTCAAAAAACCTCAAAATCGCTATTGTGCATTTGCACGATAGCGACTTTTTTTAGCCACATGCCCAACTTCAAACCCCCATAAATTTTGATCCAAAACTTCAAAAACTACAAACTTTATATCAATGCAAAGCTAAAAAAAAGATCTGCAAGTTTCGTCTAGACAATTTTTTCAAAATCTTCCCAGATCAATCACTTAATTCTTTTTTTATTCGTTAATTAATTATATACAAATTACAGTTGATAAAGAAAAAACTAAGTTAATTTACCTTATTGCTCTAAACTTAATGTAATAATAATGTTTAATTTTATTAAGATTTTTTAATGACTTACTTATATTTAAATTGACCAATATATTAATCATATTTAGCTTATTTATTTAATTTCGATTAGATTATTTTTGGCCACAATTGTAATCACTTAAGTAATTTTAGTTTATAATTAAATTTTATTTACACTTAATATTTATTTTGATAACGTTATATTATTTTGACTATTAACAAATTTGCCACTTAAAACTAACATTAAATTGAAGATTGTTTTGTACAATTATGTTATTATTTTAACACCATGATTATATAACAATCTTTACTGAGAAACATTTATATAAAATGTCAATTTTTATATTATTATATATTCAATCGCTTAATTTGATTTCATTTGTTTATTGCTTGTATATAAATTACGGTTCAGTAAACAAAACTAAGCTAACTAACCTAGTAACTCTAAACTTGATTTAATTATTAGATTTTACTTTATTGACATTTTTAGTGACTTACTTATTTTAAATTGATCAATATATTAATCATATTTAACTAATTTATTTAGTTTCATTTCAATTGGTTTTAGGCGCATCTATGATCATTTCAATGATTATTAGCATATAATAATTAATCGTAATTGCTTCTATATTTTAAACTATTTAATCAATTAACTTTTATTTACACTTAATATTCATTATTATTACCTTATATTATTTCAACCTTTAATAATTTCCCGTTCATTCTTATATCACTATTTTAGATGCACAAGATAACCATTTTTCCCAATATTAATATTTCAATCTTAATCAATCAATCGCTCCGTAGAGTTGTCTTGTCCTGATTATTTATTTTCAGAAACAATTCATTGACTTTGTATCTTTTTACTCTTTAAATTAGCTTCTCTAACCTAACACTCACGTCATTTTACACCTAACAAGTCAAACAACTTCTTCGCGCAAGCTTAACTTCCCTCGTATACTTTCTCCTTTTACTTTTCTTCTTCTTGAACCTAAATAAATAAGATTTCCTGTTCCACACAAAAAAACTACACAAGCAACATTTCCTATTTCTGCAAATTCAAGAACAGACCGTTGATATTAGTAAGTTATTCTTTTATTCCTTATTTTTTACGTTTTTAAAATATCTATTATTTTTATATCGTGATAACTTATCTACTGTTTATTTCATTTTTTCTTTGCTCTTTCTGACATTTAACCTCTTATTTTCATGTTGATGTCGTTAAATAACAAATTTTAGATTCTTGTAATTATATTGTGTTACTGTAATTATATTATGTTAATAGGCCACATTTTTGAATTATGCTATCTTCATTTTCCATTTATTATTATCCTGTTTTGTAAAATACAAAAACATTTCCATCCAAATGATATTTTCAACTTTCGGGCCCACTTTTAAGCCTACACTTTTGAAGAGAATGAGTTAAGAATACGATCTTGCGAATGTTTCATCTATTAATTTTAATAATTTAGTAAAAAACTTTTGTTAATTATTATATAAATAGCTCATTTATATATAACTAATCAAATTTTATCCCATTTATATTTTTATTGTTTTCACTACATATTAATGAGGATTATTAAACTTGTTTATTTCAAATTATTGATGATATATTATAAGTATGTTTAATTTTTTACCAAAATATATTATATAATATTTTGTTGTACTTGTTCATCGATATTTCTTTTCATTGATATGATAATTAGTTTGTTGTTTATTTTCCATATCTCATGACTTAGATATATTAGAGATAAATTTCTAATTCATGAAATATTAATAGCTTAATTTCATTAGTTTAATAAGTTGTTAATAAAATAAATAAATTGAATAATTCCCACATATGACCGTAAGTTCACTATGTGTTAGACAAAAATAGTTCATTATTTTGTGCACTCTTTTGATTCCTGAAAATTTATTTTCCAATAAGATGCCTATTATTAAGCGAACACTCAAGCTTATACGATGTGGGGCACAGAAAAACACATTAGCAACATGCATATAAGGTTGGCTAACATGCGTTTAATGCCTGGGCACGATCTAACACAACATGTTATTTCAGTTAATAACATTATGCAAGAGTTATATTTTGAAGGTTGCCTAGCTTACACAAATGTTGAAATAAAGTACATGAGTTTACTTGCAACATTACCTCAACCTCAAGGTGAACTGTTACAAATGCTCTGGAATACTATGCCTAACAACAAGACTTATACCTTGTTAGTCATGACATTTTTTAAAGAAATGCGTAAAAGCGAGTTGATTGGGACTTTATATCCTTTGAGTCTTCCGATAGAAATATTCAAGCCTATTGTACATCGAGCTTCACAAACTGTATCACGCAAACTAGTTAACTCGTTTCCACGTAGAGTTCATTACTTATAGATTGTTCGTTGGTTGTAGTGCAACTAATACAATGTGTTGTTTTATAATATCGTCTTAATATTTATATAATATGTTTACATCAATTTTATATAAGTATTCATTTACAGTCAAATTATTAAGATTTAATTGTTACATGATTAATGTGACATTAACACGTATATATATTTCTTTCTTATTATAAAACTAAGTCTTTCAAGTGGTCGCTACTTCAAAGAATAATTTTGCTGAATTTAATAGTAAGTTTATACTTATATGATCTATATCGGATGATAGACTTACTAAATTTGACTTAACCAAAAAATGTAATTTATTTAAAATTACTTTGTTTAAATTAACTGCTTAAGATTGCTTCTACTCTAATTTAGATAATTTCCAACCATAATTGTCTTAACTTTATTTGCATTTGTTCACTCTTCATATTTGTTTTTTATACTTAATTTGTAACAAAACATTTAACGTTTTGATCGTGTCTTTCTGAACCAACTTTCCTATATATAACAAGAATAAATAATCAAAGCTTGAAAATGTATTAAAATAATTTCTATTATTATTTTATTGAATCAAAATAAATAGATTAGAATTATAAATCACAGTTTATTAGTTTCCAAATGGCTACTACTTCAAAGAATATTATTGTTGAACTTAATACTAAGCTTATACTCATCTGATCTGTATCAGATGATAGAGTCACTAAATTTGACTTAACGAAAAAAAATAATTTATTTAAAATTGCCTCATTTAAATTAACTATTTAAGATTGCTTCTACTCTAATTTAGATCATTTCTAACCATAACTGTCTTAACTTTATTTGCATTTCTTCACTCTTCGCATTTGTTTTTCTCATATTTAATTTGTAACAAAACATTTAACGTTTTGATCATGTCTTACTTGAACCAACTTT